>CM060637.1:7772500-8972500 GCA_030578275.1 Meda fulgida | reverse complement strand
CTGAACAAGTCTTTGGATTCTGTGAAGTTTAGGGGGAAGGATTTGTGAATTGTCAGCCATTTCTTGATGTGCCTTACAGAAAAAAAATGGGTTCACCTTAATTTCTCTGGCCATAGACATCTTTTAAACCTTTAAAGTACAACATATGAATGTATGTTATGAGCCATCAAACAGTTTTACTGAAACTGTGCTGTAGAGTTGGTGTACAGGGTTTCACTCTACAAGAGACCCATGTGCCCGCGTCTCACCCTTGCTTTCCCAGTCAACTGATTTAATAACCTCACCCTTCGGGAATGTGACACTTTGCTGTGTGGAACGCAAGATCACCACAAACGTCACTGTTAGCATGAGGGAGATAAAAAGAAAGTTAGCTTGTCCTTTCCTATCCTTGCAATCAATAAAAAGTATGTCGTACCTACCTCTCTGCCATGGTTTATGGAGGACTGTGTGTTTGTCTGGGCCAAGTAGGTCTATAATACCTGGAGAAGGTCAGTCGTTAGCATTACCAGTCATCATTGCTTAGCGCGCGTAGGACCCCCGGAGGTAAAAGTCTGGTAACTCATATCTCTGGAAAGATGCTATTTGCAGCCAGATGATCTAGTTATGATATTTACTGGCAGGGACTCACTTGCAAAGGATAAACAGTCAAAACAAGACTGGGGGAGTCATTATTTAATCACTAATCCGTTTAGTACCACAATAAAAAAAAATGCTTAACAAAAGATAGACAGTAGGACTAATGTGAAAGACTTACAAGGGGACGCCATCTTAAATGGCCAAATATATAGTTGATTACATGAGATGTCGATCAGGGATACAGTATTTATCACTAGAGCAAAGCTGACAAAGTTCAACCTCAAGGTTTTGAGGTGTGTTGTGGATTTGCAGGTTTATCTAGAATGCTTGCTCTACGTTCTATTTGTAGGCATCTTTGCAAGTGTGGGTGGGAGTGAAATAAAGGATGTGGTGTAGGGTCTACATTGAGAAGCAGCTCTATAAGACTGACCTAAGACCGGATGCTTTTCTCAGAACTCCAGCCGTAGTCAATTCCAGTAATTGCCTTACTGGTCGCAGATCTGCGCTGGTCTGTATGTCTGTGTAGGCGGGAGCGTCAGGCCCACGCGCCCACTCCCAGCCTGCGTGCAGTATCTCAGTCTGAAGCCCTGCAGACTGCAAGCAAAACCAGGTTTTCAAAGCTTTAAGCTGCACTTATAAAGTTGTCTGTCCTCCTGCAGATCTATCAAGCGTTAATGTGACACCTATGCCAGTGGTTCCCAACCCTAGTCCTGTTGTACCTGCAACACTGCATACCCATCAAGGTCTTGGCTTCTTTACTAATACTGGGGGTACTCCAGAACCACGGTTAGGAACCATTGACTCCTTAAACAAAGGGGTCCAATCCTTCTCCAAGAGGGACATTCCTGTAGAGTTTAGCTCAGGGGTGTCCAATCCTGCTCCTGGAGGGCCACCTTGCAGCCGCGTTTAGCTCCAGCACCAATAAAACATCTGAACCAGCTAAAAGGTCTTTAGGGTCACTAGTAATTTTCAGGCAGATGTGCTGTAGCTAAACTCTGCAAGAACTTTGACCTCCAGGAACAATGGTTTAGCTAGACTCCTTAAACACACCTGAACCATCTCATCAAAGTCTTCAGGATGACTAGAACTTGTGGGCAGCTGCATTGAAGCAGTTTAGAGCTAAACTGCAAAAATGAATACAGAAATTAACACTTGTCCTATCCACCTTATTTTGCGATGTGGAAGCTATTTTTCTGTGACTGTGCGACCTTCATTTCATTACCCACTATAGATGTACAAAGTACAGTAAAAAGTAAAACTATGTGTGTTATTAACCAGTGTACTTATGGTTATAATAATTTAAATTATTTTTAAAATGCCATTTTGCAATATACAAAGCAGCATGGCAGATGTTTTTTTTTTTCTACTAAAATTACTCAAAGCGGATGACACAGGAGGGAGGCCTTGCACATTGCACAATGGCCATGCCCACTTTTACCTTAAAAATAATGTGGACAATGGTGGCTTTTTTTATTGACATTGCTAGATCATTTTATTCCAGTTTGGTATACGTTTTCTTCAAAAACCCTTTGGTGTCGTTGGGATATCTTGTTCCTAAAGTTGAAGATACTCAGAGGTTTATAAAATTATTATGAAAAGTTTTGCAAGGGAAAAACTTCTAACCTAAAACTGTCCCTTTTTGAGACTGCAGGACAGTAATTAAGACTATCCCGTAGAGGAAGTTTAAGAATAGAGGCTATACTCACACTTGTAGGAACAAAAGATGGCAACAAGGGAAACATTGTGAGACATAAATAGAACCTTGTGGTTTCTTAAACCATAAGTAATCTTAAAATATCAGACTTTGCCACACTGATTTCTGACACTGTCAGTCTGTGAAAAAAAAAATTGTTTTTTCATTCTGTTTGTTCAACTATTCATAAGCAATTCATCACAAACATATAGTTTGTATAGCTTGTAAAAAAACATGCAAGTTATGCAGTGCAAGTAACAATTTAGACAAACTAGTGAACCCAAAAAACAACTTTTCTTAGCAAAGGACGATTACTACATTGGTGGTGGTTGAGGAGATTCCCCCCTTCTATGTAAAGGAGAAAAGCGCTATATAAATGTAATGAATTATTATTACTTTCTGCAAGTGTTCTCTGCCAATTCTGTACATGTGCACTGGAGCAAGCTGTAGCATGTTGCCACGCTAGACATCTGACGTTCATAAAGACGCATGTGGTTTAGTCGCGTAAAACTCCAGTCAGCACAAGCATATAGCTCTGGAGCAGCCATGTACCCACATTACTCTGTACTTAAGCAAACATAGGCCTTTAACTCCACAACGTCCACCGTCTGTAGGATGTTTCTTCTTGCAGCGTAGTCTAGCTGTATTTCTAACTCTGTTGTTGGCTTGTCAGTACCTGCTTATCAGTTTTTGGGGATCTAGAAAATGTATGAAGGCAACTCGAGTAGGTAAAAAATTAGCATAACAGCTACAAGGCTTGAAGATACACAAACAAGAAACAAATGCAATATGGGTAAATAAAACAGTATATCTTGCACAAGAATTGATGTCATTAGCTATGTTTCCATCTAAAGCTGTGAATTGAACTTATGCAATTGGAATCTCGCAAAAAATATTTGCGAATAAAGCATCTTTCCGAAGGCGAAGACAACAAAATCATAATTTCCTGATAAACTGGTGCTAAATATCACTAAGAGAAAATGGAAGTTGCTGCTGTAGGAGAAGCCACTGTTTATAATTTCATGTATAACAAAATTACTGAAGGAACACAGTAATGTTATCTTGCTTTTGGAGGCGGGTGGCTGTTGTTTGGGAATGCAGTCATGTAAGACAGTTCCGGGAGGTAATTATACTGAAGCACTTTAACGACAGACTTTGCTAAAGCATTTCAGAACAGCCAAAACAGCATTTCAGATGCTCTGCAAAAAGATAGGCCAGTTATGCAGTCCCATCGCAAAATGTCTTTTTTTGATGCGCAACAAGGAACTTATTCGGTAAATGTGTTTTCAACAGTTTATGCGCACATTTTCTTTTCTGATAAAAAGGTTCAGACTTAATTGAGCACATACATTCTTGCCGTTTCCATCTAGCGTTATAGTGCAATATCACAAAATGCGTAAAATGTGGATGGAAACATTGCTATTGACTGAATAATAGAGGAAAAGATTCACTCCAGTTCCCTCTGCAAATGGCTTGGTGATCCTTTAGGTTCAAACATTACATTGGAAAAAATAAGTTACTGCCTTAAATTTAAGTATAATCAACTTGGATTTTTAAATAATTTTAACTTAAATTACATTAAAATTACCTTAAATTGTTTCTTGTATAACAAACATTTTTTTATAAAAAAATTGCTAAACTTATTTTGATGAGTTAAAGTAATGTAAAAACATATGTTGTCATAACTTATTGATCATATCATTTTTTACTATGTACTATACTGCCCCCTTTCTGTCATGAACAATACTGTACTCAAACAAATCTATAGCACACCAAATACAGCTTGAATTAGTTTTGTGAAGCGCAAAGAACATACGTGACAACGTGTTATTTCAAATAAATTTATTGTTAATTTCATCCACTGTACAAAGCAAGCAGTCTTGCAGGTTTCTGACTTCACTGGGGTGGGGAACAGACAAAGCCGGAGACTTTTTCACACCGACAGAATTTCCAACTGATAAACAAAAATACAAAATAGAAACAGATGAAGCACAATTACATTTATATGCAGCATTTACTGAGTGTTGTCCCATATTTCTCATTTGTTAAAAAGTGAACATACCAACACACAAGTGGTTTACTCCAGCGCTTTGACGATTGCCTCGTTTGCCTCTATGCTGACCAGAACCTCTGCCCGGGCTGCCTCATCTGAAGCGCCCATCAGTTCTGACTGGGCTTTCTCGAGGTTCGCTTTCGCCGCCTACAAAAAACAGACATTGTTGACATTTGGTTCACATTCACTGTAATCTTGACACTGAAGTATCAGGTGAAGACTCAATCCATAACAGCTGACATTACAAAAGGAGCCATCAATTGGAACAAGTGTCATATAGATCTGAGAACTTCAATATCTTGAAGCACCTTATAAGTGAGAAAACTCATCTTTGCCTTAAGAATCAATGCTCCTGCTACTTGAGCCACATTCTAGACTAGCATGGCAATATTCTCAACAGTGTGAGCAAATAAACGTGGCCTCTTTCCTGTGAAGGACATTTGTCACAGTGGCGATTACACAGTGTAAAGGCCAAACATTGCTGGGAGTTAAAGGTCTCTCAGTGGGGATTTGACACATCTGCACCACTTCAACGGTGACTGACCTTTCCTTCCTTATTAACCAGCGAGGCCCCCGAGCATAGCTATCTCTAGGAAGAATAAAAAATTGGCCTATTTATGTGGAATGAACCCAAAAGTGCTCTTTATTCGGCGTCGGAAAAAGGGCATGTCCAAGAACATCCCGTTTGGAATGAGCTCGATGTGTCATCTGAACATTAGACTAACAGAATATGAAGAGCATTTTTAATGATGCTGTAGAGGGTAAACAGCATGATTTCTATAAAAGGGCGGCTTGATTTAGTTTCAAAGGCTACATTTAAATGATAATCCAATAAAAGATGTCTATGCAGTCCGACAAACAAATAATAGGGCGTTTCTGAAACAGCATGAACTTTCAAATACGGCACAGCTACACAGATTCAACCTCATTAAACGCCTACAAGCCTACATTATATTCTGAACAGTCTTTGTTTTTTGAAATTTACTCGTCACTATATTTCTTCAAATGTACCATGCATTTTTCGTCCATAAAGATGCATTTCTGAGTGAACTCTACCAAAAAAAAAAAACACCACCCAGGAATGGGTTGGATCGTGAAAGTGGAGAATGGAGCTATGCATGAATGGGTTTGTCCATTATTCTTTGCGCTTCAGATAACAATATAGCAGGGACTCACTGCGAGGTCCAGGCTGTCCAGAGGAACGGCTTCCTCCGCCAGCAGCTGCACTGAAGAGTCAGCATTAACGGTGACTGATCCACTGCTCACTGCAAAACACAAAGCACAGAAGGTACGCCTTATCATTTGTTGACGTCTGAAGAGGCTCTCATATCTAGGACAAGTCTGACCCCTTCAGGATGGATTTCTAAAATCATATGCAATAAGTAGTCGGGCGTCTTTATGGTCGATTGCTTTCAAACATGCTTGCTTCAACACAGAATATAATGTTACAAATATCCCTCTGAAGTGTGGAAACGAGGACCACAATCAAAATTTATTTGATTTATTTGGTTCAGGTTTTATGAAGGCATATTTAAGACTTCTATAAGACATTTTTAAGACCAAGTAAGGGAAAATGTCAACATGCTCTCTAAACTTAAATGTCTAGGGAGAAACACAATAAGTTGTATTAGCAACACTTCAGAGTTTGGAAAATACAACTTCCAATAGAAGTTAAATATGTTTTAATTCGTTTTGCAAAAAAAAAAAAAAAAAAAAAAAAAAAAGGCTTGAATCGGTCTGCTCTCAATCATTAGTATATGGAAATATTATTTCCTGGATCCTTTGATCACACTGCAGAAAAGTTATGTTCTTTCTCAGTATGTGTGTCTTGTTTTCCAGTGCTGGAGATACAAAATATGTAGTATTGATTTCTGTGAAAATGATCAAAATGAAGTGAGTTTATGATTGAAACTAAGAAAAATCAACTTAATTCAAAGGAAAGATTTACAGACATTTGTTCTTGTTTTAAGAATAAACTTGATATTTAAAGACTGCATTTCAAATTTGCACCTCAAATAAAAGTATTTAGATTTTTTTTTGCAATGTTTGCAGCATTTAATGCCATGATTTTATGAATTTAGGACTCTGCTCTGATAAAAGACTTTAAGGCCTTAATTTGTGTAAAAGTGAATTAAGACTTGTTAAGACCCGCAAAAACCCTGTTGGTTGTTTTATGCCATGTCACGGTTCAGAACACATGTGATTCACGCATAAATCACAGTTTAACCATCATCGAGATAAAGACCTGGTTTGTCAGTGCATGTTGTGTTCAGTTAAAACAGCTCAAACATGCATTTTAGTCTAAGTCTAGCCTTAAAGTGACAGCAGCCTAATAAACCTGCTGCTGAAAATCACTTTTGTAGCTTCAGCAAAGACATAGATTTCATTTATACAGTGAAGACTATTCAGTGTTATTTTACATTTGATTATTCAATTTCTGTGCCTGTTAGACTTACCTGACAAACATAAAGCACTGGTTATTTCATTTGTATCTTTGTTCTATTGTATTTATCCATGCTTGTAATGCGTTTATTATTTTCTATGCAGATGCAACAACAGAATCACCCTGATCATTCCAGAATGATTAATTATTTCCAAATAGAGCTATTTTAGACATCTGGTGAAATTGTTTTCATATCACAATATATATATTCCAGAAAAATAATAATCGCAATGTCAGTTTTTTCCAATATCATGTAGCCCAAATTCCAAGGCAATGTTTGAACTGATAAAAACGTATGCCTTCAACGCAATGCAAGTCACTTTGGATAGAAGCATCTGCTAATTGCATAGATGTCAATGTAAATCAACCCTCTGCAATGCGTGTAAATTTCACTCTGGGTGACTAAATTTCAATCATTAGACATTGGCTAATATATTCTTAGATTTTACTCGCCAGTGTGTGTTAGATGGCAAGTATAAGTTTAGCATGGATATATTTTCACTCGCTGAACACTGACTGAGCGCTTGAGAGTTTTGCTCTCCGTCAAGCGATCTGTACTAGTATTTCAAATTCAGCTCAGCGCACTTGTATTTGACGTCCCGTAAACTCTAGAGTGAAGGCGCGC
This sequence comes from Meda fulgida, assembly GCA_030578275.1. NCBI lineage: Eukaryota > Metazoa > Chordata > Actinopteri > Cypriniformes > Leuciscidae > Meda > Meda fulgida. The sequence continues at coordinate 8,965,110 of CM060637.1, read as the reverse complement.
AACTCGCCATTGGGTTTCTCACACACGCAAAGAGAGAGAGAGCGAGACAGAGTCTTACATAGCACGCAAAATCGACACGATATTCTTGTTTGTATTTTCCTGTAACGGAGTTCATCTGGAATTATTCAGCTTTTAAGAACAAGCAGAAGACATGCCGGTTTCTCTGATAGCAGGCGGAAATAATGTGCAAATGGCAATCTCATTGGATGGCGCTCTTCCCTGTTTTAATTTAAGCAAATCAGTTCGAGCGAACGCTGACAATGGGATTCTCATATTGTGTTGTATGTTGTCATTATTAGTAGTAGGATTATCTTTTAATAATTATTATCTTTTCTTTTTTTTTTTACAGAAACAATGAATGACCAACAATATCTTAAGCACCACCAGTCCTAGTAACAAATATGCATTCAAGGTTGTTAAATAATGATATACACTTTTTTGCATCACTTAAAAAAAAAAAAAAAAAAAAAAAAGAATTCACTATAAAGGTTTAAATAAAGTACTACACTGTGCATAACCACGAAGAGAGAATAATAATGCTGAAATCATCCTTATGGAGAGTCACTATCAGCACTATCAACTAAAATAAAGCAATTCATCTCAGATCTGATTTGTTTTGAATTTTATGAAATCCCTATGAAGAAAATAAATGGACACCCACTATTGAGATTTTATAATGGTTGTTGAAACAGCACTAGAGAATGACACACCTGAATGCTATGGCAAAACGCAGCTACTGAAGCTAGAACTCACCGAAATACTTAGCAGAGGAACCATCGTCATTAAAGACGGTGACAATGCCGGGCCGGAGGACCTGCAGTGTGGGGACGTGGGCTGGCAGGATACCAAAGGCGCCTGTCAGTGTTGGGACGTCAATCTGTTTTACGCTGGCTTCCTTAAAGAACACCTGCAAAAGGCACAACAAGCTTCAATGCACCAGATGAAGAGTTGAGGATGCTGTAGCAGCCAAGTGCCCGGCCACCAAACAAATGGCGACATATTCATTAGAAAGCTGAATTTTCAGCATCATTACTCTAGTCTTCAGTGTCACATGATCCTTCAGAAATCATTCTAATATGCCGATTTTATGCTAAAAAAACATTCATTAGTATTTTCAATGTTGAAAACGGCTGTGTACAATTTGTTTTCAGAATTCTTTGATGAATAATAAGTTCAAAAGAACAGCATTTATTTAAAATAGAATCTTTTCTAACATTATAAATGTCTTTACTGAAACTTGATCAATTTAACTCATCGTTGATGAATAAAAGTATTTATTTCTTTTATTTCTTTTCCCCAAAAATAAAATACAAATTCTTACTGACCCCAAACTTTTCAACGGTAGTGTTTTATGTTACAAAAGCTTTCTATTTCAGATAAATCCGTTCTTTTGAACTGTCTATTCATCAAAGAATCCTGAAATAAAAATGTAAAATAAATGTTTTCAAAATTGACAATAATCATAAATGTTTCTTGAGCAGCACATCATCATATTATAATGATTTCTGAAGGATCATGTGACACTGAAGACTGGAGTAATGAGGTTGAAAATACAGCTTTGATCACAGAAATACACTTTACTATATATTCGCATAGAAAACAGCCGATTTAAATTGTAAAAATATTTAACAATATGACTGTTTTTGCTTGTATTTTTAATCAAATAAATGCAGCCTTGGTGAGCAGAAGACTTATTTTATAAACATTCAAAATCTTACCGATCTACAACTTTTGACCGGTTGTGTGTGTGTGTGTGTGTATATATATATATATATATATATTTTTTTTTTAACTCTATACTCAGAAATTAATCATGGTCTTTGTAAAAAAATATATTTAAAATGTGGGGGCTGCAAAATAATGGCTAGTGGTGATTTCCTCAATATTTTTTATATTAGAAATTATTGCACTTTTTTATATAGATTAATTTCAAGTTTTTTTGTTCTGGGTATCATTTTAAAATAACCTGATGTTTCCAGGGTTTTCATGAGTGTGAACAAAACATTTAACGTTAATGTTGTTGAGACTGTGACAGTTACTTTGCCCTGCCACTATAACACCCATATCACAATAATAAGTGTGATTTAAATTTTGATGGTTCATAATTTCATAAAGAAATTACATAATTTATCAGCTGCCCCAGGACATTAAATTGATCTTCCCTTTGAGAAAAAAAAAACCCCAGTCAAGGTGATCGGTGGCACTGCTAGCAGTCTGCTAAAGTCATTCAAACGTGTGTCCATGTTTTGCAAGCCAGATTTTTTTTTGTATGTACATCATTACAGCGTAAACATTGTATAGTGTTACATTTAATACTTTCGCTGCAGATGCAAAACAATAATCTGTACCACAATGGTTTTATATATTGACAGGCTTACCCACGTAAGTAGCACGATCAACATGCACGCGCGCACACAAATCAAAATATAGCTACAATAAAGAGTATATCCATGATAAGCTGAATGTAAAAAATGACATATATATTACATTAAATATATCTGAAGTAGTCACAGCCGGTGATTAGCGTGTTAGCAGAGCGTGTAGGCCCGAGCGTCAGTACCTGTGTCGGCGATGCGAAAGTGAAGGACATTTCAGCGGAGGAAGCCGCCTCGGCATAACAGCGCGCGTGTCTCAACGCAGGGACCGCGCGACGAAGGAGAAACCTCGCTGCCATCATTTTTACCACGGAGAAGAGACCTAACCTTTACAGCACGACAATGTACAAGCCTAGGCTTCCCTGTCCACCACACAGCACAGGCAGTCAAGTTAGATAGTGCGCGGCTGATAGGACAAGGGCATAGGCAACCTTTCCCGTCAGGCTTTGCGCGAACTGCGGGGCTGATGGGAATTGTGGTTAAAAAAAGCAAATATGAACTGACATGGAGGATATAATTTATTCATGTAGTATAGCATAGGGGGTGTTTTGTGAAGTAAAAATGCCGTTTTTGCCAAATTTTTACATCGATCGTATAAATCTAAATTATTCAAATATTATGCAACATTCATTGAGTCCATTTTTTTGTAGATCTTTAAAACCAGTATTATTATTTTTATTATTACTGATTTTAAAGATTTAAAAAACACAGATAAAAAATAAAATAAAATAAAATAAAGACAAACATAAAAGTTTATGTTTAAAGCTTTGTTAGTTTTTAAACTTAATATTGAAAGAAAAAAAATCAGAAAATATAATATTTTTCTCAAAACAATTTTCAGATGTGACGTAATTTCCACCGCTAGGGACAAGCCCCTTTAAAAAAATATAGTACACTTATCGATCAAATAGAAAAATAGTGTCGTGAAGAGTAAGCTCAAGATCAACTATGAGAGGATGTGTGAAGAAAACAAGGGAAAAAATAAGGCAATTATCACTTCTTAAATAGTGATACAAATATTTTTTATTGTAGGCTACGTCATTGCCAAGCCAGCTGTAATTATGAAAATTGAACTGTGAAAATGTGTATGTAGGAGACATTCAATGATTTAAAACATCGTTAGCAAGACAAATGAATCGGCCATTTTTGGGTGGAAAATATGGTTATTTTAGGTCGTAAATGGTGCTTTATATTGTTGAACAATATTTATATCGTTTCAAATAAAAAAAACTACATAATTATCCTGTGATGTGCATGTATGTTCATTGATGGTTTGACAAATGAACGAGTGTAATGGTCAAACAATTTATTTGAAATACTACCTTTTCCATTTTTACAGTATCGGGTTTTGTCTCATGATTGTTTAACTGGAATCTTGCTCATAAACCCTGGCTTAAACAACTTTGATAGCCATTGGGGCAAGTTGTCACTGACTATATCAGTGAGCTGTATCTTTGTGCCTGTGCAATAATAACTATCAAAATGTTCAGTGTCCTTAATGTAGTACATTTATTTTGTGTTTAAAATATCAGTTTATTTATATATATATATATATATATATATATATATATATATATATATATATATATATATATATATATATATATATATATATATGAACTTACAGTGAGAAATATTCACTGAGGTAAAAACTAGCCACATACAACTACGTTAAGGTTGTAATGTGTTGTACAACCAGGGGGGGACGCTCAGTATCAATTTCAAAATATTCATCGCACGAATTGAATTGATTAACATATTTGTTCTTGTTCGAAAGGAGCATCACATTGAAACATAGGCTAATAATGATTAACTTCAAATTAAAACGTACTGTTTTCTACTCTATATTGCGTTTTTCTATTCAACATGAGTTCAGTTGAAAAGGAAGGGACAGTGCAAAAAACATGTTTCCAGCCAAAAGCTACAAAATATGCATATGCTAATTTGCATCTCAGGTCCATAGAAAGGCTTTTCTAAGAAAATGACCAACACTGCAACTTTTAGTTATATAGACCAGATCGCATGGGGTTGCCCATTACTGAGGATTTTTACTGACTCAAATGGGGGATTACCTCATTTCCATAACATCATCAGATGAGGGCGTGAGAGACACTCGTGATAAGTAACGCTGCACCTCACTCTGACGTCACAGTATCACTGGGCGATGGGCGAGTGGGTGTGTTTAACGGGGCTCTTCATTCATAAATACACAAATATTTAAAACCTCAAATTAAAGAGGAGATCGGGGAATCGTTTGCGAGCTTTTTTTGTCTCATGGACCACGTGAATTATAGTTAGGTGAGTTTTGTTTGCTTGTCATTCACGCTGCTATTGTTTCCGTGATGAGCGCTCAATGTCTTAGAATGACATCGTGCTTTATTATTGGGATTTATGGTAGAATAAAATGCGGAGTAGCCTATCTTCAAGCAGTAGCTTTGGAAAACAGACATGGGTTATCCAGTGTTTTAAACGGTTATCGATTAGAAGTAATAGCCTGGACATCACTGGTTTGGAATGAGATTTAAATTCATCTATATGGGTTTTTTGTCGCCTATTTGTTGACTATGGCAAAAGGTTTGAGCATTTATTCATGTAACTGTTAGACTAACTAGTATCTATTTTTATCCTACTAATAGTTTTTACTAGCAAGTTGACTAATTGACTAATCAATTTGACTAGTAAGCTAACTATTACTATATTTTTTTAATCTCACAAATTACCATTCTTTTGTCATGTCATATTGAATGAACACTCAGAATAGCTCAGTTAGCTATAATTTATATATGACTACAAGTACGATTAAAAATGTTAACAGTAACACTAGCTAGTGTTTAAAAATATACTAGTATCTATTGAATAAGTTGGTGTACGTGATTTCACCAAGTACAACATGTTCCTGGATCAATATCTTTATTGATCCTGGAACAACATTCCAATCAACCAATCAGATTTTGAGGACAAGTTTACAGTTTGTGGCAAGTTTATGTTTGCAACCAGGGTTAGGTGCTTCTATATCAGTGTTATTCACCTATCATTTCACTCTGATTTTAGGGACATGTTATGGGTTTAGGGGTAGGGATACGGTTAAGACAACATTTGTGGACATGATGTTGTTACAGGATGTCTTATTTGGCAAAATCACGATGACCTGAATAAGTTGTAAAAAAAACAAACAAAAAACTCCAATATAAACATTCGGTAAAACTTTCGGTAAAGGTAAACCAAGTACATGATATGTTATCACAACTTTTATCTTTTGTAAAATCAACCAACATTAATTTGAAGTACTTGTCTGAACAAAGAAAAAAAATAACAATGGAATATTTACTTATGGTTGTAATAAGTAGTAGAACTTAATGGCTAATCAGTAGTGATGATGAGAAAGATAATTGTTGATATTGTACTTACTAATTAAAAATAAAATAAGTACCAGTAATATGAAAATACTAGTGTACATGAAGATAATACATGAAGGTTCTAGTTTGTTTTAAAGAATTAAATGTAAATCATCTATAAGAAATGCTTATGGAAGAGATTTTTGAATGTGCTACATCTCCGCAGAGTCTTCCAGGCATGACAAGAAGAATCACAGCATATGTTGCAAAACGTTTCATGATAGTTAGATAATTATTAGAAACCGTAAAATATGTTTCTTCAAATAACCTAAAATGTGCTTAATGTGGTAACTAGTTTTATTTAAGCCAAATTATTAATCAAATTAACCTGACGACTTAGGCTACAAAGGGGTCATATCAAGTAAAAACACTCTTTATAGTATATCATACAGCAAAATATTTCATTACAGAGAGAAATGGTGAAAACCAAAGAGAGTGAATCTCTGTGAGTGAATTCTGTCAATGACATCTGAAAGAATATTAGTCCATGAATGGTACTAAATGGGTTTCTCTTAATTCGTTTCAATAACCATAACTAATAACGCAGTGCATTAGACCTGAACAATACAGCAACATTATGCTTCCGAGACGCAAAAGAATGAGCTTGAATTATCTCAGGAATGCCTAATGCTAAAGACTCCAAGAGGGAGAAAGAGAGAGAGAAGCTATGAAAACAGGTAGGTGGGCAGAAGCTGGATGAGTATGCAGTAGAAGCTGAAGGCTTCGCAGTCCGAGCCGTTAAACACACTGCTATCTCTGCATCTCATGCACACAAACACACGCTGCCTTCAGATAATGGGAGAAAAGGCAGCGTCGCAGCATTAAAGAAACAAGGACTACTTGGGAGGTGAGTGTGCAGGAGGGTTTCTTTGCAGTTTAGGCAGAATCTGCAGTGTTAATGGTGTTAAAGGGAGCATATGCTGCTGGGCCTCAGATTGGATGAAAAAAGGAAATGGTTATTTGATGGAAAGGGTGACATTGGAATGCATAAGTATGTGTTTGTATACATGAATTGTGAAAAAATTGTTGAAGAAGGAGACTGGGAACTGTATTCTTGTTTAAAAGCTAATCATTCTAAAGAAACTGCCAACTCAGGGATGCATTTGTTTTATTTTCCTTCTAAAAAGAGAATTCAAATCCGTCTTTAGTGCCATAACCGGCTTCAAAGCAGCTGCCTGACTTCCTGTAATGTCTTTCTCAGGGGGGACACCCTCTCTGGCTTGGACCATGAGCAATGAGTCTGCCATATGGAACCTAACAGAACACCCCACCGTAAGTACTTGCGCTTCTCCTTCCTGTGCTGGTTACTTTCATTACGTCCATTCCCTCTGTTTGCAGAGCTATCTCCAGACATGCGAATCAAAAATATCCTGTTCTGCATCCCTTGTAATTGGATCCACCATAAGATCTAAGCAAATTAGCCCTTTGCGAGAGAAGTTTGTGCCAGACCGAATCCATCGTGCCGTCAGACGATGTGAAAGAGCATCTGAACCCAGAGTTACTGTCAGGAACTTCAATTACCGGCATAAGCAGCATCATTCGATTAGGTTAGAATAGAGATTTATTCAAGAATAGCAACTAATTCCAGGATGTTCCGGGATTTTTTTGGACCTTATGCAAGGCTTAAAGGAATGGTTTACTCAAATGTGACTGATTTATTCATTCCAAACCTGGATGACTTAATTTCTTCTAAAAAGGAGAACATTTGAAGAATGTCCTAGCTGCTCTTTTCCATGCAATTACAATGATTCGGGAATGAAAACGTCAAGCTTCAAAAAGGTGAAAAAGCACCATAAAATAATAAAAAGCTTTGTAAAGACTATAAGCTTTGTGTGAGGAACAGAAAGATGTAGCAGTGTGATTTGTCAATGAATCATTTCATTTCATAAATCACCTTCGAGTCAGATTTTTTCAATGAATCAATTCACAACATTTTTCTTGAAAACTTCTCAATTTTTGTTCCATGGAAGTAAGGTTTTGAACAACAATTAGTAATGCACCAATTTTGTTTGTAATTAGTAATGTTTTTTTTTTTACCGAAACATCAAAACTGAAAAGTTAATTTAGCCGAAAAACAGTTTAGGTAATTAAAATTGGGTAATTGAACTCGGATTTCTGGTCAGGGCATTGTGTTCTCAGGCAATACATTAAGCTGTATTAAAGTTCTTAGCCAATGAGACGCCTCGTAATTTTAGCTGAATTTTTACAATATTTTACGTATTGCAACTCTGGCACTCTTGTGAAGTAGCATCATTTTTGGTTAGCTGTTTTAGCTTATCCACGATGTGTGCATGAAATAGATGCTGAAACAGTCAGAGCGGTAGAAACTCTAACTAAACATTGCTGTTTCGATCAGGAATTTCGGCTCTCCAAAACAACAATCTTTTTATTTTTGTTTGTCGAAATTTTGGTAAACCACCAAACCACGCTGACCACCATGATCCGAACCACCAGCCAGCCCCATTGCTTTCACATTTAATTAATGACTAGGGCTGAGCGAGTAATGGAATCTTAATTTAGTTTTTGATTTTGGCTTTCTGGCCCTCGACTGAGCCTGGGTTCTCCCAAGGTTTTTTTTTTTTCTCCAGTAGGTCACCTGATGGAGTTTTTCGGTTCCTTGCCACTTTTGCCTTTGGCTTGCTTAGTTGGGGATATTCAAATTAAATAACCTCTTCCACTCTGATCGCCCGTGAGCGGGCCATAGAGCTACGTCATTATATTTAAACTTATTTTTTTAATGTTTCTGGAGATACTATAACCCCCTATATAGTATCATTTTAAATCTTAAAATCTCATCTTTACACAGAATATAATGATATGTGTGCATATGGAACACAAATAATTCATATAAAGCTTTAAAAAACATTCGTCACAAAATCGCTCCTCCCCCAAAATGGCGATGCAGAAATGTAAATATGAATATGTATTTTTTTTTACGTATATCACAAAATAGAAAAATCATATCAAAAGAAAGCTCTCATTCTCAGAAATGTGACTATGTAGTTTGTTTTATTGTTTTAACATCATAGTTCACATTATCTCCACAAGAATTGGGCACTAAAATATGATTTCTGTGAAAAAACAAAGACAAGCGTCTCATTTCTACTTCGATTACAGGTGCTCTAAGCTAAAATCAGCCACAAACTCTATATAATCTTTTACCTTAGGATGTTATCTTTCAAATGAGCCCATTTGTACTTTTCTGTGATTTCTTCTAAGTAAATAATCCACTGTTATGTCGCGGATGTCCAGAACACAAAACGCGCTAGACGGGAGAAACACGCGATCTACACATCATCATCAAAACGTGCAAGCCTCCTCTAATCATGACAATGATATACATATCAGGCACGTGTTCAAAGCTGAGGTTGTCAGCTTTCCAATCACATGTCAATCATTTATCTAGTCCAGTCACATGCTGAATCATCCAACGAATCAGTGGAGTAGGTGGGCGGGATCACAGGATCGCTTTTGTACATCACGACGTTGTTGATGATAGTCGCGCCGCGAGTAGATATAAGTGAATGACAAGTGACGAAGACGACTGGAGTCACTGGACTGACAGAAAATTATTGGATATATTTGTATTTTTCGAGCGTTTTGATTAAAAAATGCCATCTGTAGAGGGAAAAGTAGCTAAAAAGGTGTTCTCTTGCGTTGAAGCAATATTAAAAGAGCTTGAAAGAAAAAGTGACGGTGCATCGTGTAGCGTGCATCTTGGGCCTAACGTTATATACTTTCATATTTCTATAGTCTCTCATTTGTATTTAAGTTTCAATTTGTACAAGTGTTGTGTTTTAGACCACATAAATTCTACAAGACAGTTTTTTAATTGATTAGTGTCTCCTGAAAGGAGAATACATTTGTTATGCTTTTATTCACAAAACACAATGTTATTTGGTCTCATTCCTTTATACCATTTTGAGTTTCTCAGATACAAAGATTAAACCTGAATGAAAATGAAGAAAATCAATCGATAATTAAGTAAAGTGCTTTAGTATGTATTAAAGGAAGGATTTTTGGGGTAATATTAATTAAAAAAAAAAAAATTGCATTAGAGTATTAGAAAAATCCAAAGGACACATATATGCACTAAAAATGATACTTTACCTCCCTTCGGTTATATTTGAATAACTCTTGCTCAGAATGTGATAAAGAAAAAATCTTTTTTTCTGGTGGATACTGCCACCTAGTATAGTCAAACAATATAATCAGCAGGTCCCCAGAGCAAACAGTACCTGAATCACAGATTTTCAAAGACAGGATTGTGTAAAAAATACAAAATAAAAGTCCTATTTTATTTTGTTTCTCGTAATATTTTAAAAGCATACAATGCTATTTATGAAGTTTTGCAATCTGATTTAATACATTTGAAGGGTTTTCTGTACAATGACACTAGCTTTTTAAATTTCCTACACTGTATGTGTCTAGGTTGGATATTTAAACTTGGGTGTGTTAAATTCAGGCGGAATTCCAAAATATGCCTTAGAGTGGAAAAGGTTAACCAAGCATTAATACCATTGATCAGCCGTACCAAACGTGGATGTTTTTCCACTAAGAAACAAACACTGTTATGTTATTTTGATTGATACTGTGAAGCTGCTTTGATACAATCTATATTGTGAAAAGTGCTATATAAATATACTTGACTTGACTTGACTTCCAACAATGAAAAACACGATGCCGCATTCCATTCCTTTCCTTTAAAGGATACGTTGCATCCAAATCAGTCTAATCATGTAACATGACTATCGTAATATACAATCTCCTGTGGGACGTGCTCGATACTAAATAAAGAGTTAAAAGTCTATTGACCTGCAAAAGAGACGCTGTTCCCCAGGTGCCTTTCTGTGCGCTCGATACAAGATCACGGACAACATGCTACTTTGGGATTCTGCATGCACTTTAACGGACAAATACACTCAAAAACATCTTAAAATGTCTATCTTGGCAGATTTCACTTAAACACAGGCTTAAGTGAACATAAACAGTTAAGCCTGTGAAAGTAATCGAATGCTTGTCTGTATTATCTGTGCTTTTGGTCTTAAAGTGACAGCAGCCTAATTAACCTGCTGTCTGTGTCATTTAATGTTAAACAACAAAAAAAATCTTCTTTTTTATTGTATTAATGACTGTTTCAAATCACTGTTGTTCGGTGACAGTGAAACTGCTCTTAAAGAACATGTTGGTCTTTAAACAAGTTGGTCTGACTTCTTCTTAAAACTTTAACAATGCTACTACATGAAAGAGTTCCCAGTTTCTCCTTTGAGAACATCCTTCACTTTTGCCAATCCGGGTTAATGTTGAGTCACCCCAGTGATAAATAGCCTGCTGACGTAAAGAGAAATCGGTCTTCAAAACGCTTTCATTTACAAAATAATAGACCCGATCTGAATAAAGTCTTCCCTGATCTTCAACTGAACAATGTCTTCTGGGTAATTAGGATGCTGTTCTTCTCCAATTGAAACTGAATAATGTAAGAGTAATTGTAAGGTGTTACATATATGAGCCAAAGACTTGTTCAGGCCTTGCTCTTATTTAGCATTCTTTCCATTAAACACCTCTTCACATAGCCTACATGAACGAAGATGACAATTAAGCATGCGGCAGGGCGAAAGGTGCTGTATGCCTCTGTGCTTTGATGTCTTTGACAAAGAAACCTACTGTCTCTTCCGTTCTTGTCTCCGTGGCTGTTGTCACCTCTAGATCTTTCTAAACTCGTCTTTGGTAAACACTGTACTTAACATCTCAACTCAGACACAAAAGCCCCCACACCTGAAGATCCTCCTCTTGAAACTGGGCTTTATGTAATATCGCTAAAATTAAAGGTTCTTTAGTGGAATATGGTTCCATGAAGAGCCTTTTAACATCCACCGATCTTTCCATTGGACAAAAGGTTCTTTATAGTAGAATAAGGTCCTTTAGATTATCAAAATGTCTTATTAAAAGCTTCTCTGAAAGGTTATTTGAGGAACCAAAATGATTCTTCTATGGCATTGCTGCAAAAACACCCTTTTGGAATCTTTATTTTTAAGAGTGTCTTGGGCAATTTTTGCTTTAATGCCAAAAATGTCTCTGGTTTATGTGTTAGTAAAATTTGAACCCTTTTCTAGCTTATGAGACCTGAAAAAATTGGACAACGTCCAAACCTAAATAATGTGAAAATTGAAGTCATGCGGTTTTACTCTGAGAAGGAATTTCATCTTTGACTGGTTTGTTTCTTTCTCTGGTGTTTATCTAGGACGTCCCGTTGTCGTCAGGGACACAGAATGGCTATGTCCTCCTGCTGGTCCTCTTGTCCATTTTTGTTGGGGGGACACTGGTCCTGCTCTCTGTTCTTCTGATTGTCTGTCGTCGATGTTGTGAAGGGGACAGACGCCATGCGTGGTAAGACCAATCCAATCAATCAATTTATACATTGACACGCCCCTAAATCAATATACTTCTGTGTATTGCATATCAATATATTTCTCTCAACCAATCAGATTTTAGGATTGGGAACTTCAATGATATTCATCCTAACATTTCTAAATGACCTAAATGTCATGTGGTGCAACTGCAGTATCTATTTAAAATAGATACTAATTAATAAATTACCTTCATATGTGTAGTATTTTAGGTTAGTGGTAGTAGTAGGGGATGTTTTATTATTATTTATTTACTATTAAAGTTTTTATTAATATTTTGAATTAGCTTTTATTTGTATACTTTCGTTTTTTTATTTTATTTTAGCTTAACTTTGTAATGTGTTTTTGTCATTTTTTTCTTTGTTTTTAAATATTTCTCTTTAGATTTTAATTTTGTAAAATGTACAGATCCATTTTTTATTTAAAACCCTTAAAATGGTTGCAAAATGTGTAACAAAAGAATCCATGTTAGCACATTGTATCAGTGATTGATATTGATAATAAAATTCAGGATTTTTTCAACAGGACGTGTTTTTACGTTCAGAAGTGTATGTAACTTAAAACACGTCTAGTTTATACATAAAATAGCATAGATTAAATGAGAATGCTTTCGTTATGAATATACATTATGACAGTCTGCAGATTGAATCATCGTTGCATGATGTTTGCATGTTGCTGACAGCTGATGCATATGATTATGTCTGACGCTAAATTATACATCAGAAAGAACCGTAACGCACAGATTCAACTGGAATAAACAGATCCTCCCGTGAAGCCAAGGACGCTCAGTCCCGAAAATGTTTTCAGTGCACATTGGTCACAGGCTGGATGTATTTGTCAGTGACTGCTGAGAGGTGTAGAGTCTGTCTGCTCTCCAGGCAGCCTGGAGGAGTGCAGGCTCACACAAATGACGAGTATAATGAGATCTCATAGCAGCCATCAGCCACGATAAATCACTCCTGGTGCTGGAGAGAGTGCACTCTAGCCAACACGCACTAATACACACACACTCGCGCAGTGTGGCACCGTGCACTGTGGTTAGAGAACTGGAAACTCATTTCCAGTTTCTCATTACCCACTGTGCCTTATGGCGAATCAAAGCGTATATTGTCGTAATAAAGCGGATGTTGTTATTGCCCCTCTCATATGGCATTTAGTTAGATGTCAACCCAGGTGAATGTGAATGAGTTATTTATTTCTTAATTGTTCACAATCGGGACATTGGCATTGGGGGGTGGGACATTTTCATTCCAGCGTTTGATTGGACAAAAATCTATGTTGTGCAGGATGACATCATCAGTATTTTCAAGACTGTACATTTTAAATGTGTATTTAAGTTTTAACAATTTTCAGGGGTTAAACTAGCATATAGATTACCTGAACGCTAACTTTAATTTAGCCACTTTAATTTTATTTACTTATTATTCTTGCTTTGAGGATTAACTGACAATTACATTTTTAATTATTTTAAAGGTAAATTATTAACTTTTCAATCTGGTGAGGGAATCTCCACATTGACAAAACCAATAAAACAAAATATAAACATTTCACAGTGTTGCATTAAATTAATATTATTATTTACTTTATAATATAATATAATTTAATAATAAAAAACATTTCATATTATTTAATACTAACTCAATAACTTACAATATAATATAATATTAAAGGGATTTTCAATGCAAAATAAAATAAAACAAAATGTGCAAAGCTATAGAATCAAACCATTTCATATAACTAAATTCTTACTCAGTCATTTTGTAATATTATATATTAATTATATTAAATATATTATTATATGTATTAATATATTCATATTAAATATATTACTTAATACAATATAATATCAAAGGGATTTCAATGGAAAATAAAATAATAAAAAATATAAAGCAATATAATCAAACTCTAGGAACATGTTTGCAATGTTTGCACCATATTTTGAGAATGACCCACTTATGCATGCTATGAATGAGATTTACATAAGTTTGAATTTGACTCATTACATGTTTGCATTGAAGGTTCATTGTTTGCCTCAGGGCTAGCGATGACACCGAGAAAAGTAATACCACATATATTGAGGAGGCCCAGCCAGTGCATGGTAAGAACTTCACTAATAAAGTTAATATTTACAGTGAGGAAAATAAGTATTTGAACACCCTGCTATTTTGCAAGTTCTCCCACTTAGAAATCATGGAGGGGTCTGAAATTGTCATCGTAGGTGCATGTCCACTGTGAGAGACATAATCTAAAAAAAAAATCCAAAAATCACAATATATGATTTTTTAAACTATTTATTTGTATGATACAGCTGCAAATAAGTATTTGAACACCTGTCTATCAGCTAGAATTCTGACCCTCAAAGACCTGTTAGTCTGCCTTTAAAATGTCCACCTCCACTCCATTTATTATCCTAAATTAGATGCATCTGTTTGAGGTCGTTAGCTGCATAAACACACCTGTCCACCCCATACAATCAGTAAGAATCCAACTACTAACATGGCCAAGACCAAAGAGCTGTCCAAAGACACTAGAGACAAAATTGTACACCTCCACAAGGGTGGAAAGGGCTACGGGGAAATTCGCCGTGTTTGGAGGAAGAAGAATGATGAGTACCATCCCTAGAACACCATCCCTACCTTGAAGCATGGGGGTGGTAGCATCATGCTTTGGGGGGTGTTTTTCTGCACATGGGACAGGGCGACTGCAATGTATTAAGGAGAGGATGACCGGGGCCATGTATTGCGAGATTTTGGGGAACAACCTCCTTCCCTCAGTTAGAGCATTGAAGATGGGTCGAGGCTGGGTCTTCCAACATGACAACGACCCGAAGCACACAGCCAGGATAACCAAGGAGTGGCTCTGTAAGAAGCATATCAAGGTTCTGGCATGGCCTAGCCAGTCTCCAGACCTAAACCCAATAGAGAATCTTTGGAGGGAGCTCAAACTCCGTGTTTCTCAGCGACAGCCCAGAAACCTGACTGATCTATAGAAGATCTGTGTGGGCCAAAATCCCTCCTGCAGTGTGTGCAAACCTGGTGAAAAACTACAGGAAACGTTTGACCTCTGTAGTTGCAAACAAAGACTACTGTACAAAATATTAACATTGATTTTCTCAGGTGTTCAAATACTTATTTGCAGCTGTATCATACAAATAAATAGTTAAATAAATATATAGTTAAATAAACAAATAAATATATTTCTGGATATTTTTTTTTTAGATTATGTCTCTCACAGTGGACATGTACCTACGATGACAATTTCAGACCCCTCCATGATTTCTAAGTGGGAGAAGTTGCAAAATAGCAGGGTGTTCAAATACTTATTTTCCTCACTGTATATTATATGTCAGACTCCAAGTTAATGCATTTCCATACGTATTTACATTCATGCCTCTGGTAAAATGTCGAGGTCAAATTAAAGCGACATTTATGCAGTCTCACATACATCAACTGAGGGCATTATGTGAAAAACAAATACGTCCTCTGGTTTAATCCGTCTCTCCCCGCACAGAGATTACGATTCGCATTGATGAGTCAGACTGCCTGTCGGCAGCCAGCTCCCACGACATGGAGACTGAGCGTTTCCTTTCCACGGGCACAACCGGCCGCCGGGTCTCCTTCAACGAAGCAGCACTCTTCGATCATAGCAAGAAAACACAGGAGAAAGGTCGAAGGTCAGCCGCCCACTCACTCATGCGGCCCACTCTAGACACACAGAGCCGCTCCTATTCACAGTCGCAGCTTTCATTATTCCTTTATGTATGCGTTTTACATTTGTGCTTGTCAGATGCACTAGTTCTTGATGAATAACATGGGCATTTGTCACCATCAAGATTAAGGGTTAAAATGAATGAGAATGTATAAGGGAAAGTGTATATTTTGTAAAAAACTAAAAAACAAGCAAAAAACCCCCCCCACACATTTTAATCACCTATCATGTAATTTGCCAAAAAAATATTTTGTAGTACACATTTTTCAAATAGTCTGTAATTTATTTGTAATGTCATAAAAATGAATGCATAAGTATTAAATATATATATATACAATATTTTTTAACTATTTAATTTAAGAGAATTTTTAAAAAAGCATTTAATTTTAATTATTTACATTTTATTTGAAGAATTTTTAATTTTTAAGTATTAAAATATTTGAATATTTAATTTTAATTAATTAGGTCATGTGTATGTATGTGTATATATATATATATATATATATATATATATGTGTGTGTGTGTGTGTGTGTGTGTGTTTGTGTGTACACACAAATACTCACAAATAAAGACTCAATTTATACATTTTGTCATTTGTCAAATTACACTTTTGTTTTTTTTAAGGAAAAGGTGTTTAAAATGGTGAGATATTCATATAATTATATCTTATTAAAAATAATAACTATATAATTATTGATCTAACAGGAACTATGCATAAATCTAGCACAGTCCGCTCATCTTTAACTATCTAAAAGATATTTTCAGCAAACACTCCCGTGATATATCTGTGATGCAGATCTATAATGAAGTGATAAATACTAACAGTGTGTGTCATTTTTCCATCTCCCCTCAGGTACACGCTTACGGAGGGCGACTTCCATCACTTGAAGAACGCGCGGCTCACCCACCTCCACTTCCCTCCACCCGCCCTCCAGATACTCACCATCCACGAGTGTGAGTCATCAGAGAACAGTATTGCCATGACAACGCGCCCCATCGCTAAATCCAGCCTCTCAATTTTTCAGGTGACAGTCACATTGCTCTGCTAATAGGAGAGTATGATATCATTTTAAATCATGAAGGTCATGATGGATTGTCAGTTTGTCAAGTGATATGATGTGTAAGGAGACGTTTATGCTTTGAGCAATTGATTTATCTATATATTGGGGTCATTAATGTTTTAACATGTTAACTTTTACCCCTACTTTACCTTAGTCACATCATGATGAAGCGTGATAAGATACAGTAAATCCTACTGTATCCCTCAAATTTTACTTTTCTTTGTCCTAAACAGCTCCAGCTTCATTTAAACACATTTAAAACATCTTACTGACAACACTTTAGAGTATTTCCATTTAATATATTTCCAAGAAATTAAATACAGGTATTTTGGAATTTTATCTCAACGATTGTAAGAATGGCAGTCTATAGTATATACAGAATAGTAGCAGTTTTATTCATCATGCTGGAAAAAGATCATTGAGAATGTGCATTGTGGGATACAGTAGTACACAGCACGGTGTACTCTGTTGTATATAACTCATTTTTTCAAAAATTGTCAGTTATTTAATTACTGCATGGCCTGCATATAGGAAATTTGCATATAGTTCACAGTAATTTCTTCAATATGTTCTACAAAAATAATAAGAGAATATGGTAGTTTGATATTGTGAATTAAGCCATTCCACAAGGAAGCCCCTCCCACAGTCAAATCTCATTGGTCCAAAATTCTGTTGCGTCGCGCAGGTGTCGCTCATCAGTAATCACGCCACACCTCGACCTCGTCCCGCTCGCCACATCTGTATAAGCAACATCAAATATAATCTGATTGGCTGTCGCATTTTAAAATTTGGTTTCATTGTCATTACAAAAGGAAGCCCCTCCCACAGTCCAATCTCATTGGTTTCAAATCAGTTTCAGCGTGCTGCTCCAACGAAGTTATTCAGTCTGAAGCTTTTGATCAATTTTTTTATATCCGTAGTTGACAAGTTTCCAATGACTGCATGATTTTGTTTGTTTAGGTTTACTACCATAAGCAATAACACGCATTGTGTTTGTCACCTGCACAGCCACCAGTATGTTCACTGCCACAGACTGCCCTGATCAGCCGAAGTCTCAGTCCCAGCTCTGCCCTTCCTGGCGACGCTCTCAACTCCACTGTACACACAATGTTCTGTGAGAGCATTGTGGCGGCCGGTCCTGAGCCCTCCAGTCCATGTCTAGTGAGTCACACACACTAATACACTCACCCACCGACGCATAAAAATGAGTGCCCAACCGATATTTTAGATAGGAGGGCCGATATTAAACCAGTATATATGATATCTCACTATTTAATTTAAAGATAAGAAAAACACATGCATAACCATGTGTCCATCGCATATGCAGACTGATATCTAAAAGGTTTTCTTCTTCTAACAATCAGATATTTAAATCGAATAAAACACCAACAATAAAAAGAACTAGCTAGGTTAGCTGATTATCTTAAAAGTCCATAGATAACGCGTCAGTTCTTACTGCCGTACTTTATCGGGACCCCTTTTCCTGTTTGTTCATGTGAAGTTCAGCATAAAGCCTATGAGAGATTTAAACGCTCAGGCATTGACGTTCTCCGTGATTTCAAAATAAAAGTCCCGCAAAAAAGACCCAAACAGTTAAACTTATCTACCGACGACGATAATTAATCTCTTATAATTTATATATTGCAATTATGTAATCTTGCGGACAAAAACAGATGGAGGTCAGAGGAGGAGTCGGCAGAAGCGCAGGCATCATGGGAAATGGTAGAGAGGGTGCATCGGCCTCAGCCACGGCCCTATCCTCATCTGGAGGGGCCCCGCAGGGCCCAATGCTGCAGTTCTTCACCAAGCTCCGCCGACACGCCAGCCTTGAGGGAGCAAGTCCCTATTTCAAGATCAAGAAATGGAAGTTAGACAGCAGCCAAAGAGCTTCAAGTCTAGACATGAGAGGTCAGTGACACATCCAGCACTCGATGTGAATTTCATAATTAATGAACAGCCTGTACATTTTTATACATGTTACATGTTATAATGGAATTGCTATATGCTGATTTGTAGAATTTAGTTTTTCGACTGTATTTAATGCCAAAGACCCCTGTATAGTATTATAATCTCCTTTAGAAAGACTGTTTAGACAACCCATGACAAGTAGACAATTTTGAAAAAATATGTGTTGTTTGCACATTGTGTCCACAAAAGTTTTAGGTAATTTATGTAATTGACAGTACCGTTCAAAAGTTTGGGGTCAGTACAATTATTAAATGTTTTTGAATCTCCTATGCTCAGCAAGGCTGCATTTATTTGATCCATAATACAGTAAAATGGTAATATTGTGAAATATCATTACACATTAAAAAACGGACTGTTTTCTATTTTAATATATTTTAAAATGCATGTTTTTTCCTGTGATGCAAAGCTGAAATTTCAGCATCATTACTCATGTCACATGATCCTTCAAAACTGGCTCAAACACATGCTCTTCTTCTACACATTTTCTGTTGTCTCTTTATTATACGGTCCTTATAATGGCTTCGGTAGTTGAAAAATGTCTCCCAGTTTGTTTGAGTTTAATGTGAGACCCAATATTCACTACAGGGTTCAAATCTAGACTATGACCAGGTCAAAACATGAACCTGATGAACTTGTCCTCAAGCCACTTCTTGGTTGTGTTTGCAGTTTGGGCAGGAGAATCGTCTTGTTGAAAAGTAAAATCGGATCATTCCTCTTTAGATAACAGCTTTTCAATTGTGGGAAGCAAACCATTTTGAAATATTCTCCTGCACTCCAAAGCATTAAATGACTTTTCACAGTGAAGCAGCTCACTAACACGAGCAGCTAAAAAGGCTCCCCGCACAATCCATGCGTCACTGTGGTAGAGATGCATTTATTATTATATTTCTCAGCAGATCTTTGATGACACCGCTCTGGAGCATCACCATGCAACTCGTGTTTCATTGTGATTCATCACTCAACACACAACTTCCCATATTCTGTCCAAAAATAATAATAATTCTGAGAAAGCAATAGCTTTATAAGTAGTGCATTTGCTTAAATTTGGCTAATTTTCTGAACAATAATGTGGTTAAGACGATGAAAAGCTTAAAATTTAGTCTTTTTGGGCTTGGCCCATTTTCTCTGCCCATACATTGACATGTAAAATAGCTTTTTAATGCTTGCTGCGCAAGTATGATATTATTCTGCCTAATATTTAAATAATGAGAAAAGCGCATGGTATAGCTGATGAGACTGAATGAATAAACATGAATGAATAGATTAACTAGAATGCTGTTGTTTGATTATATAAGCATTACTGTAAAAATCTTTCAGTTTATCCTCTCGGGTCTGACAGCATGAAAGGAAGTGAAAGACCACTGCTGTGGAAAGTACAGACAGTGTTATGAACCTGTGAAGCGATCAGTTTCTTAGCCTCAGGGCTTAGATGCAAAGCAATATTGAATGTTTCTGTGCTTTTCATTTAGCCCCTGCATTGTGTATTACCTTGGAAAATGATTGAAGACCTTAATAGAGTTTTAGTGCCTTCATGTAGCATGGAGCAGAGAAACAGGTCGGCTTTATATTCGATAGTAATCTATAGTCTGCTAAACACACACACACACGCACGCACACACACACACACACACACACACACACACACACACACACACACACACACACACACACACACACACACACACACACACACACACACACACAGTGTGTAGCAGACTATAGAATATTCTCTCAGCCAAGACGGTACTGCTGTATTTGTGTGCCAAGACTCACTCTCAAGCAGATGGCCGGTTGACGCAGGGCTCTTCCATTCCAAACTTTTTTTTTTCTTTTTTTTTTAAAGGAGAGATGGCAAAAAAGAGCATTTCAAACAATATTTTTTTTTATTCTGTGGAACAATAAGGACATGATTAAAGCAATGCTCTAATAGAATGGATTTCCATTGTAGAGTGCCCTGTTTAGCTAATAAGATACATATTATATTGTTAATATGTTAATTATGTTTTTTGAATGCATTACAACTAATAGCCTAACCAATAGCCTAACTTTATCCAATAGCCTGCATAACTCTTTTACTATCTCCAACAAATGACAGAGCAGAAGTCATTCATTTTTAATGGAGAGTAGCGCAGGAGCTGCGTGGAGTAATGCGTATGCTTATGCAGAATTTTCGGATTTAATTTGAGCTGTGGGTGCGTTGAAATATTTGCACTTTTGCGGCAAGTCCATATGCAGTCAATGTATTCTAATTAAAACTCATGTCATTCCAAACCCGTAAGACTTTCTTTCATCTTTTGAACACAAATTAAGATCTTTTTGCTGAAATCTGAGAGCTTTCTGTCCCTCCATTGACAGTCTACGCAACTACCACTTTGCTACCACTAAACTGCTCGATTCATATGGATTAGTTTTACTATGACTTTATGAACTTTTCGAAGCATCAAAGTATCTGCATAGCTTTCAGTGGAGGGACCGAAATCTCTCAGATTTCACCAAAAAGTTCTTCATTTGTTTTCTGAAGATGAAATAATGTCTTACGGGTTAAGAATGACATGAGGGTGAGCAACTAAATCTGGAACTATGGTTTCGGGAAACACAGAATCGCTTGGTGACAACGGAACTTGCGACCAGTGGCTAATACTAACAAAGAACTATGCAGGATTTTTTTGTTGGATCAATTAATCGTTGACAATAAAACCTGGAATGTGTTGATTTTTATTTGATGTTAGCCTTTTAACTTGCTTTTTGAGGCTGTTGACGCAAAATTCATGTCGTCCCCAAAGGCTCCCCCAAACGGAGGCAGTTCCAGCGGCAGCGTGCAGCTAGCGAGAGCATGGACCAAGAGGAGCATGACGCCCATCACATCGACCTCATACAATACATCGCTCGCTCCAAGGATGTTACCTACTGCCCCACCCGGCCCAGTCCACGCCTTCTGTCCCCCCCTTCCACACCCCCACCCTCCCTCGGCAGGTATCTTTAATTGCCTCGCCCATGCATTCGCTATAGCAACCATCTGCTACGCCACTCCTCATAAAGCAGACCCCATTCCATGCTGGACTGATCTCAGCTCGCTGATCACACTGCCGTATCATGGCATCATCAGCTTACAGTGCAAAAAGCTTTGCTTTAGAATATGGAAGTTGTTTCCTTGAGTGTGGGTTAATTCCACAGGTGTACCTTTTTGGTATTTGTAGCGATTGGTTTGCATATGTTTTGCAAAATGGTCCAGGAAGGTCAATAGGCATGATTTTGTATCGCATCATTAGTATATTTGTTTATATTTGCTTACCTATTACAACTGACTTTCCTGAATCTGTTGCTGTGGAGTGGTCTCCTCGAATGAACCATCACAGAGTGAGTCACAACCATCTGTGCCTTCATGGAGGCATCTGTTTTAACATCTCTGAATCTGGGCCTCAGAGCTTTAACGGAAAGGAAAAATAAACAAACATAATATATTTGATATACTGTACCGTTCAAAACTTTGGAGGAATTTTTTTTTTTTAAGAAATTAATAATTTTATTAAGCAAGGATGATTAAAGGGATCAACAGTAAAGACATTTACAGTGTTAAAAAAGATTTCAGATAAATGCTGTTCTTTTGAACTTCTTGAGAAAAATTTCTTGAGCAGCACATCTGTAAATTAGAATGATTTCTGAAGGATCATGTGACACTGAGAGTAATGAAGCTGAAAATTCAGCTTTGTCAAAGGAATAAAATACATTTTAAAATTAGGGATGCAGCGATATGAACATTTTTGCTGATATCGATAACCGATAATGCTTTATATTTGAAAGCCGATAACCGATATATTGGGCCGATAAATCGAAATCCTATTTTTTTCATATAATTTTTTAGAGCTTGATTACAAAACAAAAGCCCCACCATTAAAAGCCACGTCCCAAACACACAATTATAATTTTACAGACCTAACTGTATTATTTCCTTTTTTTGAAGTGATTCCAATCATATTTCAAGCGATTTAAAACTATCATGGTGAACAGTGCGCATCTGAAGTGTCTCAGCTGAAGGAAATATTCCATTATTTATTGCCATTTATATATTGGCCAAATTTTCTTATTGGGCCGATAACAATAACATTAAAAATGATATCCGATATGGTGGGTGATATATCGGGCATCCCTAAATTTAAATAGAAAAAGTTATTTTCAATTGTAATAATACTTCAGAATATTATGTTTTTTACTAGATTTTCGATCAAATAAATGCAGCCTTGGTGATTATAAGATACTTTAAAAAAAAAAAAACATAAAAAATTTCTATCCTTGTACTTTTGAACAGTTGTGTAGACCCACAGTGACATAAAACATATTAATATAGTAGGGATGGTTCACAGTGGTTGACTTTTTGACTAATTTAGACTTGTCAGTTAGTTCCCTTTCGAGGGAACTCCAACTGCGTCGAATGACACTTTGGGGGAACGCCCCTCAGCGTAGCGCCTCTGAAGCATGAATGAAACTAAGCCGATCTCCGATTGGTGCAACGTAATGACGTAATGTGTGACGACACATAGGCGGAACTATAAAGGGACGCCATCACACACAAAATGTCAGCTTTCTGTTCTTCAGCAAGCGCTATCTGTGACTGTGTGTCTTATTTATTGTTGTCTGTCAAAACTGAGCAAAATTGTATCTCTGGTATGGCGAGTGAAGCGAGTTTCAGAAAGTGTGTGCATCCTTGCCCTCGTTACATCACGGGCGGGGACACACACCGACTGTGCACGCACTGTCTCGGAATGCAGCACGCGCAGGCAGCTCTCGAGGGGGCTGCTTGCGAGGATTGTGAAAAATTAACAATCCGTGTGCTGCGTTCCCGGCTGACTATCTTTGATGAAGATGGCCAGCCTCGCGAGCCCCGTGGTGCGGGACCCGCGTCCGCTGAGGCGGCGCGGCGTCGCTCTCCATGGGGCTCGCAAATGGATCTGTCAGGGAATCCCGAGGCTGCTGAGGCACCTTCTCGGGATTCTTCTGACAGTTCCGATGTTCTCGAGCCTCGCGTGGAAGCCCGCCCGGCGGCTTCTTCTGCGCGAGCCGAGGACCCGATGCTTGAACTGTCTGCCTCTGAGGAGGTAGACGTGCTCAGCATCGAGGGCGGGGACTTCGGGGATGACTCGCCACCCCGTGTCCCCGCATATGAGGAGCTGGTAGAGGTTGTCTCTCGTGCTGTGGCCCATTTATACATCAGTTGGCCACATGAGAAACAGGAAGGGCTTACTAAAAGTAAGTTGGACGAGCGCTTCCTGCAGCACAGAGAGCAACCTCATCACCGGGGCTTACCGTTTTTTCCCGACTTACACAACGAGTTGTGTAAGTCGTGGAACAGACCACATTCATCTCATGTGTCCAACCCCCCAGTACTTAATTATAGTAACATCTTGGGGGCACGAGAAAACGGTTACGGGATGATGCCACAGGTGGAACAGCCACTAGCAAATTATTTATCCCCCGAATCGGCATCATCCCTGAAAGCCCCGGTGCTGCCCACTAAACCCTGTAGGGATACATCTTCTTTAGTGGGCAGGGCTTATATGGCTGCGGGTCGGGCTGGTGCGAGCCTTCACACCATGGCTCTGCTTCAGGCGTAGCAAGCCGACCTTCTTAAGGATATAGATGAGGGCGAGGGTCCAACTCCCGATGACATCGCGGAGTTGAGGAAGGCCGCTGACTTGTCTCTCCGAGTCACCAAGGAGACGGCCCGTGCTATCGGCCGCTCCATTGCGGCAATGGTGATCTCGGAGAGACATTTATGGTTAAATCTGTCGGGCATCAAGGAGAAGGACAGGGCTTTCCTCCTTGATGCCCCGATTTCGCCTTCTGGCCTGTTCGGCGACGCCGTTAATACCGTCGTCGACAGGTTTCAGGAGGCGAAAAAACAGTCGGCGGCCTTCAAACAATATCTCCCTCGCCGCTCGAAATCCAAGAAGTCTGCCCCTAGTGGGCAGCCGCAGCCACAGCCATCCTCCAGCTCATCCGCCTACAGACAGGCCCAAAAGGAGAGCGTCTCGTCTAGAGCCCCCCCTCAAGGAGCCTGGGGGCATAGACGGCACTCTCAGGCGAAGCCTCAACAGAAGCAGGGCGACCTGAGGGCCGTCCTGCAGGCGAAGAAGGCTTCGTCAAAGAGATCCTAGCCAATCTAGGATCTCTGCGGGCGGCCCCACCCTTGGTGGAGCGACCGAGGTCGTCTCCTTCGCGGAGCCCACAGGAAATCGATTCTGCTCTCCCGCCGTTAAACACGCTTAGGGACACAACGGTTTCCAGCGAACGCAGGTTGCACTGTCCGCCCCACAGGCTTGCGGTCCGGCAGCATTCGCGTCCGCCCATCGAGAATCATTTTCGGTTCAGCCCTGCCGGGAATCCGCTTCAGGGGGCCGAGAACGGATCCCGATTAATACCCGAAGCCAGGTTCCCTTGGTAAAAATTTTCGATGCATGGAAAAATCTGTCGAATATTTTTCTCCTTGGGCCCTGCGCATAATTCAAAATGGGTACAGGCTGCAGTTCAGTTTCCGCCCACCCAAATTCAACGGGGTGGTCTGGACTGTAGTCGACCCAGTGCAGGGTCGGGTATTGGAACAAGAAGTAAACTCCCTGCTGGCAAAGGAGGCTATAGATTGTATTCCTCCACCGGACAGGGAGTTCGGGTTTTACAGCCGCTACTTCATAGTTCCCAAGAAGGATGGGGGGTTGCGTCCAATAATAGATCTCAGGCACCTAAACCGTTCTCTGAGGAGATTCAGGTTCAAGATGCTCACTATTCCTATTATCGTGAGTCAAATTCAATCCGAGGACTGGTTTGTCATGATAGATCTAAAGGACGCATACTTCCACATATCCATCCTTCCATCTCACAGGAAGTTTCTGAGGTTCGCCTTCGGGGGCGAAGCGTACCAATATCGGGTTCTTCCGTTCGGCCTAGCTCTCTCCCCTCGCACATTTACCAAATGTATGGATGCAGCTCTGGCACCGCTGAGGCTTCAGGGCATCAGGGTGCTCAATTATATAGACGACTGGCTGATTTTAGCACAGTCACGAGAGCTGGCGGTTCGGCATCGAGATGACGTCCTCGCCCACATCCAAAGCCTGGGGTTGAGACTCAACACGAAAAAGAGCGTGTTGACACCAGCCCAGAGAACCACGTTCCTGGAAGTCGTGTGGGACTCGGTCACGATCCGTGCACAATTGTCTCCTGCACGGATCGAGTCCATCCTGACCACAGTGTCAGTGATCAAAGCTAGGCCAAGCCATCACCGTAAAGCACTTCCAGAGAGTGTTGGGGCTCATGGCAGCAGCGTCCAATATCATTCCATTCGGCCTGCTGCACATGAGGGCTCTTCAGTGGTGGTTAAAAACCAAGGGGTTCTCCCCGAGGGGAAGCATGATCAGGGTTACGCGCAGATGCCTTTGTTCCCTATCTATGTGGAAGAAAGCTTGGTTTCTCTCCCAAGGCCCTGTGTTGGGAGCGTCATGTCGCCGGAAAACCGTTTCGACAGACGCCTCCCTCACGGGCTGGGGCGCGGTCATGGACGGCCGCTTTATGACGGGCCTATGGCAGGACAATCATTCCTCCTGGCACATAAACTGCCTGGAGATGTTGGCGGTGTTCCGAGCTCTGAGGAGCTTCCTGCCGGACCTCAAGGGTTATCATGTCCTTGTGAGGTCAGACATCATGTCGGTAGTGGCCTATATAAACCATCAGGGGGGTCTGAGCTCTCGCCCTCTATGCAGATTGGCGCATCAGATCCTCCTGTGGTCCCAGGGGAAACTGTTGTCTCTAAGAGCAACATACATCCCGGGGAGTCAAAATCAGGGAGCAGACATCCTGTCGAGACAGGGGCTGAGGCCCGGGGAATGGAGACTCCACCCCGAGGTGGTGGAGTCAATATCTCAGAGGTTCGGCCCAGTGGAAGTGGACCTGTTCACGTCTCGAGAGACGACCCACTGTCCACTGTGGTTTTCCCTCACCCATCCAGCCCCGCTGGGGTTGGATGCCATGGTGCAGACGTGGCCGAGGCTACGTCTGTACGCTTTTCCCCCGATCGCTCTGCTCCCGGGAGTTCTAGAGAGGGTCCGTCGCGACGGGATCAGTCTACTGCTGGTAGCCCCGTTGTGGCCGGCCCGAGTATGGTTCTCCGACTTAATTTTGCTCCTGGACGGCCCTCCATGGGAGATTCCCATCAGGAGGGACCTGCTGACACAAGCAGAGGGCTCTATATTTCACCCTCTGCCCGAGTTGTGGAAACTGTGGGTCTGGCCCCTCAGGGGGCACAGTACCTAGAGGCCGGCCTATCAGCTGGAGTAGTGGAGACGATACTCAGCTCTAGAGCTCCCTCCACGAGGAAATTGTCTGCCCAGTGGCTTCAGTGCTGGAGTTCCTCCAAGATCGCTTCTCCACTGGTCTTACCTTGTCCACACTCAAGGTGTACGTGGCTGCCATTGCGGCTTTCCACGCTCCTCTGAGTGATGGGCCTCTGGGGAGACACCAGTTGGTCGTACTTTTCCTCCGTGGGGCTTGGAGGATGAGACCTGCGGCTCGTACCAGGGTTCCCACTTGGGACCTGGCGGTGGTTCTTAAAGGTTTGGCTGAGGCCCCCTTCAAACCGCTGGAGTCGGCTGAGGCCAAGAACCTGTCGCTGAAGGTCGCTTTTCTGTCGGCCATTACTTCTCTGAGGAGGGTAGGAGATCTCCAGGCGCTCTCCATATCTAACGAGTGCCTTGAGTTTGCTCCAGGCAACATTAAGGCCATCCTTCACCCTAGGCCCGGCTATCTGCCTAAGGTGCCGTCTAGTGCGGCACGGCCTACGGTTCTGCAGGCTTTTCATCCTCCACCTCACGTGACGACGGATGAAGAGAGACTTCACATGCTCTGCCCTGTCAGAGCACTGAGTATTTACATTCAGAGGTCCTCTTCATGGCGGAAGTCGGACCAGTTGCTGGTTTGTTTCGGGTCGCCCAGGAAGGGGCTTTCCGCTTCAAAGCAGACCATCAGCAACTGGATTGTCCAGGCGATTTCCACGGCCTACCAGGTGCGCGGTATGCCTTCACTTTTGGCCGTGAGGGCTCATTCTACCAGAGGCATCGCGTCCTCTAGAGCCCTTCTCGCTGGGGCCCCCATCCAGGAGGTCTGCGATGCAGCAGAATGGGCTACCCCTCATACCTTTATTAGGTTTTATAGTCTGGACATTCCGTCAACACCCGGCGCTCTTGCGCTCTCTTCCTAAGTGTGCCTGTGAGCAGCTTCACACTAGGGCTGGCAGGGCACATTGTGGCGTAGTGGGCACTCGTTCCCCCAAAGTGTCATTCGACGCAGTTGGAGTTCCCTCGAAAGGGAACGTCCTCGGGTTACGACTGTAACCCTTGTTCCCTGAGAAGGGAACGAGAACTGCGTCCCTTGGCCACGCCTTCCCCTGCCTGGGAGCGCTTGCTTCATCACAGAGGCTTACATTTTGTGTGTGCCGGCGTCCCTTTATAGTTCCGCCTATGTGTCGTCACACATTACGTCATTACGTTGCACCAATCGGAGATCAGCTTAGTTTCATTAATGCTTCAGAGGCGCTACGCTGAGGGGCGTTCCCCCAAAGTGTCATTCGACGCAGTTCTCGTTCCCTTCTCAGGGAACAAGGGTTACAGTCGTAACCCGAGGACGTTTGACTGAATAGTTTACCTAAGTTTGGATCTATTTGTGTTTAGATATTTTTAGATATCCAGCATTGCCATTTTATATAAATAATAAAATTATATAAAAATACAGTATGTTTACGTCAAAATAAAAGTTAAATTGTCTGATTCTGGGCTCAGGGCTTTAACGGAAAGCTTATTTGATAGATACACACTGACATGAAACATGCTATGCTACATTGTGGCATTTTTAAAGAAATAATGACTATATGTAGGACTATGAGCTTGTCTGATTTTGTATGTGTGCTGTTCTTCAGGTTAGAGGTGGAGGTGATGGTGGAGCCCAGCTGCAGCAGAGCGATGGTTCCCGGGGTGATCGGCCTTAGCTCCGAGCCCCCAGATGAGAGTCTTGGAATGGGCTGTCATCAGGAGAGCTTAGAACCTCAGACCTTGTACCGTGATATCTGGACTCTTCGCGCCTCCCTCGAGCGGTATGTCTCGTCCGACCAGAGCAGCAACAATGACAAAGACTCAGTCCGTAGTGACGCAGAAAGCGTGTGCTCTCTAGTGGGTAAGACTGAGATGGGAGGGCTGCCTAGGTTCCCCTCGCAGGATATTGGGGATGAGATAGAGGGGGATGCAGACTTGCCTCTAGATCAGGGATCGGAGAAAAGTCGTAAGCAGGATAGTGTCGATTCTGAAAGAGGAAGTGACGGGGAGCCGGGAAACCGCAAGCTCCTCCAGATGGACAGCGGTTACGCCTCGATAGAAGCACCTTCACGTGCTGCTGAGGAGCTGCGACTGTTCGGAAGCAGCAGTAGCAGTAAAGACGGCTCCGCCGTGGAGCGTAGGCACTTCTTCAGTTCCGGCTGCAAAGGGACCGTGTGCGAGAGCTTCGACACAGACATCTTTGACGAGGAACTCGAAGAGGAACCCGCAGGTGCCAGTGGTGGTGTAGACGGAGTGGAAACAGACAGGAGCACCATTCTGTGGTCCCCTTATGGCCAGATGTTCACTCAACGTAATGATCAACCCCATCCCACCGTCCTTTCCCGCCGCGACTACAGCATTGATGAGAAAACCGACGCACTTTTCAACGAGTACTTGCGGCACGACCCGCAGTTCGATCAGCAGGAGTCCCCGCTGCGCTCCAAGCATCGTTCTCGCGTGCACCTGCGCAAGCAGTGGCAGCGCTCCAAACAATACAGCGACCCCGGCCAGCGCTTCCAAACCTCTTTTGACCGGTACCGCTCTCCGCTCCGACGTGGTGAAACTGTCAACTATCCTTTAGAGACTAGCTACCACAGCACGCTCCCACGAATCATTAGTGCACCTGATGAAGAGAGCAGCGAAGGTGCAACCAGTACGCCCGAGACACCCAAGGCAGATCAGGATACTGCTAGTGATGTGGATCCAGACAACATAAGAATATCTTCCAGCACTGAAAGCAGTGGAACCATCAACGAAAAGGAAGTCCTTGAGGCATCACAGCCCCTTCCAACAATTGACATTGCTGGAGAGCAATCGGTGGATCTGGAGAACTCTAGGCTAGTATTGCCACCCCCTGAGCCTCCTGATGAATGTACGCACGAATGTACAAGCTACGGGCCACAGACAATCACAGAAGAGCTGAGTGACAAGCTAGCGGCTACCCTCGAAGAGCGGCTGTACTCGGATCTCCGCAGGACCAGGGAACCGTCCGAGTGTAGTGCAGTGACTATGACCTACACAGAGCCGGCCCTCCCTATATGCGAATTTGGCGGCTGCTTAGGGCCCCCCCGCCACTAGGGGGCCCCCAAACTATGGTCCGCCCATATACCCTGACCATGAGTGACCTGTAACTCGACGGACATTTGCATCACATGTTAACCCAGTGGTAGAGTTACTCACGGCACACTTCACTTAGTCGCAACCACAAAAGTTGTATTATTTGCATTTGTTTTAAAGCCTTACCGGTTAAACATTTCATTCTCGTGCTGTTCTGACATGCGTTTTTTCCCCCCTGTCCGCGTACACACTGAGTGTGTGCTGACTGCGCTCAGCCGCTCACTAAAAACCTGTCAAACAGCGCCCGATTCCTGGACTTTATCTAAATTGCATCTGATTTTACAAATACTGTCAAATACACACAGGGTTTACATAAATCCTGTTGGTTATGTCTAAAGTGAAAGTAATCAGTTTATTAGACTCTGTCACTTTGTTAGAAGCGGGACAGACGCTTAAAGTAGGCTATACATGGATGGTTAAAGGGAAAGAACACCCAAAAATGATATTATTATTTCTTTCTTCTGCTGAACACAAAATAGGATAAGAATGTGGGTAACCAAACAGTTGCAGGTCCCCATTTACTTCCATATAAAAAAATAAAAATAAAAAAAAACTATGGAAATCAATGGAGTCTATCAACTGTTTGGTTACACACATTCGTCAAAATATCTTCTTTTGTGTCCAGCAGAAGAAAGAAATTGATACACGGAGAGTAAGGGAATTACTCCTTTAATGTTAATACATTTATTATTGTTATTTTGTTACAGATCCATCTGATTCTGATCTGTTCATTTTATTATCTCTATTTAATATAATATTGTCCGTTTTGTAATTAATTAATTTATATATATATATATATATATTAATTACAAAACTGACAATATTAAATTAAATTGAGATAAGACATAAAATTAACAGATCAGAATCAGATCTGTACTGAAGATACTGTTTATCTAAAGTTTTTTAGTTAATTGTTCCGCATATTTGCATGCAATTGCAATATTTTTATTTTATTTTACCAAAAGCAGGTTTGCTGGTTGATTTAGTAGGCTATACCACATTGAGCATACCACTTAGTACTGTAAGACTTTGAATATTAAAGTGCAGAATAAGACCGGGCCACTCTTGTGGGTTTGTTACTGTTACAATTTGAGGGTAAGGGTAAAAACATGCCAGGTAGACACTGATGTTAGCAACACAGCTACAACTAATAAAATTGATAATGGGTGTTTTTTTGTAGTCTGTGAATAATCATCCATTGACAATAGTCGATCATATTAGCGGCACCATGGACCCCCAAATAAAATTCTGCTTAAGGCTTGGGCCGGCTCTACACACGGACCTACACATCGCCCGATCACAGTCCAGTGTAACATGTGGCTCCCTTCATCTCCTTCTACAAGAACACCGCAGCAACTACAGGTCCAAAGTTTTGATCGACATTGGCTCCGATCTGGAACAGGTTTACTTTGGTCATTTAAATGAAGTTGAAATCATTGTCATTATGTCCTAGACCAATGGTGTAGAGGCATTTCTTCCATACCCATTGTTAAATAAAAGGCAGTTAAGGCGCATACCTCACATTGCTCAGTGGACCAAGTCTTAAACAAATGAAATGTAAAATTATGTTATTAAAGCTCTCCATTTAGCTACTCGTTGACTTCAAAAGCCAATATTTTCTCTGCACTAGGTAATCCACTGTGAATTTGGGTGCTATTAGATTAAAGATTGATTATATTTGTAAGTGCATGAATTTTATTGCAATGCTGCCTATCCGGATGTCTGTTCATGACCCAATTAATAATATGATTATAATTTTTTTTATTTTGAAAGTACAAGATAGCCCTCTATTTGGTTATTATGTTTTGCTTCCGGACGTTGTGATGAAATGAAACACTAAATACTATTTATTATTAGCATCTGGGTTTTTGTTGTGTAGCTAAACCTGCTTTCAGACTTAATAAATAAATAAAAATCCTAAATTATAAATAATAATTAGCATAAACTGTAGAAGTTTCCTAGTATGGCTAGACGTGTATAATTATGTCACATAACCTGTATTTAAAAAGCAACAACAACAGCATTATCAATGCTAAATGTCTTGATTCATCTGAAACACCATGGCATTGGTCCAATTCCATGGTTTAAGCAAACTCTTTCCCAGTGTTTGTAATTTGGGTTAAACAAGATTAGTTGCTCTAAAACACTTGTTTCCCACTGACACATTCGGTTAGCGTTTTTTTTTTCTTTTTTTTTTTTCATTTTTTTTTCATTGACGTCCTGAATGGCTAAAACTGCCTCTTTGTGAGATGCTGTAATTTTATGACCATTGAATTATTCTAATTATTGTGCTTTTCATCTTTTAATTGTATCATTTGTTCTGTATCGTTGATCATATCTGTGAGAATGAATAGTAGAGTGAACAATTTTCAAGTTTATAGTGCCAAATTGTTGTCAGGTAATACCAAGATCAAACATGAAAACACTGTAAGCAACAGTTGAGATAGAAAAAACAGTCCTGTAAAATACGGACCACAGAAATGCCTCTATAAGGGTTTGAATCAAGCCTGAGACATTTGAACGAATTTCATTGAGAGAAGGGCATGCCTTTTCTTGAATGTATTTCACGAAATGAGCTCTCTGTGTTCATGAGCAGTACTTTCACGTGAAGATGACCTAGACAAGAATCCATAGAAATGAACGGCTGCACACGCTGCTTTTGGACAAAAGCGTCATTTAGAGTCAATTAGAGTCAATCCCACTGCCCAGCATAAGCCATTGTTGTATCTCAGTACAAATGCCACCATTCACATTAATCCGAACTATCCACTATGCTAGTATTCCCATCTGACAGCAGCTGCTCTTGGGTTGAGCTCACTGAATTGGTTGTGTTGTATTGATTCTGGGTTTGATCTTCTCGTAAGCATGCAAACAAAAGGTTGTCCTCGGCGGATTTTCAGTTGTGATGTGTTAGAAAGTCTATCATTGTGAAATGTGAGGCCATTGGCAACATACATTGTAGAGGCTCTTGATGTAATGAAGCAAAGCTTGTGTAGCATATGTAGGCTTTGTCTATGAAGGATCACAATGTCGTGTGCCCTTTTAGGGCGATTGTTAGAGCTGTTGAGTAGGACACTAAAGTCTACATGTGCTATTTAGGCTGCAGCTGAAGTACCCTATCCAGAAATAAAAAGCTTTCATTATCTAGGTGAACAATGGCTGATGTGCATGTAGTAATTAACAATGCCAGAGAAAAGAGAGCTTCAGACTAGCTGATATTGTTGATTGATTGTTTCAGGCTAAATGAAACGCACAGACCATCTCACATGATTAATATGGTGCCTTCCTGTGCGTTTAACATTTAAAGGGATAGTTCATCTGAAAAATCTCATACAATAAAGGTCAATAGGGTCCAATCAGTGTTATTTTAGTATAGTTAAGATTACGTTTTTTTTTGCATATTGAATTTTTTTATTATATATTGGCCTATATATATAATTAAAAAAAATAAAAAATAAAAATATATATATATATATATATAATTTAAATTGTTCATTTTTATTTCAAGTAATGACATTTTTTATGGTTTTTTAGATCCCATTAACTATATGGACAAAAACAGCAGAAACATTTTTTAAAATATCTTCTTTTGTGGTCAACATGAATGTAAGTAAATGATGACAGAATTTCTATTTTTGGGTCAACTATCCCTTTAAGAGAACGAGGTTGAGATCCCCACTAGAGCACTTATTTCATAATTGAATAGGCCAAATTACCTTACAGAGGTTATTAAAAAAAATAAACAGAAAAAATAAACAAAAAGCTGTTATTGCATTGTGGAAATGGAAATCTGAAATGTGGTACATTTAAGCGGCATTGTCAAATACAAGGGTTAACTGTTACAAATCCAGACCTTGGTTTTGATTAGCTATAATCCGAAACATGTCAGGGACAGCTAAATCTGTACAAAGGATAAAGTTGAGTTGTATATAAGCACAATGATGTCCCATTTCAGGCACTAGAATAGTCTATGTCTTGGATTTGACATAAACCTAGTTGGGACCTTTGGGAGATATGTGCACAATCAAATAGCCTGTCGGTTGATGGATTACTGTGTATAGATTTGCATGTGATGACAAATTATTGTTTAGCAGATCCAAAATGAAGCACCAAATCATTGATATATTTTGTGTGAATCCGAGAATGAAAAGAAATAGACTTGGTACTAAAATATTGTAAAGTATTTTAACGGAGTCTGTTATTTTAGAAGTTATGCTTTGCTGACTTGATAAGATTTTCATGGACGAAAATAATTATTTCTATTGCTGGGTATATTTCGATGAAAAAGGAAATATATATTAATGTGCAAATTTCCTTGTAGAAAAAAAAACCTGTAAAAAAAATCGGCTTGAGAGAGAGCGAGGCGAGCTTTCTGAATGTTTGTTTGTTTACCTGGATCTCTTTGTTCTAGATCTACTGAGCCTTGAGGGACCAACTAATCTAAACATTTATTTTCACGTTATGTTTTTCCAACTAGTCAATAAAGAATGATGCATTATGACTTTGCCTGAGTCCTTTTCAGTTTTGTTTCATCTCAAGATCAAGAGATTGTCGGCTCGCTCCGGCAAAACTGCTATCTACACCTGTCTATGTTCCATCCTACCATTCTCCATCTTAGGCGCTGAAATATCCCTGTGGGAACATCAAATATTCATATCAGCCGAGCTAATAAATTAAAGATGGCTGTACAGTCATTATGATTCTAAATCAATAGCAACCCCTGGTAACCAGGGAGAATGGGAAAGGGCCTTTACTCTTGTGATAGTGGCTATCAATCATCTGTGTGACAACCCGAACAATGACACCACTGACACATCCTATTTATACATGTTCCTGTGCTGTGCTGTGTTGTACTGAATGTTCCTCATCTGATTTGAAGATGACCAACCCAATGGATGTCATAGGCTCCATTGGGGACCGAATGTTTGATCGTGATTCAATGTATCATTAACATTTTATCACCCTCATCACTGGGGTGTACAAGGATGATGCTGTGAGGGAAGATAAAGGGGGAAAAAAACACAGACCAATTCTAGATCTTTTATATTTATAAATTATATCCCTAAGCATATCCCTATTACTTACCTCAACTCTAACCATTGAATATCAAAAGTCAATTGGAAACAATGCTTGAAATGGGCCGGCATGCAATTTCTTGATAATAAATGTTACTCAAGCCCCAACTCTAAAATCTGATTGGTCGATTGGAATGTAGTTCCAGGACCAACAGAAAGACATCCTGCTTTCACAGAAAGACACACTGGCTGTGTCCGAATTTACATGCTCTCTGAGTTGGTACTTCTTTTGAATAAGTAATTACTTTGCGACCATTACAAAAGTTATTTTTATATAGTATGAATGTGTGAATTTAATTCGGATGTACTACATACGCCATGTTGTCATTGTCAAGTGACCTGCCAATGTCAGTTGGGTCACTTCACTGCCGTTCACAAATCCTCTCCTGTGGTCTCATTGGATAGTAAAGTGTCCATTGAATGCGCACCTCAAGAATCTCACCTGAAGTAGAACACCATCCAAGAACTTTTCGCCTACTGTTTTATGAATGCTCTTTTTGCATACTGTTTTTCACCTTCTAAATAGTTAGCAAGTATGTAATTTTGGATGTAGCCATGGTATATGTCTGACAAAGTTCAAGCATGTGGACTGTTCAGGGCTAAAAAGGACAACAAAAAGCTCTGCAGTCTGTTAAAGGTCCTTTGAAATAGTTTGACAAGCGCTGTTATGTGTTGAAGTATTTCTTATTCAAACTAGTTTGGGTTGGCCTTGTCTCTGCTTTCACTTGCTATCAAAATTTATTCAAGTTTTCTAGTCAGAAATTGGACATGAAGTCCTCTCAAGTCGTATTTAAGATTAGGAAACTCTGGTTAAATTAGCTAAGTTGGGCTGGCCATAAACTTTAAACATGGCTGAAGAGAAAACCATTTCTGTAGTGAATGGTTGATAACAGTCATTTCATATTTCCATATATAAATAAAAAAAATTGCATTTTGTATGCATTAGCCTGCTGTCCCCAATGATTTCTATTCTTTCCATCAACAAAGCACTTGAACATGACAAACTCGTAATTACGACATCAGAAGTGGGAAATAGGACATTTCCGATAGTACATGAAGTCAACATTAAGTGCAGCATGCTTTCAGAAACCCTCCTCCATCCCCAGCTCCACCTGTATAAATCTGCTTTGGCTAATTCATGAATGCTATATTGTACAGTAGCAGCATGTCTTACTTGCTCACAGCAGTGTGTCTGTGTATGTATTAGCAGTAGCAAGTCCCGAATAACACTTTTCTGGAGGAGAAAGATTGTACAGTTTAAATTGCTTATATCTGCCAAGACTTTAGTAGCATGCTAGATAATAAACATTGCCCTTTAAATCTTATTTGAGTAGAATAGTTTCTGAATGGTCACACATGTAATTAATTACATTTTAAGCTAATTGAAACCTCATTCAGTACTTCGGCATAAAAGCTTAGAGAAGAAAAAAGACTTGTCTCACCTTTCTGAGCTTGGCACTCATTAGGATGACTGTACCCTGTGAAGCGTGCTTGGTGTACATATGCACCGCTCGAGGCTACAGAATATGAAGTGCTTCTCATCATCATAGTGACAGCACATATGGTTTCAGTGGAAGGCGCCTTCTAATGCTATCATTCTGTAGTGTCTACTAAGAGCACACTGCTCTTGCAGACTTATCTGCGCATATAATTTATTCTTAAAATGGAAGCGTCAACTGTGCCTACAAACTGAAATCACAGGAACAAATGGTGTCTGAAACATCTCTGCTTTGTGAAACAATATCCTGTGCAATCCATTAAGCAGAGATGGCCACTGAGTCACCAGCAATGGACAAATTAATGGAGATGAAATCTAACTCACTCACCACCCCACCCCATCAAC
Organism: Meda fulgida; assembly: GCA_030578275.1. Taxonomy (NCBI): domain Eukaryota; kingdom Metazoa; phylum Chordata; class Actinopteri; order Cypriniformes; family Leuciscidae; genus Meda; species Meda fulgida. Next base: position 8,927,812 of record CM060637.1, on the reverse strand, counting down.
AGACAGAATCATGGTACTCTGAAAAGCATCATCATTTCAATTGCCCCATTCCCTTCTACGAGGGAAAGAGAGCTAGAGAGATAAAATGCGTGGGAGACACCGATGACTCAGACAGGATAAGACACACTTTTTATCAGAAGGTCACTCAGGCTCTCCTCTCCAATTAAGCCGTGCTGAAAATGTTAAAAAACTGGTTACTTTTCTATGTACCAGACTTCAGAATGTATATGCCAAATGATCCTGAGATCTGTTTTATATCTATTTTACATCTGTTTTTCCTAGACAGCAATCAGATGAGATTTACTCCTTAACTCTCTTGCTTACGAGATGTCTCCAGAAAAAGGTAACAGAATTCTCATGTGTGTCTCCTCTAGAGTTTTAGAGATCTCAACAATGTCTCTCGTTTTGCCCAGCCAATAAGTCTGCAATTAAAAGTCAGTTATTTAGATATAAAATGTCTCAAATATGTTATCTATATTTATTATATGTATAATATTGTTATTATTTTATATATTCTACATGCATTCAGATATTTCTCTTCGAATAAGACCACATTATCAGACCTAAATATACACAGTCCTGGTCAGAACTATTTGGCACCCTTGGTAAATATGAACAAAGAAGCCTGTGAAAATATATCTGCATTGTTAAAATCACAACAAAAAAAAAAAATCGAACCTTTCATTGAAGTAAAACAATGTAAAATGGGGAGAAAATCTCATTATGAAATACCCTTTTATTCCATACTTTTTTGCACCCTCTATTTGCCAAGGTAACAGTTCTGAATCTTCTCTATAATACCTGATGAGGTTGAAGATCAGAAACCATTCCTCCATACAGAATCTCTCCAGATCCTTCACATTCCTAGGTCCATGTTGGTGCATCTTCTCTTCAGTTTATGATTCAGGTCAGGGGACTGGGATGCTCAGGGCAGAACCTTCATTTTGTGCTCAGTGACTCATTTTTGTGTTGATTTTGAAGCTTGTTTTGGATCGTTGTCCTGATGGAAGATCCAACCATGGCCCAATATAAGATTTCTAGCAGATTTTGAATCTGTTGTGCCATGATTTATCATGATGCCATGTATCTGAACAAGATGTCCAGGACCTCCAGCTAAAAACAAAACGGCCTACAACATTAAAGATCCAGCAGTATATTTAACCCTAGGCATGGGGTACTTTTGATCCCTGTTTGCACCAAACACATCTGCCATTTACCATTTCCAAGGATGCCAACTTTTATTTCTCTTAAGGAATTTTAGAAGGAAGAGACATACAATAATGACAAACAATTGAAACAAACCTGAGTAAGGAAAGAGCAAAACCTTTGTCTTATCTCTTCCTTTGTCTTATCTTTGCCGCATTCGTTCTGACGTCACATAAAGTGTATCATCTTATGCCGGAAAACACTTGGAATCAGATAAAACACGGATGGACTTTCAGATAAGTCTGTAACTTGAAAACCTTACTGATTGTTTGTGCATTTCCCCCCAGACATGAGATGCTAATGCTTCCTGCCATGTTATCCCCAGCCCTTTTTTACATTGAACATGATGAATGGTAATATCGGCACAGGGAGCGTGATGTGAGGTGATTTTAGCACATGCTTTCCTAAGGGGCCGGGTGGGCAGAGGAAAGTGGGAACTTGTTAAGAGATTGTGCTGGTGCTTATGAATGAGTCATAGGGAGTGTAGCCCACATGAATGGACAGGTGCCACTGCGATGGAGAAAGAAATAGAAAGAGACAAAAAGAGAGAGAAAGAGAGATGAGGGGGGAGACCAAGTGGAAAGAGACATAGATAGAGAGAGAGACAGATCCCTGGAAAGCTGATTAGGATCCAGCTCATGCCCACACATCCACCCACACACTCTCCCTCCTCTGCCTCTCTTCCTCCTCTTGAGGATGATGAGCGTAGGGTTCCTCTTGTCTGCGCCCACCTCTGTAACAGCCCTGTTGCATCATTCTTCTGTCATAGTCTTTATCTGTTGTGGTAAAAAAAAAGAAGAAAAAAAAGAAATGATGCTAATCTAAAGAAAGAACAACCACATAATCGCTTATTCAGAGAGTATTACTGAGAATTACGGTATAGCTTTATATATATATATATATATATATACATTTTAATAATAAGTCCCATGATTTGAGGAATCATTCATGTCTGTGGCACAATCAACTTCAGCAATTGGGCTGCACGATTTGGAGGGGATTTTTTTTTTTTTTTTTTTTTGCTGTGCTTGTGACTATATATATGTAATTTAGTGCTGTTAAATCGATTAATCGCATCTAACACAGTTTGTATATTTATATGTGTGTGTATATATATATATATATATATATATATATATATATATATATATAAAGATTAATCGTGATTCATAGATTTAACAGCAGCAATATAAATATTACTATAATAATAGTAATTGTTGTTGTTATATTACTATTATTAATTTTAATAAAAAATAAGAAATAATTGTATTGTCATATTTCTCTGTAAAATAAAAGTAATAAAAAAAAGAATGTAATAATAATAATAGTAAATTAAAATTACAGTATTAATATCCAAGGCTGCCTTAATTTCTCAGTTTTCGAACTTTAAACCGTCAAGCTTTTATTTTAGCAGAAAACAGAGAGCCCTTAAAGCTTATTTTTTGTTGACAACACCCAGTTTATAATCACTTCTCATTACAATTTCGGGGATATAGTTGGTCTAGGCTGCTTTCCCAATTGCACATTATAAGTGACCGAAACTCTCTGAGACACTGAAAACACTGTTATCATGAGCTGCTCATGTGTAAATAAACACAGTGCTGCGCTTCACTCTGAAATATACAGCACATACATCTCCTTAATGAACCTGAGCGCTCTTTACGCAAAAATAAAACAAAATCAGAAATGAATAGCTTGAATTGCTTAATAACATTGGCCATGAGTTATTAGCCTGTCTAGCGCAAACAGCAGTGTCCCTCTGTCATGTATACTGTCATTTAAATGCAATTGACCTCTGCGCCTGTCAGAAGAATGACAAAAGAATGCATACCGAACTGGATATGTGGCTGTGTTGAAAGAAAGACACACCATTCTATTGTAGAAGTGTGACTATTCCGCTTGCTGCAGAATGACTCACAGTTGCCATGGAAACTTTACCACTCACCACTTTCTAATCGGCTATTTCAACAGCCTGACGGAGAGAGCCAGAGCTTAGTAAAATGCTTCATGCCGGAAATAATCAACGCACAGCGCTGGACAAAAATGGTGCTGCGACAGCAATTCTAACTTAATGACACTTTTTGACAGGTGTTTGAACACTAATGGAACCAGAATGATGGCATGACACTAAAAATAGGAACTAAATGAACTTACTGGAGTCTTAAATATGTAATATTGATGACTGTTGGAAACTGGCGCAACTGAAATTTTGTCTACACATTATGCAACAGAGGGGGTTTGTTATGGTTCAGTTTGAGTCTACTTGAAAACGTGGTTCGGAGCCAAAATTATGTGTTTGTCGAATGTAGGTTCAGACCAAGCCATCGAATTTTTTAAATATTGTATTGTTTTGGATGTATTTTATGGTGAAGTCATGACCATTTTTCACAACGTGGATAATAAAGTAAACTAAACTAAAACTAAAAGCACATCAATTTTGTAACCTGAAATGACAATGTAGGTTTGAGCATTCATCTTTGGACTCCCAAAGCAGAACACAATTACCACCTTAATATACAATCAAAATGACCATTGTTCCATGATTATACGAATACAAACAAGCATTATTCAAACCCAAGGTTTTATTTATCAAAACAGGACATTGAGTTCCCAGAAATAAAATGTATTTTCAGGTGTACATTATGTACGGAGGAACAAATGAATCAATCTAGATTTCTTGCTATTTACTAGGAAAATGACACTCTTCAAAGACTGCATCCTCATCTGTAGAGAAAATCAAGCCTAGATTGGTACACATAATGACATGTTTAATGGGTTGGCCGTGTCTGACCTCGGAAGCCTTCATTTTAGATTATCAACTGAGAACGTCTCGGCTACGTATGTAACCCTCGTTCCCTGAGTAGGGAACGGAGACGTTACGTCGGATGACGACGAATGGGGTTTCGCTTAGAACACCTATCGACTTCGAGTATACAAAAACGAGCCAATGGCAAAGAAATGCCATGGGTCTGCGGAATTTGCATGACGTAACTCCGCCCCACCTTGTGGGTATAAAGGAGGACGCCGGCAACATGCAGTTATGTTTCTTCGCTGAGGAGCCAAGACTGAACTCAGGCGATCCCCGCGGTACAGCGGAAGTGGCAGGAAGACCTACTCAGGGAACGAGGGTTACATACGTAACCGAGACGTTCCCTTTCGTTGTCACTCCGAGTTACGTCGGATGACGACGAATGGGGTTACCAGTCTAATCACACCACCTTCACAGCTGTCTTCCAGTGCCCTGCGTAAATCTGAGCCCTCGAGATATTTAGGACGAAAGACCCCTATTTAACACAGGAATACCAAGGTACACTGGGAAGCATATCCCATAGCTTAAGAGGAAATATGCAATTATCACCAACCCAGTGGGGGGGGGGGGGGGCATTTGAAAATACACATATGACCCGAAGGAAACATATGGAGAAACTGAGGTGTCCAGCCGCAGGTGGAATATTTCAACCTCAGGGGTGGCAAGGTGGCTTGCCGAGGGAAAGACACATGCTCAGAGAGGCTTACAGTGGAAATACACGTGTGGGGGTAGCTCCGGGGAGGGACCATGCACACGGGAGGCTCCTAGCCGACGCCCAGGCAATAGACACTGGTGCTAGCATCAGGGGTGCTGGAGGAACTCAGGGCTTGCGGAGAAGCTCACCTGAGCAGAATATCGCACGTATCCAGTCCGTGGAGTGGAATGGCGAGCAAGCGTAGACACCTGAGCGGGTCCAGTACTAGCTAGTTGAAGCGAGTACATAAGAGGACACTGGCTCCACTCGGAGATTGTAGAATCTGGCGAATGTGTTCGGTGTCGCCCAGCCTGCAGCTCTGCAGATGTCTGTTAGCGAGGCGCCATGCGCTAGAGCCCAAGAGGATGCCACACTCCGGGTGGAGTGGGCAGTCACACCAAGGGGGCACGGACGACCTTGCTGCTGGTATGCCAAAGCAATGGTGTCCACTATCCAGTGAAACAACCTCTGCTTTGAGAGAGCCTTTCCCTTCAGCTTTCCCCCATAACAGACAAAGAGCTGGTCTGAGGTCCTGAAACACTGCGTCCTGTCTACATAGGCGCGGAGAGCGCGTACTGGACAGAGCAGTGCCAAGGCTGGGTCTGCCTCCTCCAAGGGCAGCGCTTGCAGGTTCACCACCTGGTCCCGGAAGGGAGTTGTAGGAACCTTGGGCACATATCCAAGCCGGGGTCTCAGGATCACGTGAGAGTAAGCCGGCCCGAATTCCAGGCACGCTTCGTCAACGGAGAATGCGTGCAGGTCCCCGACCCTCTTGAGAGAGGCCAATGCAACCAGGAGCGCTGTCTTCATTGACAGGAACTTAAGCTCCACTGATTGCAGAGGCTCAAAGGGAGCACTCTGCAGGGCACTTAAGACCACTGAGAGGTCCCAAGAGGGAACGAGAGGAGAGCGAGGAGGATTCAGCCTTCTCGCCCCCCTCAGGAACCTGACGATCAGGTCGTGCTTCCCTATGGACTTACCTTCCACTAAGTCATGGTGTGCGGCAATAGCGGCAACATAAACTTTGAGGGTGGAGGGAGACAGCCTTCGCTCCAACCCGTCTTGAAGGAAGGAAAGCACGAAACTGATCGAACACCTCCGGGGGTCTTCTCGACGAGAAGAGCACCAGTTGACAAAGAGGTTCCACTTCAACGCGTAGGCGTGCCTAGTGGACGACGCTCTAGCGGAAGTGATGGTAGCCACCACCGTAGGTGGTAGGGTACTCAAACCTGTCTCGTCCCGTCCAGGAGCCACACGTGGAGGCTCCAGAGATCGGGACGAGGGTGCCACAGGGTGCCCCGTCCCTGAGAAAGGAGGTCCTTCCTCAGAGGAATTGGCCAAGGAGGTGCTGTCACGAGGAGCACTAGTTCGGGGAACCAAGTCCGGGTGGGCCAGTACGGCGCAACCAGAAGGACCTGCTCCTCGTCCTCCCTGACCTTGCGCGAGACCTGCGCAAGAAGGCTCACTGGGGGAAACGCATATTTGCGGCCCCGCGGCCAGCTGTGCGCCCGCGCATCCGTGCCGAGCGTGCCCTCGGTCAGAGAATAATACTGGGCGCAATGGGTCGAGTCGTGGGAGGCAAACAGATCTATCTGTGCGTCCCCGAACTGGTCCCAAATCAGCTGGACCGACTGGGGATGGAGTCGCCATTCTCCAGGGAGGGGCTGAAGCCGCGACAGCTCGTCGGCAGCACGGTTCAGGGCTCCGGGAATGTAAATGGCACGAAGGGACCTCAGATGCCTCTGACTCCATAGGAGGAGGTGGCGTGCGAGTTGCGACATACGGCGGGAGCGTAGACCACCTTGATGGTTGATGTACGCTACTGTGGCGGTATTGTCTGATCGGACTAGTACGTGTTGACCCATGAGCAGCGCTCGGAAGCGGTGCAGGGCAAGGCGTACTGCCAGCAACTCGAGGCAATTGACATGCCATAGGCGCTGGGGTCCTGTCCAGGAGCCCGCGGCAGCATGTCCATTGCACATGGCGCCCCAGCCCGTGGTGGAGGCATCTGTTGAGACAACAACATGCCGAGACACTCGTTCCAGGGGGACACCAGCCCTGAGAAAACTGAGGTTCAACCACGGGGTGAAGGTCTAACGGCAGGTCGGAGTAACTGGTACTCGGAGCGTGCCTTGTTGCCATGCCCACCTCGGGACTCGGTCGCGAAGCCAAAGCTGAAGCGGTCTCATATGAAGCAATCCGAGCGGCGTCACCGCGGCTGCAGATGCCATATGCCCCAGGAGCCTCTGAAAAAGTTTCAGTGGAACCGCACTCTTGCCCTGTATTTGTCTCAGACAAGTCAGCAGTGACTGCGCGCGCTCGCTCGTAGGCTGCGCGGACATGGCGACCGAGTCGATGTCCATACCGAGAAAGGAGATCCTCTGCACGGGGCAAAGTTTGCTCTTCTCCCAGTTGACCCGAAGGCCCAGACGGGCTAGGTGCCGGAACACAAGGTCCCTGTGTTCGCAAACCTGGTCTCGAGAGTGAGCTAGGATTAGCCAGTCGTCGAGATAGTTCAGGATGCGAACCCCGTGAACCCGAAGGGGAACAAGGGCTACCTCGACGACCTTCGTGAAGACGCGAGGAGACAGGGCTAGCCCGAAAGGGAGAACCGCGTACTGGTATGCCTGCCCCTCGAAAGCAAACCGGAGGAACGGTCTGTGTCGAGGAAGAATGGAGACATGAAAGTAGGCGTCCTTCAGGTCGATCGCTGCAAACCAATCCTGGGGCCGAACACATTCGAAAATGCGTTTGGCAGTGAGCGTCTTGAACGGCATCCTGTGAAGGAAGCGATTCAGTACGCGCAGGTCCAGGATTGGTCGTAACCCACCGGTTTTCTTGGGGACAATGAAGTAAGGGCTGTAGAAGCCGGACCTCATCTCGGCTGGAGGGACAGTCTCGATTGCACCCTTCGCCAGCAGGGTGGCAATCTCTGCTCGCATGATGGGGGCATTGCCACCGACCAAAGAGGAGGAGACCGTGCGAACTGAATCGCATAGCCGAACCTGATGGTGCGGGCGACCCAGCGGGACAGTTGGGGAAGCTCTAGACAGGCTCCCAAGAACTGAACCAGCGGGGTCATGCGGACCACAGGCGTCCCCCCGGAGGGGCAGCGAAGCGGAGTAACTGGCCCGGACGTGGACGGCATAGCGATCCGGTGTGGGGGCGCAGTTAACATCCGCGCCCTGACAGAGGAGGCCAGGGAAGGACCAGCGTTCCACGGGGGCCTGCTCCGCCAGGGGTCTGGCGACAGAGTGGGACAGGGACGAAATGGTCCGTGGACTGCACGCCGTGTCAACCAACTCTGGGACAGAGGGGGACGAGGAGAGCACGGCTTGTGGGCGGCGCTCTGTGTCGTCCGAGAACTCTGTGTGCTCAGAGACGAGAGAGTCAGTTCTTTCTGAATAAGGATTCTTCCCCAGCCCTCCACCGGGGAAAGGAGTGGCCCTGCTACCAACTCCTGGAAAGAACTGAGTCCCATCTCTGAGCAGCCCATCTCAAAAGCGCCGCTTAACCCGGCGTCTAGCGGGGGGCGGGGCTGGAGAGGGCTGAGGCATCCCCCCACGGTCTTCCAAGCCAGCCCGGGTGAACGGGCGGGGTTGGGACCGTGGGAGGGCGCCTTCGTCGGTTGGCAGACTGAGGGACCTGAGCGGACGGCGGGGCCGTCGGCAGAACAACCTCAATCTGCTCCCGGGCGGTTAAGAACTATTGGGCAGAAGAACTCAACCGCACCGCCGAAGAGGCCGACCTGGGATGTGGGGGTGTCGAGCAGACGAATCTGCCGACATCCAGCACATCAGACCGGTCAGCCCCAGAGTGGTAAACATCACCTGACTCGGAGAGCGCACGGCCACCTTCGTCGCTCGGAGAGCAAGGTCAGTGGCGGCACGCTTTTTGGTAGCTCATTAAGAGCCTCGAGTCAGTCCCGCCCTCATGCATAACCATGAGCATCTGGGCCAGGTAGACCACAGAACGGTCATGGGATGCAGTGAGGCGGCTGCCTGTCCTGTGGCACTATAGGATTTCGCCACAGATTAGTGTAGACGAAAAGAACTACAGGCTTCGGACGGGTGCTTAGGATAGCGCCGGGAAGCACTCTGAGGACACAGTAGCATCGCAACAGAGCGTTCAACCATGGGGACCCCAGTGTACCCATGGGCAGCGGCCCCGTGAGGGGGGAAAGGCGGATGAGACCAACGAGCGGTCCTGAGAAGACACGGGGGTCTTTCAGGACATCGAGATCTCATCATGCACGTCCGGGAAGAAAGATATTGGGGTTTGCCGTGGACGCGGGTCGGCGGCCTTACCCAAAAACCAATCGTCCCAGGAAAGCATGGTCGTCATCTCCGGATCAGACTCAGGCACAGCATAACACACCAGAAGGTGGCAGCTGTGACGAGTCGTCACTTCCAAAAGAACCAAGCCCACCTTATGATGTTACAACAGACATAGCATCTTCCTCTGTAGCTTCAACCGAAACTCGCGGTCCACCCGAAGGTCGACTCGCGGGAATCGGAGGTTCACGAGCGGGCACCGTCACACAGGAGGGAGCTGGGGTCGCAGACAGATAATCGGCGCCTTGTTCCAGACTATAACCCTCAGGTCACCCTGGCCACCAGCCGAAGTAGCACCCCTCGGGGGAGCGCTAGATCGGGGTGTGGATGAGGGGACTCTCACTCTTGCGAGTTCATTGAGTCTCGACCTAAATGACGCGATGATCATGTTCCCAGAGAGAACATGAATCACCCACGAGCGCTGTACAAGCATGATAAAAGCCCTACACACTAGACAGCGCTCGTGCCCATCAGAGTCCGATACCAATCTGCCGCAACCACTTTTTTTTTTTTTAAATGCACGGGCGAGCCGTCTTTAAAAAGACGTGCCGCGTGCGAGCTCTTTTGTGAGAGGAGAAAAAAACTCTGCGATGTTGAAGCGAGCGGGGAGAACACACTCACTGGCAGATCACTGCACAGATCAGCAGGCAATGTGAACTCGCTGCATATTGCCATCACACCAACACCGGAGAGAATGGCTCGTCTCGTAGAGTGAAGTCATAAATGGCTGTGGAGTGAAGAGATACTCTTGGCTCCGAAGCGAAAACATAACTGCATGTTGCCGGCGTCCTCCTTTTATACCCACGAGGTGGGGCGGAGTTACGTCATGCAAATTCCGCAGACCCATGGCATTTCTTTGCCATTGGCTCGTTTTTGTATACTCGAAGTCGATAGGTGTTCTAAGCGAAACCCCATTCGTCATCATCCGACGTAACTCGGAGTGACAAAGAAAGGGAACTACGAATACTCTAGCAAAATTAACTATATTTTTCAATTAAAATGGACTATTGCAGAGGTCTCCAATTAGCAGATTGAGCTGTAGGAGACAAGATTGATTACAAATAACCTTGAATTAAATATTTTCAATTCTACACTGGATAAATGACTAGGCTTATAAATATTATTCTGGCTGTATAGAATGTAAAATTTTGGGTCAAATACATTATTTATATTTTATTGTTTATTTTATAGTGTTTTTATTGTTAATTAAAACCAAAACCATATAGATTATATAAGTTGCTGTTAAGTACAATCTACTTGGATGTTTAAGTCATTTCAACTTAAATGACATTGAACCGATTTAAAAAAATGAGTTGAGTCTTGAATAACTTTTAAAAAAAGTTTAAAATGGCATCACTTTTGGTGAGTTAAAGCAATGTAAAACCTTGCATTAACTTATTAATCATATAATTTTTTACTGTGTATACAGTATATAGACGGACAAACTTAAACTTATATGAAAATTAGGAATTTTGCCTTGGCGTTTTAGTTGAAGATTCAGTTTCATCCATTGTTGCACAAAAACTGACCCTGTAAAATCTCTTGCTGAAATTACCATATATTTATGTGAATGCCTGTCTGCAGTTAAGAACAACTAAGAGAGAAAAGTGAGACCCTGCAGTCTTTCTTTGAAGAGATTAATTTTAATATATACAGTGTTTGCCCAACTTCACCTTGAAAGTTTAAAATTGATACCGTTTCAGTCACAGCAACAGTTGCTGACAATCTGTGCGTCAAAGAAAAAGTATTTAGCCAGCTCTCGATGTTATACAAACTCGGACTAATATTGCATTTATCACCAGGGAATAAAGCTCAATGTTTTATCCAATCAGACGCTATACAAATTAATGGTGGAATAATACCTGGCCGAAATGGTGTATGCTTTGTTACAAAAGCAAACGGATACAAAGAATTCAAGGATCATTGAAAAAAGCTATTCAGATATCTCAAGGACAAATCTATGAGTGTTGTGTATTTGTAAGAGAGGAGGAAGACAGAGAAGGCAGAGAGAAAATAAAATAAACCCAGTGAACATATCCATCAAATAATTTAAGCGGTGTAATGAAGGTTTTTCCGTTAGTTTGTAGTATTCTGGTTTAACAGGTGCTCAGAAGCAGTGTTTTCTCGGTTTAACTCAAACTGATTACCCCGGCAGATGTCCTTGTACCAAAAGTCATTCACTTCTGAGAGTGATTCTTTTGAAAAGACAAACTATTCATGCCAATAGATGAAATTGTCCAAAGAAAATAGATTAGCATATTTAGCATAAAAATAAACAGAAGTGAGTCACGTTTTGAAGTATCATCATCATACAGAGGAACAATTTGTCCTTTATTTACAAGCGGCAAAGGTAGGTAATGAGCTATTTTTTTATCATATTTTTGACCATATGGTCTCTAACGTCAGCAACAAAAAGGACTTAACTATGTGCACGGAATATATTTATGTTCCCTAACCATTACCCTGTAACAATAAATGCGAGAACTTTGCCGCTTCACTGTGATTCATCAGACTTTGCTTTGTCCCAAAAGGAGGCAAATACAGCGCAAGGTCAGAGCTTCTTGATGAGGAATTCAGGTAACAGCTGATTCACTCAGACAACATGGTCTTTATGAATATGTAAAAGCCATACCTGATCCATGTTAATCATGCAGAATGTAAATTTCAGCTTGGTAAATGGGCAAACAAGGAATGGGATCCATAAAAGTGAAAAAGTTTTATAGAATTGAATATATTCCATGGCAAAAGAACATAAAAAGGATATAGACACATGCTGTGCATACACACTAACTTTGTGCTTAATGGTGTGCCTCAAGACAAGGACGTTTTCTGAAAGAAGTCATTAAATATGCATATGTTACAGCATGGTGCTTACATCCTCAGTAATCCCCTTAACGCTGATATCTGCATGGAGCTGTGCTGTTAATTTTAAAGACCTGTCTGCCCTTTTGGTTGTTTAAAAATTTATAAAGTTTTTTTTTTCTTCTTTCAACCTTTGGCTCATATCCTGTATCATGTTGAGTACTGATGTGATTGAAGGGTAATTTATTTCATAGAGGAGTAAATAATGGCTTTATCGTTCATTTTTCTGTGTAATGGTAATTAAGTTTTAGCACTCCTATCGATGAAACAAGGATGGACTGGAAATAGTGAATATTAAGACTTTTTTTAACAATTCTGGTTGCTTAACTCCATTAATGATTAGTTTGACGAGGAAATATTTTGGGGAAAAAATAAAATCCTATTCTGTTTCTAAATGCTGTAAATGCCCTGAATGGGATATTTTTCAATAAATAGCTATTAAACTACAAATATAAGAAATGTTGTAACAAATTTTATTAATTCCCATTATTTTTTTTATAAAATATTACAGTTACACTTTAGATTAGGAGTCCAATATTCACTAATAACTATGACTTTTGCCTCAATAAACTCCTAATTACTACTTATTAATAGTTAGTAAGGTGGTTGTTAAGTTTATGTCTTGGGTGGGATTAGGGGATGTAGAATATGGTCATGCAGAATAAGGCATTAATATGTGCTTTATAAGTAAATAAACATTCAATATCCTAGTAATATACATGCTAATAAGCAACTTGTTAGTGAGAATTGGACCCTAAGCTAAAGTGTTGCAAATATTACAGACAAAATAATAATGTGTATCTTTAATGTAATATAGGCTAAAAAAACAGTTGCAACAGGGTATCGGTTCCCTTTCAAAGTAGGAATTTGACGTGTTGTCATGAAGTTGACACTATGGGGACGCCTTTAGCGTCACCAGTGTCTGAACATGTGTACCAAACATGACAATTTTCTTGACCGACGACAGTCTATGACGTCATGAGCGGAGCACCTGTTAGTATAAAAAATGTGTGATCTGAAGAAAGCTCTGTTTACATTTGTCCTTCTTTTCGAGGGGCAATCGTCTGTGCCTCACAGGTTGGGCCCTGCGGCTGCTGAGGCAGTGCAGTGGCTACACTTGTGGGTTCGCAGGCTGAACTGGCCAAGTAGTTTGGGGAAGCAGAGACTATTTCCCCATCTCCTCAAGCTTGTTCAAGTGATCTATTGGATCTCTGATCCAGCAGAAATCATGTTAATGATGTCACGCATGTGGTTGAGTACTTTTAATGAATCTGTTTGAGATCGAATTAATGCTAGATTACGGACATGGCATCCGAGGACTATTTCTACAATCATAGGCTTGTTCTTATGTTCTAGAGCACGAACGCACATGCACACTCTTAAAAAAAAAACAACGCTTTAAATCTCTTGACAAACTAAAAGACATAAATGACATTTTTATGTATTAAATAAAAGATTGTACTGAATTTCAGCTTGTTATTTTGCTCAAGATAATGATTTATTGAGTCCACATGTCATGCAAACAAGAAACTATGCTTGGAGCTGTCGTTCCAACCACACAACTTTGTGATGCTGTTTGCGAATGTTCGTTAGAACTATGGTTTCGGGAAACATTGAACCGTGAACTCATTGAACTATGCTTATAACGACGGAACTTGCCACCATAGATGGCTAACGATGCTTTCGGGAAACGCACCCCTGGATGGAGTTATGAATGATGAACCTAGCTGAATGGAGAAGTTGTGTAGTGTTGGGTTGGCCGGGACCACAAGCAGTTCTGTCTTCGCAAGGTTTAGTCGAAGGTGATTGCAAGAAATGGCATCCAGCAAGAAATGTCTGTCAGGCAGTCTGAGATGCGAGCAGCTACCGTCGGATCCTCTGGTTGGAAAGAGAGTTGTGTGTCATCAGCACAACAGTGATAGGAAAAACATTGTTTCTGAATGACAGATCCTAGTGATGACATGTAGATGGAGAACAGAAGTGGTCCAAGCACTGAGCCCTGAAGCACCCCAATAGCTAGATGTTGCGACACCTCACCCCTCCACAACACATTAAAGGGCCTACCTGAGAGGAAAGACTTGAACTACTGTAGTGCAGTTCCTGGTGCCCTTCGTCTTAAGGATTGACAGGAGGATCTGGTGGTTGACTGTGTCAAACGCAGCAGACTGATCCAGCAGGATGAGAACTGATGATTTGGAAGCTGCTCTTGCCAGTCTCATGAGCATCCTTTCCCTGTAAGTCTGCCATGTTTTCCTGACCTTCATACTGATGTAGAGAATTCATGAAAGAAACCATACTCGGCTCATATTTTTCCATTTCAATATTCAAGTTATTTGAATGTGGAGGGATTGTACGAGAACGGGTGTGAAAATGCTCCATAGAGCCTGGACGATAGAGTTACTGGGCATGTTACATTTTGCTCTGATTTCTGCTTTTTATGGCAAAAATGGGGATGTAAGCTTCCTCAAACAAACACTTAGAGGAGTTAGTGGCAGCTCTAAGCAGCCTGGCTTGCTATTTGTGATGGGCTGCTTAGCCCCTAAGGTAGAGCAGGGTGGCTCCATTTACCTTCCTCCCCAGTAACTGTTAGGTTGTGAAGGTTGCCAATCTCTTTGTTCAAGCTATATAAATTTGGAGGTAAATATAATGGATTGATATAAATATTCTAAACATAGATGCTTTGTATATTCCCTCAAACATCAGTTGGTTCAAACGTTACCAAAAAAAAAAAAGGTCCATATTAATTTAGTATGGGAGAAAACCTCTGTCTCTCTCACAAACTACTCTAACTCCACTAACCTTTGTTACAGTGGTGACAGCCGTAAGTCCGTGTTGGAGCTGAAAATACAGTTCAAAGCGTATAATCGTTTTGTTTCTTATTTTCACACCATTAACAGGTCCTCAAGTCCGTTCACCTAATAACAGTGAGAGAGAGGGAAAGGAAAAGCTCACAGCCACAGATGCTCAAACGCTGGCCCAGTGCGAGTATGTTACGCTTCGGTCATTTGTTGCCATGACAACTGTGTCCTGACCGTCTGAGCTAGCAAGCATTCAAGAGTTGTGAACTGTCTAAATATATTAAATTAGATTTTTTTTTTCACTGAGGCGTTAAAACAGAAATTATTCTACTTCAGAATTGCCAGAAATAAAAACTATGAGCCAATTGTGTCTCTCTCCCACAATTGTAGCATTTTTAAACAGTTAGCCTATATATTTACACATTTCCAGAACGTCAATGTTGCATTACATGGAAACAACATTTGTGTGAGTAAGTGCCCCATAATTTGTATTACCCTGCTAATAATAATAATAATAATAATGATAAAAAAGCCATATCTGGTTAGCTGGTCTTAACTTGACAGACATAGTTTAACAGTTTGGGAGACCAAACCATTTTTTAAAGCTTTTCCCCCACCAAGTGTAATTCCTATAATCTAATTATTGAATCAATGTTCTGAAACAATATCTTCCAATAATGACAAATGGCTAAACAATCATTTATAATAACGCTGCTACCTTGATAATGCATCTATGAAGTCATTGCATCATATGTGTTGGTAGCCTAATGTTCTGACAAAGTTGTTTGTTTTTGCAAACATATCTGTTTGCTAGTTCAACAGAGTTATACCGATTCAACAGACAAACAATGGTGTAATGCAGATAATTGTCTCTTGTTTTCTATTGAGGGTCATTTTCAAGTATGTCAAGAGTAAGACCGAATGCATTGTCGTGATATCCCATAAGTGCATAACAATAGACCCTACACCACATTATTCAACTAAATTAGTCCTCACTGTCATCTATGACTGTCTGATGTTCAAATTTGAAGCATTGCAATAGCTGTCATTAAACATCCAATCAATCTCTAATTACAGTGTTTTAACAGCGCTGTGTAAACATGAGTTGATTTGTCATAGTTATTTAATCAGTTTCATCAATCACACATTAAAAGTGTCTGGCTAAACAGTTAAAAAACAACAACATTTTAGTTAATAAAAAACTAGAGCCAAGAACTAAAATGCATTTGTTAACTGTCTTTGCTCTCTTGACCTCCACTTATGTTGAAACACCCTCCCTATAGCATTTTTAGCACCTTTTGCAGTAGACCAGTGTTTGATCAACACATCACGACTCACTCTCATCCTACACCCACTCATTTCAGTCCCAACAGCATACAGTATATCAGTTTGCCAAGTGTCATAAAGGGTGCTAATGCCATAACAGTGCCACCTACTGTACAGCTGGTAATATGTGGACATATAGTATTAAACCCATCAATCATCTGTATCATTTTTCCAATACCAGATTCAGCCGGCTATTAAATGTGCATTCTTCCACTACCTTCACACAGTCACAAATATGTCACAAAATGTCTTGTTCATATGACAGCTTACATACAGTATTCGAGTCGCTAATGTATGAATTAACTGGTAATTGGCGAGGGTAAAAGGAGCATCTCAGTATTTGCAAGCAAATTAGAAAATTGTCAAGCTAAACAATTGTCAAACAATTCAAAAGTCACTTTTCCCAATGCAAGTATGCAAAGAATTTAGGTGTTTTACCATACGTAATAGTGAGGAAAGATTAAGGGAATCCAGAGAAATCGCAGTCTGTGTAGGGCAAGGTCAAGTCAAGTCACCTTTATTTATAATACACTTTTTTAAAATACAGATTGTTTCAAAGCAGCTTTACAGTGATAACAGGAAAATAATGCAACAGAGTTTGTTTCGGCTGTATGCAGATCTAGAAGAAAATAGTGGCATAGTCCAGCTTAAGTTCGTTCAGTGATGGTTCAATTCTGTTGTAAAAAAGATCTTTCTATACAGAGAGAAAACAGTGATGTCATCGTCCAGCTCAGTTCATTTCTTATATAAATGATATCAATGCAGGCAGATCAATAATATTGTTGAAAATTAAGTGTCCCCAAATAAGCAAGCCAAAAGCCGAAGCCGACAAAGGCAACAGTGGCAAGGAACCAAAACTCCGTCAGATGACAGAATGGAGAAGAAAAAAAAAACCTTGGGAGAAACCAGGCTCAGTTCTCCTCTGGCCAATGAACGAAAAGTGTATGATTATGATTCAGGCAACATTTTAAGTCAGAAGTCACATTGGATCAGAACATTCAGAATATTTATCCAGTTCCATATGGTTGAGGATCGGAGTCATCACGCCGGTATGGAGACGGGTTTGTTGAGGATCAATGCCGATCACTGTCGTGTCGATGAGGCCTTCACAGGGGTGAGTCTAGTTGACACAATCTCTGCTGGCACTTCAGGGATTCATTGTGCTCATGTCTAGGCGCAGGTCCTCCATCTGATCAGGATACGGCCCGGATCCGGCTGACTACATCATGCGTTGTGGTCGTGTCTAGGCGCAGGTCCTCCATCTGATCTGGATACGGCCCGGATCTGGCTGACTACAGTAAACCTCTGGATAAACAGAGAAACTAATATTAGTGTAGATGTCATTCTTCTTATGATGTAACGAGTACATCGGGTGTGATAGGAAGTGTTCCAGGTTCCGGCTGACCCAGATTATGCAGCCTAACAAGGCAGGAAACCTCTTTTGAATCTGTGTGACATTTGAGCCCTCTTATAGCTCTACATGATAAACCCTCATGCTACTGTGTTAAACATAGCCACATGTGCTCTGGAGTACTTCGGAAAAATCGTTGAATCGTTGATCTCTGTTACGCAAGGAGAAAGCTATACATCTGTTCAATGCAGAGATGGTACTCAGTTCTCTGGGTCCAATCTCATCTCAGACGCTCCAAAACACAGCGGAAATGGGTGCTGTGATCAAATGAGTCCACTTTTCAGCTTGTTTTGGGGGAAAAAAGACGTTGAGTTATCAGTCTCAAAGATAAAAGGGACCATCCAGACTTTCATCAGCGACAGGTGCAAAAGCAAAAATCTGTCATGGTATAGGGGTGCATCAGTGCTAATGTGTGAAGGTACCACTGACAAGGAAGCATATATTGGGATTGTACAGAGTTGCCATAAAGATTACATCTTTCCTGGGAAGCAAGACAATGCTAGGCCTCATTCTGCACATGCTAAAACAGAGTGGTTTTGTAGACACTCTACATCAAAGAGTGGATGTGCCTGACTGCCTGCCTGCAGTCCAGATCTGACTCTTATTTAAAATGTAAAGGAGAATCAGACAACGACAACCACGGACTGTTGAGCAGATGTCTCGTATCAGGCGAGAAAAAAAAATCCACTTTAAAAACTGCAACAGTTAGTATCCTCAATTCCCAAACAATTGAAAATTGCAAAGGGATAGTTCACCAAAAAATGTAAATTGACCACAAAATATCTTTGTATATCTCACCTTCCATCTTTGTTATTTTTTCTGACAGTGCTTTAGGGTTATTATTACCCTCACTGTAAAAAAACGGTAATACTCCGGCAGCTGGGGTGCTGGAAATAAAAAACGTAAAATGACAGAATATAACCAACACGTAAAATCACAGTCATTTTCCTTTATTTAAATCCCCGTAAAAAAATATGGTAATATTCCGGCAGCCGGGGTGCCGAAAAAAACAAACGAAAAATGACAGAAAATAACCAACACGTAAAATTACAGTAATTTTCCTTTATTCAAAATACAGTTGTTTTTACTGTAATTATACAGAAAATGTACATATAAGCTCTACATATAGATTTTGAGTTCTACATATAGATGCTGGTACATCTCTGGCATAGGCCTGAGTAGACATCAGTGTAGGATGCTTTCCATCGCCCTGAGACTCCCACGCTTCCTGCTAGTGCGCAGTCCTTTTAGTTACTGTTTCCGTCAGAGCACGTCCTTTGCAGCAAGATCAGTATCCCATGGCGTAGCCGGCTAAGAGAGATTAAGTCGCCCATCAATGAACAGCGGGAAGGACTTGAAATGGCCATTAAGAAGGAGCCAAGGTGTGACAGGGTGAATGAATTAGTCAGGCTACTTCCTCTTTGGGAGATTTTTCCATCAGCAACACATGAAAAGGGAATTAACTGATTAATCTATCACGTGTTTGTAAGACAAAGAAAAACTAAAGGAAACTTCAACATCTTAAAATGTAGATTTTTACTTCATTTTGTTATTCGTGGATGATTACTGCACAATGTTTACGAGAAAATTGCGCTTTTAATGGCACACTGGCATTAGGCATATGCACCTGTTTCCAGTTGAGCTTTTATTCTGCATCATAGATGTGAATCAAAGCTTTTATCTCATTACGCAAACCAAATTAATCATGTGTTTATTCTGTTCTGTTAAAATCCTTTAAATCAAATCACAAACATCGTTATTATCAGCATTATGCAGTTTAATCCTATTAACAAAGCATCTTCATAATTTATTTATTTATTGTTAAACAGAACTAAGAACACCTACACCAAAGGCTATAAAATAATAAACAACTCCTGAAAATTGGATTAATGTGACAAGCGCATGCATATTTTATTTCAAGCTCATCAAGTGCAAAAAAAAAAGACAGCATTTTCGTGTTATTACTTTATCAGGAAATGATGCATTATTGACGAAATCCAAGGCAGCATTGTTGATCACAAGTCATAAGCAAATCAATTGCCTAATTCATCATTCCTGGTCTTTACAAGAGTGAAATATTCAATCTTGCTTCATACAAGCACCAGTAGAGGACACCATTGCTAAAAAATGAGGTTTCAATCACTGGTACCACTGAGACAGTTAAAGAAAGGGTATTTTAGGGAATTTTATGGTGAAGTTTGGTGTGACATTATTAATATAGAAATGTTCCAACTTCTCTAGACCCACTGAATAATGTATTATTATTTTTAATATAATTGTTTTAACTATATATATATATATATATATATATATATATATATATAGTATAAATGTGCTATTAAAATAATGAACTATTAACCTGTTTTCTAGCCTTTTTTTAACATTTGGCTTGACACATTAGAAATGCTCCAACTTCTTATGTTATCATAAAATCAAATGTTTAAGCTGCAAATAACACAGCACTATTTCGTGTAAAATTGTAAATAATTTTATAAGGACAGCATTTCTGTCTTACGGAAGCGTATTGCATTCACTTGAGGAAGAATTATGAGATAATTTTTTCTTGAAAAACATTTTTTTCTCTCTGTTTTTATGAATGAATGAGTTACTCATAATTTGGAGATAATTAAGTCATTAATTCAGAAAAACAGAGTAGATTTTTTTCCTCAAGTGAATCCAATACGCTTTCCGTACTATCTTGTTGAAAAAACTTAATGTAGAAACAACATATACTGTATTATTACTTTTTTCAATAATGTTAAAAATTCTCTGATATCAGATTGTTTAAAAAAAATGCTTTAACTTCTGTAGCTAAGCCATATATGATTTTTATCCATTACAGACAAAAATATAATGATCATCCAGTATTTTCAAGCACTGGATAAATATATGGCAACTGTAAAAACATTCATAGTTCACAATTCACATTCTGGGCTTTTTCCTTTACCTCCCACCAGGATCAGACCATTTTCAGATTTTGTCGAAGTGGTGCCAGCATCGCAGTGTGTTTTTCATCATTACAAATCAAAATCAGACAACTTCTTGCACTCGGTTTCGCAGCTCATAAACATTGTGGTTTGCGAAAACGAGTATACATCCCACTGAGGTTCAGACAGGTCAAGATAGCATGCTAAATACTATAGTAAATTTTATAGTTTGGCTTGACATTAGAAATGTAAAAATGCTCCAACTTCTCTAGACTAAAGCCATTGAATAATGTATTATTATTATTTATTTACATTTCAACAAATTTATGTGTGTGTGTGTGTGTGTGTGTGTGTGTGTGTGTGTGTGTGTGTGTGTGTGTGTGTGTGTGTGTGTGTGTGTATGTAGGCTATATATTTAAAACATGATGATTAGATCATGGTTTGAGCTAAACTCTAGGACAGTGGCCCTCCCCGATATAGGGCAAGGAGTCAGGTAGGTGTCATGGGATGCACCCGAAATTGCATACTCTGTTGAGTAGGTGCTTATTTTGAATAAGTCGTACCCCTAAAAAAGTACATTCTGTATGAATGTTTATAGTATTAATGTAATCCGGACGTACTACATGTTGCCATTATCATGTGACTTGCTTCACTGCCATTCACAAATCTCTAATGGCTTCATGGGATAGCAAGGTGTCCAACATATGGACACTTAAGAATCTCGCTGGAAATAGTAGGTCATCCGGGAACTTTTTGCCTGCTCTTTTATCAGTACTGTGAATTCAGACATACTTCATTACTAAATATACTGTACATTCATACGTCACCTATGTGCAGCCGTAGACCTGCAATAGAACATCCGCAAGCATTGCTTTCTGCAAGCAACCATTCTCTTCTTCATATTCTTCTTTTTTTCTTTTTCTCTGCACATCAGCGCATGGACAACTTTGCCTGCATTTAAGTAAAAAAAAAATTAAGCACTTCCCTCACTAAAGTAACTTCCCTCCGTCTCGTTCACTCAGATGTTCAGTCATTGCTTACATTGCACCTGTGCCCACTACTTGCAATGGGTTTAAATGGAACGCCCTAAGCCCTTGATCACTTTGTATCTGCTATGGAACAGATTTATTATTGGGCCCAAGCCCTAAGGGGTAAAGGGTCCTATTGTTCCCTTTCGAGGGAACTCTACACTGCGTCGAGAATCGACACTTTGGGGACGCTCCCTTAGCGTGCGCCTCTGAAGTATGAATGAAACTAATCCAATCCTGATTGGTGTTGCGTCGTGACGTAACATATGACGGCATACCCGGAAGTATAAAAGTGACGCTGTCACAACACACACTAGCTTTCGCTCTTCAGCAAGTGCTCTCTGTGACACTGTCTGTCTTATTTGCACTGTGAAGCACTTCCTAATAGAGTGCTGCGCTCCCGCTCGGCCATAGTATTTTCTTATGATGGCCAGGCTCGCGATCTCCGCGATTCGGCTCCCGCGTCCGTTGAGGCGGCGCGGCGGCGTGGATCGCGGGGATCGCAGAAGGATCTCGCGGATGAGAAACGAGACTGCTGAGGCACTTTTTCGTTCATCATCTGCTGATTCTATAACACTCGTTCATGACGCAGAAGCCCGCGATGCGGTTTCTTCTGCCCGTGACGAGTGCCTGTTGCTCGAGCTATCTGTTTCTGAGGAAATAGATTATGCTCAGCATCGGGAACGAGCAACATGAGTCACACTCGCCGGCTCATGTTTCTGCTTATATAGAGCTTGTGGAGGTTGTGATGCATACTGTGGAGTCCAGTCTTAAAATAAATAATTAAATATATATGTGTATATATATATTAGCTGGCCACAAAATAAGCAGGATGATCCTTGTCAAAGCAAGAAGAGCTAGACGAGAGATTCCTGTAGCACTATTCACAACCTCAGCGCCGAGGCTCCGCTATCACCTTCTGGCCTGTTCTCCGACGCTGTAACTTCAATCGTCGACAGGTTTATAAATAAATAAAATAAAATATATATATATATATATAAAAACTAAATATATATATATATATATATATATATATATATATATATATATATATATATATATATATATATATATATATATATATATAAAAATATATATGTTGTCCCGGGGTTTTGAACGTTTCGGGCTACATCGATTTCCAGCGAACGCACACCGTGGCGTTCACCCCAAGAGCTTGCAACCGGGCACCGACTATGGTCACAAAATTTTTCTAGACTTTCCTGCCGGTCATCTGCTTCAGGAAGTCGAGAATAGTGCTCGAGAAACACCCGAGGCCGGTCTCAAGGGGCTGGTTCCCTTAATAGATTTTGTAGAATGGCAGCCTTCCAATTATCCATATGGGTCCTGAATATTTTTAAATATGGGTACAGACTGCAGTTCGGTTACCGACCTCCCAAGTTTGTTGGGGTCGTACCGACCGCAGTGGTTCCAGAACAGGCTCGGGTTATGGAACAAGAGGTACAGACTCTACTGGAGTTAAGGGGCCATAGAGAGTGTTCCCCTACCAGACAGGAAGTCCAGGCTTTACAGACGGTACTTTTTAGTTCCAAAGGAGGATGGTGGACTGAGGCCAATTTTAGATCTAAGGCTATTGACTTGTTCTTTGAGGAGATCCAGGTTCAAAATGCTTACAATTTCCATTATCGGAGACCAAATCAGATCCGAGGACTGGTTTGGCATGGTAGATCTAAAAGTTGGGGCTGTCCACTCAGTTGCAGGGCAACCAATGTTGTTCTTGCAGCGGGGCCCGGAAACGATGTGTATTGCCCGCCGTCTATGATGCTTTGGGCCGCATCATTTTCCAGCGAACGCACTCTGCGTCGTTTTTCCTCGAAAAAAAAACAAAAAAGAAAAACGAGCATCAGTTATGGTCACGAAAACCGTATCGACTACAGCCTGCCGGTATTCCGCTTCAGGGAGTCGAGAAAGATGCTCGAAAAACACCAGAGGCCAGTCTCGAGAGGCTGGTACCCCTAGTAGATTTTGTAGAGGCATGGTATCATCTTCCCAACATATCTGCGTGGGTCCTGCATATAATAAAATCAGGGTTACAGACTGCAGTTCGCGCACCGCCCCCCCAAGTTTTCTGGGGTGGTGCAAACTACAGTGGTTCCAGGGCAGGCTCAGGTGCAATGGAACAAGAAGTACAGACTCTGCTGCTAAAGGAAGCCATGGAACATGTTCATCCTTTAGACAGGGGGTCCGGGTTTTACAGCCGGTACTTTATAGTTCCAAAGAAGGACGGGGTGTTAAGGCCAATTCTAGATCTCAGGGTTTTGAACCGATCTCTGAGGAGGTTCAGGTTCAAAATGTTAACCATTCCTGCAATCGTGAGTCAGATCAGATCCGAGGACTGGTTTGTCACGATAGATCTAAAAGACACCTATTTTCACATCTCCATCCTTCCATGTCACAGGAGATACCTGAGGTTCGCTTTCGGGGGCGAAGCTTACCAATATCGGGTTCTTCCGTTCGGCCTAGCACTCTCTCCCCGCACATTCACCAAATGTATGGATGTAGCCCTTGCTCCACTGAGACTTCAAGGCATTCGTATATTGAATTATCTCGACGACTGGCTCATTTTGGCTCAGTCTCGAGAAATGGCAGTTCGGCATCGAGATGTCGTCCTTGGCCACATTCAGAAATTGGGGTTGAGACTCAATACAAAGAAGAGTGTGCTAGAACCATCCCAGTGCACGATATTTTTGGGAGTCGTGTGGAACTCGATTACGATGCAGGCACGAATGTCTCCCGCACGTATCGAGTCAATTCTGGCGATGGTATCAGGGTTAGGGCTGGGCCAGGCCATCACTGTAAAGCAATTTCAAAGAATGCTGGGCCTCATGGCAGCGGCATCCAATATCATTCCTTTGGGCCTTCTACACATGAGGCCCCTTCAGTGGTGGTTAAAAACCAAGGGGTTTTCTCCCAAGGGGAATCCGTTTCGTATAATCAGAGTAACGCGCAGATGCCTTCGTTCTCTGCAAATATGGAAGAAACCTTGGTTCCTATCCCAAGGGCCAGTGTTGGGAGTGTCATGTCGCCGGAAATCCGTTTCGACAGACGCTTCCCTCACTGGCTGGGGCGCGGTCATGGACAGCCGCTTTGCTTGGCATATAAACTGCCTAGAGATGATGGCTGTGTTCAGGGCTTTGAGGAGCTTCCTCCCAGACATCAAAGGTTACCATGTCTCAGTACGATCAGACAATACGTCGGTGGTAGCCTATCTGAACCGACAAGGGGGACTCAGATCGCGCCCTCTGTGCAGACTGGCGCATCAGATTATTCTTTGGTCCCAAGGGAAAATACTGTCTATCAGGGCAATGTATATTCCGGGGGTTCAGAATCAGCGAGCAGACATCCTGTCGAGGCAGCGGCTGAGGCCCGGGGAATGGAGACTTCACCCAGAGGTGGTGAAGTTAATATGGGAGAGGTTTGGACCAATGGAAGTGGATCTGTTTGCGTCTCGAGAGACGTCCCAATGTCCCCTTTGGTTCTCCCTCTCACTTCCAGCCCCACTGGGGTTGGATGCCATGGTACAGGCCTGGCCGAGGCTTCGCCTGTACGCATTTCCCCCGATCGCTCTGCTCCCGGGAGTCCTGGAGAGGGTCCGTCAGGAGGGCATCAGTCTTCTTCTGGTTGCCCCAATGTGGCCGACCCGAGTGTGGTTTTCAGACATAATA
The DNA here is from genome assembly GCA_030578275.1 of Meda fulgida. Taxonomy (NCBI): domain Eukaryota; kingdom Metazoa; phylum Chordata; class Actinopteri; order Cypriniformes; family Leuciscidae; genus Meda; species Meda fulgida. Next base: position 8,902,734 of record CM060637.1, on the reverse strand, counting down.
TCACTCCTGATAGCTCCGCCGTGGCAGATTCCTCTGAGGAGGTATCTGTTGTCTCAGGCGGAGGGCACAATCTTCCACCCTCAGCCAGAGCTGTGGAAGCTGTGGGTCTGGCCTCTGAGGGGGTTCAGTACCTAAATGCTGGTCTATCAGCTGGAGTGGTTGAAACCATACTTAGCTCCAGAGCTCCATCTACTAGGAGATTATATGGCCTCAAGTGGAATGTGTTTGTCACTTGGTGTAGAGAACATGAGGTAGATCCAATAAACTGCCCGGTGGCTTCAGTTCTGGAATTTCTTCGAGATCGTTTCTCTGCGGGTCTCTCCCCTTCCACGCTTAAGGTGTACGTGGCAGCCATTGCGGCTTTCCACGCACCATTAGGTGATGGGCCTCTGGGGAGGCACCAGTTGGTCATTCGGTTTCTCCGCGGTACTTGGAGGATGAGGCCGGCAACCAGGTCTAGGGTTCCTGCCTGGGAACTGGCTATAGTTCTGGAAGGGTTATCCCTGGCCCCTTTCGAACCTCTAGAGTCAGCTTCGCCTAAGGATTTAACGCTGAAAATGGTTTTTCTCTTGGCTATTACCTCACTTAAGAGGGTGGGAGATCTCCAAGCCCTGGCAGTAACACCAGCTTGCTTGGAGTTTGCCCCTGGCAGAGTAAAAGCTTTTTTGCACCCGAGTCCGGGCTACGTGCCTAAAGTTCCATCGAATACGGCTCGGTCTACAGTCCTTCAGGCATTCCATCCTCCACCTCATGTGTCGGCAGAAGAAGAGAAGCTTCATTTGCTCTGCCCCGTCAGAGCTTTAAGCGTGTACCTTGAGAGGCCCTCTTCTTGGAGAAGGTCGGACCAGTTATTAGTATGTTTTGGGTCACCTAAGAAAGGGCTTCCGGCGTCCAAGCAAACTATTAGTAATTGGATTTTTCAGGCTATTACTGAGGCTTACAAGGTGCGCGGTTTGCCTTCACCTTTAGCCGTAAGGGCTCATTCAACTAGAAGCATGGCGTCTTCTAGGGCCCTTCTTTCGGGAGTACCTCTACAGGAGATCTGTGAGGCAGCCGGTTGGGCTACTCCACATACTTTTATTAGGTTCTACAGTCTCCACCTTCCAAGTACGCCTGGCGCACACGTGCTCAGTCCTTGCTGAGTACCTAGACAGTTTCACTCCGGGACAGGCCTATTCGGTGCGTGGCCTAGTGGGCACTCGTTCCCCAAAGTGTCGATTCTCGACGCAGTGTAGAGTTCCCTCGAAAGGGAACGTCTCGGGTTATGACTATAACCCTTGTTCCCTGAGAAGGGAACGAGACACTGCGTCGTTCTGCCACGCCCCTTGAGGCCTTTGAGCATCTTGCTTCATCGCGAGGCTAGTGTGTGTTGTGACAGCGTCACTTTTATACTTCCGGGTATGCCGTCACATGTTACGTCACAACGCAACACGAATCAGGATTGGATTAGTTTCATTCATACTTCAGAGGCGCACGCTAAGGGAGCGTCCCCAAAGTGTCGATTCTCGACGCAGTGTCTTGTTCCCTTCTCAGGGAACAAGGGTTATAGTCATAACCCGAGACCTTTTCCTTAGGATATTTTTTTTTTCAATCTTTTGGCATGCACCTTTGGGGCCCTTTACATGCTCAAAAACTCTTGAAACTTTGCACACACATTGGTTTTGTCGGCTATTAGACCCGGACACAAGTTGACATGGGGGTCTTTGGGGGGCTCTGCGGCCCACCCCTTTATATGGTTGTATTTGAGGGGCTCTGCAGTGAACCCATTTTCACCTAAAGTAAACTTCATACACTAATAGATCTCATCGGCCAAACAACTTTCGCACTCAAAGTCATACGCCAGCCCAACAGGAAGTCAGCTATTATGGGTTGTTTGAAAAAAAGAATACTCTGTAATTTATATACTCCTCATAGGGGATTCATCTGATTGCCACCAAACTCAGTCAGCATGAAGCCAAGACACTGAGGATGCTAAATTGCAAGCAGATTTTTGATATCTTGAACAGTTTGGCCATGGTGAGGGCAACACATTTATGGCGGAAAAAAGGGAAACAGGAAGTGTGTTATAACTTCTGCATACATTGACTGATTTTGAAGGAGGCCAATCACAAGGATGCCACTATTGTAAGTTATAGCGCCACCAGCTGGCAGCAAGAAGTGTGACACTTTCAAAATGCTTGAAATCGGCCTATTATTTTTACCCAATTTGTTTCAAACTTCGTCAGAATAATGTCAAGACACTGCAAATGTACACCTGTGAAAGGATTCTTGATATCTTGAATACTGTTGTCATGGCAACATGTCAAACTTTAAATTAGTTTCATTAACAAAGTTCAGGAGGAACACGTTCAAATGATCTATCCAATCAACATGAGTGGAGGCCTACATATATATATATATATATGCACTCACCTATATTCTTAAACGGTTTTCAGCATCCCTCCACCACCCTGTCTCCTCACACTCGCCTGGTTACTATCCTAACCAGAGATACGGGGGGAGTACTCTGGAATCGGGTCAAAATACCAAGCTGGGAGCCTTCTCCTCAGACACCACGCCAAAAACTAATACTCTATCTGATTATTTGTAAGAGTGAACTCGTGAATAGTCTTTTGGGGTACCTTTGAGACTTGATTTTGACATATTCTTTTACATGTACCCGCTTTAAATGCACATCTCCCTCCGTGCACAGTTTCCCTAAAGCCCCCGGGGCTTGGGCCCATCATTGCTGCTTGCAGCTATATTATACAGTTTTCTCCCTTATAATTTTGTTTTACGCATTATTATGAATGGCTGTTGGAGAAAGTATAAATTATTACACAAATTAAACATAACAATGAACAATACAATAAACTATATCTGAGTAAAAAAAGTCATCTTAAGGTAGCTACAAGTATTATGTGGTTAAATGTCAAAATAACTCTAATATCAGACACTGTGTGTGATGGGTTCAATTAAGCGCAATCTGCTGTGACGTCACAATCGTGTTGCATTGTGGTCTATGGATCTGCCTAAAGTGTACATATTGAGTAGACTCGCTCCCTCTGTCAAAATAAAGGACTTGAAGGTCTGTCCAAATAAACTTACCTGGCCCACTTGACGAAGAGGAACGCACTTTATAATGGCGGTGTTGATTCCCCCGAGGGGAGGTGCTTAGAGCAGTTTGAGTTAAACGCAGCCCTGGTCGGCTTTTTGCTAGACCCTTTGAAATTGGGTCTCTATCAACCATCAGTTAGTGATTATACTAAGTACATACAATTTAATTTAAAATTTAATTAAATAAAATTAAATCAATTTAATTAAATAAAATACTAAAATAAAAGTTAAAAGGTTTGGATTCAAAGGAGCAAACGCACTAAAGCATTTTAATATTTCAAAAAAGTACCTCAGCTGTCTATATCTTCTAAATTCTGCTGATGATTTACTGCTCTAACATCAATAAATGCTTGTTATACTGCTTGATATTGCAAAATCGTATTTCTTACCATATTATTGGGATAATCATAAATACTGATTTGTAGTAGAAATAGTTTTACCATTTACTGCACTTTTTTTATACTTCTAGTTATTTACATATAATAATAACACTCCTGATGTATTATCCTGACACTTCCACATTGCAAAATAAGATGGATAGACGTGGGTCATTATCGGGACTAATTAACCTAAAAATGGCGTGACTGACCATTCAGAATAAAACATTTTAGAAAGCCGTGTAATAACTATGAATGAGTGTTAGGTGACTGATAGAAAACAGCACATAGTTTCTGTAGATTCAAACCATGTGAGAAAGTCCTTGAGTAAGTGCTTCCTTTAGGCCACCCACCTCAAGGTGAGCATTCGATGAGAATTATTGTACATCAACAGAACACCCTCATTTTTATAAACACAGATATAGACAGTTCATTTGATACTTTTATTTTCTTCTCCCCCTCTGAGATCAAAGACCCTCCATTGAGTATCAAGACATATGGGAAGACCTGCAAAATATTAGCTTTCATGCAATATCATAGCACAGTGATGGGTGTGCCAATGAAGAAAGAATGCCAGTGCATGACTATGGGAGTTTACATCAGAACCCAAGTTGCCAATATGAACCATGTGTTCCACTCTCAAGGAACTCCTTGACTTGAGCACATCTTAATGAGCTCCATGCTCGGCGAACGGTGGTTTTCCACATGGCTGAATGGCCCATAGACATACTAAGTCTCATCTATTTGGTGGTCAAGGCACTGACTTTCAGACCACATTTTAATGGAAGTCACGTGCTGATAAGTGACAGTCTGCGGTTTCAGCTGCCAGGCCCCTTTGCTTGTCTTGTTTTGTGGCCACAGCATTGTTTATCTCCATTCATCTGGGCACAGGTGTCACTTATCAGTCATTTAAACTGTATAATAGCTAAACTAATCAGTTGAATTAAGCCTTATTCTGCCCTCATTATGCCCCTTTTTGCACACAAACTTCTGCTAAACAAAACTGACATTTTACTGCCTTTTCAATTGAATCACACAGGGTACTAAATTAAGTTTTCAGGGGATCAGCGGATACAAGAAGTATCATTTTGATTATGTATCAAATTAACTTTGTTGTATTGATAGAAATTGCCAGTTCCAAAAGTCTTCACTCTAACAATAAATTATTTGGGAATTTTTAAAAAAAAATTATTATTCAACTTTAAGATTTTATTTTTTTATTTTTTTATTTAACATTTTTGCATTTAGCAAATGCTTTTAGCAACTCACAGTGCTTTTTTAGCACTAAAGGCATTGCTGAGAACTTATGCTCATACTGAATATTAATCTATAAAGTAAAAAATATTGTGGATTACAACAGTGTTACAGGCTGCAGTGTATAATCCAAGGAAAAAGGAGCGGGACACAGAATGAATGAACAAGACTTTTTAATCACCATGAAGAGCAAGAGAAAACAGAAAGAGACTGTTAGTCCAACTTAGGAGGGTGGGAGGGGGCTGTGGAGGAGGATGAGGGGCTGTCACCATGTAGGATGCAGGGGGATATGATGGTGGGAGAAACCAGGGTGGCGATGATGGGGGGAGGAGCCAGACAGGAGATGAAGGCAAGAGGGAGACCTGCGCAGACAGGATGAAGGCCCTGGTGGAGTCGAGGGATGGAGGAGCCTTGGTGGATCCTTGGCAGGCAGATCCAGGGGCATGACAGACTGAGACTGAGCCAATGGATCTGGAGACGGAGGCGGAGGCATGTTGCCAGAGGACTAAGGCGGAGCCGGATGAGGAGCGGATGGAAGGCTGCGTCCCACGGAGCTGAAGGGGTGAAGGGACGAAGAGCAGCTGAATCCCTGGAAGTCCATGATGCAGGCAGAGCGTCATCTGACCAAGGTGGAGCCCAGTGGAGCCGTAAGGATGATGGTCCCAGGTAGAGTCGAGGGAGGGAGGAGCCAAGGTGGAGCCGACTGGTCGACGAGCCGAGGTGGAGTGACTGGCGGAGGCGGAGTCAGGAGATCTTCTTGCCAAGGCGAGCTGGAGACCGGAAGACCCAAGGCAGATCCACGCAGAGAAAAAGCTGAGGGACTGAAGGGAAACAGCAGGGCTGGGGAACTGACTATAATAGGTAGAGGAGGTGGGACGGGAGGCTTGTCAGAATCTTTGGAGACACAGGGGACGCGGAGCTGGGCAAGACCAGCAGAGACACAGGAGACTTGGAGCTGGACAGGAGACACAGGAGACTTGGAGCTGGACGGGACTAGCGGAGACACAGGAGATTTGGAGCTGGACGGGACTAGCGGAGACACAGCAGCTCACCCTTAGCAATGGAAGTGTGGGCAGGGCTCCATTCCATTCCCTCAAACTCCAGGAGCATGCCCACTGAAACAGATGGCATTGCCTGCTTACGCATCTGGTCAGACTTTTGGTTGAGTGTGGGCTTCGGGGTGATGATTGTCACAGCATCACAACAGGCTAGGGGCTCTTTATCTGAGGTGGGCTCCGTGCATTTTTTGAGAGGCAGCAGGCTGGGCTCTGGATTCGAAGTGGTGCTGGTGATATCCTCATCAGTGATGGTAGATGGTATACGCTGATCCATTTTTCACGAGCACCCACTCCACAAACCACAAAGTAAGTCCATTGCTTTTTTCCACTTTAATCTTGTCTTGGTCCTGTATTCCTATTTGGGCCGGAGTGTATGGTCCAAGGAACAAGGAGCGGGACACGGAATTAAAGGGTTAGTTCACCCAAAAATGAAAATTAAGTCATTAATTACTCACCCCCATGCTGTACCAAAAATAATATAATAATAAAACAAAAATAACGACTTTATTCGACTATTCCTTTTCTTCCTTGTGGGCCTGAGACGAGAGTTCAAGAGATTTTCACGACGCATGCGCGAGAACTGAGAAGAGAACGTTCTTCTTCTAATACTTCTTGTTCAGTTCTCGCGCATGCGTCGTGGAAATCTCTTGAACTCTCGTCTCAGGCCCACAAGGAAGAAAAGGAATAGTGGAATAAAGTCGTTATTTTTGGGGGGTTTTTCCCCGCACAAAAAGTATTCCCGTCGCTTGATAAACTTATAGTTGAGCCACTGTAGTCACATGGAATATTTAAACATTTTCTTCAATGACTTTCTGGGCCGTCAAGTTTCATTCCCTTAGGCAGCCTATGTAGCAGTGATCCACCTCTCAGATTTAATAAAAAAATATCTTCATTTGTGTTCCGAAGATGAACGAAGGTCTTACGGGGTTGGTACAGCATGGAGGTGAGTAATTAATGACTTAATTTTCATTTTGGGGTCAACTAACCCTTTAATGACAATAAGACTTTTATTTTACCAAAAGAGCGAGAGCATACATCAAAAAAATAGCATAACAATTAACACTCGAAATGGAACTAAGGAAAACTCAGGGTTTAAACACACAGGGAGTAATCACTAGCTGTGTTTACACGGACCCTTATAATCGGATTGACGGCTCCATTGGACTAAAAAACCTTCATGTAAACACCTTAATTGATCTGATTGAGCTTGATCCGATTGGAATTTCGATCGGATTGAAAGGGGTGGTTTATTCCTTTTGTAATCCGATCGAGAGAACAACACTTGATCAGATTGAAAACCGAAACTGAAAGGATTGCGCATGTGCAATGACGTTGAACTAACGTAATGAGGTATGACGCACGGAACAAGCTGTTCGTCCTGTTGAATAAAGTGTCATCTAAATTAGTGTCCCGTTTTTCTAAAATTCTCATTTCACTCAGCGTCTGTGAAGTGGAGGAGGACAACGTCCCACCAGTCCTTGTTTCAGACTCTCATCCACAGACGACTGGTTTTGGGCGCAGGGTTTTTCTGCGTGATAAATATAAGCAGCACGGCAAAACGATTCATATGCTCATTGTCTCCAAATCATGACCAGAGACAAATAATATTAAGTCTGCTGTTTAAAACAAATAAAAAAACAATAGAGGAGAATAGTTATGCGTGGACAGCGGCATATTCGTGCAGTGTGCGCATGTCAAAAAATCAAAGCTTGTGACATAATATAAACGCGTACATCAAACCGATTACTTTATTTATCGTTCATGTAAACACTGTGTTCGGATTCATCAATCGGAATGAAATCAATCAGACCAAAAAGTGTACGTAGCTAATGAAACGTAGCTAATGAAACAGCGAACAGGTGTGAAACACAAATCAGCAACCAAGGTAACTAATAATGACAGGGAACACTGGCATACAGAAACAGAATGAAAAACGAAACCAAAACAGATCAAGACCATTACACACAGACTGCGTTTTGAAACATTTTGCACATCACAAATGTATATATTTTTTTATTCAGTTCTGTTATAAATACTACCAGGGCTAGTTGTCACATATGGAGGTTACAAGGGCTACATCTCAATAACTATGAGGTTTTGAGGTTGCACTTTATGTTACAGTACATGTACTTATGTGTACTTAGTACAGTATACTTACCTAAGAAAGTACTGGGTAATATAAGGTAACTACATGGGTTAAGGTTATGGGTAAGTTTATTGTTACTTATTACCCAGTTATTGTAATAACTATAATAAGTACATAATAAGTACACAGGGAACAGGACTGTAAAAAAAAGTGCTACCGGTTTCGATTCAAACAGCAGTTACATAAACAGTTTTTTCTCTAGCAGTGGTTTTGTATTTTGGTCAGACAAGATTCAACTATTCAATTGAGGTAGGCCTAGATTTTAACTAAAAGGTTGATATTTGTTCTCAGTATTGACAGTATTGTTTATATTGGTTATATTGGTTTATTTACTATACAATAAAATGTATTTTTTCCTGGCCAATAATGGTTAATATGTTACATTTTTCTTTTTCTTAAATCAAATAATTTTTTTGAAAGCCAAACTTTTATTCAATTTTAAAAAGAAACCTACCTTTTAAAAAAATGTGAATAGACTTACATGCATCTACATTTGACATTGAAGATATAACTTCTTGGTTAATGTTAACTGAGTTCAGACTGACTGAGACGAAGTGTGGGAGTTCTTCAGCCTCATATCCGAGAACTGACTCAAGTACACAATGGCATCAGCAACGTAACTGGCTGGAATTATCGCCCATCCCAGAAGCATAATTTACTCGGGCAAAATATTTATATAGAGGCGGACCAAAATCATTTACAACAAGTCCATTCACGAAACCGAGTGGAAACAACCCAAGTTAAAGGCTCTGCAGACTTCTTTTTTATCAATCTAATAGGAAAGCCGCTGGTTCAAACATCTGTGTAAAGTATTCAGCAGCATCATGAACTTTTTGGCTGTTCTACACTGTGTGATACTTATTTCAGTTTGTGAAATACTTGGAGAACATCGAACGAACGGTAAGTGAAAGATAATGCATTGACTGTATTTCACTTTTCGTGATAGTGCATTGACATCTAAACTTCTGAAGAAACTAATCAGGATATTAACACATGTTCTTATTCCCCACTACGTTTGAAATAAGCAGACTTTAATGGCGTTTTAAAGAAAACCGTTTTTTAAAGATGAATCCATAACAAATAATGTAGCCTATTATAAATAAAAAAGTTTTCGTTCAAATTTACAGCGATCGCGCAGCGGTTGTCATGGTTACCTCGTCAAGCAAAGGCGATTTCTGTTCTCGAGTGCAGACTTGTAATGTAACACTTATGTGGTTATTGAAATATTTGAAAACACTGTAAAAAAAGAGACGCATATTATATACATTGATTACACATAATATGTTAATAATGCAAATTACCTATAGCATACTTTATTCAACTTAAATGGGTTATTTATTCTGAAAAAAGAATTATAGTTGAAAAAAGCCTGTTTACGCCGCAGAGAAAAAAAATGTCCTGTAATTTTTTACATAGCAAGATATTTCACGTGACATATTTTATTGGGCAATGACACATCTGTGGTAATCTTTATTTTAGGCATACAGATACTTTACAATCTCATACGTTAACTTACAAGTGAGAAGGAATGGAGAAAATATTCTGATATAGGTTTGTATTATTGCCATTGTCCCTAAGATGGATTATGTGTTTTTATTGTGTGTTTGTGTGTCTAGCGGGAATGTGCTGGCTGCAGCAGGGTCCGGAGCACCGCTGTGACATGGTGCTCATGAGGGGCGTGAGCAGGGAAGAGTGCTGTGCTGCTGGCCGTCTGGACACTGCCTGGTCCAATACCAGTCTACCCATCAATGAAGTCAGCCTGCTGGGATTCCTGGGAATAGTTTCCTGTAAGCCGTGTAAAGGTACAGACTCGTATTTACCCTCCGTTCTCAGCAGGTGGACTGGGTTGTCCTACTGTAATGTTCCAAATTGTTTATATCAGTAAGAGTATCTGTGCTGAAGCCCTCTTGAACTGGTTACTACCATTTTAAGCACACACATAAGAGAACATTCCTCATTTGCAAATTAGGGCTGAAACCATTTTTGCTAAGGAGATCAAATCTAGTACTATAGGCCAAATCGTGGTTTGGAGAGCTTTCTTTGCAATGCAATTCTTCAGCAAGTTTGAAAAGCGTGGATCTACACCAGATGTTTTGTTTAACTTTCTCCGGCTGTTGTGGAAAGAGTTCACTACTGGTAGCCTTGGCCAGGTACATAGGCTCATGTAAGGGCTCCAAAACTCTACTATCATCAGACATTTTAAATACTGACTGTTATCACTGGAGTAAACAAGTTAGCCGACATAGTTATTTTAATGAATTTCCTCAGCCCAGCAAGCCCATAATTGTGCTCAAAATTGTAGTTTGGGGTTTTTAGTCCATATCTATCAGTTTGAGGTCATCTGTATGATAGTGTACTCTTAAAATTCACTTTTAGCAGATAAGCACATTTAAAATGTATAGTTATCCACTTCCAGAAAAAACAGACCAAAAAAAAATTTGATGACTCATCCTGCACTCATTTATTTCGTCCAATCAAAATGCTCTCTTGAATGAGAATGACCTGCGATAATACTATCAACATTTTTTTGGTCCAAAAAGGCCAATTGTCTTTTATCAATAGTGTAGCGATGTATGAAGCACTTTCAAACCAAACCAAGCAGGGGTGCATTTCCCAAAAGCATCGTTAGCCAACTATGGTTAGAAGCATAGTTTCTTGTTTGCATGACATGTAAGCTGACATTCAATACAATCTTTTATGTAGAATACATACAAATGTAATAGACATATTTTAGTTTGTCAAGAGATTTAAAGCGTCGCTTTTGAAAAGTGCGTATGTGCAAACGTGCTCGAGTACGCAAGAACGAGCCTATGATTGAATTTGGCAAAATTACTGAGAAAAATGAGAAATAGTTCTCAGATGCCATGTCTGTAATTTATCGCAAAACATCTAGCATTAATTTGATCTCAAACAGATTAATTAAAATAAGTTATTACCCCACCACCAGCGTGACATCATTAACCAGCGTGGTTGAACGACCAATTTGCCACAATATAGTTTCGGGAAACAGTCGTGACTAGCTAGTTGATTTCTTCAACGATGCATCGTACTACGGTAATTAAGCAGTGAGTTACATCGTTGTTCGGGAAACACATCCCAGATTGGTTGACCAACTTGAACCATTGCAAACTCTAGGAAACCTTAATACAACCTACTTCTGACTAGCAATAAAGACTTGCAAATCGAAATTCCCGATCATGTGGATTCCTATAAGGATCTCTATTGACTATTTTTTCTCTTAAAGGGAAGTCTGCAATATTTGTAACTATGCATAAATAAATTGTTTGACACAATAGCAGATATTTCCCACCCCCCTTTCTCTCCTCCCTCTCTCAGCATTCAGTCTTACCCAATTCTTATTGGAAAGCAGACTTGTTTTGCCTTTCCCTCTCAGAGATGACTGAATTCTAGCACACCGCAAACAAAAATGTGTGCCACATGCTGGAGAGGTCTGGTCCTCATAAGCCTCAAACACAATCAGCATCATTAGACACTTTGGGGGAAAGATAGACTGGAAGTGAAAGTCTGTTATATTGTTTATTCCATGGCGTTTGCTTTCCATTATCATAAAACTATATGGACTAGCGGACCCTACTGTGTGACCTCCCCAGCGTGTTCTCAATGTCAAACGCTTCAAAGCATTCCTGAAAGCTCAACTCAGGCTCGAGTCCGCAACTCACACGTCTGTCCGGCTCATTTCCTTACATTTGTTTTTCGGGGCATACAAGGCAGTTTGTAAATTATGTGTGACTGCCTGCGGATTTTGAGGAAACATAAGAGGGTTATGCTGGGATTTCCAGTGGAGGTGGAGGTATCTGATTCGGCCTTGAGTGATTTAGTTGGCTTCACAGGGAAGGGGAGCAACAGGATATTAAAGGACTTGCAGGAATGGTAACCAGAAGCTGAATCCATTTCAAAGTGTTTCTGATGCGTTTTGTTTGCTCTGGCTTCACAGATGAATGGAGAAGAATGGGCATTTATTGAAAAACATGTCAATGGATGAGCTTTTCACACTTTAAATTGTTAACTCTGGGTCATTCTGAACCCCAGGTTAATGGAGTCCTGTGTGATCTTGCTTCACCTTACACACTGCTCATACTTTATCCAGAGCAAACAATTAATCCTGGGTATTCATAAGCTGACATTTCACACTGTACATTTCTAAACCCTGCTGTGTCAGTGTCATTGATTGGATGAATGTCGCATGTGACCCGCACTAGCATTGCACATCCTCATATTACACATCAGAGACTGTACTGTCAAGTTTTTTTCTGAATAGACTTTTCTAAACATAAAGGCACGAATGAAACAGTCTCTGCTTAAGATTTTCCATTGGCGTTTGAAAATGTTCCCATCAAATGCTGAATATGAGTGAATATGAGGCACGCGATTGGTTGTCAGTTGCTAAGCATCTAATCGTAACGTTCTAAGAGCGCATTGTTTTACACTACACATGTACTGTAATGTGCAATGAGGGGTTAACACTGCAAAAACAGGTGGTAAAAAACACGCTTCTAAATTACAAGTTTGAAACACTTTTCAATCTTAAAATAAATATAGGTTTACTTATAATCAGCTTTTTCCCACTTTATCCACCTTTTTTTTTTACAGAGAACTGTGAGGGGGTCAACTGTGGTCCTGGAAAGGTGTGCAGGATGAAGTCTGGACGTCCCCAGTGCGTGTGCTCTCCGGACTGTTCCAACATCTCCACTAAACATGCCGTGTGTGGGAGCGATGGGAACTCGTACAAAGACGAGTGCGCACTCCTGATGGCTCGCTGCAGAGGTCACCCTGACCTGGAGATTATGTACCAGGGGGATTGCAAAAGTACACTACTACTTTTCAGCTTCCACATGCAGTCCATAATTTTGCTTAGATGTTTTTAAGACTGAGGGATAAGCTTCACATTTAGATCATTACTCAGATTGAATAATCATTTTCAGAAAGAAATTGCATATTTACCATATGTATTCTGAAAAACTTCCAACCTGGCCCTAATGAAAAAGAAGTGTGCTTAATTGTATTGAATGTGCACTTCTAGTGTACTTAAAAACTGTACTTTCAGATAATATAAATTAATGAAGTGAAAGGCCACTTAATTGTACTTAAAATGAAAGACTTTTACACAAGCCGCGTTTCCTTTACCCTTAAAACTGCGCAAATTGAAATTGCGAATTGAAAATCAGGCCAATGAAAACAACCATATATCGCATTTACAGGTACGCTGTAAATATTGTACGCAAAAGTCACATGATCATTCGTTAAAAAGATGGCACAGTATGTTTGGACAGAAGACGAGACAGAGTTCTTTATTAAACTCATAAAAGACAAAGTAATTATGGGAATGCTGGATTCTAAACAACAAAGAAATGCCACAATTTATCAAGACCTTGAAGCAGATATGAGGGAGAATCACCCAGAAACACCTCATATGTGGCGGCTCCCAAGTATAAGGGTCTTTCATTGCCATTAATGCTTGGATAACACGCCTACATCTCCTTCAATAAAAACAATGGCTAGTGCGGTGGCTAGAATATACATGAAACTACCAACACTCGTTGCCATGATTTTTGGAATGACTTATCACGAGAGGAAAAAATGACATTTTAGTCACATAACATCAGTTAATGGAGACGCCGCCCTTTCCCAATAGTTTTTTTTTTATCAACATTTAGAAAATCTCGCAAAACTTTTGTGAAAATCTGTAATGGGAATGCGGCTTCTGTAACAGAAATTGTTGGTTTAACTTAAAAAATGAAGTAACCTGGTTGCCTTAATTTTTAGTTCATTGAAATAAAAAAAATTGAGTTAATACAAAGAAGGAGATTGGTTTAATTTACAGAAACTCAAAATATTATTTTATCTGAACCACATTGATTTTCTAAAGATAAAAGTTGTGATAAATCATGAAATACTTTTTTACAGTGTACACTTTCATGTCAAAGTATGCTACATGGGACCTGTGTATGTTACATGTTTTTTCATCGTTATCTTGACCCATGGCACCTTTCTTTCAGAATCCTGCTCAAATGTCGTATGTCCTGGTACACATACCTGTGTGACGGACCAGACCAACAGCGCCCACTGTGTCATGTGCCGCACTGCGCCCTGCCCGATGCCTATGGTCACTGAGCAAACCATCTGCGGCAATGACAACATAACCTACCCAAGTGCCTGCCACCTGCGTAGGGCTACCTGCTTTTTGGGTCGATCCATAGGGGTCCGCCACTATGGGCACTGCAGAAGTACGTTTTCACACACCTGGAATTACTTGACCATTACAATATTTCCACAATGGACTTGCTGAACTCATTTGAACTTATGTTCTGTTTTACAGGTAATGAAGGAAGTGAGGAAAATTCACTCTTCTAAGGATGTCAAGAGAAGTTCCACTCCATGTACATATTATGATGGCACATAAGACGTGAGAGAACCTGTTTGAAACCATATAGTCTCACAACACAGTATTTTACACGCATGCAATTCATATTTAAAGGAAATGTGTGGTTTTAACAGGAGAATTGATCTGATGAATTGACAGTGTGTATATTGTAAATATACTACAAGCTACTATTTATTGGAGAAAAATAATGAAGTCTGTTATTTATGTGTTAACACGTTTGAGACACCATATATACATATACTTCAGCTGCCTTTATCAAGGTATTTATTGTGGGTTTTGTTTCAATTTTCTTGTACATGTCAGAACTGCAGTTTTTTAGAAATATTTTAGAAAAAATGTCTAACATTTCATGTTTTATATTATTTTTTGTTTTAAATATTTTATATTATTGTATATGTTTTATTTAATTTATATTATATATTAATTCCCATGATTTTCAGCCATTTTGTCAGCCATCGTTTTGACATCTTTTCCATAAGTAAAAAACACAGCAAAAACGAGACCCAAAAACCACAGAATCATCCTCTTGCGCATTCCTAATTACAGCTTTCCCAAAAATGTGCCTCTCTGCAAAGTCTGTGGACACACTGTTGAAATTCTTACTCATTGAGATAAAGTGTTATGCGTGTACTGTTTGTATTCGAGGGATTACTCAGCCAAAACAGCAACACTTCCAGGCCATGTTTCGCTGACGTGAAGGCCAAACTGAGCCACCCACCAAGCAATGAAATTACCAGCTACAGTCTGATGGCTGCAGTTTTTACGAGGACACTGGGACAGTCAAAGAATGTACAGTACATTCTACTGTTTTAATGGTTTTCACATTGCAGGGTTGTGTTTTTATCATTTTGTGTGTCTGAGTTTGTATCACTTTACCTTATTTTATACTTATAGTCATAAGAAGAAATTGAATTGGTGTTTTGTTTAATTCCCAGTAAAGCGTATGGTGATTTGAAAAAGAGACTGACGGATTGGCGATATTTGTGTAAATCATCATTGTAGCTACAAGTTTGTTCCATGTGTAACCTTTCTTGTAACTTCTTGTAAATAGAGACCTTTTGCAGTATCTGAATATATACTGTAAAATCCAATTTATTCAATTGCATATTTTTGTATTGTTTACTTACGTTTTTTATTAAAACACAAAATTAATGTTGTGTCAATATGATTCTCATGATTCTTGATCAGTGTTACTTTGAGATACTTATATTTGTATTCATTTTTTGAATTAGTTTTTGTTAATATTCTACTTCAGCTATTTGCAAAAAAAAAAAAAACATTTCTCATTTTCATTTAGTTTAACTTCAAGTACTAAAATAACTATGGAAGCTTGTTCCCCCACTTAATAAAAAATAAAAAAGGTAATTGTCAGTATTTATCTAAAAGTTCTAACTTTTTTTCTAACAAGTTTATCTCTCACGATTCTGATTTTTCTCTCTCGTAATTGCGAGTTTATATCTCGCAATTCTGACATTATAACTAGCAATTGAGAGTTTATTTGTCACAATTCTGACTTTTTCTCTTGTGAGATAAGCTATTTTAAACTAAATGAAAATGAGAAATGTTGCCTTAGCTGAAACAAAATATTTTTCAAAAAATGTTTTTATTTTATTTCAAGCAACAAATAATGTTTTTTTTTTATTATTTTATAAATGGTTTTAGTTTTTATAAATGGTTCAGTAAACTATAATAACCCTGGTCTTGATGATGCATGTTCAAGATTTTGGGAGCCCAGTTCATGTCATTCCATTTGAGAAATTTATAAAACAATAAATCAATTTTTTAACAAAATTTTTAGATAAATAATTAATAATAACAAAGTAATTAATTAAAATATTACATGTTGCAATTGATAATATAGAAATAATGATAATATTTCATAGGGAAATTGTTAAATATAAAAAAAAAAACAAGTCCAGGTGTCAGGACATTGCAGGTCTTTCAGCTTGAGGCCCCCAGTGGCCCTTGAATTTATCTCGTTATCATCACTCAGTTGTGTTATTGTGAATCCAATAGTCTTTCTAAGAATCTCAAGTCCTAGCTTTTTCCCCATTATATAACATGGTCTTGGAAGGATTAGCCCTCTGTCTATGAGGCGGCCCCTTAACTAACAGTGGCAGTAGTGAGAAATATAGGGGTTATTGACTCATTTTCCTGTCTGAAAAAGCTCACTTGTTTTTCCCCCTCTTTGAAAGGCTCTCCCGAATCCCGACTGCACTCCGCATCTGGTTTAACTTTAAAAGATGTTTATATTCTGATCCAGGGCTCTTTTATTACATTGGAACTGGAATTAATTGTTTGCTCTAACAGGCCATAACAATTCCATAAAAATGTTTGTAACGCATTGTTACGACGTCTCGCTTTTCTCCATTTCTGTTGGTCTAGAATGTTCCACAGTAATCCTGAAAGCAATTTACAAGCCTGATTTAATTTTCTTGTTATGACAGAAGGAGGTCGTCAGATGTTCAGCGTCTGAAATTATGTTTGGCTTTCTGTCCAAATAAGAAACAAAGTGCTGTTTGTTTGGGTGTTCAAATAAAACCACAAGTAAGGTGATCTTGTTATGTCTAGCTTAGTCATTTTGCCACATCCTGTAAATGAATTCATAGCTGATGTGACATTTTGATTCAAAGTTCCACCAGAGAATCATCACTTGTGCGTCATTTGTGTTATGAGTGGCGCCCCTAATTCGTTCATGGTGTGTTGTGACTCGTTACAGGCCGGTTTACTGATTCAAAACGTTCAGGAAGTGCAATCCAGTGGGGTATCAAAGCATTAGTAATTATGTGTAGCGTGACACACAGTGCAGTAAAGTTAAGTGCTGTATGTTGTCAGGATTGCAGTCTTTACTTCCTGGACAGGAAGGAACATGAGGAAAGACAGCTGGAAACAGATTTCGATTGCTTTACACCATGTCCTAACCAGACGCGACGAGATAAGACGCAAGCAAAACGCAATATGTCTATCCACATCAGATGTGATAAGGCTACAAGCAAAGACTTCAGATATACAAAGACAGTGCAGTTATATTACTTATGAATGGGAGAAAGTACAATGCGCGATAGAGTTCAACAGTTGGGTTCAGGAAGTAAAAACTCCATATTCTCCATAAATTGGTTTTTTAATGATATCTAAGAAACCTTTTTAGACATCCCTATACTGTGAGCTACGAGGTTGTTGAAGCCGTGAACCTGCATTATTTTAACTTATTTTTCAAATTACCGTGTTTAACAGTGGAATTTGTGGTGAAAAACTACATTACCCATGATGCTGTACAGAGAATTTTACCAATCAGAGTCAAAACAAGCAAACCATGCCAAAGGAGCTCATTAGCTCCACCCACTCCCATGAAGCACTGCAAATGACCTAATCAAGTCGGTCTCCCTACACTTGCACACATTTGTATGCATATTTTGCAAAAAACTTAAGTTTCTATAGATATGATCTACATTTTTAAATTAGTATTTTTATATTTCTACACTTTTTAATTTGATTATGATCCTAGTGCTTCATGGGATTGTAGTTCTTCCCTCACTTTGTATTTTTTCTGATTTTCAAATACTTTTTGCTTCAAATCAAAGTTTGTTTTGTTATGATTCACCTTGTAGCTGGTTGGTTGGTTCATGGCTTACAACGCATTAACAATTTTTTTTTTCTAATCCGTTTTGTAGAAATGAATGGGAAAAAAAAAATCACTGTCGAAAAGTAATTATCTGGTGAAGTGGACAAAAGTCAGAAGACCAAGAGATTTTAAAACGAGCTGTTCATTCATAAATCTGCAAGATCTTACCTTCATGTTGTGGGAATAAAAAACGAAAGACAGAACACAATGAACACAGCACTGAAAATTGGCGGGGCTAAATACGGTCTATAGAAACAGTCATGATATTCAGTCTGAATATGCATACTTCCATACTAGTAGGCAAAAAACAGTATGAGTAGTATGTATGAATTCATAGTATTCATTAAACAGTTTAGGCGAAAAAGGACTCGGATGACCTACATCCACGAGATTCTGAAGTGTGCATTCGATTTTTCAATATCATTATACTGAAAAGCGCAAGCTTGGACATTCGGCAAAACATCTCCTTTTCTGTTTCACTTCTGAAAGAAAGTCATACAGGTTTGGAACGACAAAGAGGGTGAGCAAATGATAAGAATAGTCAGAATTGTCATTTGTAGCTGAACTATTCCTGTAATTGACCAAAACCACTTGCCAAAGGTTAACAGGTGCAAGCAATTGCATTTTGCTTCAAGACAACAGTATGCATCGGAAGTTAGGCAACCTCTAAATGTCCCGGTTGAGTGCGATGTACAGCAAACCGAGCAGAG
Organism: Meda fulgida; assembly: GCA_030578275.1. Lineage (NCBI taxonomy): Eukaryota > Metazoa > Chordata > Actinopteri > Cypriniformes > Leuciscidae > Meda > Meda fulgida. The sequence continues at coordinate 8,884,068 of CM060637.1, read as the reverse complement.
ATGGTATCTTTTGACTGCCTAATCTCACTATTTCTCGCTGTGTGGTCTAAAACTTCAGTGGGATTTGACATTATTTGACTTTGTCTTAATGATTCACTTAACAAATTATTCGATCTCGAATTAAAATAACACTTGAATCAACACCTTTTCATCCTGAGACGTCACAGAGACTTTACTTTCAAACTATTGATAGCTTATTTTTTCTCCGAAGAAATTTCTGATTACCAGATTCCTTGACAAATTTGTGATTTGTTTTGGAAAAAGTAACGGAGCTTAATAATTTCCATTTTAACCTTGCAAGAAAAAATCTAATTTTGGATGTTTGAAATGAACTTTTTAAATTTATTTTCTTGTAGCCTTTATAAATGATTTAATGCCTCCTGAAATACTCATTTTGTTCTCATCTGCCCATATGGGGTCCATTTTCTCTGAAATTCAGCCACAGAGTTGGCTTATGATACATGAGCAATCCACAGGACAGGCCCCCTGAGTTGATGTCTACAAATGTTGTGCATGAGAACCACAAAAAACATCCAGATCCATTTCCACTTATCTGCACCATCAAAGTCATTACTGGTCTGAAGCAATTGTATTGTTTTTATTGCGCTGAGGCCTGACCAAGTCCTACGGCCTAATCTGGACTGGTTAATACCTTCCAACAGGCCGATAACAATCGAACTTCACCATGGCCATGATCCACTAACGCTGGACCTTTACAGCAGCAACAGTACAAAAATTCATAAATCAACTCTGCAGAACAAAAAAGGAGATGATTAGCACAATGTCGAAGCTGCTCACTTCCATTAAATGAAAGTGTTTGCTGTCAAGCTCCAAAATAGTTACCATATCCCACACATTTCCCAAGCTTTTGTATTGGCATCTCTGGTTCCATGAAGAACATCCACTTAACCTTTTCTTTGCACAAAAGTTGAAGTTTTCCTTAATTTTGCGTGCGTTCTGGTTATATAGTGTTGCCATTTCATTTCTGTGTATTTGTCTCTGCGTTGTGGCTGATTTTGTGATTTCGTTTCATTTCATTTGATTTTTTTAAGTTTTATCGTTTCCCCATTCATTTCCAATGTGGGATCTGGGGAGACCCTTTTTTTATGTCTCACTAACATACTAACAGATATCATTCCAATTCATTTTAATTCTTTTTTTTTTTTTTAGCTATACCAAATGTTGACAAAGTCATCAAGTCTTATGCAATTTAGATAAAGGGTTTTCTTATTTCAGCAAAGGTCATTTGGGGTCATCACAAACCTCAACAGCGCATTAGGATTAGTAGTCTGAAAATATCGCTTCAAGTTTCGGTCACCATTACTTTCATTTTACGTAAAAGAGCAGTCTGCTATAACTCCTTTTGTGTCCCTTGGAAGAAAGAAAGTTGGCTATCGAAAGACACAAGGATGAGTAAATGATGACAGAATTTTGTTATTAGGAACCCAGTGTGTTTCTTCGCCTTGTGTGAAGCAATGTTCCCAGCTGGGGTGTATAGCTCACATTCACAGTTATATTACCGTTCTGTCTGATGTGTGACGCCTGCAAATTGATGTTAATGATGGATTCCAGTTATTCAAACCTAAACTAGCACATGACTCAGGATCCGAAGAAGTTCCAGTCTGATGTTTTGGCCTAGGGAAGAGTGTTTTTCCTGCTCTGTCTTTCACATTATCTGGAAATGTTTAAAATCAGACAAACAGGTGTCCATGAAATATCAACAGCTTACTTTAAACAGATGACTCAAATATGACAGGTAGTTCTACACTCTATGACAGGTCCAAAAAAAGGTCCAATGTGCTGTTATTGATTTTCGACGTATTTTGAATTAAACATTGTATTGTGTCGTGTTTAGGGTTAAAGGAAATGTCCATAAACTTAAGGGGTTAGTTCACCCAAAAATGAAAATTCTGTTAGTAATTACTCACCCTCATGTTGTTCCAACCCCGTAAGACTTTCGTTCATCTTTGGAACACAAATTAAGATATTTTTGATGAAATCTGAGAGTTGGATCACTCCTCCATACTAGTCCATAGGCTTCTTCAGGAATTGAAACTTGCCGCCCTCGAAAAGTTATTAAAACATTGTTAACATAGTCCAAGTGACTACAGTGGCTCAATCTTAAGTTTATCAAGTGACAAGAATACGTTTTGTGCGCAAAAAACAAACAAACAAAAAGAACGACTTTATTCAACTACTCATTTCCTTCCCTGTGGGCCTTGAGATTTCACGTAGTGGAACTGCGCAAAGCTTCTGTGTTCCTATGGAGGAGTGATCCAGCTCTCAGATTTAATCAAAAATATCTTAATTTGTGTTCCGAAGATTAACGAAAGTCTTACGGGGTTGGAACAAGATGAGGGTGAGTAATTACTGACAGAATTTTCATTTTTGGGTGAACTATCCCTTTAACGGAAAATACCCTAGCAGAAAATAACCTTTGGATAACCTTGGATTTTTTCCCCTTATACAATCCAGGTTTATATGAGACTAATAGAGTTCTTAGGCCAAGGAATAAGGAACAATGTTTAAATTTTCATATTTAAATAATATTATTATTAGTGTTTTTAACAGAAAAAATGAAGTGTGTTTACAAACAGTTGTAGATGTGGAACTATTTCTTTCTCCGTCCATAATCTCACTATAAATAACAATGAATGTACATACCATTCAAAAGTGTGGGGTCAGTAATATTTTGTTTTAACTGATCAAAAATGACATGTCAAGACATTTATAATGTTACAAAGGATTTCTATTTCAGATAAATGCAGTTTTTTTTCATCAAATAATCTAGAAAAAATGAATTTTTTCCACAAAAATATGAAGCAGTACAACTGTTTTCAACATTGATAAGAAGTGTTTCTTGAGCACCAAATCAGCATTTTAGAATGATTTCTGAAGAATCATGTGACACTGAAGACTGGAGTAATGATGCTGAAAAAACCAACCAACCAAATTAACCAACCAAACCAAATCAACTAACCAGCCAAAAAAACTAAATCAACCAATCCAAACCAACCAACCAACCAACCAGCCAGTCAAAAAACAACAAAACAATCAACCAAACCAAACCAAACCAAACCAAACCAACCAACCAGCCATAAAAAACAATCAACCAAACCAAACCAACCAAACCAAACCAACCAACCAACCAACCAACCAACCAACCAACCAACCAACCAAACCAAATCAATTAACCAGCCAAAAAAACTAAATCAACCAATCCAAACCAACCAACCAGCCAGTCAAAAAACAACAACAACAACAAAACAATCAACCAAACCAACCAACCAGCCATAAAAACCAATCAACCAAAACCAAACCAAACAACTAACCAACCAGCCAACCAAACAGATAAATAAACAGATAAATAATTAATACACAATGAGTACAACTATTGCAAACTGTAATTTCTGTAGTCCTGAATAGCTGTCAGTACTCTCCAGACACAAATACTCCAACTGAGACAGACGTGGGGGTGTCGCACGTGGAACAGTGGATATAATAGCTGAGTTAATGAGCGCAAACATAGCAGCGTCTGTGCTGTCAGATTCCTCCAGTCATCGCTCCCACACACATCAGATAAAACTCACCCAATGGGCCTGGGGAACTGAAGACTTCATGAACTGAATAACCTTGATATTCATGAAGGTCATGAAGTCAGAAATATGACTTCAACATACTATGAATGCTGTGTTGCACAAGTATTTAGAGGTAAAAACAAATGGGGCTGTTTTCTCATTATTTGTCATTATCAATGGTTAATCCTACATTATGATTTGGCCGGAAATCTGGCAACTAAATACCAATTGTTATATATTAAATGGGGTATTGTTTACATAGGCCTAATAGAAAAAATATAGGAAATGTTACTTAATAGTACAACACGAACTATTTCTGAGTAATTGATACAGTTGTAAAACTTAAACCCATGTTTTGCTCCTAGTGTTACTCTAGGTCATAATCACAATGAGCGCACACCCTAAAAATGATATCTAAAATCACAGTCAGGCGAGTGGTCAGGGGAGCCGTGATTGGCTGATGGACAATTATGCGGAAACTCCTACTTACTCCCTGAGATTCTGATCTGTTCCTGTCAACTGGAGGCATTTCAAAAGGTAGCGCACAAGCCCGGCAGCCACAGGGTTTGGATTGATATCTTACAGATATGTCTCTACAGGCTATTAAATCATTATTTCTACAGCCCACATGGGATCGTGCTTTAGGAACTTGGAGAATGGATGCAAGAATGGATTTATTACCTTTCTTGCCCGGAAGCCCCAAGGATTTCTTTAAATATGATAAAACACTTAAGTATAAAGCTAAAAATGCAGATGTAGATAGTGTCCCTAGAAATATAAATCATTTTTTCAAAATGTTTCATTTACTGACTGACTTAGAAAAATAAGTAGTGAGAGTGGAATTGGATGTTTTTCATATTACGAGATCTAGTAAAACTGCATGATGTGCAATATGTTCTGTCATCTAGGCATACATAAAAGTCCCTCTTGAAAAAAAACAGCTAAAACTAGCCTAAGATGGTAGCCTGGTTTTAGAGGGGTTTTGAGCTGGGAGACCAGCTGACCAGCTAAAACCAACTGAACACCTTCTTAAACCAGCTCAGACCAGACAATTCTCAAATGTATTATTTGTTTTTAGTGAGTATTGCGCCCCCCTAAAAGACCATCATTGCTGAAGACCATATTTGGTTTTGAATACATTTGAGCAATCACGCCACCTGCTGGTCAGAATATCTAATCAAAATACACTGAATTCATAGTCCATAGCATAAGGTTCAACTCCAATAATACACTAGAAAACAACATCAAAACTATAGGCTACATTAAAACATTAGGCCTTCAAGAGTATTTTTATAAAAAATAAGCGGCAAATTATTTTCGTAGTTGTTGAATATTTCTGTAGCCTACTCAAATCTGTGTAATTTAACTGTATTTTTTAGTCAGCTTTAATGTTCATGTACCGTGCAGGTCCGAGCATCATTGTTGTGTTCTCTCTAGAAGACTGAAAGACAGGTTTGGACAGCCACATATGGACAAAACATTGATGTTTAAGCCACTGGAGGCAGCATAACCAAACCAGCTGCTTGACTCTTTCTTTCTAACATGTACAGGACAAAAATCTGACTGTAATGGCTGTTTATATTGTAGAACAAAATGTAAAAGTCTATTTAATGTAAATGTTACAGACTTTATTTTAAGCCACAAAAAAAAAAACGCTCATCTAAAACTGCTCATCTAAATAAACAAAAATGCTAATACTAAAATGCTAATTCTCACCTGGTAGTGGTAGGACTACAGGTATATTCAGATTTAAATTCCTAGATGTAGTGACAGGCCTTCGACCTGCATAGTGTGATTGAGGGACAAATGCCTGAGTATTAGTGCAAATCTTTAATGGTTTGCAGAAACTGAAGTTGGGGTTAACAATTGTAGCCTACCTCATAGCCTAGCATTATGTAGGCCCTATAGTGTTATGGAAGAAAAGCTCATTTACGAGACATAAGAGACATAAATTAAAATTTGCCTCATTGTTTTATAAAGAAATGATCCATGTTGTTTCTGTATCAAACTGGGAAATGCACTTTGAAAAAGCAAATAGGCCTGTATCTTTGGTAGGCTAATGGCATATTACAGCTGCAGTCCATAGCTTTTCCTCTTTGTCGCCATTTCACTGTTTGAAATCTGCAATTGCAGTTATTCGCGGAATGATCAACTTTACGTGGGTGTGCCTCGGCACGTGTTGGAGAATTCTGCTGTCCTATACATGTATGGCTGTTAGGTAACGTGAGGAAAGGCCAGGGGCCTCATGTACAAAGACTTGCGTTGAATTCATACTAAAACATTGCGTACGGACAAAGCTGTAAATGTGCGTACACACACAAAAAAAAAAAACAGATGTATGAATCTCTGCGTACGAAGGATCCCACGCATATTCTCTTTGTAGATCCCAATTAACGTAAAAATGAGCGCACATGCACTAGCACAAAGCCCCACCCACTCTCCTCCCTTTAATTAAATACATTTAAATATGGTAATGAGTCCACTTTGGCAAAAGAAAGGAGTAAGAAAATGGCTAAAGCAAGCGGCAAGAAGCGAAACTTTACAGAAAGTGAATCGGAGGTGCTACTATCGGAGGTAGAAAGGAGAAAAAAATATTTGGAACTTTGTCCTCCGGAATTAATAACAAAAGGAAAAAATATGAGTGGGAGAGTTTGGCGTATGCCGTCAATGCGGTGGGATCTGAAAGTCGCACTGTAAATGACCTTAAAAAGAAATGGTCTGATATAAAGGTGGACGTTAAATGGAGAACTGCTGCTCAACGATCAAGTGTGGGCAGAACAGGCAGTGGTAAAGGGGTCGATGAACTTACACCCTTTGAGCAGAGAGTTGCCTCAATTATGGGTGACACTTTACTCTCTGGAGTAGTATCTGCTGCTGTGGGAGACTCGGATTTACTACAGGTCAGCCACGAAGGTAACCAATATTATCTGCACATTTATTGAATGGAAATGTTTCCGATTCACATATGCAAATTCTTCTTCAGATGGCACCTTTATAGCAATGTGTGTGCAGTCGATCGCTCCGATTACATTAGGAAAATCGGCTATCGCTGCAAGTTGCGTTTTAATGTTTGGCTGGTCAACTGCATCATATGGGAACCTTATATACAGATATGCGGATGATCCGACCCTTACCGCTGGCATTGCTTGGCTCAAAGACGACTGGCTTATTCCTGAGCGGTCTGCCAGTTCCCTTTGGAAAGAACCAGTTGCCAGGAAACCAAGTGTTGTCAGCACCTGCAAGGGAACAGGTATTGCGTGGCTCCTCGCTGTCTCTCTCTCTCTAGATTCGGACCCAACTCAGCACAGAGCTCCAAGAGGATAGCCCTTGGAAATCTGAAACGCCTGATAAGCCAGTCATCATCCTGGGCCAGAAAATCATTGTGGTCCCTAAAAACTCGTTCTCTTCGGATTCTGCCATTAGCAATGTCCTCTAATAAGGCCAAAGCTGCCATTGCCATAGACTAAGGGTTGTATCAATTTGCATATGCTTTTATATGTTTTTTAGGTAATTGCATAATTGATAGAATATTCCTATAAGGCTCGTGTGACAATATATGTAAATTATTTTATAAATTGCAAATTAATAGCAATGCTTCCCACAGGTGGTTGTGCGAAAGACTTGTAGAACAATTCGTTGTGTAATGTTTGCAACTTAAGTTCATTGCCTGTAAGAGTCGCCAACGGACAAAAACTATGAGAAATGTACGTACGCCAGACACGAAATTGGCGTGGAGGAAAGCACATTCTCACGTTAATTTCACTGTTAGTACATTCGACCGTGAGCGTGAAAGCTGACGTACACAAAGTTTTTGTACGTACGCAAGATTTGATACATGAGGCCCCAGGTGTTGGAAAAACACCTAGTATAACACCTTGTATAACGCCTATGAATAGAAAAAGGTCTAAGATCATGTGAAGGTACACCTGGAGAAGTACCTAGAAAAACATGTATGTAAGCATTTTTAAAAAAAAACATATGCTAACGGTTGGCCAAAGTTAGAAATGAATCAGCGGTATAGAAACCTAATGATGGCGAAATAGTGGGGAGGAGCAAAGAGGAAAAGATAACTGAAAGAGCACTAATTGGACACCCAGAGATAAGAAAAATGTATAAGACCTGAGTACTGACCATTGTAAGATTCAGATGCCTAGCTACCATCTCACTTTGTTGAACTGCTCAATAAAGTTGATTCTTCTGAGACCTGAAACCTCGACTCTGCAAGATTTCTTGAGACCTGAATTCGAGATTGAGAACCTGACCAGAAAACTCAGAAGTTTGCCACGACACACGGCACTGCGCGGATGAATCCAATGTTTTGAGGAGAACGTGCGGCTGTCAGACACCGCGCGGTGTGGATGCTGTCATTCAGAATCACAGATTATACTTTTTGGAAGTATGACCAACATAATTTTCACTGGAAAATGTCTTCTGAACAAGTAACATACACTTTTGTTCTGATCAACTAAGGGAAAAAAAAGCATTGCAGTAAATTGTGCTGATAAATCTAACAATCGCTTATCATATCACGTCAAACCGTGCAAATTATACTTTGTTCTCAAATTGTTAATGTTAACAACATCAGCATTGCGTGACTACTATGAATGTGTATTAGGGCTACCTCTAGTTCAGTTTCTATTTCTGTGCAGTTTAATTTCTAATTGTCATACCAACAAATGTTTCTTAGAACTGGTTCTCTTTGAAACACGCGTATCTGTAATCAGATGCATATTTAATTTTACCTTTCAAAAGCCCGTCCGATATTTATGTTTTCGCATGGGCCCGGTTGCAGTCTCTTTTTTACTGTAGCCACTCTGCAGTCCAAAGTGTTCTGCATTTTACAACGGGTGTTAATACCACTGGAATTAAAAACATTATTGGAAGCTTACCGTTTTGAATCGAGCTGGCAAGCAGATATGAACACTGGCTGGTTATGTACTTGTTTAAAAATGTATTTTGGATCATTTTTAACCCAAAAAAGTTACAGACTGCAGCTTTAAGTAGTTGAATCACAATGCTTTTTCCTTGACGTTTTTTGTCTTTAAAACACTTTCTTTGTATGTAATATTTATATAGGCCTACTAGATATTTTATGTAATTCTACACAAGGAGCTTTTTTAAAAACAATGCTGTGTTTTGTTTTGTAATGTAAAGGATTAATATTAATGGGAAAGATACAGGTATTTAATTTAATTGACTGTGTTCTGGTTGTATTGCACACTCACCCTCAACTTTTGAGGATCTACAAGGAGCTCAAATCTTTTTTCATTTAGGCATGCATGATATCACTATAAGTACCAACATATCAGTTTCGGCCGATATATGTTCAATTTGAATGTTATCGTTATCAGCCTGATAAGAAAATGTGGCCAATATTTTGATTATTTCCTTCAGCTGAGGCACTTCAGACTGTTTGCCACGATGGTTAAGAACAGCTTGAAACAGGATTGAAATCCCTTCAAAAAAGGGAAAATACAGTTAAGTGCAACATGGTCAGTCTGTTCTGTCAAATACATAAAATTATGATGAGAATATTATAATTGTGTGTTTGGGATTTGGCTTTTAATGGTGAGACTTTTGTTTTTGTTATCAGGTTTTAAAAAAATTATATAAAAATTTGGCTTATACAATAAAAAAAAGGCATCTGTAAAGTTCCCACCATAAATATCTCCAGATAGTTGCAACGTATATTTAGAAAGGAGCATTCCCTGTATAATTAACGGAACAAGCGAACAATGAGCACAGTTTGAAACTCTTTGAAGAGGATGGATTCAAACTCACAGGAAGAACACTGTCTGCTGAAGTGGATTTACAGTTTACAACCTCTTCTGTATAAACTTTAGAAACAATAGTCACTGTCATGTTAACAAGGAATATTTTACCTAAAAATGACAATTCTGTCATAATTTGCTCACCATCATGTGTCGTTCCAAACCTGTATGACTTTCATCTACGGTGGAAAAGGGGAGAAGTTTAGCAGAATCTCTGGTGCTACTTTTAAGTAAATGGACAGATGAAGTCTGTCAAGCTTCAAACATGACTAAAACAAATTTAAAGTGTTCTGATGTTATATGATAGCTTTGTGTGAGGAGCAGACTAAAGTTTAAGTTGCTATACTTTCGCCATCAATGGGATCTTTTTTAATGTAGGCTGCTTTCATTTGTTTTGTTTTGTTATTTCCCCCTATTATTATATTATCCCCTATGTTTGGAACTAAAGAGCGTCAATGTTTGCTTAATTTTGCTAGCAGTGATCTTTCAGCTTCTTGTAGTGACTCAGAACTGTCTGTCTGACTCAGAACTCAGGGATCATGAAGATACAAAACAACTTAACTTTCAGTACCCTATATATCATACGTGAAAGTTTAAATGTATAATTTTAAATGTAGGCCTAGGCTATAAATTACATTAAATGTATTGGTAAGATGAATTTCGAACATTATACTCACAATATGCGTTTGGTTGGTTAGTAGTTACAATGACAGCCTGCAATTTTCTGAAAACCTAAAAGATGTCGAAATCATTTGTAAATTTGCATACAAGGACACAAGGAGGCGACAGCGAGGACCGGACGTGATGACGCAATAACTCTCGCCTGTATACGTGCGCGTTCTTGAGTGCGCTCGGAACAAGTAGAGGACGACGAGGCTTCATCGAGGGCTTTCTCCGGTATTGTGGTTTCCTCTAGAAACAGGCCTGACATTCAATCTGTTACACATTTAACAACATTTCACCATGAGAAGGAAGCTGTTCGGCGCTATTGTCGCCATTTGTATCGGCTGGTTCCAAGCCGAGGCTTTTACAGGTAAGGCGTCTTGTTTTTCTGTTGATCATGTAATGTTAACAGTTAACGTTAGCTCGCGAGCTCATTTTTTTGCAGGCCGGCTGTTGACATAAACACGACCTATACGGCAAGCCGACTGTGCTTACACTGATTTTACTTCACAGTAAAGCGAAATACATAGATGATGAACGTTTGAAAGGGCTTGAAATGATAAAAAGCCGTTTAAGTCGTCGGCAAACTCGCGCACGGGCACACGCGAGATGGCTCGCGCGCATCGAGCAACAGCTGATGTTTGTAAAATAGTTATTTTTCTCAGTGATGCTCGTTTAGTCATCTCAAATTCCAAAAATGGAAATAGTTATCCAAAAATGAGTCTATATAAACAATTAATAAAAAGCGTTAAGATGTTAGCGACAGTAAGTTCATGATCATCACGATATTAAAGCCAAAGTACAAAATCCACCATGTGGATTTGCTCTTCTTTCATGTTAAATAACCTTTAATCCCAACCTGGGGGGGGGGGGGGGGGTTGTAGCCTTCTAAGTTACACATTTCTCTAACTAAAATCTCATGCTTCTTACGTTTAATTATTGCCAGGACTCGTCCAAATTTGCTGGTTAGAAATATAAATGCTTGTTCTTATTCCTGGCAGGTCAGTTAACGTTACTCCAGTGAATGATGTATTAATGGTAAGCATCAGACAGGCAGGCTAGTTTTGGAGGTATGCTGTCTAGTACAGTAAAACATTAGTTAAGTGTAACCTTTAATCATAATGAAAGCTTGGGGAGGCAAAACATGTTTTGTCCAATCATTTGGCATGAAGGAGGCCTCCAGGCAGCATTTTTCATCTCTTAGTCTATCCTTGTTCAACAAAAGGCTTAGTTTAAGCTCATTATAATGTCCCATCACTGGAAACGGCACAGGAATCCATGCAAACCCACTGAACTTGTAGACATGCAACCATCGCTCACTTACGGTAATGATAGTTTAGCCGTTTAGAATTTAGTTGTAAATCATGTATGGTAAAATGTATTTAAATATGTTAAACCGCGTCCCCAACCCTTTTAGATGCATCAGTTGGTTTGCATGATGAATGAAAATGGCAGAGTAATGAGAATGATTTTGTTTTATGGTCTGGCACCGTTATAATTTTAGTCCCCAACAGCAGCAGCTGATGAATGGCAGGGTTGGTAAATCCGAAACCTAATCAGCTTCATAGAGCGCTAAACACTTTAGGGGGTGCTTTTCTGCACGCAACCATTCATATTTCCTCAAAATGACACAGTATGTGCCAGAGCAACAGATTAGCTCATGCTGTTGTTGCATTGTCTCATAGTTGTTATGAGAGAACGTCAGGCCACATAACTGGATGGTGTAAGTCACAACTTCTCAGAATTAAAATGAGTTTCCCCTTAGTATCTTCAGCTCTGCTCAATAAATTGGGGTAAAGCGAAAGGGCCGGTATTTTGTTGTTTTTGTTCTTGGTATGCTATTGGCAGCCATTTTGAACTCTGGAAAATGCCTAGAAGGTGTTTGTCAGCATTTTGTGGTGGGTGAGGTTAGTCCTGTCCTTCAACTTTTTTGAATTACTCAAACTAATCTGTGGGCGTATGCAAAAATATATACTTTCAAAACTAGTTGCTGGATTTCCTGAACCACTAGTTAACTAACTACCCTTAAAACAATAGTTCACATCAAAATGAAAAATGTCATTGTTTACTCACCCTCAAGTTTTTCAAACCTATATGCGTTTCTTTCTTCTGCTGAACACAAAGATGATTTTTTGAAGAATGTCGGTAACCAGATAGTTGATGGACACTATTAATTTCCATAAAAAATACTATGGAAGTCAATGGTGTACATCAACTCTTTGGTTACTTAAATTCTTCAAAATATCATCTTTGAGTGTAACAGATTAATGTCACAGTATGAAATAATTGATCTATCGCTACTTCTATGTCATTGCAAATAAAAATGTAATATTAAAAAGACAAACCAAGAAACGTTAAATTGATATTTTGAAATGAAACAAAAGTTTTAAAAAAAAATCTGTTTTTGTTTGAGGAATTATAATTTGCATTTCTGTCATACTTTGTTATATTGAATCGAGAATTAGCGATGCTCTGATCAGGATTTCTTTAGCTGATACCGACTACTGAGTTCTTGTCGTCATGATGGGTGGATATGGATCCTGATGATTCAAGCCCTATGTAAGGCAAATGTAAGCTCTCTGTTGAATGTCAGCATTAGCCCTTACGCCTGAAGGCATTTTTAATGATTTCATGTGAGTTCAAGTGGCATACTTAAAAGTAATGGCTTATAACTCTACAAAAAAAGGTATCAACAGGTACATGGTTTCATTTGACAGAAAACCTTTCAAACCTTTCAAATTTTAAGGAAATTAGATTTTGATCATGTTTGGAGGTTCTTATGTTACAACACTACTGAGAAAACCCAGAAAAAAGTGATGCAATTTGATTTATTTTGTTTATAGTTATTATTGTTACATGATGACTATTAGATAGTAAATCTGACAGGTCATACAAAACTAGTTTGGGCTTGTTTACAATAATGTCAACTGGATTTGCGCCAAAATTTGTGTTCATATCTCAAAGCAGTCAAAAGCTATGGCATTTGGAACCATGGTAGCCTTTTTATCAAAAATCCAAAACTACTTGCATGTGTAAACGCCACAAAGTATACAAATTTTAATAAATAACAAGCAATAAGATCCTGGTTGATGAGTGATGATCTTCCAGTGTTTCAGCCGTGCACTCCTATTCTATGGCGCACAGTAAATGAAGACCTGCCAATCTGAATGATCGATCCAATCCAAGTGCGTTCAAGCTGTTAAACGGATCATCCCTTCCCACCTTACCTGAGATCCAGTTTATATTGGTTGAATTTTCAAATAACAGAATCCCGGAAGTCCTATAGCTTTAGCCAAGCAGCATGTCATATCAGTGAGTATTTTCACTGGATATCCGCATTGTATTTTGTGTGTGGGCTCGTTTGAATCTCGGCGACCTTTTCTAAATAAAGATGTTATGTACAATGGTTTACTAATGTTTAGCGTAGTTACAAAGCAGAGCATGGTGTAAAAACCTCAACCGGTTTATGCTTCTTTGTAATGCATTTTTTAGTTAGATTGTTTTGCCTCATGGTGGTACAGGAAAGATATCTGTTTCTTAGCTTCTATGATAATCTCCAAGAGGCCATCAGAATGAGTTGAGTCGATGGCAAATGGTGCATTTTATTAAATTTTATTTTTATAGAGCTTAATGTCCCATGTGCATTTAGAAATCTTAAAAGCCTTGTGATTAAACAGTTATGACATGCTGTGTAGTTTAATACCTTTTAATAGGGAAGGATATCCCACATTTATCAGCATTCAATCAGGGGCTTTAGCCAAGAAACTATGATGATGAATAAAGTGACCTTAAGTCAGATTTTTTTCTGCCAATTAATCCACATGTCGGCTTGTGAGAAAGTGACCTTATTGACTTGTTTCCTAGAACAGGTTAAATTAATTATATAGTAGTGGCAGTAGTGCACCAAGTAATACTTTTGTACTTTACCATTCTCCCTGTTTGGAGTTATTTACAATTTAGGCTTGAAATATTTGTTCAATATTCTTGTCTTATGGTAACATTAAATCTAAGCACATATATACACAAATATATGCTTAAATTTCTTTTAGAGCTTGTTTATGAGTAGTTTTGAATTTGTCTACTCTGCTCCACTTAATGTTGGTGACCTTTCATGATGGTCAAATGAATGAAGCCTGTTCTCCTTCCAAAGGGCATGTTATTTCAGGCTTAAGGCATGTGTCGAGTCCCACTGCTCTAAATGTAATGTGGATTGTGGACATCTACCCTTTTTACCCCTCCCTGGCTAACTCGCTAAAACATTCCTCCCTCAGCAATGGACAAAAAGGGAGCAGTACCTTACTCTTGTTTCAAAACCAAAAACAATGATAATATGTGCTACACTGCAGGAGGCAACTACACGTCTGAGGCTGATCTCAGTGTTCTTTTCATTGATGTGGAGGGTTGTTGTTCAAGCCGCTATGCACGTACTTCCATGTCGTTCAGGGTGTGTATTATTCCAAGGTGATCAGAAGAATTCTGTTGAAATTCTCCATGGGGGATTAGCACAGTACAACCTTGTTTTTCTCCAGAGTACATGCTTCAAGTCTACATGAATGGCACAATGGTTCAGGGTTCAAAAGAAAAAAGTTTTTACGTTCATTTCTCATGTACACTGTTCATGTCAATTCCGAAAACCCCCTTCAGACACATTGACCAACCAGAAAAAATATCAGCTTTAGCGATATAACGGTCGATCGCAATCATATGACAAGTCTTAAAGGAGTTGCCTACTTAGCTCAAATTAAAATCACCTTCATGTCATTCCAGACCTGTATGACTTTCTTTTCAGGGTTTTTTTTTCTTTCTTTCTTTTTCATACATTAAAATTCAGATTGGACCAATGTTGTTTTGGTCAAAAGCCGTTGAAACATTAGTCATACAGGTTTGAAATGGCATAATAGTGAGTAAATAGTGAAAGAATTTTCATTGTTGGGTGAACTGTCCCTTTAAGCCCCATCAGTCATCATCACCATGACTTCATACCTTTATTTCATGTGAATTTTTCTAATTTCATTTCTCACTGCATTTCTTGATATGCTAAACTTTGGTTTTATGCATGCTTCAACTCATTGTCTTTTTAAAATGCTTCTAATGTTCTTCATTTGGATTTTGCTATTATGAAGTGTTGAAGTCTTGCACCATGATGCTCAATCCAATTTGTTTATGTATGCCGCCTTTGTCTTCATTCTAACATTTTCTCTTTTTCTTTTCTCCTCTGCTGTTTCTTTTCTGCCTGCTAATCATTATTCATATCATCTCAATGAACGGTCCACTCTAAATAAATTCACTCGTCAAATGTCAAGCTGGCTTCATAAAATCACCCTTGTCTCAAATGAAACTCATAGAAGACAATGCTGAGCTGGATTGTGAGGTCATAGGGAACCCCATCCCTGAAGTTCAGTGGTGGTTCATTGAGGGCGAGGAGCCAGATGAAACAGTCACTCAGCTGTTTGACGGTGCAAGAGAGGATCGTGTACGCATCAACGCCACCTATATTCACCATGCCACCAGCACGCTCGTCCTTACCAACCTAATGCTCAACGACACGGGCATTTATGAGTGCCGCGCCTCAAACGACCCTGACCGCAACGACCTCAGGACCCCGCCCAAAGTCAAGTGGATTCGCTCACAAGCGAACGTTATAGTATTTGAACGTGAGTTATGTTGTGGAAACGAGGTGTCTCCACTAGTGTAGAGGAGGAAGTCCCGTAGATTCAGACTCTCCCTTACCTTTCCCTCCCTTGCCGCCCTCCCATACCAGGTCACATGACTTCTACTGCGCACGTCTGTTCTGTCATAGTAATCTGATGCCATATCAGTGCCTAGAGCTTGTGAGATGAAGTTGAACCATTTAAAGAAATGGCATTGATCAGTTAGCGTTACTATCAGTCAGGTGGTGTAAAACACACTAATTGGCATGCCTTTCTGAAAAAGGGCTCTCATTATGTCTCATTAATGTGGCTTGCTTTTATTAAACTTCTAAAAGGCTCTTTAGATGTCTGGCTTAACCCTCTTGGTGGTTTTAGAGCACTTTAGCACAGTGCATTGCCCACCTAGTGCTTTTCCACAACAGGTTTTCATAATCTCATGTTCTCCAAACCAGTTGCTGGTTGGTATAATTTTGCTCCCTCTACCCATCTGTTTTTGCTTGCCAACTGCTCAATGTTTCCCTAGCTCACAGCTAAAATGTACCCTCACTTCTCCTTTGGTAGTACGCAAATGTGCCTTCCGGTGCACATTGTGGTGAACATCTTTTCAGCAATGTTCCGATTTGTTCCGTCATGTCAAAAAATGTAATTATTTTTTACAGTGCCACAGTGAATCCAGAGGTTGGTGGACTCATTTTAAAGGATAATCAACAGTGAATACTTGATTTCCTGGATTTCTTTTCCATTATACAGTCAAGATGTTATGAAAGCTGGCAGAAAGTATAGTTTTGTAACTGTTGCTTTTATGCCTTGGCAGATGCAAACATCTTGACCGATCCACTGGTGGTGAGCAACCTGACTTCTGCAACTCTCAGCTGCAACCTTACCAAACCTTCTTCTCCCATCAAAGGCCACTACTGGACCAGGAATGGCAAGACCATTGAAAAATCAGAGTCAACCAATGACGGCACTTACACTGAATACCAGTATGTTCCTCAACCTCATGTTAATAATTGTGACTAAAGAAGAGCGAAGTTTAGAACTTTGCCTTTTGGTAGTAATTAGCTTTGCACATTTAGTGTTTAACTAGGTCCATTAAATACAGTGCAGCTTCTCTGTTTGCCTCTGTCTTCTCTGTTCTGTTAAGAGCCTCCGGCACTCCATACTAGCTGACCTTAATTCCCATTAGAGCTGCTGGGTTGGAAAAAGATCCATGGGGATGTGTACTGGAAAAGCTGTTTACTTTATAGTTCATATTTGCTTTACTGTACTGTCCTTCCCTCCACCTTTATTGCTGTGTTGTTATATTGAGGGCATATAAAACAGTGTGGGGTGGAAAATTTAATTCTGGTTTTGATTTGTGGGTCTCATTGCTTGTTTTTCTCTCTTTGGTAGCATTGAAAAGATTGATTACCACCATGCTGGAATATATGAATGCGTCTTCCTGTCAGTGCCTCAGGCTAATACAACGATTGAAGTTAAAGGTAAGAGAATTTGATTTTGCCTTAGCTGTATTTTTTGTTTTTGTCATAATCATAATTCTGCTCATCTTCCTCTTAGCTCCCCCACATGTAGCGGCCTACAAACACTCTGAAAATGCTAATGAGAAGGACAAGGCTGCCCTAGTATGTGTGAGCCATGGATACCCCCTGCCTACTGACTGGAGTTGGTACAAGCGCAGTGAAGATGATAAGGTAAAGGAAGACTTAACTAAACCGTTGTAATAACATGAGTCTGTAATAACATTACCTTTCCATGGAGTTTGAAGGTTGGTTAAGTTTGGAAAATTGTTACTTTGCATTACTCACTTACTATTGATTTACCTAGCAGTAATGTCTATCCGTTTATGGCATGACAAGACTTGCGTAGTTAACTCTAAACTAAAAGATCAACTTGAAGCTTGCAAGCTTCTCCACAGATGTTGGATATTATGACATTTACTATTGTTTTTGTAATACTACATTTAAAATTGCAATCCTTTAATAATAATAGTAAATATACTTCTAGTTGTTATAGTAATATCATTACTAATAATAATAATATTAACTTATAGTAATAGAAGTGTTACAATATTATCCAATTTATTTATGGTGATAATGTTACTAATAAAATTTGTGGTTGTACTAGTAGTTATATTAATATAATTTTAATATTATATCCAATTTGATGATGATAATAGTAAAATGATGTTAGCTGCGCTTTCTTGCTCTCTCATCTCTCCGACAGTGAGTTGACACAAACCCACCTCACTCATTACATTTGCTCCAGATGAATAATGTTGGTGTTACAGGGCTTGAATTTCACCATGGGATTGCATGTTTTGCACATTATTTTACTCATTACGCGCACATAAAGCCAGAGTTCATTTTCGCTGCTTATTGCATTTAAACAGTCAAATAAACAAAAAAAATGTCAAAATGTCTGTCTTGGTGAGTATTCACGTAAACACAGTTATGTTTTATGAAGTAAACAGTTAGGAAAACGGATGTGCAACATTATAATGAATCTGTGCGTAAGGTCTTAAAGTGACAGCACCCTAATATACCTGCTACCAAATTAAAAATATCTATATGGCATAATATCTATATTTTGGAATACTTGATTCTGATTGGTCAATCGTGCCATCCAGCGGGATGTTGTTCCCTGATAACTACCGTTAAAAACTGTTGACACAGGTTCATCCAGGTAACTGTCACTTAAGTCAATGCTTTACTAATGCTAGAATTTTTTTTTCCTCGTGGAAGTTTTGCGTTTATTGAGCTAATTAAATATTAAAACTCAAATTAATATTTTGTGTATGTTATCGCTCTCGTTTCATACAAATTAAGTATGATTTTAAAACGGTGTTTCTTATCCCCTGTTATGTGGTAAATACCATGTAATAAGTGGTCTGAGTGTACCGTATTCCTTAAATGTCTGTCTGGTTTGAATTTGCCAATTGTCAGCAACTTCTTTCTCTGCGGAAGCTTTTAGGGCTGGGAAAATAAATCGATGCATCAAGCGATTCTTTGCGATTCTCCCTCCAATTGATTCTGAGCTTAGTTTTTAAGTTAGTTTTAGGGATTTTTGAACCAAATCCTGCAGCCTTAACATGACAGTTTTGTGTTTTCAACACACAGGTCCCCATTTTCAATGGCACTGACAAGTATGAGATCAAGAACACCCCCAACAAGACCACGCTGTACATAAAAGATCTGAACATTGAAGAAGACATGGGCCTCTATGAGTGCCTCGGCACCAGTGATGTGGGAAAAGCCCATGATCAGATTCAGCTGCGTGTGCGCAGCCAGCTGGCCGCCCTGTGGCCATTCCTCGGCATTGTCGCTGAGGTCATCATCCTCGTCACCATCATCTTCATCTACGAGAAGAAGAGAAAGCCCGACGAGATCACTGACGGTATGTGACGGAACCCTTTAAGTCATCATGTTTCACTTTCCATTTTCATGAATGTACAAATGATCAGTGGATGTATTTTTACATTTTTGTTTATGAATTTTGTAATTGTGCAAGATCCTATTTCAGTTTGATTTTGTATGTTTATTTTATTTGGCTGTAGCGTGTGGCTGTGCCTTAGCTGAGTCTATTTTTATGATTTCCGTTGTTTATTTCTCTGTTCGCTGCTGCTTTTACGTTGTGGTAAGTGCTCAACTGCATGTCAGACTGAAGTGGATTTGCTTAAACGAGTGGTTTTGAGAGTTTGAATGCTCTCGCTGATAGCCTGAAAAGTACAACTCTTTCACTGGCAGTTTGTCTTAAATAAGATGATACAATTAACCAGATTCCTCATACTTGGTTTTAAGAAAAGCAACTTTATTCTCCCGTAGCCAGTGAAAGCGTTTAGCTGAGTCTGACGTATTGCAGTTCAGAATGGGTTTTAAATGTCAAGGTATTATGCATAATAACATAGACATTTCAGACGGATCATGTTATATTGCCTTGCATGCTCTCTGCATCTTCTCATTGCATGATATTCTTCAGCCCTACATTCTAGCAGTGACTTCTGTCTCATTTATTTCTGAGAGACAGCACCCATATGGCAACAAGGGTGGCAAAATATATAATCCCAACTTTATTACTTTGACCGTTTTACACTCTGATTCTGTTTTAAAAGAATATGTTTGGGTGACAACTCACATCTTATTTAAAGTTACTTTTTTGATTGTCTAACTGTCTGAAGCACAACCTCGCCAGTAGCTGTAATATTTTACAAAAGTCACATGCATCTTTATAATTTTATTTTACATATTATAAATCTATATTTAATATATACCATTTACTTGTTGTACATTTTAAACATCATTTTAAATGACTTTAAATGCCCTTAAAATGCTTATTTATATATAAATTATATTTATATATATTATACATATTTACAATATTATTGAATTTTGTCTTTATAAAACCGTTATAGTGATTTAAATAATGCAGTTAAAGGGCAGTTTGAAGTAAATAAATATATAATATAGTATTATATACATTTATAATATGTAAATATATATAAATAAATAAATAAATAAATAAAATAAAATATAAGGGGTGTAACGATACACGTATTCGTATTGAACCGTGTCGTGGAAACCAGGAAGAAACATGGTGCCATGAATGAACTATCCAGTGTCCACAGATCAGCAACATTCACCATGGATTTATATATTAGGCTACAATAGTAGGCTACAATGCTTTCAAGTAACGTCGGTTTTATTTCGACATTATGAATAAAATTGCTGCCCTCAAATGTTAATCTGAAATAAAAATAAACCTTTGTTTATAACCACTACAATATTACATTTAAACATTTTTTGCAAAGAGCTGTTTTATATGCTCCTGAAGAGTCAAGTATAGCTCATCATTGCTCAAAGTAAATAATGATCAAACTTTATGATGTTAGTTTTAATAAAATAAAAAAATTAGAATCAAGGAAATTTCTCTGGCATTTATCTTTTTGCTGTATCGAAAACGTACTGAACCGTGACACCAGTGTATCATACCGAACCGTGAATTTTGTGAACCGTTGCACCCATTTTATATATATATATATATATATATATATATATATTTATTTATTTATTTATTATTTTTATTATTATTTTGTACACTTGATGTACAATATAATATGGTTTTATTTATTGTATGCCATTTGTTGAAGAGAATTTTTTTTATGCAATACATAGTGTCTGATAGTTAAGTTAGTTAAATTCTTTTCATTTCCATACAGCCGTTGTCGTGTCCACAGATTTGCATGCGTGTCAGAGGCAGGGCATTTTTCAGTGGTTGTTTTTCAATATGAAGGTTTCTGGTTGATATCCTGACTTCAGAGGTCCAGTGCAGGAGTTTACTAATGTGATATAATGCTGTTTGAGAGCCTTCATGATTGATGCAGAAAAGAACCATGTTTTTCTCCACATTAGACGTGTAGGTGGGGTTGTGCTACAAACAAATGATACTTGATTGGAAACGCTTGTTCTTGGGTTGAAAACCACTAAACGTATCCTTTCAATCCAACATCAGACTGCATGGTTAATGTAAATGCATTATTCTGCATGAATCATTATTAGTAGTGCTGTAAAAAGAGTCATAGCTGTTTAGAAGACGTTTACAGATTTTGCAGTAGAAAAAACAAATTCAGAATATAAACAAGGTTTACCAGTCCCTGAATCACATCACTCATTAGGCGCTCTGCTTTAAACTTAAGGTTCGCACTGTTTTGAGGCTGTCTAACTAGAGCTTAGATAAGCTACTGCAACTGTACTAGTAGACTGTAGTCTTTTACATGCATCATGAGTGTTTAACGCCTTTCTTTTTCTTTCCATGTCTTCCTGCTTGCTGTAGACGACGACTCAGGAGCTGCACCACTGTAAGTGTTTTGTAATATTTGTGATGAGATACTGAACTGCACAGATATCTGCAGTTCAGTCAAAGGAACTTCAAGGCCATGTTGAAGAGTAGACTAGCCCCTCGATGTGCTTCTAGCTCAGGACAATCATATGCTCATCAAAGAGGGATCTGACGTACCGCCGTGTTTTACAGGAAGAGCAACGCAGCTACTAACCACAAAGACAAAAACATCCGGCAAAGAAACTCAAACTGAGAGGAAGAGAAAAGGTATTATTCTTCAAGTTTATTTAGAAAGTCAATAAATGTATACATTTAATCTAATCAAATTTAAGCTATATAATAAAAATATTTTTTATGACTCATTTTTTAATGTGTAACTTTTGTTTTTATACATAAATGTAATATAAACTAAGAAAACATTTCATTTTAAATATTTTGTTCATAATTGTATTATATTTTTAAATTGTCTATACACATAAAAAAATATATATATAAGTTTTTGTTTTTTATTAAACTTATGAAAAACATCTGTAATGGAGTATAAAGATACACATTTCAAAAATAAGTTATAAATATATAATAAATGATGGTTTATGCATATTAACATTGTTTTTTTTTTCATTATTTGATTTAATATACATATTGTATTTATATATATATATATATATACACACACACACACACACTTTTTTGTTTTTAGATATGAACTATAATCAGGTTTTGTTGTGAGTTTTCTTCTGTTTGTTTCAGGTGTCTTGATGACTGCTGTTGAAGACATGCAGAGTATTTTCGTTTGAGTAGCACATTATAGTGCACCCCGTGGTTCCTGAACCTTCTGCTTGAGTGTAAATGTCTTGAGATATTAATTGGTCTCCTTTTACTTTTATTCGTATCTGTAATGTGCTGCCAGCAGATGTTTTTAAAGTGGTTCTGGTGGGGAAGGGGGGAAATTGCATGATTCTATTCGTGCTGTAGAAGTGTGTTTAGTGAAAATCTCTTAATGTGGGAGTAAACTTTTTTTTTTTTTTCCGTCTTCCCTGCTTTCACTGTTCACACACCGCGACTTTCTGAAACCTCTACCAAGTGTGTGATCAGATCACTGTTCAGCATGAGAATTTGATGATGTTCAGTGTGTACAGATTGCTGAAACAGCCATTTTCTGTGGCAGAAGTCAAATGACTGTCAATTTCTTTTTGGCAGTCATTTTCCTTCCTGCAAGCCTTAATGTTCAGCCACTTTATTTTACATGCTGTTTTTAATTAAAATAATTTAAATTAACAACTTTTATGTGCAGCACTCTTGTTGTTTCTGCATATTAAAGTGCACTGTTCCATGTGGATGGTCAAATGACACTTTATTTTGTCTGGCTAACAATTTTCCATTTAATGTCTAACAAGCTTATTTTCAAGTTCCTTGGATGGTATCCAATGTTAAATTGTAGGGCTCCTCCTGCCATTTAAACCCATAAGGACCAAGTGCTAGTGCAGTGTTCCTTGGATAATCTGTTATTGTGTCCCAAATTCTAACATGGAGGATAATGACATGGTTATATATATTTAGGTAAAGTCAGTGAAGTTGGGATTTTAGTAAAGGCTTGTTTTGTTGCTTAAATGATACCTTCCTATAGACGTCATACTTGCATTGTAATACATTGTGAAGTATAGTGTCTGGATGTGTGCTATTTCCAAGTTAAGAGATGCATAAAATGTAAGACCTTAATGGAAGTGTATAAATTATTTTGCCTTAGCTTCACAGGAAATACACGGTCTATTGTACTGACTTGCACAATCTGAATAAATATTTGATTGTTACTGTCTTTTGAATATTGCTTTTTATGTGAAGTGTTTTACTGTATGTCATAAGAGAAGCTCTAGTACTGAAGAATCAGCGTATTCTGTGAGCCGCCAGAAGAGGGCGTCGTTTACTCATTTATTCGCTTCAGTTGTAGGGAGCGGCTCTGCGTGACAAAGCTCACAGCATTGTTATATTTGAGATAAGAAGCCTTCATTTGCTTTTAACAATAGTCACCCATATTATTACTACTATTCATACTAAGTCAATTTGGATATTCCCAAACTATCGCTAAAGCTTTGGAGAGCAATGTATTTTGGTCGTCTATCTAATGCATCTGAATGAACATATTTTTCAAATTCTGAATTAAATGCGCCCTTTTGTGTCTCATGTCTAGGTGGTACAAATGTAACGAAAACGTTTATCATTAAGATATATCTTAAAGTAGTTTGGCATCTCTACTATTTCATTAAAAAGAAGTGGAGCTATTTTTCCGAAATAGCCTACTCGGAAAAACCTGAAAAAAAAAGACATCTGGCAAAGTGATGACATTAATAAAAAAGGACAAAAAGAAAACCTTTTCACCTTTTGATTGATTACACTTTTAATTCAGGTTAAATGGAAGAATAAGAACCTTGATACTATTCATAAAAAATAATAATATTTGAATTAGTCACAAGCCTGAAATTTTAATCATCAAATCATGTTTTTTTTTTTTAGATGGTATTTCAAATATGCATGAAACCAAGACAAATACATTTCCTCGTTCTTTTATACCGGGATCGTTTTATTATTATTTTTTTTAGAAATGTGCAATTGGATAATGCATCCCCACCATAGGCTACGACTATGTATATTTAACACAAAGAAACGCACAATTAATCGCACAAGCGCATCTCGGCCCATTTCCAATTTCTCCCTGCTATAGTTTAATTGATGCCTGTGAACAGAGCTTGCGATGCGTTTCCAGGTAAGGGAGTGAACGCGCGCAGCCATAGCAACGCTCCTGGTGTAGTTGTGCCTGGTGACACTGGGACGCGGAGTAAAGCCACTAACTGCCCACGTCTGCGCTTTCGCAATCTGGCAGCGTCAGGGTTCATCTCAAAGCAACCCCGTCATGGACGAAGCGGAGGACGGCGATGAAGACCACAAAGAGATCCTTGACTCTTCCTCCAGGATGAAGAGTGTGACACCAGGAGGGGGAGCAACGAGCAGGATCTCCAACAACAAGGACTTCGCCTCTGTCTATGGACACAGCACGGAATCCACCGCGCTCCTCAGTCACGGAGATGTTTCCAGGAGCGGGTTTGACGGCGAGGATGGCACCGGAATGAGATGCGTTATCAACGGAGACTGCCGAAGACACGACAGCTTGTCCTCAGTCCTCTCCAAGCAGGAGAAGCAGACAGGTGGAGGCTTCCCAGCATCTGCATGTCACTCCAGCACCTCCAGCATGGACGGCTCGGTCACTCCTGCCCCGACCGCCGACAAGAAGGACTCCAGGGTTTCCTTCTCCAACGCCCCCCCTGCCCACGGACCGACCCCGAACCAGTCGGACCATTCTGTGGGCTTTCCCAAGTCTGAGGATGGCCAGATCTCGGCAGATGATGGGGAAACCAGGGACAATCAAACTTACATGCAGAGGCAGTTTAGCGCCATGCTACAGCCTGGGGTCAACAAATTCTCCCTGCGTATGTTTGGGAGCCAAAAGGCTGTGGAGAAGGAGCAGGAACGAGTCAAATCCGCTGGCAACTGGATTATTCATCCATACAGTGATTTCAGGTAGGGGCGTTACACCTATGGAGACCCAATACCTGGTTGCAAATTCACATGAATTCTGTAAAATGGCTGGCTTTTCTGGTATAAAAAGGTTCGTTTCTGTCTAATATTAAACATTTTGTTTGACAAAAAAGAAATAAATAAAGAAAATTGTGCCATTGTACCACTTCAAGGTAAACATATAACATTTTTGTATCAATTTATTTATTTTTCAAATATCCCACGGTCAGTAGAGAGCTACACTGAACAAAATAATGTAACAGGTTTGACTTTAAGGTCGTCCTCTTCTGACAAATAACACTTTAAAATGCAGTGAAAGTAAGTAAAAAGTAACAGAGTTGAACTTTTAAAGTTCAATTCGCTATTTGTGGTCTAGGTCATAACACTTCAAGAAAGAGATGTTAACGCTGATATTTATTCATTCGTTCGTTCGTTCGTTCATTCATTCAAAAATTCAGAATCACATCAGCTGGTAATTGTACAGTTAGTGACAGCGTTGATTTAAGGTGGTTCTCTACTAACAAATTTTACATTTTAAGATGATGAAGGTGGCACTTATATTTCTACATTATTTATAATTAAGGTGGCATTTATGTTTATACATCATTTAAGGTGGCACTTATGTGTACACCTTGTTTGTTAATAACATCAACTTAAAATGTGACATTTGTTAGTAGAGGACATATTTAAATAGTCAACCCTGTTACTGTGACTTTGTACAGTGAACAGATGTGATTCTGAACACTAAATATTTGTGAATTAATAAATATCAGCATTAAATCCTCTTTCTCGTAGTGTTATGATAGACCGCGATGGCTAATTGAGCTTAAAATGTCAACTCTGTTACCTTTTTCCTGAAAGTAACTTAGTTGACATTTTAATGTTTGTTTAGCCATTCTGCTCTGGTTCATAACACTACAAGGTGTGCTGATATTTATTAATTCACAAATATTTAGTGTTCAGAATCACATCAGCTGTCACAATAACAGGGTTGATTATGGGACTAGGACTAAGACTATCCACATTTTAGGATGACGTTATTGACAAACAAGGTTGCAAAGTAATTGTGATGTCAACATGACAGTTTTCTAACAATTCATTTTAATTAACATTTTATGAAGTTTAATTTTGATTAAACTAATTTAATTATGCATCAACTCTGTTACCATCACACCAGTATCAGCTTTGAGGGAGGCAAAAAACATTCACTTGATATTTTAGCAAACTCAAATCATTAATCAACTAAATTAATCATTGATGGCCAACTTGCACCAGCTGTTATGTTTCATGTCATCAGGGGTGTATAATTGACCAGCAAATGTATGGAAATCCTTTTGCGTAAAAGCCGGATAAACTGCAAAGGGACATTTAGTCAGGACACTTACTTCAAAGTTCAGAAATGATCCCTCAGCCTCTCAGGATAAAGTCTGTATTGAAACGCAAAGCAAAAAAGCGGGAATAAAACGTTCCTGTGGAGCCTTAGTGATTTCTGGCTGCGAGAGCAATGCCACACAACATGCAAACCAGCTTTCTTTAGCATCTGAATAGTTCGGACCAGATCCGAACTGATCTTGTGTATTAGTATAGCTCAACAATATATTTCAATAGTTTGTTTGTAGTTCGCCCAGCAAGCACTTTTAATGATAGTGTCCTCTGTTGTCTCTGCAGGAGACAAGAAGGCTTTCCTCAAATACAGTGACAAACAGGTCGATTTTATATCAAGTTACCTCCAAAAAGGGCTGTTGTACAGGATCGCTACCTCAGTTTAGGCAGTAGCTATTGAACTTTTGATTGAGACAGACCAATAATCAGTTTGACCAAATATTTTTCATAATCCTTTGCTGGGTCTCCAAATAGTAACACTCAACAATGCTAGTAAACCACTGTGCATTCAACAGAAGATGACTCATTTTGCGTAAACCATAAGGCGAGAAACACATAGCAGAAATAAAAGAGTGTACAGAATATCTAACTTGTAACCATAAAAATAATAAAACATAAATAAAACAAATAATATAATAATAATAATAATAATAATAAATAGATAAATATACCGTTCTCTGATTTTCAATGTCTATTTTCAATATTTTAATATAAGGTATATACAAATACAAATATGAAATAATCTTTCATAAAAGTATCAGGCATAAAAATAATTAAAAAAAAGAATCATTAAAACAACAAAATAATAACAATTAATATATATTAATAATTTATACAATAGGCTATGTATAATAATTATTATAATATAAATAAAATAAACCATTCTCTATTTTCAGGTATTTTCAGCTCTATTACCCAGCTCAGTGTATCAATGCAATATTTTATATATATATATATATATATATATATATATATATATATATATATATATATATATATATATATATATATATATTGGACATAAAAAGAATAAAACAAAAACAATAAAATAATTTAAAATGCATGTGATTAATTCTCTCTTTTCAGATACCCAGTTCAATGTTTTGATGGAATATTTTAGATATAAAATAATAAAACTAAACATTCATAAATATACAAATAATATAAAATATACAAATAATAACAAATATATATATATATATATATATATATATATATATATATACAGTATATATATACATACATACATGAAAATAATTTATAAAATAATTTATAAATAATTTATAAAAAAAATTATATAGCCTATAAATCAAAATAATAATAAAAATCCATTAAGTACAATATTTGAATGGAATATTTTAGACGTATAATAAAGGCTCAAATCTCATACAGAGAAAGATAACTGTCCTTTTTTCACAACATCAGCATCATTACACATTATTTTACGCTCTCTTCTCATTGTGCCAACGACTGTTCATGCACATTTTTTTCTGTGCATGCATGGAAAAAAAGAAAGAAAAGAAAATATACAATGGATTTGTTCAAGCTAGTCTTCGTATTTATTCATAATCACACGTTGCAGTGTAGCCAGTGACCTATTATTATTTGCACAGAGAAGACAAACGGAGCACTGCATTTAAATGAGCTTTATGTGATGAGCACATATTATTAGAGCACAGCTGCATAGTTTGCTTGAGAAAGCTCAGTTATGATCGCTTCTGAAGTTTTGGTTTCAATACCACAGACAGCTCTGCAGTCATATCGCAATACATAATCAATAAATCATTGATACACCTTAAGAGAAGCTACTTAGATCTTAATATCACACTTAAATAAAAAAAAAATCTGTAAGGCAAATCATCCCGTCTGTATCTCATTCTCAGCGTCCTTGTGATGACCTTGCATAGGTTGACTATTATTTATTGGTACAATATCTCACCATATTGATTTCATCCAACAGGCACTATATCACACGAAAGCTGTTTTATTACGCCTACATCTCCTCCTCTCGTGTGTGTGTAGCCTGTTTAAGGCTGGGGTTATTTATAGGATGTATCCCTGTCTCACCGAACGCACGAGGACTGAATTTCATTTCCTTATTATAAGGGTGTGCCTCTTATGCCAAATACATGAAAATTGCCACATTAGATACGTACGGCAAACAAAAAATGAAAACAGTTCTCAAAAAACAGCCTCATATTAAGATAAGGTGTCCGTGCACCAAGCTAAATAATGAATTCATGCACACAACTCTACCTTGAAGACTATCATTTATAAATGAAAATATTCAGACACTGAAATGCCTATTTTTTTATTGCCATCTATCAATAAAATAAAAAAATCCGTGGCATTTTTGCACATGCATTTAAGCTTATGACCTGTAAATAATTGTATTAATTGAATTCACGTGCCTGTTCCTTCATTCTCCACATAGGTTCTACTGGGATTTCACAATGCTAATGTTTATGGTGGGCAACTTGATTATCATTCCTGTGGGCATCACCTTCTTCAAGGAGGAGACCACCACCCCTTGGATTATCTTCAACGTAGTGTCCGACACGTTCTTCCTAATGGACCTGGTGCTGAACTTCCGTACAGGCATTGTCTACGAAGAAAACACAGAGATAATACTGGACCCAGAAAAGATCAAGATGAAGTACCTGAAGACGTGGTTCATGGTGGACTTTGTTTCATCCATCCCGGTGGATTATATCTTTCTCATCGTAGAGAAAGGCATCGACTCGGAGGTTTACAAGACTGCCAGGGCATTGCGGATCGTGCGTTTCACCAAGATTCTCAGTTTACTGCGGCTACTTAGACTGTCCAGACTGATTCGTTACATCCATCAATGGGAAGAGGTAAGATGGGCTTCATTGTTGAAGTCAAACACGATCTTTCGATTTGTGACAATGTGAAGGAATTGAAATATTCGCTTTGATGAAAGGAACATTGAGTAATTTTTTCTCATTTAAAATGGGTTTTATTCTACATTGAATAGGTAATCGGTCATCTCAGGATGGCTTCAAAAAAAAAAAGAATCATGGCTGATAGCTTCGGTAGCCTAACTCAAAAATAATTGCTTCTGCTGGATATACACAATGGCTGCGTCCGAAAGCGCATACTCTCTTCTTTTGAGTAAGAAATTACTTCACGACCATAGACTGTAAGAAAGATGGACGACGCACCTTCTTCCATTGTTGAAAAGTGAAGCGGCAAATGTCCCAATATGGCGCTGATTTGGGACCTGATTCTGCACAGTAGTAAACGCGGGACCCGAGTCTGCTCAGAAACAGTTAGTACAGTTTACTGCAGAACAAATCATTATATCTATAAATATATAGTTCTTCGCACTTCTGAATTTCACTGGTAATAGTAGGTCATCTTGGTACGTTTGGCCTACTGTTTAATGAGTACTGTGAATTCAGACATACTACTCTTTTCACCTACTATATAGTAGGGAAGTATGCATATTTGGATGCATCTTCTGGCATTGGCAGTCTGACAAAATAAGACAAGAAACATGTTGAAAACAAGACTGATATTCTGTTGAGCGTTCTTGCGTTCTTTTCCAATGAATGCATAAACTCAAATGCATCTTGACGGAAATGTAGGTCATAAAAGTGGTAATGAATGTAAACTATTGATACATTCGTCACACTGAAGATAGAAGATCAAGCACATTGCATTGTGGGATACAGTCTTTCGTATGCTATTCCAAACATAGCCAAATGTTTATTTACCTGGTGATGTCCCTTCTTTTGTTTGTAATTGCGAGAAGCAGAATGTATTCAATGGAGCTTTTCACTGATTTCCAATGCTGTCTTGTAGGCGTTTGTCGTGGGTGACTAATTAGTTTCACAGGCTAAGTAACGTAGCCTGGGGTAATTAACCATCATAAACATTGATAACAGCAACTGACTGACCACAATAGTAAAAGCAGTTCAGTGCATTAACATTAAAACAATGACCAACATTTCAAAACACCACCTTTAGTGAACATTTCGGATGATTATATAGAGAGCCAGCTGGGTGACAGCAATGTGACCATTTGTCTGGGGTTGAGCTGACTGATGATTCAGTTATATGCATTCTTTTCACCACCAAATGGGACAATTATGCTCCTGATTACATAGTGGTAATGTGAGCTAGTCATGCCCCTCAATTACTGAATCAACTTTGCACAGCAGTGCCACACTCACTCCACACTGTTTAGCCGTATAGCTTTCGATTACTCAGGCAGGGACAAAGCACGAGTAAGACAACCTAAAAGATATTACCAAGTTGTGAAACCCATTTGTCTTACACCACTTTTCCTTAACCTTGATTACGTGAAGGTAATGTAAATGCCCTAAAACTGTGGTCATTTATCAGGGAAAGGTCATAAACAGCTAGCATAACCCCCAACTGTGCACTTAGATTGTTACCCATTACCCTGATTGTGTACTGCATAAACAGCTGCCCCCCTTGGACGTTTGTAAAGCCTAATCAAAAAGCCTGTTGTGTTTTTGGCTATACCAAGAAAAACAGTAACACTTTAGAACAATTCTTATTTGTAACTTAATTTTCTGTTTATTAACACTTATAAAGCACATTTTAATGCCTTATTCTTCACAACCATGTCTTTCTCTTAATCCTACCCCATACCTAAACTACCTTAGCCCACTAACTATTAATAAGCAATAAATTAGGAGTTTATTGAGGCAAAAGTCGTAATTAATAGTGAATGTGTTCCCCATAATAAAAGTGTTTCCAGAAAAACTAACAAGAAAAGCATTTCATTAGCCAAAGTGGCATGTCGTAATATAGCCATATTTTATGCTAGCTAATAAAAAGGCTTTGCTTGCTAGCCTTCTGCTAACAAGATTAAAA
The DNA here is from genome assembly GCA_030578275.1 of Meda fulgida. NCBI lineage: Eukaryota > Metazoa > Chordata > Actinopteri > Cypriniformes > Leuciscidae > Meda > Meda fulgida. The sequence continues at coordinate 8,852,751 of CM060637.1, read as the reverse complement.
GAGTGTAGTTTAGCATTATAGCAATGGTGAACATTGTGTTAAGCTATCAGGCCAGTTGTTATCTTGCTAAAAAAAAGCACAAAGCAAAACGTTTTTGACCATTTATTATTTTGTGGAAAAAAAAACTAATTCTAAGCTACCAGGCTAAGCTTGCAAACGGAAGGGTAATTAAAAACAGGTAAATGGTTTGTTTACAAGATTACCTGTGTATAATAGGTTAGCATGCTAATAAATCTATGGTAAGCTGCCAGTCCAGTTGTAATGTTGCTAATAAAACAAAGAAATCAAAAGGTTTAAAGTGCTGACACACCAAGCCAAAGAGTGGGTGTCGGCCAACGCTGCGCAGTTGTTGAGCTTCAGCCGGCAGTTTTTGCGGTGTTGGCTATATTTGACCAGTTGAGCATATTGTGCCCGTCAGCATCATTGGTGAGAGAGAGAATTGTGACTTGTTGTTTTTCAGCTTAATGAATGAGTTTTCACTAGAATCAAAGCAAAAGTGATAAAACCCAGCAAAGAAGTCAAGATGGCACAGACAGAAGGCCATTCTAATTTTACGTCCTCTTATCTGAGCATTCCAATGTGCAAATAGTTTCATAACAACATGAGCCGCCTGGAATAAAGAAAGTGATAGGCGTGATCGATGTTCAAAATGGTAAGCAAGCACTGCTTTGTTTACGGTTTATATATCTGCAGTCCTACTTTCGGCTTCCCTTTTTAATGAGGAATATAGAGTATAGGTGCAGGTGCAGGTGTAGAACGCATGTGCTAGTTGAGAGTCGCCTGAAGTCCTTTTAGTTTAAGCGCAGCGTTTTGGCTGAGACGCAGCCGCTGAGAGGCGACAACACAGTCAACGTTCATTGCCGGCCTTTAGAATGACCATATTTGGTTGTATAAAAACACGAATAAGAAAACTAAAAGAAGTTGAAGTTCAGTCAGCTGAAGCGCTTGCTATAATGGGTATAAATTAAATTAAATTGGAGATTAAAAACTATCACACAGTTTGTAAAATGTTCTTACAAAAATGTTTCAAACCAACAACCACACCATGAAATGCATACTGAAAAACTATTAAAAAAACATGCCTGGTGATTATATTGTACATATACACAAGCCAGTGTTTTAACGAGGACATTAGTCAGCTGATGTTTGACAACACCCTTACAGTAGGTGATTATGCATGCCAGAAGAAAAAGGATATTTGATATGGATCATTCATCTAACCAAATTTAAATCACAGTGTAATGAGACCTATAAGTGCTTCCACATTGCTTTGAGATCAGTGACCCTGATCAAAGAGGCTTTCAAGATCTACACGGCGACAATGATATGCTAAACAAACAGCCATAACTCCCAACCATAGCCCCAAGCATGATGCTTCTCTTCAAATATTAGTCTCCAGTCAGTTTTATGTTTTGCATTGTCTCGGTTTTAAGATGCTGCTGCTTCTCAAGCTAGAAAAAACAACCCATGCCGACTAAGAACTTTACAACATGAGCCAGGTTAGTGTCTCTGCCTTGTCTTCTTTTATCGCTGTTTTGGCTCAGTTGCTATTTGGGGCACTTGGCTTTTCTCAGGTGTGACAAGCCTCGTTTCTGGTATGGGAAGAGAGTGTTGACACTGTCTCGCACAACCACACAAGGAATTATCCTGGGCTGGCTCCAGACCGCTTTCCAATAGCTGTCCTCTTCACTTTGTATCCACAAACAAACTGCACACACAGCTGTCTCCAAGAGACACATTCTCCACTCTTCCATAGTCTTGCCAGGGAGAACTCTGTATCAGTTTGGCACGTTACTTTCATCATTCACAGACATGTTCGTATCATTCTGAACTCACAGTCACCGATATTGAATCTAATCTGACGGGATGAACTTTGTAGAATGTACTGTACTCATTACATAAAGCTTTGACAAACCTGATCTCAATACAATATGTTCACAAATCTAGAGGTCACAAATAATCTACAAGTCAAAGGGGTTTTGAAACAGTAGCTTGTTTAGGCAATCCCTCCGAAAACGAGGGATTTTGTTTCAGATTCTGTCTTTGTTTCAGAGTCGTGATAATTTAATATCTTCTGGTTTGTCCTAGAGAGTCCTTGCCTTCTGCTACTCAAATGTAATGAGCTCTTATCTTGACTGACAGATCTTTCACATGACCTATGACCTGGCCAGTGCGGTGATGCGCATTATCAATCTGATTGGGATGATGCTGCTGCTGTGCCACTGGGATGGCTGTCTGCAGTTCCTGGTGCCCATGTTGCAGGACTTCCCTTCAGACTGTTGGGTGTCCCTTAACAAGATGGTGGTAAGTCTTACCTTCCAACTTACCTCGGTTTCTGTCACGCAAATCTTCCTTAACTCTCTAAATAACATGTTCTCAGTGATTTGTGTAGCCCAAAGTTTGAGGCTAGTTTGATCATTTTCTGCAGTTAAACACAAATAGGAATGAGCCATTTTCAGTCCAGGAACTAAATCTTGGACTCAGCAAATGGCTCTGAAATAGGTCACTCTGAGTCCTTAAATTATGTCCGGACAATTCCACACAATATGCAAATAACAAAGCCAACACCTCGACTGATATCATCAGTGTTTGACAGTGTTAATCACATGGGCACATTGGGGAGCCGACTCCATCACCTGCTCCTCTCCCTTTCCCAAGTCTGCCAGGCACTTCGAGTCACTTCTCACCATCATCCATCTGTTCTAGAAGTTCTCCATGCTGTTTAGTCTAGTTTGAAGAAAAGACACTGTTTGGACATTTGCTACACTGATGTATACAGTAATCGATCGTGAACTCTTGCTCGGTAAAGTGTGCACAGCGTCAGGCAACTTCAACTGAGAGTATGACTTATACTTGGGTTATCTGGGGATTCACATGTGGGCAGAAAACCACTCTGACAACCAAAGGCTGGCTTGTTTTAAACCTTAGTGTAAACAATTGGCGACAGTTTGTGAATAGTCGTCAACCAGTTTGTTATGAAAAACGCAACATGCTTTATTTTTTCAAACTGAATTTACCAATGGGTATTCAACTCACAGGGTTGAATAAATCTAAGAAATGCAGATTATTTAGGGTTTCCCTGCCTGGTCATCCTTTTTTAGACTCTTTATATGCTATCATGTGACATGGGGACAGGTTTCTCATTGGCTTTTGTTACCACATTAGTTGCAGTCAGTCTAGTCATTGCCAGTGCTTAGCAATCAAGGTCAGCAGCTTTCGAAAGGCAGATTGCTTGAAATGAAGGACGCAGCGTTAAACGATCCGTCTCATTATTTCAAGTGTCCGTCTGTACTCTCAATAGGCCCTTCTTTGTGCGGGAATGAAGCCTGTGAGTCACACTCGCTGAAGTGTTGCTTCAGCAAAGGTGCTTAAAACACTGGACAATTTACAAACCTTCCTTCATTTGTTAGAACAAAATAAAACTTAAAGAGGGATTACCAATCAGGATACTGAAAAAAGTGATGACATTCAGACAGTGTGAATCCAAACCAAACCAGTATCACTTGTACTTGCCTTCCTCCTGTTTGCAGATATCCAGGGTCAGATTCTGAAAAAATATGTCTTCAATAGTGGTTGGAAAAAAACATCATGATCATTAATGTAAGCCTTGACTAATCAATATCACATCCAAACTGAATTAAAATTCCTTGTTGAAGTGCATAAATGAGTTACAGATGATTCAGCCACAGTTCAGCTGCCGCTGTGTTTCCCGTCTCTGATAGATCAATGCACTGAAATACACCCTTTGATCCCTTTTGATCCAGCTGTGCCCTGTGATCCATGACCTAGCATCTTTAAATCCATCTGTGCACAGTTAGAATCCCAAATAAAGCATGTCCGATTCAAAGGTACATGCTCACATATGCATTTTTTCAAGAGTCTTGCTTATGAGCTCTGCAAATTTGAGGAGCCATTCAAAGTTAAGTTAAGCATCCCCCAGACATGTACAGACACACACGTGGCCTATCTTCATCTACACATTCACAGTGTGTCACACAATACACATTTTCAGGCTTTTTTATTCAATGTTATATGTTAGAGTCAACAAACAAAAAAGGCTATTGGCTTTTTAAACTGAAAATCAGGACTTCAAATTCTCACAACTACCATATTTATCACTACAACATTTTTCTTTGTTTCTTTGTTTTCACCACCGTGAAAATTGTTTGCTCTTTCACATATAAATGATTAAACAAACAATGGTACAGAAAACCCTTTGCACTGCAGCTAATTAGCTTCCTAAATTTATTCAATTATAAACACCATTATAATACCCCAGCAAGTGATTTTTTTCCCTCAGCAGAATGTACAAAAATATGTTCATACTTCAAGAAAAAAGCCCTGCAGTAAAGACAAATTACTATACTAGTTGAACTTGGCTAAATCAACTTAATAGCTAAGTCTCTTCATCTCTGTGCCAGTGGGGTAGAGTAACACTTGGTTAAATGTGCGCTAAGGGCATTAGTTGAGCAAACGTAACCAAAGCACAATTGCTTAACCGGATCTACCCTAATGTGGGCTAATCTTTAATTTAGCTCATTCCAAATCATGCTAGCAGCACTACAATTTATGTCTGCTAAAACAGATTATGCAGCATTAAACATTTCCTCTTTCTTTTCCCATAAATGCAGGGAACAGGAAATAATTTGTGAATGCCTGTTTATCCACAGGATGTAGAGCATGTGCTGGGGTGTTAAATGGCGAATGTTTCAAGGCTAAGCAATTGCTCAATGTGTTTATTTGCATACACCTTACTGAGAAGCATGTCACTGCCAAGCAAATCTTTGTGTTTATAGTGTTTATGTAGCAGTACAAATCCTGAGAAATCAGTCTCACAGTGCAAGGCATGATTCTGGTCCATCTAAAGATAAACTTAAGCAAAATAAGTGGATATTTCATTCATTTCTTTCCCATGCATATGTCAGGAGGGTTCAAAAATATAATGTGGAGTTTATTGTGTTAATTCAGTGTTTAATTGTTGACCTGTACGCTCACTGAGATGTTCCAGTTAACCCAGAAAAAAATATATTGTTCAGGGTATGTCTAGAAGTCTTGGAAGGCAGACATGTAAAGAAGATGGAAAGCAGACATGAAGACACACTGATTTTCACCTCATTCCCCCCTCTTCGTCATTCAAAATCACCCGTGGCCTCCTTGACTTTGATTCAGAATCTTCATAGCCTTGTGTAAACCTGCTCGAAGTGAATGCAAATTAGGTTAAGCACATTTCATGGGGACCCATCAGGTCAGTCCTGAAAAATAAAAAGTAGCTTATGAAGAGAGACGAAGCACTTTAGCGTTGCAGCTGAGGTCCTATGCAGATATTTGCGAGGGGAGGAAAGACATTATAACAAGCTTGGTGAGCCCAGCTGAACATTAAACAATGCGGTCCAATTAACCACCTTTAAATAACAGACAGAGTGATGAAATAATTAATCCATCACAGGTCCATGGCACACGTAGCTATCCAACGTACAGTACTTGGCAAGCTGCCTTTAATAGGGGTGTTGCAGAGGTGTACCCCTCATGAGCCAAGATTCTGACACAAGGATTAGTGTCCAGAGGAGATCATGCTCAGGAGAGTGTATCTAGTGCTAATGAAGTAATCAAAGTCTTCCTTTCTTTTACTATTTATCACTTTCTCACCTTCCAATTTGCAGAATGACTCCTGGAGTGAGCTGTACTCCTTTGCCCTGTTCAAGGCCATGAGCCATATGCTGTGTATCGGGTACGGACGCCAGGCCCCAGAGAGTATGTCTGATATCTGGTTGACCATGCTGAGTATGATCGTGGGAGCCACCTGCTACGCCATGTTCATTGGCCATGCCACCGCCCTCATACAGTCGTTGGACTCTTCCCGGCGCCAGTACCAGGAGAAGGTGGGTACTATGCTCCAGACACACACACATACACACCGAAACACCTGCAGATGACCTTCTTATGTGTCACCGTTTGTTTGATCTTGCCAGATCAAAGTCGGTACCTATCGTCTGTTTGAGAGGATGAAACTGCTCAGGCCAACTATTCCTACGGCTGAGGATTCTGGGTATTCTCTGCAATCTGGTCTCCCTCTCATCTGATCAGTTGTCAGTCCCTCCCACGGCTGTAATTCGGTCTTCTTTGATTCCTAATCACTGCATCTGGTGCTTGTTTACACCGGCAACTCTAGTTTGCAACCTTGTCTTGACGTCACAAACGATTTGGTTACAAACTTCTTATCTCTGCACTTTCCATTGAGCATGCGACTTTCTGGAACATCCCTGAAAATATATAATCGTTTTGTTATTGCCATGTGCTTTAAAAGAAAATATTTTTGGGGAGATTGTATTTCAAAGAAATTTGATGTCCACTCACCGTCGGCGCTATGAGGGTCACTGTGCCCCCTCCATCGGTCCCCCTACAAATTACCTACTTCGGTTGGCTTACTCATAGTTGCATCTGCACATCAAACTGGCATAGGGAAAAGTATTTCAAGATCAAGCACAACATTTAAAGGTATTCAAATGTAATTAAAGGAATTCCTGCTCTTCATTATTTGCATGCCTTAGATTCTTATTCTAAACATATATATATATATATTATGATAAGATTTGCAGGAATGATGTAATGCAGAGAATCCCAAAGGGACTTTTGGTGGAGCTCATCAAATCTCGCCTCAGGCGGCAGACAATCCTGTTCATTAATCACAAGCAACAGAGCTGCTTGCCGTCAGATAACAGAGCCACTGAGGCAGCAGGGGAGTAGAACGTGCTAAAGATGCCAACAAAAGCCATTCTTTGCATGAGATAAAGGGCCCATAGGAAGCTGTTTTTGACCTCATGATCCAGAATAAACGCAATGTCGTGTTCTTTTGAGCCAAAATATACATTAAAAAGATGATGATTTTTGTACATACTTAAGATGAAGGGGATCTCACTGGTGGAGAGGAAGAAGTGGATTGCTATGGTGGTCCTTGAGTGCTTGCTTTTCTAAAATAACAGAGATATATTTACAACAAATTGACCCAGAATATGCTTTCTATCATAAATAAATATATAGTATATGTCCAAAAGCCACTGTAAAAAGCATAGAGTACTTTTTTGAGTGAACTTTAAAATCCCTTCTATAAAAGGATTTATCACGCCTTTGCAACCTGATGTACAAACAACACAATGTCCCTGTGTAGATCTCCCATCGTCCCCTCACATGTCCATCTCCCCTGATATGTGGAAACCAATGGATTGCCAGACAACGACAGATGAACGGGACATTAGCCATTACGTAACAAGCATTACATTGCTTAACTTTGACTTTCAATTACCTGCTTAGGTCTAGCCTCCAACAAATGCTTATATGAAGTAGAACGGCAGAAGTCTCAGATCAGTTTCTGTCAACATTACCTCACCCCAGGGAATTGTGGTTGTATAAACAGGCTTGCTGAGATGTACAGATCGAGCTGTATCAATCGACCATTGGGCACCGCAGTCTCCGATTAGATTAGTATGTTACAATAACGATCACAACATTGTCCATGTCCAAGTACTGTACAAAAGATAATATAATGACTGCATCATGTATGGAAACAATTTGATTTTACAGAATAATATATTACAGTTCTTAGTCTTTTAGAGTATACAGCAAGAATTGTTTGTGATCTTTGTTTAGGGTTGTGAACTACAGAGCTGTAGGGGTCTCATATCAAGTTGGTTATAACCTAACGGTAAACCATCATAATCCTAGTTGGCGTCGGATACCTATGGTTTAAATATATCCACTGATGGACTCCATGTCCATATGGAACGAAAGCATGATATACGGTTCACAGGACTCAGGCTTTCATCCCCCCTCCTTGGTGACTGTGATGACCTTGATGCTTTGGCAGATGGTCATAGGAAATATATCATCCCTTTATGTCACTGACTGAAGATGAACTGCATGTCCCATTACAAAGATAAAAATAAAATACCTCCCCCCCCCCAGTGGACTGGTTGAAAATGGGATTTGATTTCATGCATTTAGCACATGCGCTAACATAATTGCTTGTTTCCACATGTTTACTGGAGCTGTGTGATTTGTAAGCTTGCTTGGATTGGAAGTGATTCTGTCGTAAATGTTTACAGAAACTAAATGAACATTTTGAAAAATATAGTCCTGGTGCTGTATGGAGAAACATTGCAAAAAACAAGCAAGCAAACAACAAAGACTGAGCTAATATTTAGCAAGCACAAATAAGTTCAAATGTCAGAGTCAGATCAGAATATGTCAATTCAGCCATATTGGATGGACTAAGATGATTATCTCTAATATATTACGCAACATTTCATCAATTCTTTGATGACTTCTACTAGGAAGCTTACACGGGTTAATCGGGTCATCTACCTGTTAGTCACCAGATGTGTAGCTTATCTTATTTGTGCTAAGCTAATGGTAGCTCTTTCCTGTGACAGCCACATATCTATCTATCTATCTATCTATCTATCTATCTATCTATCTATCTATCTATCTATCTATCTATCTATCTATCTATCTATCTATCTATCTATCTATCTATCTATCATATATATATAAATTTGCTGCACCTTCTGCCTGGAATAATCTTCAAAATAAGTTGAAACTCAGCGAGTTGGTTTCATTGGACATTTTAAAGTGATTTCGCAAGACTTGGTGACAGAAACCTCTGTTTGTAGATGCTTTGCCTGATTTATGTTACTTTCGTTCATCTTCGGAACACAAATTAAGATCTTTTTGATGAAATCTGAGAGCAATCTGTTCCTCCCATAGACTGCAACGTTATTACCACAGAAAGGTAGTATGGTATTGTTAAAATAGTCCATGTGACTACAGTGGTTCAACCTTAATGTTATGAAGAGACAAGAATATTTTTTTTGCGCAAAAAATAACATAAACATAACAAATTTATTCATATATCTATTCATTGTTGAAAATTCTCATCTCAGTCTACCTTTCTGGGCCTTTAAAGTGGTAATAACGTTGCAGTCTATGGGAGGGACAGATTGTATTGATTTACTTATTTCATTTTATTTTAAATTTGCCTGTGTGTTTTCTATATATGTATGGATGAATGTTATTTGTTAAACCCCTGGAGTTGTGTGCTGATAATCTTAGCCAGGACGCTCTTGCAAAAGATTTTTAATCTCAATTTGCTTTCTTTCCTGGTAAAATAAAGGTTATAATAATAATACTATCTATCTGAGTATAACCAGAGAACAGTTACCTGAGCTATGACCCAGTCTGAGACCATGTGCAATTGAAAGTTCCTGAAGTGTTTTCAGTGCTAATGCACAGACCATGTCTCTACGTAATAGGAGAATCAAACAGTGATTGCAACAAGGTTCAAGTAATTGGCTTCACGTTTCAGCTTAACACCCTTGTCTTCATGGCTGATTGAATGAACCAAAGAGAGGAGAAAATAGACTTCCTTGATCAAAAGAGACAAAGCGTAAATTACAGAGTTTGTCAAGCTTGACGAGACAAGCGGGCTCTGTTATTTTGAGGTGGCTAAATGTTGATGTGCAAGTAAACACATTTGTGGTACTTTCTTTAAGCACAGTTGTGTCAATGTTAAACAGTCTGATTAAATTATCTTTCTAATGTTTTGCACTTTTAATACTTTTAATTCTTTTTACCGCTACATGCCTCCTATATATGTAAAGTAGGTTCATTAAAGATGTGTTTTATTCACAATACTGGCAATTAGCATTGTGCTATTACCCTTCGCAGAAAAAAAATGCAAAAAAGGTGAAAAGGGATAATGGCATGCTGGGAGTCGGGACCCCCGGTTGTTTCTTTCGGTTATGTGCGATTGTATAAATCCCTTATCCAATTGTAATTAATTAAGATTGATTTAGATTAGGATTTGGGCCGGATTACTGAAACAAAAGGTTTTCATGAAATGGATTTATGATAGGGATTTCCACTCTGAGCTAATTAAAGTCAGTCAGTGCACTTCTCATGATTCCCTCCCACTGCCAAAGGGATGATGAGTAATAGTGTGCATGCTAACACGCACATGCCATGTCTGTTGTATATAGGATATATCTGCTTCTGACAGATTGCTCCTGTCACTGCTCCTGCCACTGCTCCTTTGGTCTGGAAAACCACTTAATATCCATGTTTATCAGCAGCATTTTTGGGGTGTGTTCTGGAGTTCTGGGTTCTTTGATCTGAAGATGCAAAATCCACATATTCATAGTCTTTTTGCTTGCATTTGTAAAACTTGCTGCCATAAGGCTATATGTTAGCTAAGGCATTGCTTCGGTATTTAGCATGCAAGACATATAACACACTTAAATGGTTAGTTCACCTAAAAATAAAATTTCTGTCATTAATTACTCACCGTCATGTCGTTCCAAACGTTGCAGTCTATGGGAGGGTCATATTGCTCTCGGATTTCATCAAAAAGATCTTAATTTGTGTTCCGAAGATGAACGAAAGTCTTACGGGTTTGGAACGACATGAGGGTGAGTAATTAATGACATCATTTTCATTATTGGGTGAACTATCCATTTAAGTTTAATTTTTAAAGTTAAAGGGATAGTTCACTCAAAATGTTTAATTCTAACCATTTACTCACCTTCATTTTGTTCCAAATCTGTTTGACACACACTGAAAGTGATTCTTGCTTTAGCCAACACCAATGATAAACAAAAATTCCTCCATACAATAGCACAATGGCCTGTACAACGGACAGTACCCGTCATTAACAAGTGCAAAAGACTGCACCCCTGTTAGTAGCCCAAGAATCGACCCAAGGCTTGTCAAGCCGAGCATATGTCACCGCGCACATGCCGACAGTCATTATCCACATGCCTTTTCCAACCAACACCATCTATCCAGCTGGGAGGTCACTAAGGAGCATCACCCTTCCCCCATGTCATTATCCTGGTGTGCACATGACCCAATATAGTTGAGTTATGTTGGAATATGAGGTCTGAGAGGCCACAGAAGACTGTCTCACCTTTAACACTGCTTCGGAAATATTGTGACACAAGGTTCAAATTTATCACACAACCGTATACTGTAATAGCCCCCCTCCTTGGTAATAAGTGTTTGGTGGAATCTGAGATCTTGACTGCAAAATAACCTTAACCTAAGCTTCATCTTCATCACCTCTGTTTGTCTGTCTGTATCTATGATACTTTTCAAAAAATGCTTTTAGTCACTTAATCTACGCTCACTACGTATCACCCAGTATCATATAGACGGACTTTCATCTCTATATCATCTCTATTTAAATAAAACAAGCAGCGGATTATTAAATGGATCAAGCTTGTCATTGATAGTAATTGTCATCAGGGTGTGTGTGTGTGTGTGTGTGTGTGTGTGTGTGTGTGTGTGTGTGTGTGTGTGTGTGTGTGTGTGTGAGAGAGAGAGAGATGCTGCAGAGATGTCATGAGCTGGTGTTAACACACTTGCTAACCTCCGCACTTTGCCATTCAACGTAGAAACTGTTCATATGACCCCCCGCTTCATAAAGTCACAAGGTGGGATTTTCAAAATTTGACATTTTGTTAGGTTTTTTTAATCTGTGAAATATAGCCACCATTCCATATCACTGATTCTTGATTACTAGGAAAAATCAGACTATATGATATAGAAACATTTCTTTAGAATTTAATTTCTGCAACATTGTTCTGACACAGAAAATATAATAATAAATATAGATATTTCCCTTGTGAGATTGTCAACTATGTTACAGACAAACTGTATGCCACTACACACACTGATTAAGTGCTACACTTTAAGTTACTATACTGTATACATTTTTGGTCTATTCTGCCACATGTACACTGATTATTTTAAAATACTTTTGTGTAAAAACATAAATATACTTTAAAGGTCATTTTGTAGTTTTAAGAGATGACATCCAAAGCTCCAGTCCATGTGGATGTAAATAATACCCTGAAAGAATTTCAAAAGAGGCATTTACATTTAAAATGATTAGTAACAGTTGACAGAATGTTTGCGGACATTAATAAAAATGAAATATTTTCTTATTTGAAAGACATTTTCATTTAAACACAATATATCTTTCTCTAAAGGTATTCAGATTGAAGAAATAAAGTTAATTTAGAAAAAACGTTAACAATTCAAGACCCACTCACTTCAAAACGTGCATTTTGCAAAAACTCCAATTTATGGCAATTTCAAGCAAACTGAAAAACAGGGTGCTTCAAATATTATGGTATGTATTCTCTTAATGGATCAAATTATTGTTAGATTGATAAAATTGTTAGAAAAAATATGAATATCAATGGACATGAAATGTACTCTAAATTATATAACAACCCATTTAATAAAATTATTAAAAATATAATAATATAAAATAACTCATCAGTGCCTGTAAGACCTTGTAAAACTAAGCAGGTAACATATGTAGCAGAAAAAACAGCTATGAAACCGTACAGAATAAACACATATTTAAAATGAACCTCTTCTTTTTGGCAAGGCTAGTAGTAATGTTTCTTTAAAAAGGTTTTTCTTAAGTTTAAGATATATTTTACTCTATATTATATACTAATATAAAATTATGTATTTATTTATTTTTATTTTTGTGATAATGTGTTAAAAATATCCTAGTGATCATCACGTATCAGTTATTTAAAAACTAATGACAGGTAGTGTAGTAAGTCTATGTTATAAAAATCCGTGATATGCTTTTGAAACATCAATAAATTCATAATTTGTTGTTCTATATAATCTAATTTCCACATGACATACATACATACATACATACATAGCTGAAACCATTTAACACAACAAATGTTCTGCATATTCCAGTAACAAACCAGAAAGCCATCACAGTACAGAAGATGCTGAGAGATGGTTAACGCTATGAATAGAGTTTATCATCTGATTCATCATACTCTTCCTGCTTTGAGAACATCATATTATCATATACTCTTTAGTCTATCACATCCACCATAAATAACCTATCTTGATGTTTCCTAAAATAGCAGAAACACCCATACAGGAAAGCAAGCCTGGATGTTTACTTATTTACTGTCATCTGTATATAGTGATCCCAGTCAGCTTATCTCCACAAAAGAGGCCATGTGGGATTAAGATGGGCAACCTACATTTTGGGTCAAAAGTGTGTCTTGAGATGTCAGCTAACATACATACCCTGTGTCCATTTTCTCTTCGCAGTACAAGCAAGTCGAGCAGTACATGTCTTTCCACAAACTTCCGGCCGACTTCCGGCAGAAGATCCACGACTACTATGAGCACAGATACCAGGGCAAGATGTTCGATGAGGAAAGCATTTTGGAAGAACTGAACGAGCCATTAAGAGAGGTACTAGTTACCAACAGAAAACGGTACACAATTGATAACTTGTGTTAAAACTGACAGTAAACTAACTTCCGCACCTCCAGGAAATAGTCAACTTCAACTGCCGGAAGCTGGTGGCGTCCATGCCGCTCTTCGCCAACGCAGATCCCAACTTTGTGACAGCAATGTTAACCAAGCTCCGCTTCGAGGTCTTCCAACCAGGAGATTACATCGTTCGAGAGGGAACTATCGGCAAGAAGATGTACTTCATTCAGCATGGCGTAGTCAGCATCCTGACCAAAGGGACTATCGGCATGAAGCTCTCGGATGGCTCCTACTTTGGAGGTAAAGACTACACAGAAAGACCATCTTATTATTTCAGAAACAAGTATAAGTTTGAACATCATACTCAATATAAATGCTTTTCCAAGGCTAAACTGTTGTCAGGTATCATTTCCAAATTGTCGTGTTGTAAAATATTACATTTTCAAAATAAAAGTCCCTATAGGACCTTAAAAAATACTTACAACTACAATTTTAATTTCCAAAGGCAGTACAACTTAAAGCTATCCAAAACAACAACAACAACAAAAAAACTCTAGGAATATCAGTTTAACCACAAGTATCCTATTTGAATTGATATTTTTACTATTATACTTACATAATAATTAAAATATTACATTCCATAATCAAAAAAACTCCTAAAATAAATAATAGAAATTAAGTAAATTAAATCACTCATAATTTCAGTTTATCCACAAGGAACTTATTTGAGTATAAGTTTTACTATTATACTTGAACATAATAATGAATATACTGCACTTTTACCTTCCCTAATCAAATACAAATCTAAAATAAATTGTCAATGAAATCACTCATTATATTGGCCAAATAATCATACCAAACTCAATCACATTGCAATAAATTGTAAATTACTTTTATAAATTGTAGGGTTACTTATGTTTTCCCAAGGCTAAATTGTTGTAAGCTATTAATGTATATTAAAATGAAATTTCAAAATAAAAGTCCGGGCAGGAAATTATGCAACATTTTTTTTAATGAAAATCAAAAACTGAACAGATCTGAGTTTTAAAAGGGAGTTAAAAATAAAACAAAATTGAAAGCATGCTGAAAATGTTTACAGCTGTACATTATTCCACCTTATCATTGCTCATCTGCGGCCCTAACAGCTCACTTGCACTGTGAATGCAGTGATAAATACCACTGACATTTAAACATGACTCCTTAGTTTCTCCCTCCAGCAAGCTTTGTCCCAATTAAGATGCTGCCTTCTTCGAGTGGCTTGCGTTGCTGATCCAGAAAAAAGCAGTGTTATTTTCCCAGAGTCTTTAGGGCAAGGTCTGGGAGGGGCAAGGAGCAGAGTCCACTGAGGCTGCGAATATACCAGGAGCCAGCGGCACTGAAGAACGGCTGCAGACAAAGAACATATTAATAACACCGAATTAGTGGAGCAGAACAGTAATGGCAGAGCAATTTGTAACGTCAACTTCAGAGAGTCCCTGGCCAAAAACAATTACACTACCTTTTACAATGCATGAATAAGAGGGGCTTATTCATGATGCCAGACTGATTTGTCATGGTACTCTATACCGATCGCAGCGTCTCTGGTTGCATGCTTCACATAATAAAAAGCGCACTCTGTAAACATTTTTTTTCCAAAGTTGCAAAATAAAATAGATAATAATTTAAATGCAAGATCTATATTTAGTTCTATGTTAAAACATAAAATAGATATTAAGATAAGGATATTTTGAATAATGTTTTTTGAAAGAACTGTTTTTGTCCATACAATGAAAGTCAATGGGGTCCAAAACACAAAAACGACATTTGGACCTCATTTACATTGTTCGGACCAACAATAACAACAAAAAATTATTTATATTTACACATTTTTTGGCAATAACACTACATTACCAATAGAAGAAAAGCTGTAAAACAGTTATTCATGGCTTGTTTAACATGAAAAACAGCATGGACATTTGATTCAGTTAATAGCATAAACCATTGTACGTATATTCTACATACTGTATACAATTTAAGCGACTACAAGGCTTTTAAAACAGCATTGGGAGTGACACATGGATACATTAAACGTGTAATGGCCATGTTTCTTAGCAGCTTACAAAAATGAGAATCATCATTTATCTTCTGAGCTGTAAATATCTCAAATGATACACTGAATCGAGCATGTAAGTAAATGCAGACATTCAAAGTTATATATGTGAAAACCTTCAATGGCAAGAACTTTCAGTTAATCTCTTTTAATCTATTAGAAAAACATTACGTAGATTTGTGATCTTGCATGTCCTGTATGTAATGACTTTGAAACAGAGCTAGATTTGATCTCCACATTTGTGGTAAAGCCCATCATTCTCTCCTTTTACACCAGTGCCCTTGTTCGTAGGAAAATTAATCATCAAAGATATTTAATCATCAAATCTGGCTTTAAAAGTACAGTTATTGGCCAATCAGTATACAGTTCGTGAGCCCTAGAATTTGAAAGAAAATCACATGCAGTATTTAACAAGAGGCTGCATGTGCCAACTTTACAAAGGTTTCTCAATAAGGGACGTGGCCAAAAAAACATCAAAGACCAAATGAGCTGCACTAGGAACAGCCAGAGCACTAGGGGTCCACAAAACGACTTATTTTAATATTACACATTGTAATGAAATACAATAGTCAGTTAAAGTATTTTTTAAAACATCCTTAAAAATATTAATTATATGAGAAACATAAGCAAAAATATTTTGTTAGATTATTAAAATGGTGATACTCAAAAATAAAAACAATTGCAAATAGAAGATACATAAGAAAGAAGAAAAGTAAATTAAAATGTTCTCCAAAAAATTTTTTTTTAATGTAATTTAGTTTCAAGTAAATGTATTGTTTTATTTATTTACTGAAAAAGAAGATTGTTTCAGTCATATGACTGTATATTTAAAAATAATATATATATATATGTATATACAAAACAAATTTGTCTAACAGGCGACACAAATGCTTTTCAAACCCTGCTGCCATGCAACTCTAGGACATTTCTCTTTATAAATCTTAATACTGTTGGAAAAGTTAAGTTCATAGTATTGAAATATGATCAAAATGATCTAAATATTCAAAATAATCAATTAAACAACAGAAGGTTAAGTCTCTTTATCTCAACGGCCCTTACTAAGACGCAGATGTTACCCCGAATTAAAGCTTCATTGATTTTTTTATGACAGGCAACTTCCACTTGAATCTCTCATTTGAGTTGTATCCACTCTACAGGGATGAGGGGCACAGAGACTTCAATTAGAGTGAGCTGTGCCAACATTCACTGTGAATCGTGGCCACAGTTTCAACTGGGTAGATCCCAAATGCTCAGCATCTTTATGTGTGTGTGTGTGTGTGTGTATAGATAGGCCCTTTCAGTCAGTGACAGGATCTTACCTCTCTATAATGCTGAGTTTGACCTTCCACTCAGAGAGAAGAGGTGCAGTTAGGAGACAAAGTTACTCCTCTACGGTTACCTTTTCAGGTTTCAACTCCAGTTGTGGTGAAATTTCAATGTGTACTTTCAAGAATAAAGAGAAAGCGATTGAAAAACTTAATTAACATGACTATTATGTTGTTGAAGTTTATGTTCCATGGGTTTAGATTGAACACTGCTGAAAAAGAAAACCAGCATAAAAAGGTCAAGGTGGTCTCCCAACCAGACCAAGCTGGTCAAGTCTGTCTTTTTTGTTGGTTTTTAAGTTGTTTTCTTTTTGGCCCTTGTCCACTAGTCAGACTAAAGAGAGCAGCTGACCAACCAGCCAAACACCAGCTTAGACTGCAAAAAAAGCTGCTTAAACCAGTCTTATCTTATTGAACTTGGTCTACTGGCATGGTCAAGTTGGTATTACATGGTCTAGTGACAGAAACCACTTTAAAACCAGCAATCCGGACCAGACTGGCATGGCTGGGCAACCAGCTAAAGCGAGCAAACCATCTTAGACTGTTTTTTTATTGCTTGAAATATGATTGGAATCACTTAAAAAAAAAAGGAAAGTACGGTCAAGTGCAACAGTGCAGCACTAGTCTGTCATATAGACTACATACATTTTATAATGGAACATTATAATGGTTTTTTTAATGGTGAGACTTTTTGTAATCAGGCTTTCTCAAATTATATAAAAAATTGGATTTAGATTTATCTGCCAATATATTGGATATCGACTTTCAAATATAAAGAATGATTGGGATCTGCCAATATTTTCATATCGGTGCATCTCTACTAAAAACCTAATCTAAAACCAACTAAGAGCAGCAAACCACTTTTAAAAATGGTTTAAGCAGCAGGTTTAAGCAGAGGCTTTTCTTACATCAGGTACAACCAGCACATAACCTGATTTCACCAGGTGCAACGTTCCTGCCTCCTGGATCATCATCTTTGTTGATCCTGGAACAACATTCCAATCAACCAATCAGATTTGAGGGACAAGTTTAGGGTTACAACCAGGGTTAGGTACATCAGCGTTATTCACCTATCATTTCCCTCTGATTTTAGGGATAGCATATGGGTAGGGTTAGGTTTAGGGGTAGAGATAGGGTTAGGACTAAATTTTCAGACAGGAATGTTGTTCCAGGATCGACAAAATATGTTGACCCAGGAATGCGGCTAACTCTGCAAAATCAGGACGTGACAAGTACTAAAAAACACATCTAAAACCAATTAAGGAGGACTAAGATGCAGATGATTCTGGAACTACAACCATGATATGTCCTGTTGATTTTCAGAGATCTGCCTGTTGACCCGTGGAAGACGAACCGCCAGCGTGCGGGCGGACACCTACTGCCGACTGTACTCGCTCTCCGTGGACAACTTCAATGAAGTACTGGAGGAGTACCCCATGATGAGGAGAGCGTTCGAGACCGTAGCCATCGACCGCCTTGATCGAATAGGTAAGTTGCCAAAAAAGTAAAATTGGTTGCATACACACAAAGTATTGTGCTTATAATAAAGAACCATGGTAATACTAAAGTACACACTCAGCACATTTTGTGAAGGTTTGTTTACCTGTGTTAGAGGCGTTACAGGTACACAGCCCAGGATTCCATTTGTTTGGACATTCATTGATCACATCTGTGCTCAAATTCTAGTGAGCTCCAAAATTGGTTTGTCTTCAACACGATTGTTTTGCCATTTTTGGCTTGTGTCCTCAGCACATAAACACGTAATTTGCCAAGATAGGCATGCCACCTGCCCTTCTCACCCCTCTCAGCATCCTCTTTCCTTATCTCCCAAGGTCAGTGTGCTGCTGATATCACTCCATGTCACATGACCACCTTAGTTGTTTACACATGGGCCATGCAACCACCCCACTCACTACTGTTGCCATGGCAGCCAGATTCCATAAATGATCAGTTCAGCTCCCGCAGGGGAGTTTAGACCACAGACACTTTGCCGAAGAACATCCGGTACGACAATTTCACAATAAATGACCTACTGCAGTTGCTTACCGTCAATGTCGGCTGTTACAATTTCTGAACGTCAAAAATGAGTTTTTTTATTTACTTTGGGAAAAGAGAGATCAGTTATGATGTCAATTTGTAGGCCTAACCAGAAGGCTAATTCGCCATGGGCTCCCTCTGTAATTTCCTAAGGGTTTTTAAATGGTGGCTTTCGATTTATAATATAGAGTGAAATAAGGTTTGTGGTTGACATTACTTGGAGTATTTTCAAGGTTTTTCTTTCTTAATGCATAAAGTACAAACCATTCATACTGCACATGTACTTTAAAACCATTGTGCAACATTTTTAAAGCACACAATAGCAATGCTAATCATTTTTACTTTTAAATCGAATTCTGCAAATTTCCTACAACATGGAAAATATTGCTAATACTGCTAATACATGCTAATACTGCTAAAGATACAAATTCTCCTTTGAGTTTTAGACCACAAACTGAACAGCACTATTCAAAGAGACATCTAAAACAAGGTGAACATGATGAATGCCATTAATATGTGTTGCACATCTTGTGATATGAACCATGTAGCTGTGGATTTGGGAGACAGCTTGGTGAAATTGCATGCTCAAACCACGAGTGATAGACATAAGTGTTATTTGTATGTGCTTCTGGAGACGGAGGTGAGAGAAATTGAAGGCGATGTTGGGGCCCTGCCAGCAGGAGCTGTGCGAAGGATGTCATTTTAGCTGCAAATTGTCTTGCTAGCAGCAGGGTGCAGGTGATAGGCACGCGCCATGTCGCGAGTTAGTGTTAGCGGTGCCGTGACTCAGCACAATGACACCAGTGCCAGACATTATAGCTTCCCTCCCACTGGAAATCTCAGCAGGGCTCTGGGTCTTACTGTTCACAGGGAACTAGATGACCCATCAGTCTGAAAAAGCAGTTATCAGAAATAAAAACCCCAACAGGAATCCACTGAGTAAAGTGAAAACATCCATCTAAACAAGTTCTGTCAACAGTCAGACCAAAAGACAATACTAGAGGTGTGCAAAATTGCATGTTTTCAAAACAAGCTATAATTTGGCTAGATTGGAGTTCACTTAACCCCAAAGGGACATATTTCTTAAAGCAACACTAAGGAAGATTTTGTACCTTAAAATAATGTCTCCAACATTTTTTCAGTGGTTCATCAAGCCGTAACTAGGTGAAAGGCACTTATGCCTCCGCAATCCGGTCCTATATCTGCTATAACCGTGCTATGTAAGATTGCCAGATCGGGTCGCGTTTCTGTAGTTCAAATGAGACATAAGCAAACTACAAATTTTACTTGCTTTATGTCAAGCGTTTCAATAGTCATTATTTTTTTGGTTTTCCTTCGTTTCTGATGTCACAATACATCATACTTTCATGAAATCATGCAACATACTCTACCTTGTCTGTGGACATCGTTCATTCCAAAGACAGTGCTGGATAAACAACGAGTATGCGTGCGACAGTAGGCTGCGGTAGGCTAAATGATTTACGACAGCGGTAATGGACAATTCCGCTTCCAACCTGTAGGGCAACCGCAGAGGAAAAGTTCCTTGGTGTTGCTTTAAAGGCCATATACGTAAGATATGCTCTCGCGGAAGGACACTTTTCCTCCCTTTTCCCCATTGTGCAAGTATATCAAATGTGATTTCAATGACTCTCCAGCACCATATAATCACTACATCTGGAAAATGAGACAAAGATTAAGTGTAGTATGTCAGATTAAGCCTATGTTACTTTGTGTCTGACGATTACTAAAGGCACAGAGTGCAATGGGCTCACTGTAATATGAATGAAGCATTTAGGTAGTTGATACTATCATTAGACATTCATAACTGCAGTATTGTTTGCTAGTTACAGATAAAGCTGTTAAAGGTATGATCAAAGTGTGTAGACTATAGCTATAACTGACCCTAATCTGTACCTTACAGGGAAGAAGAACTCCATCCTGATGCACAAAGTACAGCACGATCTTAACACTGGCGTCTTCAACAACCGTGAGAACGAGATGATACAGGAGATTGTGAAGTATGATCGGGAAATGGTTAAACTAGTTAAACAAGGAGACATGCAGAGGCCCAGGGCCATGTCCATGTCCATGGCTCCTTCAACTCATGGGAGCATATTTGAACCTTCTAGTCAGCCCTCTACAAGTTCTGCCATTGCTACCCTCCAGCAAGCTGTTGCCATGAGCTTCTGTCCCCAGATGGGCAACACTCTAGGGGGTTCTGGGGCTGTCCAGTCACCCCGAATGGTGCGGCGCTTCCAGGTTGTCCAGAGCCAGACACCCCCAGGCTCCCAGTACTCCACCTTAGCCCTTGCCTCTGCCCTTGCAGGCACACCTGTCCATAGCCCTCTGGCAACTACCGGTCGAACATTCCAGTATGGTTCCAGCCCCCCGGGTGCACCCTCAGGCTCCCAATTATCCCTTGTACAGCAACACGTCCCCAGTCCCACACATCGACCACTGGTCCCCAGGTGCGCTTTAAGCCAGGATGCCCGTGCCCTATCCACCTCCCAGCCATCCTTACCCCATGATATGGTACAGCCAATTGCCCCAAGCCCTCCCCAGTCCACCAGAGTCTCTTCCACATCGATCAGTCCCCCTCAGAACCTCCCTGGCCCTGCTGGTATTAGAGGAAGTATTCCGCCAAGAATGGCACTAACCCACCAAATGTCTGTAGGTGCATTTCCTCCTGCCTCCCTCCCCCAGATGAGACCCAGTTTGGATTCAGGACTGCCCAAGAAGGATTCAATAATCAGTCTACCAGAAACTGAACAACATCACACCAGATCTAGATTATCATCAAATTTGTGACCACAATAGTGTTGGCAGGCTCTGCCTGGGTTAGGAATGTGTGGACTCTCCTTAACCAAGAACGTTTCCCGACCCCTTGTCACACCTTTGGATTTTACTCACAGAATGTATGTGGTGCGAATGGTTACAAGGGCAAACAAAGCCTCGAGATTTGAAAGCATAAAATGAACATGTCTGTATCATTCTTACCACGACCGGGACATTTCCATTGTACCTATGATATAAACATCAATGTAGCTTCCACCCTCACAATTTGCCTCTTTGAAATAGTTTTCTTTATTGTAGCTGCTCACAAAGATGTACCCACTCCCTTTTATATACTGTAGTACAAATAATGCAAACTGATACGTGTCTGAATACCGGGACTTAGCAGTTTGCTTCTGATCACAATGTACAAGCTAACTCCCTCTTCTCAACATGAACCAGCTAGACATTAGATATTTAACCTATAATACGCAATATTAGAGTTGTTATAGAAAAATAAAGATGTATTTGAAGGCTCAAGAGTCCCAAACCGGTTTCAAAATGAGAACTTATGTCTTTGTCTTATTCCTTCAGACCAAAGGAAAATGTTAACATAAGATGACATGTAAAGATGTGTCAAATGAAATGAAAGGATAAAAACAAATATAATTTCATTGCCTTGATTTTGAACGTTGTGTGTTTGACCTTATGTGTGTTTGTTTCTTAGCTATCCCACAACAGAGCACATTTCATCATCTTAATATAGCGTTGGGACAAATAAAAGAATCGACAGTTTCCCAATGAGGGTTCATGGGAGTGAATACCACATACAATTTGAGCTTATTATGCTGATAACGTACAAGGTTTAATGACTGGGAGACTAATTTGCCCTTATCTGGTGAATTCAAATGCATTTAAGTCTTAATTACAAAGGACTTAAGTAGCTTCAGAAAGGTCAGCTTTTTATTTTCAATGAACTATTTATTTAAAAAATGTGTCTCTGTCCTGATTTTCAAAATCGTTCTCCCTCACAAATAAAGCAGAGAGTGCATAAATATGACTTAATGCAGTTTTGAAGGGGATCGCACATCTTAGAGGGCAAGTGAGGTTATGCGAGTAAGTACATTAGAGGTGATTACCCCCTCCTCTGCAATGTGACAAGATCCATCAGGCGACGATGAGTCTCTCCACTATCTGTTGTTTTGGAGCACTAAACTCACTCGCAATGGCTACCTAATGAGGTCTGATGTCCTCTTGGTCTTTAAATCCTTGAAAACCTATTTATATTATGCTGTTACTATTTCACAGCTTGAAAGAGACTATAAGCTCTATTGTAGCGGCTCCTATTTGTTCTTGGCAGCCTGGAGGCAAAGCCAAGCGTAAATTGCTAATTTATGATTTCTAAAAAATAACAAAATGGGCAGATGTTTGAAAATAGCATCAGACTGTTCATATGCAGGATATAAAGCATTTTTTTATGACTTTGAATAAAATCATGTCTTTTAAATTATTCCCTGCAGACTCCGCTGTGCACGAGCCAGTGTCGTCCCATAAGCGGATTAAAAAAAATCATATAGCTGCTTTTAATGATGTTCATATCCTCAGTTTATGTTGCACCAAACACAGATGTTGATTTTATTCAATATATGCCAAGTGTTATATTTTTGCCAACTTCTAAGGAATATTTGAAGCAATAAAGTTTACAGTTTGTCCTTGAGAAAGGAATATTTGTCTGTTGTAGCTATCATTAGCAAAAAAAATATGCTCCACTAAATATTACTAAGTTTTACTATGCATTATGGTAGAGGAAAAATGTTTTATAATGAAACTTTTTTTTATGTTGTTGTTCAAAAGGAGAGCACACGGCATCATTGATTAGCAGCATAAACTTTCAGAATGTTTTATGATGAAGCTACTAAACAAACATGCTTCATTAATTAGGATGTTACAAGACCCTGGGGTTGTTTTGCAGCTTTGCATGAAATAAAGTTGTATAATGATGGACTGATGGTCAAATATACTTACCGTTTAATGTACAACTTAACTGAGTTCATTACATCAGTTCATTTTAGTCCAGCAGATCTGAAATTCAATTGGTCGCCATTTTATTGGTGTCCTGAATGGAAGTAAACCAGTGACAGCACTGTAAAAAAAAGTTGCTGCCTTCTATTGTTTTTTGTTTTTTTTTAAAGTATGATCAACTTGGATGTTTAAGTCATTTCAACTTAAATTACATTAAACTGACTTTTCTGGCATGCAGTCATCTCTCAGTTCCATTAGTAATGTTTGGTACATAAGGAGCAGCAGAAGTAACCACATCAACTGGGAAATAATAATAAATTCATCCAAATGCTGGCTTTTTTTCTCTATTTTAGTCATAACTGCTGAGATGGCCACTTCAATCATTGGTCTGAAAGATATGCTTGTCTCATGTCCATCCATGAGTGTCTTACAATGGAAAGTTGTCTATTTCAAGCTCATTACTGGTACCTAATAAAGCACAAAGCTTTGATTTTATTGTGGGGTGCTGTTGGCATGACAGCAAGCAGAAATAGACGTATAGTTCGTTCAGTTTGTGATTCTTCCGATCAGAGTGTAAATATCTGTTTCATAAAAATGTATTATGCATTCATTCATCAATTTATATGCAGTAGTCCATAATGACTGTAGCAAAATAATTTACATGATTGTAAAAGTGCTGCATCTTTAAGAAAACGCTGTTCCTCATTGCTTTAAGTGACTTCTCAGTCTGTCGCTAAAGAGTTTGAGCTATGTTATGAATGATTAAGTCGAGGGTTTCATCCAATCACTTGATTTGAGAGAAATTCTTATTCTTTCTCAGTGAAATTTGGATGATGACGAGAACCTTTGGCTGAACCATCTTGCAAATGTACTGTATCTCCAATTAAACGTCATGAACAGCTCATGATTCAGATTCTGATTTATCTGATTCTGATTCACATTGCAAACTCAACTCCGGTAAGTATACTTGCATTATTTCGATTAAACCAGGTCATGTGATTTCAAACTGATTTTGTGAATCGTTTAGTTTATTAAAATAATCAGTTCATAAGAGTCACTTTGTTGTGAATCACATTACACAGATGGTCGTGTTTTTTAAAGATGCATTCATTCAATTAACGGAGTAAACGAGAATCAAAAAATGACTTGCAGTTCAGTGAATCAGCAAATCAGATAATTCAGTAATGCTCTGGCAGACTCAGTAATTCATTCAGCTAAGGTTCTGTTTAAATGATTCATTGTAGTTTGTGAATCTTACGAGAGATTAATTAATAGAACTAATTTATAAGAGTCGTTGTTTATGAATTACATTACACCAGTGGTTATGGTGTAGCACAACGGGTTTATCAGATCACATTGCAAACTCAGCTCAGGTAAAATTGAGTTCGTTTCGCCTGTAGCTTCAGGAAACACTGGCGTTACGTGTCTTGAAACCAATATGTGGCGGCAAATAGCTCTAAGCCCATAAGCTATTGCAAGGGTAACTTCCTACGCAGAGGATGTTCGAGATGTCAGGAAACGAGCAGGTCTTTTGACATCAATTCTCGTGTAATCCAGTGTAGCCTTGAATTGGATTGGTTTTGTTTCGCTTTGCTCTTTGTAACAAAACTCTGCCAAAATCCAGAAAACAGAACAGAGCTGCTGAAGCAAGCTATTGAAATTTCAATAACAATTAACCTTTCGCAGACCCAGAGTGCAAAAATATTGACTTTATTTCTCGCTGAATGCCATGTGTAAATTCTCAGACAAGCGTCCAACGGATCAAAACGTCTTTGTTCGTAAAACACAGTCATTTAAGTGCTGTCAAGTCTTTAAAAAAAAGGACACCGCAAGGTCAAATGCCATCCGAAGCTGTCCTAAAGGTGCTCTGATCTATTATCATAAACATCCTCTTGTTTTTTCACTGGCTTTGAATGTGAGAGCCGCCAGCTGTGGGGAGATGCTGGGAGTAAATCATGTCCATGTGGAAATGTCAGAGAGGGCCTTTCAGACGGGGTTGCCTTGAAATCGATGAGCCAGAATCATGTGGTTAATCAGCCCCGTGTTAGCACTCAAAAGTGAAGGAGCGGATCAGAGCCCCACCGAGAGAGTGTTCTCACTCCATACCAAGAGGAGAACACGTATACGCTTCCATGCTCTCGTACTCGCACACAAGGGTGACTCCTGTGGTTTACCTCCGTCAGAACTCTGCTTCAGTGCTTAAGTGATGTCTTTATGATAATATGACAAGACAAACGCACGCACTCACTCACTCATCTACCAGATCAAGCAATCCGTCCGCATCACGCACTCGTTCGACGTAGTAAAAAGCAGCAGTCTGTTTTGATGAGGTCTGTGGAGGGCTCTCAGCCTCCTGATGAAAGCGGTCCGTCAGCTCACGAAACGCTCCTCAGCTGAAGAAATACACTGATTCTTTCACCTTTTCCAGGTCGAAATCACCTACAAGAGAGAAATGACATGATTATGGGGATTTCGCATGAAGTATGAGGGCTAAAGACTCAATTGAGAACCTCAGAGATTGCTTTGGAAGCACTGATTGGAATCTGTTTTTTAACGATTTTAATGGTTGCAATGTCGATCATGAGTCTTTGAATGACATAATTACCAGTTATATCAATTTTTGTCCAGAGGCAGTGGTTCAAACAAAAAAATATTTAGAATATTTCCAAACAATAAACCTTGGATTAACAAAGATCTTAAACAAACCTTAAACAAGAAGACAATGGCCTTTTTAAGGAATGAGACAGACATGGTAAGAGAATTAAATAAAGAAATTAAATGTAAGATAAAGGAGGCCCGAATACAGTATAAAGATAAAGTTGAAAATAAATTTAAAACCGGTAATGTCAGAGATGCATGGAAAGGACTAAATATTATGATGGGCACACAAAAGAAACGGGCACAACTGGCTGTTGACGATGATCCTCATAGTTTTGTTAATAATTTAAATGTTTTTTACTCAAGGTTTGACAATCATATAGATACTGAGCATATTGTTACTCTGACAGAATCTGAACCTATGAGAATAGAGGTAGGGGAGGTTATCAAGATGCTCCGTAGGATCAAACCAAAGAATGATGATCCAGATGGCCTTAAGGGTATTGTTCTTAAAGAGTGTGCAGTACAACTTGGGCATGTATGTACTAGGCTGTTTCAGATCTTTTTAGACGATGGCTTTGTGTCGGTAGCATGGAAAAACACTACTGTTATTCCAGTACCTAAAACCACTTATGCAAGAGACCCGAAGGATCTCCGCCCTATTGCTCTCACATCTGTTCTGTGCAAGTGCATGGAGCGCATAGTGAGCAAGGAACTTCTAGCACAAATTAACGGATCTGTTGACCCATTACAATTTGCTTATAAGCCAATCGGAGCACCTCTGATGCCTGCCTGACCTTACTTTATAAAGCACAGCATCACTTAGATAAAACAAATGCTCATGTCAGAATGTTTTTTATGGACTTTACATCAGCATTTAATACTGTACAGCCAAAAATTTTAATAGAAAGGTTGCGAGATTTACATCTACATAGGGGTACATAGCTGGTTAATTTTATGGATTGCGAATTTTTTAAGCAACAGGCCGCAAAGAGTCTGTGTTAACGGAATCTTATCTGAGCGCATAGTCTTACATTCTGGATTACCTCAGGGATGTGTATTATCCCCTTTGCTCTTTTCTGTTTATACTAATGAACTTAAGTGTAACAGTGATGATCTTATGTTGATTAAATATGCAGATGATTTGGTTTTAATTTCGTGCCAAATAGACAAGAACTGTCCCACCTACTTTGAGTATATTGAAAGTCTTGTACAATGGAGTGACAATAGTCATCTACGGTTGAACATTGAGAAGACAAAGGAATTATGCTGTGGGAATCAGAATAAGAAATGTACAGTTGACCTTCCATATGAAGAAGTAACTATAAAAGGTGTAAAGATTGAGCAAGTTCAAAATTTTAAATATTTAGGCACAATCATTGATGACAAACTTTCGTTTTTGGATAATGTGAACTATGAACATAAGAAATCAAGACAGCGTTTAAGCCTACTTAGAAAGTAGCGAAACCTTGACATCGAAAGGAGGATCTTAACCATTGTATATAGATCGATGATTGAAAGCATTTTAACCTATAGTATTGTCTCATGGTATGGAAATTTAACAATGAAATTAAAGAATAAATTAACACGAGTAATTAACGAAGCAAACAAGATTATCGGCCATAAACAGAGTACATTGCAAGAACTATTCTTAAATTTTATGGAGAAAAAGGCACTAGTTGTGTTTTCAGATCAGACCCATCCTCTTCACTCCTGCTTTGAAGTCCTCCTTTTGGGTCGCAGGCTACATACACCGTATGCTAGAAAGAATATTTTTAAAAGATCATTTGTCCCATTGGCAGTGACTGTTTTAAACCAAATTCTCAATTAGGGTTGTTATTGTGAATTATGTATACTGTTTTTTATCGAATCATGTATTTATCAATTATTATGTGTGTATTATGTGTTTTATGTGTTTAATGTGGTTGTAGAATGTTGTTGAAGCCAGTGTCAAAGATGAATTTCTGTCCAGTAAATCTGAACAGACAATAAAGTTAAAACAAACAAACAAACAAACAGTATGTATAACATCGAAGACAGAAGATTTGAGTTTAGCACTCATTATGAAGGCATTGAAACTGGCATGGAATATTACACCAAATAAACATTTTTTTGGTAATCATTCCTTTTGCTTTTTGGTGTCTTAATTAGTGTGCGCTTTTTATAGATTTGATATGACATACTTTCCACTTTTAAACTGTCTCTTTACACTTCCATTTAAAAGTTTGGTGACAGTAATATATATTTTAATGTTTTTGAAAGAGGTCTCTTATGGCCACAAAGGCTGTATTGATTTGATCAAATTTACAGTAAAAACAGTAATATTGTGACATATTATTACATTTTAAAAGAACTGTTTTCTATTTTAAAATATTTTAGAATGTAATTTATTCCAGTGATCAAAGCTGTAATTTCAGCATCTTTACTCCAGTCGTCAGTGTCACATGATCGTTCAGAAATTATTCTAATATGCTGGTTTTCTGCTCAAGAAACATTTATTATTATTATTATTATTATTATTATTATTATCAATGTCCAATGTTTTTTTCAGGAGTCTTTGATGAATAAAAATTTCAAAATGTAATTTTTCAACAAACATTTTTTTAAACAATTTTTTTTTTTACTGTCAATACATTTTATGCATCTTTACTGGACAAAATGTCTTAGTAAAATTAAAAGTGGTGTATATATTGAACTAATTATAGAATAAAAAAAGGAATAATAAAAAAAACAACAACAACAACAATATACTTTGCCAAAAGAACAATTTCTCATTAATATCTAAAGAAATAAAACTTGTGCCCGAACACAATGTCAGCATAAATGAAAATTCAATAAATATGAATTTTATAATCTACACGTACAATTGTAATTTACAAACATACTTCAAAATGTAAATATTTATAAGGTTATTATTATAAGGCTACTATGGTCTCCTATTGTGAACCATCAATTTAAAATAACTGTTTTCTATTTTCATATCTTTTAAAATGTATTCATGTGATAGCAATTTTCAGCATCACTACTTCAGTGTCACATAATCCTTCATAAATCATTCTAATATGATTCAGTGCTCAATAAATATTTCTTATTATCAATGTTGAAAACTGACAAATGACACTTATTTTCATCCAAGTGATAGAACCTGAAATAATAAATACTGAAAAACTGAGGCATATTAAACAATACATAGCCACTCTATTTAATAAATTTAATTTGTACTTGAAAACATGAAATTAATCCTACGGGTCATATAAATATAAATAACAGTGGTATACACAGTTACATGGTGAATGAATCATCGTACTTCTTGTTATTACTGACATTTTAAGGACGTTGTAAAAGCTCCCCTCAATATAGTCTCTGCTGAATCAGGCTTTTGTGTGATGTGTGATTTTGCTATAAATGCGCTCATGTTGTCCATTGTTTCCCCTTCCGGCCCATGTTACATAAACAGAGTAACCAGTTGACAGAATTAATTGTCATCAGTTTAATGAAATCTATCTCGCTGATGAACATAAAATCGGATGTGTGGTTCTGCTGCACGGTTCGTCGTTATGCAACAGCACAAACCTGACAAGCTATCAATCAGATGATGTCGAGCTGCTGGCCTGTGTCAGAAAGCGACGGGGTTTAACTCACCTGTATGAGGAACGCTGGACAAAAGCTGTAGCATCTTATAGTATTCTTGAATCTTCTTTGGCTTGGATACAACCCTGTGAGAGTAAGAAATGGACTCAATTGAACAAAACCTTATTCATTCATTCATATCAGCAACATATTCGTTTTTGGATGATATTGGCGTTTTTTTGTTTTATTTATTGTATCAGGTGATAATTAGTTATTTAATTGTATCTGTCTATTCTAAATTCATTTTGAGCACACAAACTATTTATTTGAGCTTTTACTGTATTATTATTATTATTATTATTAGTGTATTATATCGGCTACAATAAAAAAAAAAAAATTATTGGTACCGGAATTTAAATATCAGGGCAACCTTACTAGCCAAGTTGAATATCTATTGGCCAATATTAGACATTTAATTGTTAACTGTGGGACTTTTGAAGAACTGCTGCATTTATTGTCAAATATATTGTAGTTTAATTACTTCTCGGCCTATTCTAAATTCAAACGATTTTTTTGAGTTTTTTACTAGAGCAGTCAAGCGATCATTTTTTAAAATCGAATTGCACAATGTGGCGATTAATTAATCTAATTAATTGCATATGAATTGTGGGTCAAATTTAGCTGATACCCCCAAAGATCATTTAAAGTCATTGTGTTAAATGAGAAAAGTATATCAAATCATATCAAATAGACATTACAAAAATTAGCTTTAGAAAGAAATA
This sequence comes from Meda fulgida, assembly GCA_030578275.1. Taxonomy (NCBI): domain Eukaryota; kingdom Metazoa; phylum Chordata; class Actinopteri; order Cypriniformes; family Leuciscidae; genus Meda; species Meda fulgida. The sequence goes on along the minus strand of CM060637.1, from coordinate 8,822,239 downwards.
TGAAATAATTGTTTTAATGAAATGATACTCTAAATAAGAAACTAAAACTGTAGGTGGCGGTAAATGTTTTGATGAATAAGTCTTTAATTCATTCGATATTGTCTAAAATAACACAATTTTAACTTCTTATTTATTGAACTGTGGGATAAAATCAATATAACATTTGCATTCATTCTATTCGGGACAAAAACATCAGTCATGTGATATTGAGCTCGTTGCTTGACTTTATAAGATGATATGAGACAAAAACTACGGGGCATTTTTGCCCTGATATCTTGAATTTTAGGGCCATTCTATAGGCTACATAATGCAGCGAGTTTAATTCTAAATACAAACTACTAATACACACAATTTTTTGTGTGTTTCAATTTTCTTTACCTAGCATAGATTTGTAATATCAGACATTTATCAGTTATCTGCCCTAACGTGAAAATGATCATGCTTCTGCAGATATTTAATTCTGAATACAAACATTGTATGTACGTACATACATACATACATACATACATACATACATACATACATACATACATACATACATACATACATACATACATACATACATACATACATACATACATACATACATACATACATACATACATACATACATACATACATACATACATACATACATACATACATACATACATACATACATACATACATACATACATACATACATACATACATACATACATACATACATACATACAGGTCCTTCTAAAAAAATTAGCATATTGTGATAAAGTTCTTTATTTTCCATAATGTAATGATAAAAATTAAACTTTCATATATTTTAGATTCATTGCACACCAACTGAAATATTTCAGGTCTTTTATTTTGGCATACAGCTCATGAAAACCCAAAATTCCTGTCTCAAAAAATTAGCATATTTCATCCGACCAATAAAATAATTGTTTTTAATACAAAAAAAAGTCAACCTTCAAATAATTATTTTCAGTTATGCCCTCAATACTTGGTCGGGAATCCTTTTGCAGAACTGACTGCTTCAATGTGGCGTGGCATGGAGGCAATCAGCCTGTGGCACTGCTGAGGTGTTATGGAGGCCCAGGATGCTTCGATAGCGGCCTTAAGATCATCCAGAGTGTTGGGTCTTGCGTCTCTCAACTTTCTTTTCACAATATCCCACAGATTCTCTATGGGGTTCAGGTCAGGAGAGTTGGCAGGCCAATTGAGCACAGTAATACCATGGTCAGTAAACCATTTACCAGTGGTTTTGGCACTGTGAGCAGGAGCCAGGTCGTGCTGAAAAATGAAATCGTCATCTCCATAAAGCTTTTCAGCAGGTGGAAGCATAAAGTGCTCCAAAATCTCCTGATAGCTCGCTGCATTGACCCTGCCCTTGATAAAACACAGTGGACCAACACCAGCAGCTGACATGGCACCCCAGACCATCACTGACTGTGGGTACTTGACACTGGACTTCAGGCATTTTGGCATTTCCTTCTCCCCAGTCTTCCTCCAGACTCTGGCACCTTGATTTCCGAATGACATGCAAAATTTGCTTTCATCCAAAAAAAGTACTTTGGACCACTGAGCAACAGTCCAGTGCTGCTTCTCTGTAGCCTAGGTCAGGCGCTTCTGACGCTGTTTCTGGTTCAAAAGTGGCTTGACCTGGGGAATGCGGCACCTGTAGCCCATTTCCTGCACACGCCTGTGCACGGTGGCTCTGGATGTTTCTACTCCAGACTCAGTCCACTGCTTCCGCAGGTCCCCCAAGGTCTGGAATCAATCCTTCTCCACAATCTTCCTCAGGGTCCGGTCACCTCTTCTCGTTGTGCAGCGTTTTTTGCCACACTTTTTCCTTCCCACAGACTTCCCACTGAGGTGCCTTGATACAGCACTCTGGGAACAGCCTATTTGTTCAGAAATTTCTTTCTGTGTCTTACCCTCTTGCTTGAGGGTGGTCAATGATGGCCTTCTGGACAGCAGTCAGGTCGCAGTCTTACCCATGATTGCGGTTTTGAGTAATGAAACAGGCTGGGAGTTTTTAAAAGCCTCAGGAAACTTTTCAGGTGTTTAGAGTTAATTAGTTGATTCAGATGATTAGGTTAATAGCTCGTTTAGAGAACCTTTTCATGATATGCTAATTTTTTGAGACAGGAATTTGGGGTTTTCATGAGCTGTATGCCAAAATCATCAGTATTAAACAATAAAAACCTGAGATATTTCAGTTGGTGTGCAATGAATCTAAAACATATGAAGGTTTAATTTTTATCATTACATTATGGAAAATAATGAACTTTATCACAATATGCTAATTTTTTGAGAAGGACCTGAATATATACACAGTTTTTAGTGCTCATACATTTTCTATAAGAAGTATAGATTTAAAATATCTGCGATTTTTCGGTTATCGTCTAGAAACAGGAAGATACTGTAATTATTGGTATCAGCCAGAATTTCAATATCAGAAGTTAAGTTTTTAGCAGTGAAGTGGTTAAATAATATCCCTTTTTTTATGTAGTATCACCTGATATTAAATATTTATCAGCTGATATTGGAAATGTAATGGTTTTTGCTTAATTCAAAGTCAATTGTAAGATGAAGGCTATTTAACTTAGTTTTTATTGTTTATTAATCTTTTTTTTTTTTTTTAAAGAAAGTAGCATAGATTTATAACATCAGCCATTTATTGGCTATTGGCCTTAATGTGAAAATTACTATTTATCGGCCGGTATTTGATTCTAAATACAAGTTTTTTATTTTTCGGTTTTTGAGTGCATCAACTTTCTTTAAGTAGTATAGATTTATAATATTGACAGTTAATCTGTTATTGGCCATAAACAGAAAAATACTGTCATGTTTTTGGTATTAGCCAGAATTTTAATAGCAGTGCATCCCAAGCAGTTGGCAGTTTAGTGGCGAACCACTATTAGCAGCAGTTAAATACCATGTACCGGTAGTAGTTAAAAACCAGCTATGTGCAATGGGACTTACGGAGGCCTGCTGCAATATTTCTGCAGAAGAAACCTGGACAGCTCTTCAAGAATCGGCTGACTATGCAGAGCCACAAACTGCTCACGACACACCTGAGGAGCGACAAAGAGCACTCAGGCAATCATTATGCACACTAATGCTCCAGCTTCAATGCTATCTCCCTCTCGCTTCCCTTTTCCCATGCTCGTCTCAGACGTTTCACCTCTCTCCAAATTTAACTTTCCCATTTTAAGAGGAATCTGTGGTCACAAAGCATGTCAGGGAAAGACTTGCAGACAATAGACAGAAGGAGAGAAGGAAAAGATAAAAGAAGAGTCTCAATACAGACACTTGAATATGGTTTAAAGGAAGAGACTGAGCTATTAAGCTTCAGAAGTTCATTGTAAAGTGTCACATAGAGGTGAAACTTAACAAATGAAGGTGATAGTAAAGTAAGATCAGCCAATAGGGTGAGTAAATTATGACATAAAATAAATAATTCACCCCAAAATGAAAGTTAAGATAATCTGGGTCTAAAACAGATCAGTGAAAGGAATCTGAGGTAAATAATATAAAAAAAGTCTAGTTCATGGCAACTTTCCAAAAAATGGACCAGTTGAGAGGAAGAGAGGTATGACCACTCAGTAGGGAAATAATCCATGCTGACAGGGTTGCTTATTGAACATATGGTGAACTAAGCATGCAAACATCTGGCCATTAAGCTGACAAGGCTCAGTCATTCCTATCAAAAGAATTTGTATTGGAAAAACATTCTGCCGTGAATGCTCAGTTCCTTACACACCTTGTTCATGGTGTCCACCGTCAGAGCATGGGTCCAATAACAGTCATGGACGGACACAAACGTAAGACCAGCCCTGCATGTGTGAAGAAAACAGACATTTAACACAACAATGAGTAATTCAAATAATAATAATGAATATTGTTTGCAGATATTATTTAAAATATATATTATTTTATAATTCTTATCAGATATATACAAAGTAAATCATTTATTATCGTTATTATTATTAATTATATGCATTAAAACAATGTATTATTATTTTCATTATTTTTTAATACATTTCTTAATTTTATAAATTAATTTTGAATATTGTTGTTAATATTATGTATATATTATGTAAAATATATTTAATAATACATATTATAATATGTATTATGAATGATGTATTATCATAAAAAGTAATAGAATGATTAATATTAATGAAAGTTGTTAATATTTCTTAATATTATACATTTTATTTTATTAAATATATGCGTTATGAATAATTATGAATAAATATTGTTCTGTTAATATTTTTTATTATATTTATTATATTATTTTTTTTAATTATAATTAGCGGTAGTAGTATAAGTACAATTAGTAGTATTTTTAAATTATTCATAATGAGTATATTTTTATTCTTGTCTAATGATCATGTTATTATGTAATAATGAACAATAACATAATGCGTATATTTTTATTCTTGTCTAATGATCATTTTATTATGTTCATTATTAGCTTTTATGGTGTCAAAAAGAAATAAAAACAACAATAATCCATTCTGCATATTAAACAAAGACATTGTATTATCTATATCATATCTGACATAAAAAGGTAATCTCGGTCACTCTTTATTCTTAAACCAGGTAAATGTAAACGCTTATCTGATTGGTTGTTTGTTGCTAGGCAGCTTTTTGAAACCTTCTGGAGCAAAAATTAAAAGCAGTGCTTTTTAAAGTGGTTTTAAAGATTTAAAGACCTTTTGAGTGTGGGATGTAAAACAACAGACGGCTCATCACCTGTAACAATGCAGTGATGTCAGCATCATGTGCGTGGAGTCCAGAGAGTGGATAAAATTAGGCGGGAAGGCGTTTTTCTGCTTCATGCTGTCCGGTTTCCTAAATAAAGAGCAAAAAAAAAGCTATGAAGGGAACATTCAGAATTTCTCTCAATATAAACACACATGGGAAATTAAGGCCACCAACTTCACGCTGGGCAATACACACACCTGTGGTGCCATACATCATTGAACAGGTAGGTCAGTCTTGAGTATCATCCAAGACAGAGACAGACAATGAACATTGAGAACCCGCTAGACCGGTAAAGAGTAATGTGTGCGCTTATTAGGGCTGAAGAGATTTCATTATACTGCTCTAAATCAGTCATACTTAAGGTCAGATCCTCTCAAATTTCATCATGAGTATCATCAAGTAAGCCCTTTTTCTTAGCCTGTGGTGTGTCCTCAGCTTAATAAACTGCTAGGTGATTTTTTTTTTTTCACAAAACAAAAACCTGTGCAGCACAGGGCTACGCAGGCTACAAACGCAGAGCAACTTTTATGGTGTGTGGTGTGAAAGGAAACTAACAAAGTATCTTGGGAGAGAGAGAGAGAGAGAGAGAGAGAGAGAGAGAGAGAGAGAGAGAGAGAGAGAGAGAGAGAGAGAGAGAGAGAGAGAGAGAGAGAGAGAGAGAGAGAGAGAGAGAAAGAGAGTAGTCTCAGTCTCAGACGTCACGCCCACGGACCTTTGGCTGAATGTCTAATGCATATGGCACACTTAACTGGAAACACTTAAGAAATTTTTGTAGTCGTCATCTGATTGGATGAATTCTACAGGATGTTTGGGAGTTGTGTGTGTCGCGTTCTTAAACGTTCTGCCTAGAAACAAAAGCCCTATTCGCATGGGATTAGTGCGACCTGGTGACCTCTAGTCATTTGTAATAATTGCGAAGGTTTTCAAATTGGCCATGTCTGTAATTTGTAAAGTAAAAATTCCCCCGCAAATGACCTACCATATTTCGGCGCACACCGAGGTCCTGTGGTAATATTAGTCCGGTGCGAATCGGCATCTCTGTGATTTGGCGGGATCGTATATAATTTTTTCAAGGTTTTTATTTCATGCGCGCCTTTTTAATCTTTCGCGAAGAATGGAGGCTGCGTTGGAGTGTTTTGATAGTATTTTGGGTGCTGGGTCATAGTGCTATACACCAACTACACAATTTGCAGAAAGAGAAAGCTGAAAATTATCAGAAGAGCAAAAACAAAAAGAATGATTAGATGGAGATGAATGACATGTATAGCAGCATCCGGTAAGGAATATTCTTCTGTTTATGATAAATCATACAGCTAGACCTATAATAATGGCAAGACATTTCCAAGGAATAACCTATTGACGTCATATCCGAGAGATAAGTCAGTAAATGTGAGTAAAATCACAGGCTTCGGTTATCCCGTGCGAATGCGCCACACAAAATTCAGATGTGTGTGTGTGTGGGGGGGGGGGGGGGGGATTTCTAAATCACACGTGGTCCCCAGATAGCACTAATCCTGTGCAAATAAGTCTAAAGATGCTGTGAAGCCAAACCCCCTCATGGAAGAAGAACACTGTCGTGGGTTTACAGGAACAACTAAATGCTGGATTTTCAAAAGTATATTAAGTATGTAAAGTTTACGACATAGACTCTTTAAAATACCTCCAAGGGTTTTACACACCAGTCTGGACATCAACGTTACATTTTCACGCCCCTAAACATCATGCTGAACAAAACGAACTGTGATTGGTTGCTTTACATGTCAGTCAGACGGCCTCTGGGCGGTTCTTGGCCAATGAAAGCTGCTATGGAGTCCAGACCATCTGCCGTCAGTCTGAAGGTCTGGCTATGCGAGACTAGAAAGAGTACTGAAGAAACTATATACAATCTCTAGGCTTCACAGAGCGACACTGTGCTGAAGATAATTTATGATAATTCAGAGAGGGCTTTAGGTCTCTGTCCACAAGTTAGCTGCTGCCACCCTCATTATTTCATCATTTATTCCGGTCTCTTCATTATTGAGGGTCAATTCAGCCTCCAATTAGAGCACATGATGGATCTTTGATTCAGTCCGTGGTCTGTTATGAATGCGTGTGAAACTCCAGGTCGGGTCTATACTTTAAGCTTGTTCAAACAACCTAGACACTTTCCTCTGGGAAATTAGAGCGCTTGTATTAGATCAGCTTGAGATTTCTTTCAACACCTAGATGTGTGGCTGACATCTGGTAGACTGGCATCATAGGTACATATCTGAAGATCAGCCCTTCAGCTTGGTCTGCATGGACACCCAAAGCTATTTCTCAAAGCCTGAGAGGGACGTACAATCACAGTGGCGGCTGTTGGTCTAGCCATGACGGCTCTTGGCCATCTATGAGAATTGGGAGATCCCTTTTCGTCACCCCGGCTTCTGCTAATGTAATTCCTGTGATAGTCAGTACAAGTTTGGTGGTCTATCACAGGCAGTGATAGAGAAGTACAAGTGAGGCCCCATTGTAAGTGGTTTTTAATCACGTCCTTGCGGCTTTTGGGGGAAGGTCAGCAAGATAACTCCCATATTAGGCTTTTCCAAGTGGTCTGAACCAAGCCTGGGTAAAGCACCGCAAGGATTGACTGTGAAATGAGGTGATCATATTAAAACAGCAGATGATTGTGTATGGAATGAACATTTGGGGTTTCAGCTTGAAGCACAGAAGTGTTTGTTTAATAAAAGATGATGCTGACTTGAGAACATATGGTAAAGTGGTGGATGACGGTGCGTTTGTTTATGCATGGACATTTTGTAGAGAGCGTCGAATAAAACAAAGAGACTGCCGCTTGCCAGTGAGACTTAAAGGGATATTTCACAAAAAATATATAATTCAGTCATCTTATAGTGACCCCCATGTCATTTAAAACCAATATGACCATTATTCTTCTGTTTAACGCAAATGAAGAAATATTTAAAAATGTATTTATTCGTAAATTGAATGTGGACTTTTTATATGACTTCAGGGTACTTAGAATAGAATAACTCATTTGAACAGCTTATGATACATTTATAGTGCTTTTGTTTGCTTTTTGAATCATTGTAACTTTGCGTCTCACAGAAAGAGAGGCTTGAAACAAAAAGAAAGGTTGTGGGTGAATAAATGGCAAATGACAATTTTCATTTTTGACTGAACTATCCCTTTAAAACACCGTTAAATTTAGAAACACAATCCTAACTCCAAATAATCCAAAATATAATTGGTCTCCTATGCTAATGCACGTCAACAGATGAAAAAATGAGCGCTGATGTTAATTCATTGTTCATTCTGGGTAGCCCTCCATTCAGTAAATGACACACAGGATGTGCAGCGGTGACATTTCAACATGAAATGCCACTCTTCTCATCTGAGAGACTTTCTGCTTCTTTCATATCCTCCAGGGGTTTCTGTATTTGATAATGAATTCTGGCCATCCACTGATGGGCCCAGAACAGCGTCAAATGCTTGTGTGACACAGGCGCTGCCTCTAGGGATTCCTGTTACTCAAACAATTTGCTGTTAAGCGCTCCCATTTAACGGTTTATTGTGCTCAGTGGGGTACGGTGCAATGATACTCAACAAAAGGAACAAAAAACAAAAAATGTACAGCAAAGAATTACACATATACCCGTTTTCTTGTGTTTTACTACGCTGACTCATTGGACATTACATTTCCAATGGAAATTTCCACCAAATTAAGCCACAAAACAAATAAATGAAGTCCCAACACAAATCTATTTAGCCACAATGCAATAGAAATGCTTTTTACCACAAGGGGGCAGTGTTATTGTAAAGTAATAAAACAAAAATTAAAACAATATTTAAAAAAAAAACTTTTTCTTAACTGAAATAAAATAAAATAAAATATAAATACACACTAAATTATAGATACAAACTACAAAAACCCAGGTTTTGATGTGGAAAACCAGTTTTTTAACAGCATGATCAGACAACAATAAATTGTCACAAAGGTGAAATGTTTCTTATCATTCTTAGTAAACAAATTACTTTTTTATTAGACTTTTGTGCATTGTAATCCCCTTTCCCATGTTATTTAAAAACAATTCAATACAATTATTTTTCATCAATATTTAGTGGCCGAATTATCGTTCAAAATCTCTTGAAATGATTAAAAGTACAGAAACATCACTCAAGCCGCTACTATTCATGTAAATAAAACAAGCAAACGATAACAAGTAATGTGGGGAGAGGTCAGAGGTCAACATCAATACAGGGGTCATAGTAAGGGGGATGTACTTACTCATTGGCATCATGGCTTATATTGATGCTCAGATTCTGTATGCTGCTCTTGAGCTGCGGAAAAAAACAAGAGAAAATTGGAGAGTTTGAATGTGTCACAAGAAAGCAACTACTATGAAAAGAAAAGCTTGTGTAGCAATGTCAATCCTTTTAAGCACAATTATTGCATTGTTAACAGGTGAAATCATTAGCTGGGTTAAATAAGACGTTCCAGTTATTTGACCTTAATCCAACTTACCACTTTGACCTCTAATATAAACAGCTGCAAGCAATACTCTCTTTCTTCACCTGACTGACCTTAAAGTTTCCTATTGATCCTTCTCAATGACTTATCAAAATTTGAGTGAGTCTCTTAAACCGAGACTGACCAAATAAGGGTGATGTTCCCAGAAACCCCCGCAAACCACCAATATTGATACAATGCCATTAAAGAACATGAACTTAACCTTAGTAAAGGTAGGCATCCATCACATAGGCACTGAAGTTAGGCCAGAACCCTTGAGTGAGTGACTGCTCTCAGTATATGAACTGTCAGCGTCAGGGGCGCTTCTATCACATTACTTCTTTGATTAGTCTCTCCGGTGCCCCAGGAGCCCATCCCAATGTGGCTCAATTCAATGGAGAAGAGCAGGATGACAGGTAGTGAAGTCTCGGACAGTGAAGGATGGACATAAACAAAAGAAAAATCTATAGAAAGTGCTGACGGGGATGTTAAGGAAAAAGTTTTTATCGGGGTTGCACAAGACTGCAAGTTTGGGATGTGAAGGGGTCAAAACTGGGGGGGAAATGTGAAGTGGAAAGGGTTAATGTGTTCAGTCTGGATTTCTGATTTGAGGGAATGGTGTATGGCGAAACGAGTCATGAGGCCTTTCAGTTACAATGATTTATGAGTCTATTAAGGGTCATTAACAGGGACAAGAAAACCAAGGAGACATTGAGAGGTGTGATGGGAGTGAACCAGGTTTTCTGACATCTAAAGAGTACTTGGAGAAAACCTTTCTTCCAATGGGACTTGTAATACTCCTTATCCGCTGGTTCAGGTGGCATTACTAAAACTCATGATGAAGGGAAACAAGACCAAAGCAAGCTGACATGATGCTCGGTCAGTGGAAAAGGGATTTCTATCTGAAATGCAATGACTCCTGGATTGGACAGTTGCATGGGCTTTTCCTGCTGTATCTGCTTCACTTGTTCTGTAGTGTCCTTTGTTGCAAAATTGAACAAGATTATAACAAGAACAAGGACTTAGGCCACCTAAGAAAGACCTTACATGAATCTAAAAACCAAAATGAAGAGTAGTTTGCTGATTTATTGGGACTAAAAGTAGAGGGATGATAGAAAATGATGGAGAAAGCCAGGGGAAATGGAATCAGGAAAAATTAAGGTTGGGACTTGACCAGTCTCCTGCGTGTGCATCACACATTGTAAGCCAAAAGGGCAGCATCTAGCTTACAAGCTTCCAGCTACCCACAAAGTTGCCTTCTCTTTTATTGAACGCATCCATTTGAGCCTCAGGGTAACACTCTCTAATCTTTCAGAGTCCCCAAGAGAGAGGCTTTAAACCAACTGTGACCTCTTAACTGGTTATCTTCTGGGAATATTCTTGACATATCTGCTGTTTTCATCAACGCTTCTACAAAAACAACTGTTTTGGCGAAAGATCAATTAAAATGGATGATGCATGCTTTGCTGCCTTGCACAGCCCTGATGAGGCAGATATTTTTAAAAAAAATCTTGTGGTGCACAAATTAAAGCAGCTCACTTTTGGTCTGATTTTCAGAACAGGCAAAACTTTGGCTTTGGCCAATTAGCATGATGTAGAAGGCGAAAAATTAGTGCTTTGGGTCATAAAGGTTGCAACAGGGTTTGACATCCTTTTGGCATCAGACTGTCGACAAGGAACACCACAACAACCCCAAGGGAAATCACATTTCCTCTTTTTCCAAGGGCACCGCAAGTATTTGTCTACTAAAGCAAAGGCGACAAATGATTCCCCACGGCTTAAATCCCCGCTGGTCGTCTTCTTTGGAGAATTACCAGACTGTTTTTCCTCAACTTGACATATAGCCTGTAAAAGAAACATTTCAGCCTCCAAAAGTGACCCCTAAACTGATTAACAGCAAACAATCACATTAGCGAGCTTTACTGATGCACATCCCATCTCTGGTTCCCTCCCAAGTGTATTTTCCTTTCCCCTATCAACAGTGCACAGTGACTGAATAGATACTGCCGATTTCACCCTGGCTTATTTGTTTACTTTGTTATGATGGCATTACGCACCCATTACCCCGGCATCTAATTAATACGCCATTTCCCATGTTAAGAAAGATCAAGGGTGGGTTGCAATAGATTGAATCACAGAGAGGTGACCTCAGCTAAAGTGTCTCATAGCTTCAGCAGGATAAAACGTTTCCTTGATTACATTTGAAGTAGGGGGCTGAGATTTATACTGATTTGGATTTTCTTTTGGCTGTAAGAGTCATACTGCAGAAGAGAACACCAAGATAGGTTATGTGGAAGAGGTTTTATATAATTTAATGTCAAAACTACCTTTTCTTGGAAAACTAAACATGTTTTTAAAGGTGCATCCGAAGGTCAACTTAAAACAGATTTCACAACGCACTTTACTTTCGCAATGTGACATTTCCAAAAGAAACGATATTCAACGGAAAGAAAACTGGTATGCAACTTGATTTTTGCCTTGGGAAATCGATTGGATGACGAAAAAGTGGGCTCTACATACCAAGGAACTACTTCCCTCCTAAAACACCAGAAACAGCAGGTGTACATTCCTGCCACCCACTGGCCTGGAGTGCAAAGCGCGGGCTGGCAGAGAAGAGATCACAGTTAAAATCTGTTAGATTTTACGGTTTAAACGGTTTAATCCAAAATCAGATTACTTTTTTGCAGGAACTCTAGTGTTTTATTAAGCGTTTATGTTAAAATTAATCAAGCTGACTTCACATTCATTACCTTGTTTTGTGTTCCACGGGAAAAAAAAAGTGAAACGGTTTTGAAACAACTCATGGGTGAGCAAAAGATAAGAGAATTTTAATTTTAGGCTAAGAGCTAGACCAGGGATGAGTATTAAGTCAACATGGTTGGTTTTAAATTTTATAGTGACTTTTAAGATTCTCTTCCTGAAAGAATAAGAACGTTTAATTTCATGTTAAGCCTGCCATACGGTCTGCACAGAGCTTAATGCACCTCACGTACCAGGTTGTTATACCCTGTCAAACAGTTGAGCCTCAAACACAGCAAAAAATCCTCATTAGCAAACTGCACTGCGCACGGAGGAACCGAACACTTTAAAACCACAAAGCTGACGATCTGCCAAGCCTGACAGACCACTACGGGTTCCCCTCAGATATAAATAACCCAATATGATAATGAAATGAAAACTAGAATAAAAGAGATAACCATAAAAAGGGCTGTAAAACTCATTCTTTACACAACACCATTAAGGCTTATTAAATCCAATATGCCGGTTCATCCATGTAGGGAGTAGTACAGCGAACAGGTGGAGGTAGAGCTGGGGATCATTGGTGATTAATAGGGGTCTTGATGGTGCTACATTAATCTGGTCAGTGTGACATTTATGAGGGAACTGCAAACTCCGGGTGTGATCGCCTAACGTGTCTCCAGCGCTAGGTCAAATAAATATACTCGTTATAATGTGGTTGATGGTCTAAATGGGTGTTGAACATGATCGACCTTGGACCTTGACCCATCAACTGTCTGTTGAGGATAAAAGGGTGCATGATTCATGAAGAATCTGTGTAGTAACGGACCGGCCTATGTAATACATCGCAACATGGACCACTTTCAAACGCTGGTACGATACTTCTTTAAGTAAAACATGCAAGGAATATGGAGAAAGAACGGTCTGAAAGAACCTGTGGAGAAAGAACGGTCTTTGTGACAATGCAATAAAGAAGAAGGGGCAGAAGAATTGTCAATTTTCAGTTAGGCCAATGCTTTTATGCTGAATTCATTATGTGGTCCATTATAATAATTTTAATTAAGCTGAAACACAAGTTATTTTGTCATGAACGATAAATTATATTGTCATGAAACAGTCAGTGTTCACATGAGAAGTATTTTAACTTGCTGAATGCCATAAATGGCCTTCACACCTCTTATTCAGTAAAATAAAAGGGCTCAAATGGTGAAGAATTTATGAGGGTGCTTGACTTCCTGACTAATGATGACCTTCATCAGATAATCCATAAAAGTCCAATAAAATGTCATGACTTACATTAGTGGAAGTGGGTTATAATATTTAGGATTTTCAAACAAAAATCATGTAAATTTCATACTTTGGCTGAAAAAAAAAGAGGCAGAAAATCTAAATCTAAATATAAGTTGCAACTTTTACAGATTTGATAAAAAAAAAAAAAAAAAAATTATATATATATATATATATTTACAATTTTATTTAAATTATTATTACAAATTACAATAACATATAGGCTCCAACAAATAAAAAAAAAATATTTAAAAAAATTCAAATGAATTATTAAAAATATTAAATAAAACATCTATTTAAAAATATTTTAAATTGTGTTATTGTAAAAAAAATAATATATATATATATATATATATATATATATATATATATATATATATATATATTATTAAGAAAATAGAATTGTGTAGTCATCATATCTGCTTAGGTTCTGGCCTTATATGTCAACATCTTGCTGCATTTGAAAAAGCACCTTTACATCAGCAGAACCCCACTGAGGATAACACAGGCCATTAGGGTGATATCACACATTATTTCCATTGCCTAGATATGCGGACCAGAGGAATGAACGTGAAAAGGCCAGGCACATGACATTACATATATCCCTGGGAGTAATAGAGGAATGAATGGGTTTGGTTCACTCTACAGGAATGAAGTACTGTGGACTTAAAGGCCCACCCACGTCATTCAGGTACACATGACATCAACTGTACCCAGTTGTACAGTCCTTTGACCAGTTTTAATATTTCACTGCGGAAAAAAATTCCAGCACATTAAGTAAGACATGCATTTGGGGTGTTTCTTCAACTACGAGCACTTTTTGTCCTGTGCTCTTTTAGAAAATAAAATGAAATTATAATTTCATTTATAGCATTAAAATGGAAATGCAAATAGCAACATAGCATTGTGTGATGGAAATGACATTTTTAACATTTTAATTTCACTGCTAGCATGTTATGTGTCCTAAATACATACAATTACATAATTTCGCACTTGCATAATTTCACATTTAAATTACTCAAAAGTGAAAAAAAAAAGAATTAGGCCCACAACCTTGGTAAATATGCTATAATTAATTGTCATACAATTAATACTGAATTAATGTATGCATATTATGGTTTAAAAAAAATCTGGAAGTGGGACAATAAAACCATAAAATCTATACATAAAAGCATCTGAAAACAATTGATGAAAGCATAAAAATAATAAAAAGTATTTAAAATATACTTCTGCAAAATAAATTGCCCAAATTTAAGAAATACCCTTTTATGAATCTTTTATTTTATGTCTGTAAAAGTTCTTCGGAACAATCTGCATTGTAAAAAATGAAACTGAAAAACTGTATCTGATATATAAACCAGAAAAGATTCAGCTTTTGAACAGCATTTTTTTTTTACGCTGGAAGTTTATGGAAGCTTGTTTTCGCCACTGAATAAAAACAAAACATTCATACAATTCAGACTTTTTTTTCCTCAGAATTGCATGATATAAACTCGCAATTTTGAGTTATAAAGTCAATTCTGACTTTTTTTCTTGCAATTGTGAGTTTAAATCACGCAATTCTGATTTTATAACTTGTCATTTACACATTTATATCATGCAATTCTGAGGAAAAAAAGGTCACAATTACCTTTTGATTTTTTATTCTGTGGCGGAAATGAGCTTCCATAGAATCTAGTGTTAGGCACTAGAACGGCCCAGCAACAGCAGCAGCAGCAAATGCTCAGCGGCTGTGACACAGACGGGTTGCCAGATGCTCTCTGCTGGATCTCGGGACCCACTACAGGCCACCGCTGTGCCACCTCAGCTCTGTTGCTGATGCTATCTGACAGCAGAGCAGGCCGTCTGCATGCAAAACCTCAGCCGCGTTACTTCATTGTTTCACTCCCAGCTGCACAAGCCCCTTTTGACAAGCAGTGCTTCTGAGATCTAGGTTGTGATGGAGAGCGAGGGTGAGTGCGCCCGCTGGGCAGAGAGAGGTCAGACTCCCTGCTGAATTCTCACTGAGGAAGTACAGTCAAAGACCTCAAAGATGATGAAATGAAAGAACTTACAGTGTCTTTCAGAAAGGAGAATATGTCAAATGAATCTAGTTTCTGTTGTAAGTACAAGCCTGGCAACTTGCTAAAACCCAAAATAAGTGAACAAGCTTAAGGTGCAGCTACATTAGCAAAATGTAGTTTTGCCAATAGTGTAGCCATGTAAGAAATACAGCTGACAAAATCACTGTCAAACCAAAGAGCTTTCTGTTTGTTAACATGACGAATTTTAGTGACCAACTTGGAGGCCGCAGAGTTGCACGAATGCCCTTAGCACCATCGATGCATTTTTCCCCGCATTGGCAGTCTTATATGTCATTAAGTAGGGCCCTGTGATTTCTGAGATGCGAAAACGCAGAATCCAGTCATAAAAAACGGAATTTACTGTATAACACAGAATTGTACAGAATTTTAAGTTTAGAGATGCACGATACATCGGCCAACATCGGTATCCGCCGATATATGTTCGTTTTTAATGTTATCGTTATCTGCCCGATAAGAAAAGTTGGCCATATTAAAGCCGATTAATAATGAATTATTTCCTTCAGCTGAGCAACACTTCAGATGTGCACTGTTGACTATGATGGTTTTGAATTGCTTTATATGATTGGAATCACTTCAAAAAAGGAAAATACAGTTAAGTGCAATATGTGCAGCACAAGTCTGTCATATAAGCTACATAAAATTATAATGACAACATTATTATTGTGTGTTTGGGACATGGCTTTTAATGGTGAGACTTTTGTTTTTGAAATCAGGCTCTCAAAAATTATATAAATTTTGGATTAAGATTTATCGGCCAATATATTGGTTATCGGCTTTCAAATATTAAGAATTATCGGTTATTGGTATTGGCCAATATTTTCATATTGGTGCATCCAAACTGTAAATCTCTGTTGTGCAGCACTTTGTTTGCCAAAAACAAAAAGGAATTGTTACTATTTCATTAGATTACATTTCAAATGATTCATTTAAATTGTTTTCTGCATTCATTTGATTACCAACGTTTTTAATAATGAATTTGTATTAAATCATAAAAATAAAATAAAACATACAACACATTTCTGAAAAAAACAAAACATTTCATAAGGAACTATTATTGTCAAATTTAAATAAACTATTAAATTATTAACATTTTCTGGATTCAACTGATTAGACCATCCTTTTTGATAACATGTAATTAAAAATAATCCAGAAAAATTAAAACGTAAAACAGAATTTGGGAAACGAAGGTCCTAATTGCATCCCTAAAACATGGACTCAGAGGAAGGCCGTAAAGGTTTAAAGGGTCAATTTTGGGCCCCTGTGTTTTAAATGGTAAACTAGTAAAAATAGCAAGTTAATCTTAAAACACTTACTGTTTGGTTCTTAATTCGGTGGTAGGGCTGAACGATAGGAAGTCCCAGCGGCGTCACCCACTCCACTGTTCTCCCAGACCTAGCTATTAGCCTAGCGCTCTCCGTCAGCCATTCCTGAGAGAAAAAAGTCAAACAGCATTAACGAATCGATCCAAGTCAGTTTGTATGTATATATTTGATAAATATTTGTAAGAATTCAGAACAAATTTGCATAATGATTGAAACCCATTTACCAAGCTAGCCGAACTGAAACCAAAACCCCTATATCTGCGACGGTTTATCTTAACCTAAAAAATATTGCGATAAAAGTCTCGGGCTGTGCTAGTTGGAAGAATCTAAATGCACAGGTGGGAAGTTTTTGCTGAGACAAACTCTAAATGAAACCCTTTATATCTGCAATGGTTTGTCTTAACCTAAAAAATATTGTGATAAAATAGTTGCGATAAAGTCTTGGGCTGTGCTAGTTGGAAGAATCCAGACGCACAGGTGGGAAGTTGTTGCTGAGACGAAGCATTTAAAGAACCTGCTGATTCTTGGCTGCCATATTCGCAGGTCCCTAGTGCTCTCCCCCCAAAATGCTTTGTGTCAGATAAATTCCTGTGTTCATCTGGTAGCGGGCTGGGCCTGAAGTGGCTACATTCATCAGAGCGTTCACCAACACTTTCCACTCCTGTATCACCTTCTGCCGGTAACGCCAATGATCAACTACCTGGGCTCAAACGCAGCCCCTCCCGAGGATCTGACCTATTTAGGAAGCTGGTTGTGTCTGTAGGCAAAGTGGGGGATATTTCACATTCGTTCTGCCTGTCTGCTCGGCTCCCCGGGGGGTGCAACAGGAGACAGTGAGCGGCTGGTCTAAGATCTACTGCACCGGGGACATTCATTCCTTTTCTGTTTCCTGCAGCTGTAATTCATGAGCCGCAGCCAGTTGCATCATGGGAGAACTATATCCGGCGATTCACAAAAACAATCTTTTCATTCAAAAAAAAGAAGAGAAGCAACGGGTTTGGGTTTAAAATTAACGATAAACACTATTGTTCAAATGTCTGTTATGCTCTCCAAAGCTGCAGTAATTTTATAAAAAAAAACACACATTAAAAACAGTAATATTGTGAAATACTCTTACAATTAAAAAAAAACTGTTTTCTATTTTTATATATTTGAAAAATACTGTTTATTTCATTTGTATATTGTATGATGTGTATATGTAATGTGTATCTTTGTTCTTGCCTTTTTAATAACAAAGAATATAATGTCAAAGATTTATATCTTCGCCACTTTGGCCTAATTCTTTTTTATTTTATATTTTGTTACATTGCAACAAACTTAACTTATTTTGTTGCTTTGTTTTTAAAATAGGGGACATTAGTCTGGCTTTAATGCTCAGTCACTTGCAAAATAGCAAAACCAACATGCAAAAGAATCGTGACGAAATAGTGAATCGTGATTTTCCTGAAAAACATTGTGATATGATATTTTTGCCATATCGCCCACCACTAAGTAACAGTGACACTAGAAAGCACTGAGAAATATATTAAATGATACAATTTACTACACTAACTTTTGTAGCATATAATACTAAAACTGACCAACTCGAACCCATCTGCATGGGGAAATCCATACAAATTTCCTGATTGTGTGAATTCCGATTAAATTGACTGTATTTTTGCCTGAGAAAATTTAATCCTGATTAATTAAGAGTAAAAGGGGATGAGATATAGTATACCTGAATCTCCCTCGTCCCAGTAAACATTTCCTTTAAGCTGTTAAAAACCTGAACAACCAGGTAATGTGAAGCATCCCATATGTAGTCCTGCAGATAAAAAAAAAAAGAGCATATTGTTATATACACACAGGCACAACACGTGAATGCTTTATCCAAACCCCGATCAGTTTGTGAATATAATATTTAAATGCATTTGTATTTGTATGTCAGGCATCAATAATTATTGAAATTCCTGAAAATAACTGAACGAGTCTCCAAAGAGACCAAAAGGACCATCCATCCAAATTTTTGCATTCACAAGCAGTTTGTGGAGATGAGAATTATCCCCAGATAATTCCTCTTTTTTGTTCTCCGCAGCCTGGGAGAGACGAGAGAAGCGTCACCTGTTTCTATGGCTGCCCACAGAGGGCCGCACTTGGGGAAATCAAGACAGATCCTTAATTCACGTCACCTGCGATGTAAAGCAAGATTACCAAGCTTATCTTTGCCTTTAAATCGAGTTGAGGAAAAGGTTAGATAGCCAGAAATCATGGAATGAAAAAAGAGAGAAATGGGGAGTTTGTAAAGCTATAGGACTTGACAGCCAGATTGAGTACAGACACCTTTTGGCTGGAAAAGGGTCTCAATCTGGCTTGAACTGCTTTCTTTACTGCTTTAATAGTAAATGTGGGTCTGCAAAATACAGACCACATCCATCCACACATCATGCAGGACAAGGTTTGTTTCGTGTGGAAACTCATTCTTCATCTTCCCTGAATTTTTTGCTCCATCTATGATAATTGTAATTGAAGTGCAACAAGCCTCACCTTAGGGAAATCATCGATTTCCTTCAGCCGTTTTTCGATTTGCAGACGACCCCCGTACCGAGTGACGCCATAGACCACAGTCATCACTGTCTGCTTCACCACCTTCCTGCTGATGAAGCCCTCCAGCACCTGTGCGATCTTCAATCCCTTCTCCGCATCCCGAGCCCTGAACTCTTCCACCTGTGAGACACGGAACAGCGCACTTTTCTGAGACCCCATAAATCAATGCACTTATTCATCATGTTTATGTTAGTGATGGGTCACAATTGATGACTAGTTGAACAGTCGATCAGAACACTACAGACTAGTCGATTATTGTATATATTTTCCAATTTAAAATATATTATATTATAGTATTTTATATAATATATATAATATAATAAAATAGTTTATTATTAGTATTATTGTAAGATTTAAAATATATATGTTTAAGTTTTTAATGATATATAAATAACCATAAGTATATAAAATCATATATATATATATATATATATATTCTAAGAAAATATATAATTTAAATAATATAAATAAAACAGAATTGTATTATATTCTTTTATTATATTTGATAAATTGTAATATATAAAATAACATATAATATAATATCAATAATATATTTATTATAAATTATATACTATTGTATAATTATATATATATTTTATTTTTTATTAATATCTTTTAAAATACAATAATAATAATATAAATAAAACATTTTTATACATATATATTATTATTGTGTGTGTGTGTGAATATATATGTACAGTATATATATATATATATATATATATACAGATATATATAAAACAACACAATTTATTATTATTTTATATTTTATATAAAGTGATATATAATATAATTATAATATATATTTAATATATTATATAATTATAAAATAATGTATCATTATTATTTTTAATATTATATTTATTATAAACTATACTGTATACTGTATATGTGATATATATATATATATATTAAATATTATAATAAACATTTTATATATTGTAACAATATACAAGTTTATTAGTTTTGAAATATAAATAAAAATGTAAACATAATATAATCAAAATATATAGAAATGACATATTAAAACGCATTTTTATTAACATATTTTAAAATACAATAAAAACAAATCATGAAATCAATGATGATTACTAATTTTTACTATTTTCAACAATTGAATATAACTGAGGGGCAATTCAGAAATAAAAACAACGATAACAGAAATATCCCAGTTGTCCTCCACTTAAACTATAAATAGCTTAATCTGCAAGGAGGGAGGAGCAGGTTCATTAATCACACGAGGTGTAAAAGTTGTTGATGGTCTTATTGGGGCTCTTGAGAGCTTATGCTATCAAACAGAAGCTCTGATGCCGGCTGCTGAGGAACAATGAGGCTGTTTGGGCCAATCTTTGACTCAGCAGAGCTCATTGAGATGTCTCCTATGTACCCTTCAGCTAAGGTTAGTGCAACCCAATGTTTTTGGCAAGAACGATACAACAGTGTATTCAAAGGATACATTTTGTTCCCAAATATAGTCAAATCAATAGGTAGGTCAATATATCTCAGATAGAGTTCTCTAAAAAACAGTCTTCCCAGAAATTAAATGAAAGAGCTTTGAGACCATGTGTTGTGAGTTGTGGATAAGAGGCCGTTTAAGATGACTACTCAACTTAGACTGAAAGGGGCAGTAAGATGTACTGACGCCCCCTGGTGCCGCAGAATGACTGACCTGCTGAGCTACGCCACTGTAGACATCCTGAGGCAGTTCACAGGGCACAAGGTTCACTGAAGTAGCACCAATCACATCCCGCCCGAGGGCAGCATAGTGCTGGAGGCCGTTGCATGAGCCGTCCTGAGAGAGAGAGTGAGAGAGAGAGAGAGAGAGAGAGAGAGAGAGAGAGAGAGAGAGAGAGAGAGAGAGAGAGAAGAGTTGATGGAAGTAGTTTTACAATCTTATCCCTAAACAGCAATTAGGTGCAATAGTGACTTGTACTGGAAAAGCAAAAGCTTCTTAATATATGTAAATTATAAAGTAACCACGCAGTACCTGATGTACAGGGTAATAGGAGACAAATTTGGTGTGGTCGGGTGAGCGCGAGGCATTCGCTATCTCCATACAGCAACCCAGTGCTTGCCACGGCTCATCTGCATTCATCCACCATTTGCGACCCTGCAAAATTAGAGTTGTGACTCTTTAGGGAGCAAGGAATGTGACAGTCATTTCAATAAAACATTCAGTATAATATTGCTCAATCATAACTCTGAGCCTGCATGGTGATGCATTCGGATTTGAAGAAAGAGATACCATGGAATCGTTTATATAATGTATGAGGTGTACTGCAGTGGTTCCCAAACTGGGGCCATTTGTTAAATTCTGCCCAACCTTGCAATAACATTAAAACAGAGCATGTTTGTCACATCTAGTGTAAAAATAGGAAAATGGTAGTGCCGTAAAAGGTCAAATACATGTCATCCAATCAAATGACCTCATCTTTTGTGGTCAAAACTGACTGCATCCACACAAGCAGCGTCCATATGATAGGTTGCGTGCAGTCAGATTATGATACCTTAGTAAATCGGCGTTACATTACTGCTGTTCTCGACAATGTTCCTTTGTAAAAGTGGGGATTTAGCACTTTTTTAGTGTGAATGAACAAATATAGACACAGACTATGCATAGACATCGATGCAAACTCAAACTCTCTTTGATACAAAAACATACCCTGAGAAAATTCTTCTTGTTTTTAATGTTGATCATATATTATACGAGCAAGAATGCAATTTTTCCCGAATATCTACACATTGCAAATGTGACATAAATTTTATACAATAGTCCAACAAACAAAAAGGTAACAGTATTTTCAATATTGTTTGGTCTATTTTGCAACGACATAATAGTTCCAACAAAAGCCATGACAGAACTGTTGCACAAACGAATAGGGAGAGTTGATGATTCAATGACCCTTTCATAAATACAGCCTTGCTTCGTTACTGAATGAATGAATGAATGTACGATTCAATGACTTAGTACCAACCACTCGACAAGTACGATTAGTGACAACTAATTGATTAAAGTTAAACATAGACCCACCATCTAGTCAAATACTTTTCTAGAAGACCAATTTAAAAGTAATTTAAAAACATGTAGTCCTGCGACCCCTAGTACACTGGTACGGTAAGTGTGCGATTGAAATGCTTACGTCAAGAGGATGGTCTGCCGAGTCTAGGACGTCCTCCATGATGCTCTCAGCATACTCCAGTCTTCCAGCTAGTGAGCTACGCTTCTTCAACCCTGTGAGGTTCACAAGATGGATCTTCAACCAGTCGAGGCCTTTGGGACCGAGAGGTCGTCCCTCGGCAAACACCAGCAAGGCCCTGGTCACGTCACTGCCAAGGTGGTTAAAGTAAGGTGGCTGGGGGTACGTACGACCTCGAAAGTCCATATTATGTGGAAACCAAAAGATCTTGTCCCTCATGTGGTTGGCGATAGACAGCTTATACAACGCGTCCATTCGGAGGCTGTGCATCTCCGCCACCTTCTTCTTGGCTTTGACACCCTCCCGCTTCATGTAGGCCTTCTCAATCTGAGTGTAGGACGGGTCATGAGGGTTGAAGCGAGGAATCTCAGGCGCTTCCGACAGCGGGGAAGGGATGCTGAGTTTTTCGCTGCCTTTGTTGTTGAATATCGAGATGATGATGTCCAACAGGGGTTTGTTGATCTTCCAGGGACAGTTGCCCACCTGGTTGAGGGAGTCTAGCACAGCATGGAGATCTTCATCTCGGCTCTTCTCCAGGAGAAGTTGGTGTTGGATGGCTCCATCGGTGGCGCGCATCAGCTTGGTGGACGTCAGCAGGTACGCGCCGCTCTTAGGGGACATCCAGGGCACGGGTGGACACAACATGGGCATGACGTAGGATTCAAATGTAAGTTTGGTTTCCATCGCAATCCTCTGGATTTGTGTCACAATAGGATGCGGTTTGATGAAGCCGATCTGATGGGGATGCCAAAGAGAGCAAAAGAAAATCATGACTTCAAGGCATGTCACGAAAAGGACATTAAACATGGACAATTAAATCCTAAGATCTACATTAATAAAAAAAATCTCGCCGCTAGCTCGCAGCAACCCTGTAATCCAACCTCAAATAAATCAGAGATGATTTATGAGTGCTGCTGGTAAAGTGTTTATGGTGCACAACAGACAACAGACTTTGACAGCTGGATAAACAACTTTTATTCAAAGAGAAAGAACACAATATATTCATATAAACAATGGCCGAAATCAAGCAAATTAATGTACTAATGTAATGTACAAATTAACTTGTATTTTTGAAGTATTCATTAAAATAATTGGTTCATAAAAGTTTGTTTTGTGAATCGGACTGCACTGTTCATGCTGTGTGTTGTGGATTAACTAAAATTATAGGCTCAGAGTTATTTGCTTGTGAGTTACATTACATTGGTCTCACTGTAGGTTTTTTTCACTAAAACATAATTCCTCAAAAGAGTGATTTGTTTGTGCATCGAACTACAACTAAAAACGTAAAACTTTTTATGTGTTTTGGCCGTTCATTTCATTTATGTGCTTTGGGGGTCTGAAAACACAAACTTTTGAAAATTGGTTTCAAAGTGAAAGTTTCAATACATAAAAGTAAAAATGGAGACTTCATGCATATGCGTATTACATGTTCAGTCTATAGACCTTATTTAGCCCCGCCCCTTTTCAGTGCAGTGCCTGTCCGGTTTGTATTTCCACAGCATAAAGGGAAGATCTTACGGATTTATGAATGAACCGCTCGTTTTAAAATCTTCCTGGTCTACTGTTATTTAATATGACATTTGCTTCAAACATTACAAAGCTCATGATAACTTTTGTTAATTCTACAACAAGAAAATCCACTTCACCAGCAAATAATTCGTCAACAGCGATGCCATATAAATATACAGATTTACCGCAAAAATGGAAGTTCAAAGACAAAATTCTAAAGAAGCTGCGTGCTTGTTTCTCTGGTGCATAAGGTCTAGAGGCGCATAGTTTTTCTTTACAAAGTGACACATCGACAACTACTGGCCTGGCATGAATAATACAGCATATTTAATAATTTTTGCGGTTCGTGTGAACAGGGATCGTTTTGACAACGCTGTCGCCTGTATGCGAAAAACGCAAAAGGAAAAATGCTTCTGCTTTTAGTACATTGTTGTCGTGTAAACGTACCCTGAATCTAAAAGAGATTGAGGATCGTCTTACTACAAGGTGGCATTTTAAATGTCTCAAAAATGAATGTGAAATCACTTGACTGCATTCATGCCACATGAATAATCCACAAACACGCTAAACTGAGAGCTCTTCCCTGCTGCACGGGCCATCTGCAAGCTCAGCGGAGAAACAGGAGTTAAGCTTCAGGTCTTTGAAGCCCATGGCGGAGGCCTCTGCCATGCAGAGAGCCAGGGCAGAAGCCTTGGGAATGAGACTGAATACAAAAAGGAAACTCTCCTTATCTTTTCGGCTCTTCCTCCCGATTTCTACAATCCCTCGGCGGTTAATCAATTGGGCAATTAAGGGGACAGTAAAAAAGAGATTAGTTTCGGCACAATCCATCTTCCTCCGCTGACCCGTGATCACTCGCACTGGAAAAAGGATTCCATAATTCATGAAAACATGCGTGTCTGTGAGAGGTTTCAGAGTGGGAATGGATGGTTTATGACACGACTTTTAATGGACAGTCATTTGGAATCAAATGAAAGCTATCTGGCCATGAACAGCAAAACCAAGCTTGCTTCCTAAAGGATTGTGCATCATTTCAACTAGTATGACTTCCAGTCCAGCTGGTCTCCACCTCTTACCTTATGATTGCTGCGGAACGTGTACATGTGGTATAGGACGGGAATGAGCTTCTTCTCTTGAGCAGGATTGAGGATGTTGCTTCGGACTTTGAGCTCATGAACCATCAGGTCGACCAGGAAGCTGCCTAGCTGCACCATCAGGACCAGGGGCCAAGGGGTGTCGTCATTTAAAAGAGAGGGGCCGCTACACTTCTCCATCTCAAGACTCGTCCAACACTCCCGCGGCAGCATGCCGTTTGTCTATGATGAAACAGGAAGTGTTATAATAAACAAGCAACTGGATATTTCATATGAAAGCAGACTGAAGGTGTCATATCTGGTCAACCAAAGCTTGTACCTTGGTGTCGTTCGCCAGGAGTTCAGCATATGAGCTGTAGATACTCCTGAGCTTCTCGATCATCTGACTGTGGCTCTTCTGCCGAATGCAGTACAGATTGTGGACTCTGTTTCCCATCTCTTCAGTCATGAAGAGCAAAGATTCACCACTGGGAGACAGTTTGTCTAAACTCTGAATGTAGAAGAAAATAATTTTAAAGGTGTACAAAGTACATCTTTTCTCACTTCAAAAGAAACAAACAGTTCTATGTTAAAACGCTTAGAAATAACTACAGTGGCCAAGAGAAAGCCATTTTTTCTACCTAAGGAAATTCACCTCAAATTCATGTACTTTATATGTTTGATTGAGTTGGTACCTGAAGCATGATGTTCACATAATCCTGATCATCCAGGATACACAGGAATGGGTATACGCAGGTATTCCAGGACCTCTGGCTGTTGTTAGATAATATCCGTTTCTTTTCCTTCAGTGCCTGGAGGAGAGCTTTCTCCCAGTGTTTCCTCTGTGTTGCTAGTAAGTCTCTCTATAAAAATATAAATGTATTTTTCAATTTTTATTTTAAGTCAATACATTAAGATCGAAATGTTGGGCATTGTACAGACTTGCACAAGGGTTTGGAACCCAAATGCTGATTGCAACTTGTGCACAACTGAAATAGGTAGAAAAAAAAAAGAGACGTTTTTGAATTGTGACAATAATTAAGCACATTAACTTGCATTAACCAATTCTCATTGTTGTAACAAAGAAAAGTCAGTTTCTAAACATGTTTCTATCATGATTTTACACGGTGCTAGCATGTTTCTGGCATGAATTCAACACAATGCTAACATGTTTTACCTTGTTGCTAACATTTTTACCATGATTTAACATATTGCTAACATGTTTCTAGCATGATTTAACATGATTTGCTAACATGATTTAAATATATTATAGTATATATTTTATTTGTTTGGGGATCCCTGATATAATACAATGTTTCTCTCCATTACAGTAACATACTGGGAATTCGGGGAGAGGATGCTAAATGTCATATAAATTAAGTGTCTTTATACTCCTAAAAAAAGGCTTTCTTATTATTATTTCATTACAGGCTTCAAATGAATAAATTTTTTCTTACATTTTGGGGTGAAATGTATGGATGCTTGTTTCTGAATAAAACAGGTAATTGCAACTTTTTTTATTTTTATTTTTAGGAATTGCCTTTAGAACACACAATTACATACTTATATCTCATAATTCTGAGACAAAAATTGTGAGGGAAAAAAAGTCAGGATTATGTATTATATACAGAATTATATAAATGTGATTTCTTGCTAGTTTTCATAATGTTCACTTAAAATCCCATACACCTCTCATGCAGCCTGTGGCTTTAAAAAAAAAATCTCATAAATGTAGATGCAAGTTTTATGCACAACACAGATTGGGTTCAGTGGACAGTCAGTGCCGCCCGGCTGAAAGTGGGTCATCTCTTCATCAAGGTGCTTTTAGTTTTCCCAGCAGACCGACAGAGAAGGCAGATATGACACAGATCAGTTATGCTGACCCTCTGATGGAAAGGTGCCTCTCTCACAGGGCTGGTGGAGAGACATTACAATGCATTTCTATTCCATTAAACCAAATTGCAAATGTTGCGGGACCACGGGGGACCTTTTTTGTGAAGGAACAGACAGTGGAGCAAATGCCAGTGTAGAAAGATGCAGGATTGTGGGAATATGGCTACTTTCAATGCATGAGCTGGAAACTTTCACAAATGTCTGCGTTTAGCCAATGTATCATAGCTTAGGTGCAAATCTAGATCCTAAATTTTTTTTTTTGACGTGTTAACTATCGAAAGGAAAATCTGTGAGTCTCCACATGTGTACAAGATTTTGAAAGGCCTCTTTATGGTAGTTTCCTATGTTTGAGGATTCCCACTGTGCTTATTTCAGTGAAACTAGTCATAGCAATATTAATTCTGGCACACAAACGGACATAAATAATTTGGTGTAGGGAAAAGTGGGGTAAACTGTGCCACTTTTTAGGTATGCTGACCAAGAGAATTTATGTAAAAACTAATATTCCTAATAAGTTGTCCAACTTAACCAGTATTAAGAGTAAGTTGAATCATTGGGGAATATGTGAAAAGTATGTAAATTTTAAATGAAAAGAAACAACTTATGAACACATAATCCTACTCCAAAATACTTAATTTGCTTATTTTTTCCCCCAAAATTTTCTTAAACCAGCCAAACAATTTTTAATATTCAAAAATATCTAAATATAGTGACACCACATTGTAACAAGTCAAAAAGTATACATACATAGTAGATGTCAATCTTACCCTGAAGCCAACACACTTGACCCCACAGCTTTCATTTTGGGGAAAAATTACATTTGGCTAAAAATTAAGCAATTTTTATACAATATCAATTCACCAACCAACCTGATTATACATGTTTTTATATTAAAAAAAAAAAAAAATACAAAAAAAATTCTCATGTGCTTCTCTTAATCAAAAACAGCTATATATGAGGTGCTTGTTCTAAATATATGGTCATCATGAGCCAAATAATGCAGTTTAGTTGGCACAGCTTATAGAAGGACACATCTTACCCTGCCCTACCCTAAATGCTTTAACGGAAACACCCTGATTTTTCTAATCCAATCTTAAATAAAAATGAGACAGGTTGCGGTTTCGTACCATTTCGGCCATGTGATCGGTGACAGGCTTCAAGGCCTCTACGGAGTCAATAGTGACAGTTGTGGCCTTCTCCACTGCCAGCTGAAGACTGAACCGGTCCTGCAGTTCCTTAAGACTGAAGTCCAGTTTAGGATACGTGGCTCCTTCCCTCTGAAACACGCAAGATAGGAATCAAATCAGATAATAAATGCCATCAAATGCGCCTTGTTGCCTCGATTATTGAAAAAAGAAGGGTAATTATCTGAGATTCAAATATGGGTCAAAATATTCCCTTTTATTATCTTTCATTTAGTTTAATTAGTAACAATTTTATTAGTACAGTATAATGATGTTGTAAAATGTTGAAAATTTTAGTTTATTTTTTAACACATTTTTAAAATAATTGTATCAAATTATCATGTTAAACTGAGAGTCCTACTATTAACTTACTCAACTGATTGCATAATACTAGAACACAAGTAATGCTTAAGGCTTCCTGGCAGAACCAGTGAGTTTGGTCTGTGTTATTTGTATACAAAAATCATAAGAAAGCTCAAGACGACCCATTAAATAATGAGACATTCGCGGGGAATCGCTCATCGCCAGAGGCTCATGTTGAATATTACTGGCTCCAATTACAGAGACTATTTACTTCAACCTTTCGCAGGCGGCACACTTTGTTATGAGGCCTGATCGAAAGAAACCATTGAACTTTATGGCCCAATTAAAGAACCAAACATCATTACGTTTAAGTGCACTTATTTTCGAAAGAACCAAGCAAACTAGCTAGCTAAAATAACCATGAGAATGTCAAACGCTGAATGTATTTATTCTGTCTCATAACTTCTACGTACGGCCAATTAAAATCCAATGAGGTTGAACAGTCCTGCTCTCGGAGGTCTGGTCGTCAGCCAAATGTGTGGCTGCATAAAATACGAACTGTAAATACGGCATATATTATAGCAACAGCTTGCTAAGAGGTGCGGAGATTGTGTTAATGTGGGCTGTGCGTTGACATGTGCAGTCATTTATTATTCGAAGGGAGGCGTTGGCGGCTTTACACAGACAGCTGGGAATTATCGGCAAACACATCATGGAAGGGTTGGGACAGAACAGGTCGGCCGGTGCATTAATACACGCGACTGCTAAATCTGTCCTCAATAGAGATCACATGGACGCCGGCCAAAGCAAGCACAAAGGTTGTGGAGGGATAAATCATGCCCACGGAGATGACTACTACAGCCCGGCCAGGCAGAACACGAGATGCAGTGTTGTGTATTTAGAGACGGTTTGGCAAAGGCCCATATTTTCACAAAGCCCCAGTCCTGACAAGGAGAAACACGCGTGGTGACCTCGGCGTTAAGGATGTGTCGTTCCAATCTTCAATGCTTCAGTGACGTTGTGCAGATAAAGGATGCATTGGGATGCAAGAAAGGGCACTTATGGCAACTCTGTGAGGAAACGCATCTCAATCTACCGAAGCCTAGTGCACACAACATGATTTTGAAATTTTGGGATTGAGTATTTGGTCACTTAGTGCTCACTGACGGCAGATGAATTGCTTTTACATTGAAACTTAATGGTGACTTTCGAAAGAGCCGTTTTATTTTTTCCTCCCAAGGTGAAATATGTATGAATATTTTGCTTGCTATGACCTCAAATGATTGTCCGGTCAACAATGTGAATCATTACCATAATACTATGAAGAATATTTTACAGTCTGGATTAAGATCACACAGTTTTGTCTTCAAAACTTCAAATCACACACACACACACACACACACACACACACACACACACACACACACACACACACACACACACACACACACACACACACACACACACACACACACACAAAACCCTACAAAACAAACAAAAAAACACATGATCAAATAAAATATACAAAGCTAAACAAATCAAGCATTAGAAGAAAACTTCTGTTAGATTGTTTTGTACTTTTCGTGACAACAATCATAAATGGCTTTGGGGAAAAAATTAAACAAAACAAAAAACAACAAAAAAAACTAAAAGCAATGAACAAAAGAACAAAGCGAAAC
Source organism: Meda fulgida (assembly GCA_030578275.1). NCBI lineage: Eukaryota > Metazoa > Chordata > Actinopteri > Cypriniformes > Leuciscidae > Meda > Meda fulgida. The sequence goes on along the minus strand of CM060637.1, from coordinate 8,792,145 downwards.
AAAACAAAACAAAACAAACATTACATAAATCCTGCACTATCTTAACTTGCCAAAAGTAGGCCAATCGCAATTTATTCAGAAACGCTTATTCAGAAACACTTATTCAGAAACGGTCCCATTTACTGAACTAGCTGGACTATTTTTACATTCATTGAAATAATTAGTATATCAATATAAATTCTATTATAATTTACACAAGAAAGCTTCTGTTAGATTGTTTTGTATTTTTCATGACAACTATCATAAATGGCTTAAAAATAAATAAAAAATTAACAAAACAAAGCAAAACAAAACGTATTTTTAGCCTGTTGGGCATCTCTGAAAAGTTGGTAACAAAGTTTCATTACTGATTTGTCCTGTGAGTTTCAGCATTTTCATCTCAGACCTTCACATGACCCAGTTCTTCTATACTTTCCAGGAAGGTTTCCATGGAAGGTGTTGTGTGGGTTACAAATGGGCTTATGTGCACCTGTGACAATAAATCAGTATGGGGAAAAAGGGGGATACCTGGGAATTGGTTGAGGGGCAGGCTGGCCCAAAGACACCCTCAAGTGCGCCCAAAAATAGCGCAGGCACCTCTGTTCGAAGGAATTATATAGTAGATGACAGCTGACATAGTAGAGAAACTCGTCACTTTGACACAAAAGACAAGTTCAGGCAGGTATTTTAACGCTGACAGGTATATAGTCTTATGAAAAGCACCAGCTGTTTTATGGCATCAGCCTCCACTCCAACTCCATTTTAACAGTGCAATTAACCTGTTTTACAACCAGTTCACTAACAATGCACGAGGAAGGTTTAACACAAATGCTTGTATCTGTATATGACAAACACATAACTGAGAAAAGCCTCCAAAATTATTATACCTTTGTTCAGCAAGGAGACATTACATTGATCAAAAGTGACAGTAAAGACTGTAAAGATTTATAATGTTACAGAATTTCAAATAAATTTTGAACTTTCAGAACTGTTTTCAACATTGTTTCTTACATGTTACAACATGTTTCTTAAGCCGATAATCAGCATATTAGAATGGTTTCTGAAGGATCATGTGACACTGAAGACTGGAGTAATGATGCTTTGATCACAAGAATAAATTACACTTTAATTACATTTATTTTACCATATTTTGATCAAATAAATGCAGCCTTGGCGAGCATAAAGAGCCTTCTTTCAGAATAAAATAATTAAATTAAATTAAATATCAGAATACAACCATAGATAAAAATAAAATAGTACCTCAGCATAAAATTGTTCCACCAATGACAGGGAACAGACAGGCTGATCTTTGGACACAAGAGGTTGGTATTCTGGTTGGACCAATTGGACGGCCCTCAGGACCATTTCTCTCTCATCCTTCTTAAACACACACTGGCTGAACACATCATCCACGGACATGCCGTCCACCTCCATCTGCTCCAGACACCTGTAAAGAGAGATGAATACAATAAAAATAATTTTGGATTTTTCAGTTACTTTCCTATAACAGGTTAACATGGCCTTCAATATCAAATCTCATCCTCTCACATTCATTTCAACAGTGAATTTATCTCACAGATGAAGCCATTTGCTCTCAAAAAATACCTAAAAAACACCTTGAAAAAAAAAAAATAACTTTGATAATCCAAAGGTGGAAGGGAAAGGCCTTATAATGAGAAAACTTCCACAGCCGCAGCACCTGTGCTCATAGCATCAAGACTGGCGGGGTGTCGGAGCGGATTATCAAATATTTGCATTGACACGGAGTGCCTTCGAACAGAACGTTCTGCTCCCTCTAGTAATGTGTGTTAGATAGGCCACTGCCATATGTCCCAAGAATTACAAGGCCGTGTTTATTCGAACAGAAAAAGTGTGAATAAAGTCAGAGCCCTACGCAGCTGGACTGCTCACTGTTGATGTAAAGCTATGTTCCTGTCGTGGACAGAATACTAATCAAAGCATGAGAATGAGAGTCTGAGCCAGAGAAAATATGTAAGGAGGAATATTTAATACTCGCTTAATGTTACTGTGCAGTCATGATGCAAAGCAATTATTACCAAAGTTAATTAATTGCACTATTAATACATTGTTGATTTGAAATCCTGCCCAAAACAGTCCATTACTAGTCTGGAAAACATGTGGTGAAGTGATATGGAAGTATAATGTGGTCAACAAATTTGCAACTACTTCACAGTCATGCAATATCTTAAAATTAGGGAATATACAGTACTGTCCAAAATTTTGGGGTAAGATTGTTTTTTTATATATATATTTATTTTTCAAGGACTGTTTAAACAAAAATGCTGTTCTTTTTGATCAAAGAATACTGGGATAACTGTTTTCAGCATTGATATTAATAAGAAATGTTTCTTGAGCAGCAAAAAAAAAACAAAAAAAAACGCATATTCGAATAGTTTCTGAAGGATCATGTGACACTGAAGACTGCAGACATGATAGTGAAAATTCAGCTTTGCCACCAATGGAATAAATGACACTTTTAATTTAATTTAAAATATATTAAAATAGAAAACAGTTACTTTAAACTGTAATGTTATTTCACAATATTACTGTTTTTATTGTATTTTTGTTCAAATAAATCCAGGCTTGATCAGCATAAGCGATTTCAACAGATCCCAAACTGTAGTGTGCGTATCTTCAAAATTGACTAGTCGTTGAGTTGTCTGAACTAGTTGGTTGTGAACAACTAAACTATATAAATAAACTTACAATTATTAATATAGAATTAAATATATTAAGAAAAATATAACTACGGCTCTCAGAGCACCCATTGACTTCTATAGTAGGAAAAAAATAATATATAAAAGTCAATGGGTGCCGTGAGCTGTCTGGTTTCCAACATTCTTAAAAATATCTTCTTTTCTTTTCAACAGAAGAAAGTTTCTCATACAGGTTTGGGAAAAACATGAGGGTGAGTAAATAATGACAATTTTCATTTTTGGGTGAACTATCCCAAATAAGACACCTTCGAAATGTGACACTTGTAGAAAATCACATCAATACGTGGTCACAGATGTTCAATTTCAGGTATGAACAGAATGATTTAAACTAAACCCAAGAACTGAAAGACGAACCACAGCAGGCTCTTTAAAGTCGACAATCGATGTCTTGAAATCTATTGTTTCATGCAGTGAATCTATTACACTTACACAGAGTTAATGGCTGTAGCAGGAGCGTTTTAACGTTCCAGAGCGAGTTTACTGTGCTAACTAAAAGCACAGCATGTTCTCAGCACGGTAAAACCTCTCTGAAAAATCTCTCAATTTACCTTAAAATCTCCAGCTATTGAAAACAACTAGTCATTGTTTGGTGGATAACTATCTGACTTTCATTCCACTGATTACAATTAAATAACAGCAAAGCTGCGGTAACTAGCAAACACAAAATGCACATTATACATTATTGTAATGCCTTCAACAAACCAGGAACTTCTTACTCAACATCCAAAACCTTAGTAAGTCTATCAACCAATCAAAATCAAGAATTCAACAGAGCTGTGGTGCTAGTTGTAAACTAGTTATTTAATCACATTTATTCGGTAAGGTCTGCATTCGGCTGAGGTATTTCACATTACCATGAGGCTTCAGGACAGGGTTATTGCTAATATAAGGTTCGCCTGAGAAAGCAGAGGCAGTTTCCAAAGCAACAGGCTCCTTTGGGAGTGAAACACACCGACGATGAGTCATCAGTGCCCTCTAGTGGGCGAACACCGTGAAGATGAAGCCGTCGAGGGCGCGTGAGGCCTTTAGAAGACATTCCTTTACCCTTTCCATCTTGTGCGTGACACGTGACAGAGCAACAATCGCATCATTACCTCCTGAGGGGTGTGTTCAATACTCTAGTAAATGTTAAACCCTGAGCTGATGCAAATGCAATTAGGAGAGGCGGATAACTCTATCAGGGTAATTCTGAAGCATTCTTCTAAATGCCTGATCTCTTGCAGAGGACAAAGGGAGCTGATAAGTGTAGAGGTGGGTGTGAGTTGACTTTCCTTGGGATTTATGAGGAGAATTCAAAGTGCCACTTTCATTTCATTAGCCAAACAGCTAACAGCTGTCCACTGCTCCGGGGGGGTGTGTCCACGGTTGCAGTGTGTGTTCACTTTTTTTTTATTGAAAAGTGCACAAAATATCGGTCCCATTTAATTGGTTGACAAACACATATACACATACATAAATAAAGTTCATCTTTAAAAACACTAATAATACTGTTAAATGTAATCTTTTGCAAATCTCAAAATGAATAAGCAATTTTCATTCTATACATTACAGTATTATTATAGTATTTATTACTATTCTGAATTCTGAGGTTTTTGTAATTTATGTGATTTTGTCATTATTAGTTTTAGTATTTTTATAATTTTATATTTGTTTTTAGCATACACTGTATATTTGTATTTCAGCTTTAGAAATTAGAGTATTTCAACTTAAACTTTAAATTTTTGTTTTATTTCAGCCTTTTTTTTTCAATTAAAAAATTCGGCAAGAACTTTTAAATTATAACATCATACGAAGTGCACAATATTGTGTGGCACTACATCCAAATATGCTTCTTTTTTTGCCAGTTCCTCCTCCGTACAGCAAACTACGTGACACACACTGTATAGTGACTGAGTCAGCGATTTTGGACACATATGTGAATGCATAAAATACCTCTCGCATATATCTTCTCATGCACCTTTTGAGGTCAAGAAGTCAAAATTTGTTTTCCATCCACACCGACAGCTCTTGACTTCACGATAGCGCTTGCATCACCTGATCTTGACTAGTGTCATTGCACGCAAAACGACAGTGTGAACGGTTGATCCTGAAGATCGTGACTTGAAAGAAAACCACATTCGTGTGTAAATAGGTCGGCAAGTTTGAATTCCAGAAAAAGATGCAACAACCCTGCCACATGAGAGCTGAAAGACAAATTGAAACTGTGGCGAGGAGAACAAAGAGAGACAGATGGATAAAAAAAATAGGCTCCACTGGGGTTTGTAAAAAGAAGATATCCACTGCACAAGTGTGTTTGCCATCAGCTCACTGTGATCGATCACCCAGCCAGCTGCCACAGGCCACCCTGCACCTGTCCTTCTGTTCTGTCACTGGGCGGCACCATATTGCCTCAGCAGTCACCTTTAGGACTTATATACGCAGACGCACAGTAGCCTAATACAATCAACTGGGTAGCTTAAAACGGTTACAGTGTGGCAACACAAGCTGCTAAAGATGGAGTGCGAATGGGAAAAACTTTCTGGTGGATTTTGAACCAACGTCAATCGTTGATCGTTTTGAAACGATCGATGAAACGTGATCGTTTTAAGACGTTTAGCTCAAGACAGATTAGCTCAAACATGAGGCTTAAAGGGATTATTTCACAGATAAATCTAATTCTACACTACACTAATATTTTGATAAATGTTGCAACTGTTTTTGTCCATACAAGGAAAGTCAACTGGGTCCAAAGCAATATCTGAGATATTTTGAAACACTAGTATGAGACATTTTTCTACATATCTTTTCCAGACATTTTTTTTTCCATAGAATAATGTAGAGCTGCACGATTCTGGATAAATTGAAAATCACGTTACGTTGTAATGATGTAATCGATAGAATCGTTATTTGAAGTGCCAAGTTACTTTCCAAAGGTGATTTGACTATTTTGATCACTTCCGTAGATATCAGTGTTTATATCTGGACTATAAAGTTTTATCCCAGTACTTCTGTGATCATTTGAATATCTGTTGAATAGAAATAACGAAACTGTGTGGTTGAAATAGTGTTAGTAAAGCTGTTTCATACCTATACATGACAATTGCTCTCTCTGGATCAGCGGCAGGGCAAACGCAGATTTGAATGTTCCAGTGTGATTTTGTCAAAGGTTTAATAGATACGGGCGAATCGTTGTCATTTAGGAATCATATCGTGTGGTTGTTGTACAGCTCTAGAAGAATGACTTTCTAATCGCATTAATTACTGATTAATGAATGAAATCGATCAGAATGACTGCATTTCTGTCAATATTTTCTGAGAAAAGCAAATAAAAACAACATTTCAAAGTCATTTGGTACGAAATTGTGTCTGACAAGCATTGAATATTTTAAATAAATAATTATACTAAATACAAAATTGACAGCCCTAATTGATAAACCTATTTTAATATATGTGATGATAACATATACAATATAGAGGGGGGGAAGCCAAAACAACAGTTTTTGGTTTGGCCTCATTCTGTCAAGGAGCTCCCCATATAAATGCAAGAGAGGAGGTGTTCTGCTAAATCCCTTCTGCCAGGAGATGAGCAGCACACAAAACAAATAGATGACCAGAGAGAAAATGGCAGTCCACTGAGTTAATGCTCTTTAGATGAATGACCACAATTTGAATTTCTATTTTTGGACCTAGTCAAGGCAGGCTCAGAATAATCCTACAGTACCATGGATGAATGAATCAGCTAACGGATAATGTATTCACACAAAAAAGCATATATATGAGCGCCATTACGAATTTGCATGTTTATCAATTTAATTCAGATTCAGATAGGGAATCTAAAGAGAATGAGGGAGTCTTTGTTATCCATGTCTTATTGCACACTGCAACACTGACATCTAGAGACACAGTCTGGAACTGTCAATCAATTCAACATTGTGGAATTCGTATTATTATGCTACTTAATGTTTTGACATGATAATGTTATACTTTCTAAATGTTCTAAAATACTTTGAGTCATATTTAATCCTAAATTATATAAAAACTTGAATTACATAATGGAAAAAATGCATAGACTATGAAGAGAGTTTTAGTACCATTTTACCATTATGAATTTTCTGCATCTTTTTCCCCATCTGATTTTGGAGTAAAATATGACCATATCATGCTTTCGTGAGATAGTACTTGTGTGATGATAAACTGGCAAAGCACCATCTGTCGGATCCACCTATACATAGGTGTGATTGGAATACATTGAAGCTCAGGTTTTGGTAAGTGGTTACCTGGTTAAGATCCACTTTTCACACGCAGACATGCGGCCCATGCACTCCAGAGCAGCACAGTAAGACGTGATATTGGGTTTCAGGCCTGCTTCTTCAATCAGGACAAACAAGCGACGAATGTGATTGATGGAACCCTGCAAAGCACAGTTTAAAAAAATTACTTAAAATAAAAGTTTTTTTTTTTATTAAAATGGAAAATCATAGAAATGTAAGACTGAAGGAAAAGGAACACACAAAATACTGAAAAATATTGTTAAAAAAAGGATTTTTTTTAATGTAAAGAGACTAAAGGGAAAAAACAGCCAAATACTTAAAAATTCGGAAAATACAAATAGTAAAATAGTTTTTTTTAAAGCTGTGGAAATTAAAAAAAAAAAAAAAATAAGACTAAAGAGAAAGGAATCAACTAAATATTGAACTAAATATTAAAATGGAAAATGATATAAATGTAAATTAAGGGGAAAAACAATATATAATATAAACATATATATATACACAATGAAAAAGTACTACTCAAAAGTTTGGCATCAGTAAGATTTAAAAAACTTATTCACACATTTCTTATATTTCTCAATATTACTATTTTCACTATATTTTTTAATCAAAATAGTTAACATGGTGTAGAAAGAGAGATGCAAATGTGCATACATACTTTTTTGGCCCACATCCTCATGATGGTGTTGTAGGCGCTGATAGACAGATGCTTGCGTTTGGATAACTGACGGTGATGACATAGTAAATAGTTCTGAGCTCGAGCCACGTCGTCAACGAACACGCACGCCTCCAAGTAACAGCGAATTCTGAGCTGAGGATCACCATAGCGGTTTCCTTCCTTATCCTCCAGAAGCCTTTCAGGAGCAGTCACGCTCTGCTGGTCCACCTCCAGTTCCTCTTCCAATTCATTACCTGTAACCTCTGCTGGTTTCTCTTCAGTAGACGTCGCAGAAACTTCACTGCTGGAGACCTTTTGCAATCCTGGATACCTGGCGACTAAACTTTCGGAGGTTCTCAAAACCTTCCGTTTAGCCTTTTTTTGCAAAGCGTTTTCTTTGCCTTTGGAGGATGTTGCGGTTGACGTAGCGGCTTCTACTTTAGTTTTCGTCATACTTTTGCCCGTCGTGATTGTCTTTGAAGATTTACCAGGAACCATCAAACTCCCTTTGCTGCTTTTACCCGGAACTGGCTTGTCGTGAATTTTATGTGAAGTTTGGTTTTTGGGTTTAATCCACTTTTCACGCTTGAGTTTCTCCATCCAGCGACTCGCATCAGTTTTGAAACCTTCAGTTACACCCTTTTTAGCAGCTGGCCCACTTTTAAGCATTTCTGCTTTTTCTCCTGGCAAGTTCTTTTGATTATTCCCAGGTGCTGTTTTCTTTAGTCTCTGCTGCATTTTGATGATTTGCACCTTTGAATGTTTGACATCTACAACGTCAGATTGGAGCTGCTGGATTCTGGCCTCCAGAACTGTGGGGGAAAAAAAGAGAGAAAAATGATGAGCAAATTAATATTATGAATCTTATATATAAAAATGCTTGTAATGGAGTTTCAATATCCATGAAGGTTCATTGTAAATATTGTTAATAGCTATTATTGTATATTTAGTAATACATTTCAGTTTTAATATTTTATATTTATCTCAACTGCTTGATTATTTATATAATAAAAAATTGTAAACTATATAACCGCACAGTTCTATATATACACCTACAGTGCACTCACATACAAGCAATAAATATCACATAGCAAATCTTGGCTGTGTGATTTTCTATATCGTCACAAAATTTAAACTATATAATCACCCAGTGATATAATTGAAGTAGGATATATAGTACATCCAACTTTAACCACATACATAATGTGTATTAAACTCACGCAAAGCAATATATACTATATAGCATATCGCTGCTAAGTAATTGTTTATATCATTGCAAAATGTAAACTATATTGTCACACTGACAGCTCTAATCTGATAAATGCAACTATAAGACATGGTGATATTAAGATATTAGAAACATTTAACTTCAAGATTTTCTGTAAAGCTATTTTTAAACAATACTGTGAAAAGAGCTATAGAAATAAAACAGTCTTGAAATTAAAATGTAAATAAACGTATTTATTATTTTATTAATGAATATTTTAATCTACAAAAAATACCCAACCACAGATCATATACAGCCAATTTGCTATCAAATAAATCATATACAATTCAATTGTTCTCATATAACACAAATCTAATTCAACACCTGTAAATCAATGATAAACATTAGATATTGCCATAAGGGGAAAAGATACCATACCATCCAACAACTGAGACTGTTCCCAGAATCTTTTCTTCCTATCTTCCTTCTTAGGGATGGCTGAATAGTGTCTTTGGTAAACTGTAGCCCATGTTTTGTCTGAGAAATGACAGAGGAAAAACAGTGCAATAAAAAGTTTACAAACTCTATAACGTTACTGTTTGTTTTTTGGTGCTGGAGCACAGAACGAGAAATAAAACCTAATACAACAAAGACTCCAAACAGACATATTACTGTAAGTCTAGATAACATTTAAGACCAAATTAAGACCAAAAATGTGCACCACGTTGCAAAATCACCTCGTTTAATGAACTATGACAGACTGTTAGATGTCAAAGCCTCCTTGACATTGAGATATTAATGAGCACCTGAGATGTAAACAACTTGACTTTTGGCAAAGGACATTTTAACGTAAATGTAAAATACACCTGATATTAAAGAAATTATTGTTTAATGAAATGACTGACTTAATGTGCTTTGAAGGACAAGACAAATGACAGCATGACAATAAGACAGTTTTCTCTTTACCTTGAATGTGTCTCTCTCCATTACTCCGTATTCTAAGACACAGGCGGCAATAATCGCCATTTAGAAATCTTACAGCCCTTTCAACCGCCAAACTGCGAGATAAACCCGCTGAATAGGCACACAGTCTCAAAAGTGACATGTTGTCATGATAGTTTTGAAACACCACATTATCCCGTGCAGAAGGCGGCCATTTTGTTCAGACCTGACGAGTTCATAGGCGATAGAACGAGTCCAGACCTCAGAGAGTAACGAGCAGATCGATCAAATTTTATTCTGACGTTGGATAAAAACCTGCTACTGTACATCGTATGTAAGTTATATTTCATTGATATATAATCACTTATTTTGGGTAAGCTTTAGGAAATATTCTTAATGCAAGTGGAAAACAGGAGAAGTTCCCATAATCAAAAATTAAAACACTTATGTAAAAAACCGGTAAGCTGTCTTAAGTTTTGTTCGATATTACAATGGGGAAGGCTCAGTGACTGTCAACTGACAGCCTATTTAAGTGTTAAAAAATGTACTTATCAAAGGATGTCTGAATTCAAAAGGTGTGTAGGCTATTAGTCAGAGGCCATACAGTAGATGGCGAACTTTGACAAATTATACAGTAGGCTATCACACAATGCGCGAGCCTCGGCATTTCCCGCGCAAAGTAAGGCTACACAAATGTATGTCTTTCGGGTTTTCACCTTTGTGTGAGGCGTTTAAGGCTTTTCTACTTTATGAGCCGTCTTTCTGTATAATACAATGTGAAATTAAAAATTAAAATGGATGATGAGAGTAACAAATCTACAGTATAGATTACCTATAGAAGTTTGGGCTTAGTAAGCTTTTAAGAAATGTACAGGCTATACTTTTATTCAGCAAGGATGCATTTAACTGATCAAAAGTAACGTTTTTTTACATTGTTTTTAAAAAAAACTATTTCAAATAAATGCTGAACTTTCTTGATCTTTCTGAATCCTAGAAAAAAAATATCTTGGTTTCGACAAAAATATGAAGCATCACCACTATTTTCGACTGACGATAATAAGAGATTTTTCGTAGCAGCAAATCAGGGGGATTTCTGAAGGATCACGTGACCTAGAAAGTTTTTTTACCTCGCTTGAGGTGGTTTTGACTTGTGCGAAAAAGAGTTAATGCGAATAATGGGAATTGGAAACGCATTTGCCGAATAAATTCTGACATAGCGAACATCAAAACCATGTGACCAATTGGCTGTTTCTGCTGATGGTGTTTTGCTGTTGGTTACGAGGTTACCAATACCACCGTCATCCGATAAAACAACTTGATGGAAACACACCTAATTGAAAAAAAACACACACCTAATTCACTTATCTCTCTCTCTCTCTCTCTCTCTCTCTCTCTCTCTCTCTCTCTATATATATATATATATATATTGATAGAATCCCAGATACTAAAGAATGATGCTGAAAATTCAACTATGCCATCACATATAATATAATATCACATATTAAAATAGAAAAGAGTTATTCTAATATGTAACAATATTACTGCTTTTAAAAACATTACATCTTACAGACCTCAAACCTTTGAACGGCTGTGTATGTATTATGTATGTGTGTGTAAAATCTGTATTATCATTGTTTACTTAACAAAAAAAATTAAAAGTCGAATTAAATTAAATTCAAATTTTGTAATAAGTCTGTAAACACATATTGACAGTATGGTGGCAGTCATACCAGCAAGTTGTGCATAGCTAGTAGGTGGAGATCAGACATTGTTTATTACTACGGTTCACAGGGTCACCTTTCTGACAGGCCCTTCTCTGGTGTGATAGTCATTACTGGGTGACTGGCTGTCAACAAAAGGAGAGAAGAGAGCCATTCAAGACCCTGATCATATCTCCAGGTAGGATGAGGCTGTCATTCTCTTGGACTCTGATATTCAGACTTTTTTGCACACCTATATGAAGGGTGTTTTTCTTTGTTTTTTGCAAATAAAATTATCACTTGATTAGCCAATGCTTCGTGCAAGTATGAGTTGAGGTTTCTGGACGAAGAACAGTGAACAATTCTGGAAATAGAAAATTCTTGCTCAGAATTGAGTCCTTTTTTAGTCCTCTAAACAAGTCAATGTTTGGTGTATTTTACAACCACACTGAGAAGGTTAGAATACCCTCATGCAGCACATTTAGGAAAATCTCTCCACACCTGTCAACACTTATTACTCAGTATGCACAAAAATATGAAAAAAAAAATATCCTCATGAAACTTGAAGGGAAATTTGAAGTTTGCACACTTGGTACAGAACATCTCCCACATCTGTGAGTCGCATCTCTTTTTGATTATCACTAAGGATGAATGTCTACCAATCACATACACAATCTTTTCACTTTAAAAAGTAACATGTTATCACTCTCAGATCTCTGTCAACTTTCCAGAGAGGACGAATACTAGGAGCTGTTGATCAGATAGACTGCTAACTTATCACTGATTTTGGCTACAATGGACAATGGTCACGAAGCAGGAAATGCAAATAGGCTTGTTGTAGATTGATCTTCAGTTGTGGCGGCAGTGGACAGATTCCGAATTAGAAACGGATGTTTATGCAAGCGACCGCACAGTGTGGCACTCTGGTTATCTTGGCCACCTGCATCGGAGGCATCTAGCAGGAAGTCTGTGGTCGACATGAGACATAAATCATTGTGCGATTCACCTCAGTCGCATTGTTACAAAATAAGCTAATATTTTGGGAGTTTCATACGCGTAGTCCACAGAATATGTTACGAAAAATGACATAACAAATACTAATAACTAGTGGATAAAACGAACGTTTTCGTGCTGATGCCATTTACCATTGGTTAAATGTCAGTTGACGTACTTTGAAGCGAAACAGGTACACTGAGTTCGCATTGGGGGGTGGAGGTGGGTGATGGAGGGGGATTGGAAGAGAGTCCGTATGTTAGCAGGAGAGCGAAAACAATTAATAATGGGAGCTATTAGGGGGAGATCGTCATCGCAAAGAGGGAGGTCGGATTTCAGGCCCTTTTGGAGGACTTTGATGGTACAAAACAGGCCTCATTACTGAGATATTATCTCCATTCATACACTTCCAGAGTTGATGGGAGCCCTGCTGGGAAAGATTAGGTTCCTTTCGCAAGTGAACATCCCACATGGCTGCACAGATTTTCTCAGCTCAGGGCGCAGCCGGCATAGCATGGCATCATGGGAGCTGAGCAGAGGCCTATTGACGGCCAATGATGTGTGGAATTAGAGATAGTTACCTTTTCTGTGAGGTTATGTCAATCAAGATTAAGTCACATATGGTTTTCTTTTGTTTTTTTGTCTTCCGGTACATTAAATACACCGTTTTCAGAATCTGTCAATTCTTTGACATTTAAAAACAAAAAAAAAAGAATAGTATGCAGTACTGTTTAATTTTTTTTTTTTGTGATGCTAGGAAGCTGAGCGGACGTGGAGAGCCGAGCTCCCAAATTTTGGTCTCTGTCTTACTTTAAACAATCTTTTTATTTATTAAAACCCAAACTTTTTATTTCTCAGAAAGAAGTCTCTTATATTCACCAAGGCTGAATTTATTTATTGATCAAATATACAGTAAAAATGTCACTATTATTGGTTATTTATGTTATGACAAAGCTGACTTTTCAGAAGCCAAATACTCCAGTGTCACATGATCTTTCATAAATAATTCTAAAATGCTCCATCAGCCATTCTGCAATGTACATTGTGTTTGATTTATTAAAAGGTTTCGATCGTGGCAGTTGTGCTGCTGTGTTCTGAGGGAAATAACTGTGCTGTGGACATGCATTTAGCAGAGGTACTGTCATCCACACATTAGCCTGAACAAGTTTATCATCACATCTGACATTCATGTGGACAGAACTTTGTTCTTGAACTTCTAAGTGCAACATCTTACAATTCCCCCTAAAAGAATGTAATTACCATCAATTTCCAAGGAAGCGGGGGCTGATATTATGGACTTCCGGGGTCTTTGAGTGTGCTAGAGAGGCACAAGATTGCTCATACTGTATCTTCTGTATCTTCTGTATGATCTGTAAATTAGACAGCAAAGCAAGTCAAAAAGGAAGGACAATACACAAGTTATTTAAGTTAAGTGGGGTTTTTTTTGTTACAAAATTTTGGCTACATTGTGTCAAAATTGGCTTGGAACTTTCCTGAATAAGTCATGGTCACATTTGTGCAGATCCCTAACCTTAAGTATGAGCAACAGTTATTGTGATTAGTGCCTCAGAATGCTTCGCTAATCAAAGCTGCATCCATTTTACTGCTTTTTCTCAGACTGTAGCCAGCTGTTGAAGCGCACAGCATGAAAGTGATGGGTACTTTTCAGTGCCATCCATTTTTACGAGGAGCATAAAGGTTGACGGGGAGGAGAGAAATTAAAGGTAGGGGTCCACTTCAGTTAGGTTTAATTGGGGATGAAGGACTAAGATGTATGAGACTAGAAAAAAGACTAGGCTTTGAAGTACAGTGCTAGAAACCCAAAGGCCGATATTCCCATGCAGACGGAAATGACTGCGGGGAGTTGAAAAAGTCTGCAGACTGCTGTCTCCATAGGATTTTACAGGCTAAATTTGAGGATTAAAGCTTCACAGACTTGTTAGTTAACTAGCTACAAAGTGTGAAGTGACTGACTTTTCTCTGTAAAACACACTTTTCAAGCTCATTTTCACCCTCTGCCCCTGGGCTGCACACTTCATTGAAACCAGGAGGCTTTGAAAAGGATGTCAGTGCTTCAGAGCGAAGGTTCGTTTAGACAAATGTGCCGCCAAATGCCACTCATTTAAGTAGAGCACACAAAATCTTGAGCAGCGATAAAGAAGGATTTTGTAAATATTTGACTTGGTGTCCTTTCGGAAAATGTTGTGCTTTTCAAGGCTCCCAGCTGTTCATTAATAAAATTCCAGAGTGATTTTCACTAGGTCAGAAGCCGACGTTAATGTCCATTGGGACTGTTAACATACAAGTGCCATTACAGGGAAGGGAGACCTCATCCTTGCTGCTCAAATTTATCAATTTTAAAAGTAGTTACAAAACCCTTTAACTTCAGTTTGATTTAAATAACATTTTGAAACTGTTATTTACCTAATTATTAACTTCCACAGACACTGCGATATATGACATGTGATGGCAACAGTTTATTTTGGATGTAAAATGATACGGCGCATCTGAGGATGAACAATTTCCTTAAAGGCCCACTGAAGTGCCTTGGAACGTGCAGCTTTTTATGATGAGATTTCCACTGAAACAGGAAGCTGAGGCGGAACATATTGAATGGCTCCACCCCCTTTTCAAATAGCCAATTGCGTTTAGTTTACCTCAAAGACTGTAAGTGGTTCCTGAGAGCACCATGGAAGCGAATCCGAGCGCTGAGGATACATTAAATTCAGTAGTAGAGGTGTGAATAAATTCTAGCCATTTCATTTTTAACCAACGTGCGGTTGGAAAACGCCAACCCATATTGCTCTGTGACGTGTCAATGGTCGCTTTGGCCAGATGGTATTTATAGCATAGGGAGCGGGACGCTTAAGATTCTAAGGAGCATTTGATTGGACTGAAGATGTGATGAGAAGCTGAAGTCCGCGGTGATGTCATAAAATACCGTGATCCATTTGAGCGGTTGATCCATTGAGAGACTGTACGTTTTTAATTATTATATTTTCTAAATAAAAATGTTTTCATTGTTTTGGAACACACCAGCTTATTCATAACCTTAATGCTAAAATATTCATACTAAAAGCTAAAAAACTTGAACTTTGTGGGCCTTTTTTAGTGGGCCTTTAAGGGAAATGAATGAAACGGTAAAAGGTAAACCATATTGAGAGTGACATTTACTTAAAATGATAATGAATAATACAGGCCCCACCCATCCAAGTCACCCAGATGCAAGCCCTGCCCTGAATAAAATGCAGGAAAGAACTGAGCCACCCCACCAAAGAGCAGGCAGACAGCAAGGCACAGAGAGTGAGAGAGAGAAAGACACCCATTTACAGCTTTACTGCCTTGTTCAGTCCGTCAGACTTGCTCTCACTGCCACCTCTATCATATCCTTTCCCTCTCTTTCTCTCTGTAGTCTCTTTGAATCTTTCACACACACACACACACACACACACACACACACACACACACACACACACACACACACACACACACACACACACACACACAGACACACACACACTCATTCAACTCAGCTCATTCATAGGCACGGGTCAGGCAGCTTCACATTCCACCTTGCTCTGCCTCTGGCTGAGAGGAGAGCCCTGCAAGGTGCAGCCATCACACAGGACACAGGCTCCTGCAACTCAGTCAGGTTGGACTGAGGGACCTGAATACTCTAGGACAATCTAACAAGACCGAGACGTTTCTTCAGGATGAAATTGCAGAGTTTTCATTCATCACTCTGAAGAGCAAAACCAGAAGACAGCGAGTGACAAGACCATTTTCTTTTTCAAAGAACTTTTGCCATCTCTTCTCATGTTCCTGCTAAAGGGGTCTGCGTGAGGCAGAGCACCCCGCGAAGACCAGCATCATGCCGACTACTTGTGCAAGGTGCACCTTGGGAGTCTGACCCATCATGTGCAAATGGACACCTACTACCGCTGGTCTCCACTTCGACCTCACCTTTGCTGGCTCAGCCCTCCCTTCTTATCCTTTTCCCCTGGTATGCCTGTCCTTGCTCTTTCTGGCTTGCTCTGCTCTTGGAGGTTGCCCACCTGGACTGGGGCATGACCCTCTTCATGTGCTGGCACAGGGCACAAATTGCTCTTGGACTCTGGAGCGGCACACACGCAGCTACAACCACCTAGAGGGTGATGTTCGCCTACGACGCCTTTATTCCGCCAACAAGTTCTTTCTCTGCATCGACAAGACGGGCAAGGTGGATGGCACCCGTCGGAAGAATTACGCTGACAGTGAGTAGACACACAGTGTTTTTCTGCATGCATGTGTTCCTGCAGAAAGGGAGTCGTGCTCATTTGGTCTTTATGATCTTCCATTAACTCTCTTATCATTTGAGTTTTATGGCTCTTTTAGTTCTCTGCTTGTAGGGTCAGACTTTTTTATTACGAGCATGTACAAAGGTGTTGCTAGGTAGGATGTGTAATACGCAAAACACTTCATGTGAATATGAAGGCCCTTATATTGGCCCACAAAATACTACACTTTGAAATATGGAAGTCTGTCTCTGCCTCAGAGTTTAAAAAGAAAAAAGTAATTGTGACTTTATCTCTCATGATTGCAGCTTTATATCTCCTAATTGCAACTTATTTTATCTTGTGACTTAATATTTCACAATGTGACAATTTCTTGTTACTTGTGACTTCTTGTTATTGTGACTTTATATACCGCATTTGTGACTTTGTCTATATAAGTTACCCGTTTTATTTTTTACTCGGAAGAAGAAACTGACTTCAACATTTAAATAAGGGATCAGTTGAACAGGAGAAGATTTGTCAAAACTGAACATCAAGTCCTTCATTCTTAAATGGAAAATGTAACCACAACTGTATATTTTGTTTTTGCAGTTAAGTACAGTTTCATATTTTCATACATATATTCAACATAAGTGTTTTGTTTTTAGAATCTTAAAACATTCTGCACACTGTCAGAAAAAAAGTGCAAAAATTTTACTTTTAGGTATACAACAGCTTGTCACTGGTGCAGTACCCTTAAAGGGACGACTTTGTACCTCTAAGAGGTGCATATTAGTACTTTCGATGTATTAATATGTACTCTTAATGTTCTGCTATTAACAGTTAAGGGCTAAATAATTTGCAAAGATGTCCATTTAAGGGTAAAGGCCCAGTGAATGTTTTAAATGTTTTTCTTTACGTTGACTATTTTAGCCCCACTGAAAATTGTGGGTGTATGCACATTTTTAAAAAGCAGGTGTAGTTTTTAGAAAGTTGGCAGATTTGGCAGACTGATTTATACACCAGATGTGCCTGTCATCAGTGTCATCCCATGCTCCTTACAAATCACTTCTCCCCTACCTCCTAATTTGGTTCCATTATCTTTACACTTGTTTCAGCTGGAGTTTTACGTTATGTCATCCTGTGTCAGGGTTTAGCAGTGGCTTTCCGTTCATTTGAATTTGGGATTTAACTGGTCTGTGTCATGGTGTGTTGACCCTGGTTGTTGTGTATGTGTGTGTTGTTGCAAAACAGAGTGAGTCAGACTTTTTTCCAGGAAAGTGGCTTTAACTGCTCTGCCACTGTGCAGATCTTAACTGTTGCATGACATTTGTTTATGAGTTTATGCTCTCCACGGCTGTCTCAGATCAGCTAAGATGCTTGTGCATAATACAGCTGGGTGAAATTGTACAGCCCTCAGAAGCAATTTGCTTGTGCATTTACTTACCATCCTCTCAATTCCTGTCCCTAAATTAAGGTCATTTTTGGCAAAGAGCCTTCACAGAAAGATATCTTGCATTAATTAGCCGTGCATCATTTCTCTATATTGCCTTTCAGGGTTCACATTAAAAGAATTTTTTAGATTTTCACAAAAAAAGGCCTTTGAAATACAGGTATCATGACTTAATTCAGTAAACTCAGAATCAGAACTTTGTTTTACATTGATCTTGTTGATGTTGCTTTGCTGCTATCCACCTTGTCCTCTGCTTAGCCCTCAGCGTCCGTCAACACTGCTGCGTTGCCCAAACAGCCCTGCACTGACTCTCACTTTTTCCAACTCTCGCTCCCAAACTCTCAGGTGCAAAAACAGTTGGAATAAGTCAACGGGCCCTTGGCTAATTGAGGTAGGAAAATATTGTATCAATCCCAGTGAACTGCAGACTGGAACAGCTGAGAGGAGAGGCTTCGATGAAAAGGAATGAAAGATAGATTGAGAGGTAAAAGGATGCAGGGGATATTATTGCATTTGTACATTGAACAACACACATTTATAGTATGTTTGAGAGTTTCCATGCTTAATTCACTAATTTTCATGCTGAGGATTCCTT
Organism: Meda fulgida; assembly: GCA_030578275.1. Lineage (NCBI taxonomy): Eukaryota > Metazoa > Chordata > Actinopteri > Cypriniformes > Leuciscidae > Meda > Meda fulgida. The sequence goes on along the minus strand of CM060637.1, from coordinate 8,773,377 downwards.
TAAAGGGCTGTTAATGGGCTAATAACTGCATGTTTGAAAGATTGCTCAAGTTTAATTTGTTAGCAAAATAATTTTAGATAGCACTGTTTGAGCCTGGACAAAATTATGCAACATGACCTGGAGGAAATGTCTTGCATAATTGTGCAAATGATTTTAGAGCTTAACGGGCCACAAACTAGCCTTGCTTTGGCTCCAATTCCTGAAACTTGTTTTTGTTCAGGTGCTGAATGGAACAAGCACTTTGAGGTTTCAGAATTCAAAGTAGATTGATGTCAATCAACTACGATAAGATTCTCATCGTTCACAGTTAATGGCTGCCTAATGCAAACTAAACAAGCTTATTTCACTATTATTTCACAGTTGAGTGCAAATGGAGGGTGGTCGTGCACCTGACAGTGCTTATTGACTGTTGGCAGTACAAAAACAGACACAGTCCCAATCCATTTGCTAGCAACTATTCTGCCGGTGCGCAAGCTTGTCATTAAAGGGAGCAAGCAAGGAAAAATTTGTCAATTTCATGGTTTTACAAGCCCTCCAAAAATTGGATTGTGCATGGCAAATTGTCTGCTACAGTATAATTAAATATTTACAATTTATATCTTGCTTGCCTCACCTGTCAATGGAAATGTATTTTGCACACATAATGGTGTAGTTTCACAATCTACGCGAGGGCTAACAAGCTACTCAGACAAACTTTGTGAAGACCCATACAGTAGTGTGAGTTTCACCTGCTACTCTATCAATAATGGCCTTCAACTTAGTAAATTAGTTCATTTTGCTCAAGGCAAGCTATCCAACAAATTAATACGGTACGTTTATTTAGATATAATGTTTTTCTAACTAGTAACAAATGTAGTAATGTACAAGTTTTCTCTAAAAGGCATGAGCAAGAAAATTAATGGAAATGTCAATTAGACTTCAAAGGTAAAGACTAACCATCAACCACCACTTGATAACTAAAGTGAGTTTGTGAGTAAGAAAGTAGATCAATCTTTATCCAATGTTTTCTGTCCATTCTGTTTTTAAGGATTTTACCTTAGCCAAGGTTGTTTTCTTTTACACTTTTCGTGATGCAGGTACTTAAAACCAGCTTAACTCTTTCCCCCCCCCTTAACATTTGGCTTTAAAAAGAACACTGTTGAAGTCTAGGGCGTATGTGGCTGAGGACATCAAATGCTTGACTTGAGTCCAGGCAACAACACTGTGCTTAAGGAAATAAAGTCATGTGACAGGCATAATCAGAAAAGTCACTTTTGCTAAAATATGGTCACTTTGCAGTTTGCCAGGCCTTTCCCTCATTTTCTCTCGTTCTCCTTCTTCCATTTCAGCTGTATTTACAAGAGTTGTGTCATGTTTACCAAGTTTCCTCTCACTTTTCTGCATCTTGCTTTAGATGTTACAGTTTTCCCTTGCCGTGATTTCATAGGTGTGTTGAGCTTGGACCCGAGTCACGGGAAGAAAATCATCCACCCGTTCTGAATATATTGTGGAATTATTTAAAACATATTTAAATAAGAGAGACTGTCAGTTCATGGACGCCTAGAGGCCACAGAGGAAAGATTGTGCACGACTGAATGCTGGAGAATTCATTTGGAGGTGAAAATAAATTCACAATATTACATTATATCAGCATATCAGGTCTGCATATGTGTTTTAGAAAACCAAAGAATTACAGAATGTTGTTTGATTACAGACAGCTGAAGTATGGATATATGATGAGACATTAAAGTACTTGGTTGCCTCAAACTAATTTGTTAAAGAGTGAGAGGGCATGTACTCCACTAAGTACCTTTCACACATATAGTAGTGAAGCTCCTGGTTTGTGACAGTTTAAGTGGTAAGGGCACATGGGTGCTAGGTGATTCCAGACGCTTCTGGAAAGTCTGGGAATGTTGCTTACATTTAGCCTGTAGGGGCCTCTTGGAGATTTTGGTGCCAGGAAAAAAAAAGAAAATCCTACAAATCCAGCCTTTTTAATCCTTCCGATGGACAGTTGTCCAGAGTTTAGTGAGAAAAGGATAGAAATCCATCTCTTGCCAGGTATTTTTGGCCCTGGGAAAGTGAAAAAGACAGAAACGAAAAAGACACACACTCTGAGAGTGCTAGAGCTCAAATTTCCTAATTTCTCTAACCTCTTCTTTTTCCGAAGGCCATTTTTGATGTCATGAATGGATAAAAAGACATGTTGCAATTGTAGCCCCTCAGGTCCTACTCGCCCCGCTCTTTGCGGGCCTTGAGCCCGGGTCTCTGACATAGGAGGTTGGCGCTAACAAGGACACTAAAGACCACAGTCTCTAGCGCGCCTCCTGAGATCAGGGGAGTGAGGTTTACATACAAAGCTCTCACTAGCTTGCCTCCATTACACTCACCCCCCTAAACCTCACTCCCATCCGTGTCACGGCACCAATGTAACCCCTCAGGTCCTACACTCTGTGCGGGCCTTGAACCTGGGTCTCCGACGTGGGAGCTGGGCGCTAACAAGGACGCGAAAGACCACAGTCTTTGAGGTGGAAGTGAGGTTTACATGCACAACTCTCACTAGCTGGCCTCCGTTACACAATTAGTAGTGTGCTTCTAGGGGCAAAGAAGCTGAGTAAAACTACTTTAAAAGCCTTTGCCGAATGGTTGAATCAGCAGTGCACTCTAGGAATTTGCAAGCAGTAATACTACAATGGCTAATAGGAATACACAAAATCTGGAATTTCTCATGAGGGTGAAAGTTTTCCCCATTCAGAGTTAAAGCTGGTAGAATTTGCAACACTAATCAACAGAAAGCTGCTTGGTTTGAAAGTGACTTCTGTGTGAGCCGTGCTTCATTCATAGCAAGAATATTGACAATATAACTTTTTTATTGTTCGCAAGTGTACATGTGTATTAAAATATTTAAGGATTAAATGAACATTGCACATCACCTCTGTCTTCGTATGCACACAACCCCAAGGCTGTAATCGCATTATCTAGGTCTATTAGTCCAACTTTGCAAAAATCCAACTTGCATGCTTTCAGTCAGACTGAAATGCTTATACGACATTTTAAAATGACAAATCATTCTTCAGCCTTATCATTCTAAATCATTCTTTAGCCTGATGGAAATCAAACTTTTAAAGCGCATGTAAATGCTCTTATTGAGTCACTGAATGTCAGTTTGAATCTGGTAATCTCTGATGATATTACAAAAACAGCCAACGATAACAACATAAAACTGGGCCTAGTATTATGATGACTCAACTAGTGCAATATATATTTTCATTTAAAGGTTGAGCACTCTATATACCCAGCGGTGCAATTACTGACAGGCAGTCTCATGGTTCAAAAGGTATTGCTCCGCTTCTCTCATCTTCGCTAACCAAACGGTAATGTTTGCAGAAAATTGACCCGAGACCATTTTTTCCTGAATGAGAAGTCATTAGCACTGTTATTATTATTTTAACTTTTTGTGAGGGATGTAAAACAAGTATTAATTAGATCAGTTGGGAACCCACAGCTTGGCTAAATCATGCAGTGCCATATGCTGACTAACATCTGCCAAAGCCAACACAGTCCACCTCTCTTGGCTCTGAGGCGAAATTAAACAGACAGACAGACTCGGCCTCATTGTGACTAGGTTCAGGCACTAGGCAGCGGCAAATTGGAGCACCCTCTTGGGATTGTAGTCGCTCTGAATTGACCTTTTGATTAAAGCTGTTCAACTTCAAGCTTAGGTTAACCCAGACGGTGTATCTTGGAGAGACTGAGCGACTACTGCGGATTTCCCATGCATGCATTTATAACAATTTGAGATTTACACATTCTTTGCCAGTCACAGTGTATATCACAGTATATATATTGTGGTAACATTAGTGTCCAAACCTGCCATTTTGGGATAAATATCAGAAGTTGAAATGCAGGCTTATTAAAGTGATTTCTCTTAGTCTGAAATGATACACAGGAATTCTGCTGTAAGTCTCCCTCTGGGTTTTCTTGCAAGTCCATTGTATTTATTAGTGGTTCACCTCATGTTTTGGTGACCTAAATTGATGCTATTTATCACTTGTCTATTTATAATGATACATCAATAATTGAAGTGAATAGAATGGTCTCTTAGGTGTTGCAAGCTCAAGTTTTTAATCAGACCTATAGGAAACTCCTTATAAAATATGTCACGATAAGAATGTGACACACCTAGTGCACGTATTTACACTTATATACAGCTGATTGAGTTGTAAAAAACAGCAATAAAATGAGTGAGTCACTAAAAACAGGCCCACCCTTCATCTGCCTGAGGATTCCTAAGGCTACCACTGAAAGACTTTGATCACATAATGTAAACTACTTTCTTCCATAGATATGTTAATTCAATTAATATTGTGCTTTACTATAAGTAATGTGGCCATATATTTTGGCAGCTTTTGATTTATAAAATCCCAAGATATAAAACTTTTTAGTATGAAATTAAAAGTTTGTGTATACCTGTCTTATGTTTGGAAGTGTGTTGCTCAATTTGCTGCTGACATAATCATAGTTATATAACAAATTATGTATATAAATCAACATGACAACAAACAACAATATAAAACAGCTTTAAGCAAACAGCCATATCACTATGGTAGCACAGTTTATTTACAGTATATTGCTACCGTTCACGTTTTGGTCAGTTACTTTTTTTTTCTTTCTTTTTTTTAAAGAAATTAATACTGTTCAGAAAGGATTTGTTAAATTGATCAAAAGTGACAGTAAAGACATTTATAATGTTACAAAAGATTTCTATTTTAAAACTTTTTATTCATTAAAGAGTCCTGAAAAACCCCATATACCTCGGTCTCCACAAAAATGTTTAGCAGCACAACAGTTTTCAACATTGATAATAACAAGAAATGTTTCTTGAGCACCAGATCAGCAATTTGCATTTTACAATGATTTCTGAAGGATCATGTGACAGTATTTTCTAACAATATTTTACAATATTACTATTTTTTACTGTATTTTTGATCAAATAAATGCAGCTGTGGTGATTATAATAGACTTCTTTCAAAAACCGACCCTAAACTTTTGAACAGCAGTGTATTTGATAGTCAAAAAGTTTTATCAGCTTTATTTTATGTGATAAGACGGTACAATTTTCCGGACAGCTTTTGATCTAAACCAGATGTTAAACAGTGTATGTGAGATTTAGAAACTCTTTCCATACCTTATCATAATCAGCTTGTTTGCATGAAATCAGACATAGGACAACAACAAAAGGCGGGGCCACTGAAGGCCAGCTACATACAATGTGCTGAATGTTTCAACAGCTTTATCTCGCCACCTAAAGATGTAAAGTAATCATGATGTGCTGAAATGTGCTGTCCTGAAATGACATATAAGGACATTGTCAATGAGCCCATTCAACACAATAAGTCATAAGCACACAATTGCCCCATGGTGTAAACTGAATTTGTGTGTGTTTGCTCACTCAGTTTATACAGCCTCTAGGATTTGATTTGGCTATTAAATCTTGAATCAGTTTTCAGCGGCGATTGAAGTGATAATAATGATTTATTGTACCTCAAAGTAGTTTTTTTCATTGCAAGTTCACACTGCCTTCCATCAACCTTTTGGTAAGCACACTACCTCTGTGACCGATATGCCACTGCCATCAAGACGCTGTCAAGACTGAAACATTATCTCAGTTTCAGTTTCCTGACGCATTTTTCTTTTCGTCTTGCCCCATAATCATCCAATTGTGATTCAAAAAAAGAATTGCATATTTTCTCAATGCTCTTCATCGGTTTAGTTTCCCATGTGGCCAATTAGCTGAATCAACATTTTCAGGATGTATGCTGTTTGTCAATTATGTGATCCTTCATCTGCAAGTTAACACATAGCAGAGCTCACTGTATGTTTATGTATTTATTCTTCTTTCTGCATGACTAATCATGGACAGACCACACTTTACAAATTAGACGGTTACTTTTAGTAAAATAAAGACATACAGTGTGTTGTCCAATTCATGAACAAATTACTCTTATGAAATGGTTCTTTGTGTGTATTTGTTTAACTATAGAGTTTATCAGAGCAGTTAAACAATATTTAACTCACTTCTGAACTGGAAATTATTGTTATTATTTGTTACTGGCAGTGTATATATATATATATATACATATATATATATATATATATATATATATATATATATATATATATATATATATATATATATATGTATATACATGCATATACATGCATACATAGATAGCTCTTTGTAGCTTCAAAAACACACTATTCAAAGCCATTACAAAGCTCGGGAGAGCCAGGGTTTTATTTAATATAACTCCTGTGTTTTCGGCTGAAAGAAGAAAGTCATATACACCTAGGATGGCTTGAGGGTGAATAAATTATGGGATAAATTTCATTTTTGGGTGAACTATTCCTGCATGTTCCACAAAGTTTGACAACCAGACAGACTTTATGTCTTCACTTTGAGCAATACACTTTGAACAGCTTGTTCTATTTTTACTTATAACAAAATATCAAAACGTGGCGTTTATTTTATGTAGAGAGCTCAACGCCAACTGATGCTAAGTCTGATGTTAAAGCTCTTTGAAACAAGGGGAGATGTTGTCTTAACTCTCTGTGCTGATGATATCAGTTGCGAAGTTTCAGGTGTGCTCCGATCAGAAAGTTCCAGACCAAGGTTGAGTGGACAAGGGCCAGAAATCCCCCATGGAGGATAGTGTTAAGGTCAAGGCCTCTCTCGCTAGCTGAGTGATTTGACAGATCTGACAAGAAGCTGATTGCCCCTTTGTGCTGCCTGTCAACTTCCTTTTCGGTCCGTCTCATTTCAGTGCTTTGAAACACAGTGAGCTCCAGCCATGAAAAAACATCCTGCTTCGGATTGACCAAGTGGAACTCCTTGTCTATGCTCAGTCGGCCTTGTTTCAAGTACTACCTTCTCTTCTGTTGTCACCGCAACACAACCTTTGTAACTCCATTGCTATTTTTAGGTTAAGTACTTTGTCTAATGAGAGTAGAACAGGTGATGTAATTGATTTGTGTGCTAGATCACTTCAGAATTAAAATGACCCTGAAAATTTCATCCAAGAAAACACTCCAGGATTTTTATCCATATAGTGGACTTCAATGGGGTACAACGGTTTGAAGGTCCAAATTGCAGTTTCAGTGCAGCTTCAAAGGGTTCTACATGATCCCTGCCGAGGAATAAGGGTCTTATCTAGTGAAACGATCTGTAATTTTCAAAAAAATAAATAAATAAACATTATACTTTTTAACCACAAATGCTTGGCTTGCACTAGCACTGCGATGCCGTGCATTTGAATCACGTTGAAAGGTCACACGTGACAATGGGGGGGAGTACCGATCTAGTGTTTACAAAGCGAACGTGCAAAGACTAAGTCAAGCCTGTTTACAAAAATAAATAAATAAAAGGTAAAACAACGACGTCGAACGATTTTGAGTTTTTTTGCCCTACCTTACCTTTTTGAACCGGAACACGCATGACCTTTCAACGTGATTACGTAATGCGTGGCGTATCGCTGTGCTAGTGCAAGACGAGCATTTGTGGTTAAAAAGTATCTATATATTTATTTATTTTCTAGGAAATGACAGATCGTTTCGCTAGATAAGACCCTTATTCCTTGGCTGGGATCGTGTAGAGCCCTTTGAAGCTGCATTGAAACTGCAGGACCTCTAAACCGTTGTACCCTATTAAAGTCCACTATATGGAGAAAAATCCTGGAATGTTTTCCTCAAAAACCTTAATTTCTTTACGACTGAAAGACATGAACATCTTGGATGACATGGGGGGGGGGGGGGGGGGGGTAAATTATTAGGAAGTTTTACTTCTAAAGTGAACTAATTCTTTAAGCCCTCTAGATTCATATAGGTTCTGGAGATATTAAACCATAGCTTTGTTTGAATAAGCCCTACACGTATTTGCAAGGGTGAGGTAGTATGCTCTCGTCCCCAAGCCTGATTTTAGTCAGGACAACTGCATCTGCATTTTGGCAGGTGGACGGTTCTCCTCTCTTGCAACTTGGTGCAATTAACCACATTTTGACAATGACCTCAGCCTTAATCCTGGGCCTTTTGATAGTGCTGCCTGCAGAAAACAACAGAAGCCTTGAGTCACAAAATAGCCCTTGAAACTGCTTGTAACTATCCATACGGGCCATTGATGTCTACCCGCTTGCTGGCACAGGAAGTGATGCGTGATTTGGAGGCACTGCTGCACACCCTCTCCTTGATTAAAGAAAAGCCTATTTATGGGGTCCTGCTTTCTTTCCGTGCCACCTCACGCCCTTTAGTACCTCATAAGACCAGACACACCAGACCATGTCTTTGTTAACCTCTTGCGCCTTCTCAGTCCTCACGACAGAGGTACAGCTTGCCCTCCGGCATGCAAAAACTCATAGTGGGTGGGTGATTGTCTGCTAGTTTTTCCAATGAGAAAAATGCTAGCAAGGGAACCATCCTGAGGGTTTGGTTTCACATGAGAAAGAAGCCAGAAATGTACTATTCAGCCTTTAGGAGCAATAGAAATCGGTCTTGTTGAAGGTCTGGCCACTAGTTTGCGACCACCAGGGCAGTTATAGCAATTTAATCTTATTGCACTGGCAAATTTATTCCACTTGTATTCAGTATAAACCAGTTAATAATAAGTGAACAAATCAGCCAGTGCAGTAAAACAAAACACTGTAGGAAAAGAAGAGACATTTTCTCTGAGAACATTTGGCAGAATGAACATTGAAGTGTCTCAGTGGGCCATACAGTAAGTAAATCGGACATTCTGGGATCTTGTTTAGGGGTTGATGATGTCATTTGGCCCCTGACCCTGGATCCATTGACTCTGGAAGTGGCCTCTTTATCTGGGACAGTAATTGACTAATGAAAGACTTCCTGTGCCTTGTGAGAATCTCTTATCTCTCGATATCAGTGTTTTTAAACACATTTCTACAATACACACATGTAACAATGTGAAAAAAAAAGTTATTTAGCTAGTTCGTCCCAGACAGATCAGTTATTTGAATTCAATGAGCCAATACATTTGCACAAATTTAGTAATTTGTGCAACTGTAATAAGTTGAATATTTATAAATAAAGCCACGCAATTCAATATAAATTCAAATCCTGGCTTAAAGTCCACCAAAGTGCTCAATATTTGTATCTCTTTTATGTGTCTTTCAACCTTTCAGTCACAAACTTCAGACATGTACAAAAATGAAACATTTCTACAGTGTTATAGGAACCGGTCAGTGACAGAAAGAGCTGTCTGTAAGTTTCACAAGGCAGACAAACTGACAGAAAGAAACTTGGGGCCCTAGCTAAGTCTCGCTTTGTCCCCGTCTGACCCCTGCTCTCCTTCCTGGCCTCTGTGCCTCTCACCTGGGCCGTCTCTCTGTGCGGGGGGTAATGGGATACCTGTCACTGGCTCTAATGGCCTTTGAAGGACCTGGCTAATCCCAAGAGCTTGCATTCAGCGAGCCATAAAAGCAAAAAGGGCAGGCTCCTGAAACTGTAACAGCTCTGAATTGTGTGAGAGGGAACGTCACCCAAGTGTGCAACCCTGGCAAATGAGTGTGATAATGGACTCTCAACTGAGTTAAAGTGCCTTGATGCTTGTGGTTCAAATTTGCACATCCTCACTTGCCGACACAATAGCAACTGAACAGCGTCTGTATTAGGGCCGCCTAGGGATGCCTACTATATAGGTACCATATCGGTTATCGGTCGATATTGGCTATTTAATCGTAAATATTTATATCCCATAATTTAACATTTGGATGACCTTTCCAGTCATCTAACATTAATTTAAAGTTCACCTTAAAAACAATACTAATTTAATAACACTGCATCAGATCTGCATTGTAATCTGCATTGTAATCTTTAGCAAATCTTATAATTAATATATTATTGATATATTAATAATTCTATTTTCATATTTTTCAAGTTCCATACTGTATGATGTAACATTTAAAATTGAGTTGATTTTAGTGTTTCATTTTTTTAATGTATTTAGACAATATAGTTATTGAAGTTAGCCAGATTTTGTAATATCGGTGCATCCTCCAACAATGCAAATTTAAAAAATGTGTGTGTGTGTGTGTGTGTGTGTGTGTGTGTGTGTGTGTGTGTGTGTGTGTGTGTGTGTGTGTGTGTGTGTGTGTGTGTGTGTGTGTGTGTGTGTGTGTGTGTGTGTGTGTGTGTGTGTGTGTGTGTGTGTGTGTGTGTGTGTGTGTGAATAAGTATCGTCTTCGGTATTTGGGGTAGAGCACTGTAGATCAGTTTCAGTATTAAGGATAAATGGCGTTTTCCAACCATGACTATTTGGTGCAAGGAATAGAATATTCTTTTTTATTCTTTAATTTATTGAGTAAAGCTTGAGTGAATATGACATGCACTTTATTATACTGGAGCCCTATGAAACACATGGCGAGAAGTAAAGACCAAGTCTGAAACAGATGTTTCACATTACAGCCAATGGACATTTATGAGACTGGGCAGTAAATGCTTGGCAGAGTTGTTTAACTTCAATGTGTGTGACCAGGTCAAAAATATTTTTATTCGATTTTTATTTTTAAAACATAGTGCAGATTTCATCGACTTTTACAGGAACTGGAGCACGAGTTCCTATTTGCTTTTGTTCATGTTGTCTGAAATATGTCAATATTATAGTCCATATTATATCCCAGTAGAGAGGTGCATGTGTGCCACATTAGCAGGTGTGAACTATATTATATACCGATAATTTAGATTTTTTTATTTATTTATCTGTATCACTGATATTGGATAGTAAAGCACTTAGTAAATTTTTAAAAACACTAATAATTCGTAATGTACACTGTTAAATGAAATCTTTAGCAAATATCAAAATGAATACATTTATATGTATTTTTAATAAGTATTTTATTAAGCTGTGATGCCAAAATTCACTATTGAATTTCAAACAATTGATTGATTTTAAATTTATTCAAGCAAAAAAAGTATACATTTTAATATCGGCCATTAAAACTCTGTGAGTATCTTGGGAAAAGTGTTTATAACTAGGAAAAAAAGTATCGTGCTGTTCTCTATTCTTGTTCTCTACGCTTGGTTCTCTACTGTACCAAGACCACTGCGCATCTTGTTCAGGCTTATTATTGCTGAAAAAAATCTCTATTTAACGACCAATTTAATTGTGAAAAAGAGCATGTTTACCTCACACGCAGGCCTCTGGTGCAATGGATAGCAGACTAATAGGATGAGAAAGACTGATGTTATCAAAGCCAGCGTAGTTTAACACACACCACCCCACCCCCTGGAGATGGCAAGAATGTGGGAACGAAGAGAGAAATCAGGCCAGGCAAAGAATCGCCTCAGCCACGTCCTTTCTTTGCACTCTCGTTGTTTCTTTCATCCCTTTCACCATTTTTGCAGGAAGAACAGACCAAAAGGCATGCGAGTACATCTGAACAAACCATTGTCCTGCTTCTAAATGGCAAAAAAAAAAAAAAAACTGTATATTTGTTATGTATGCATTTCTTCGGCCCCCATTTTATTTTTTACCCAAATACACTTTCCAAACAAAACATTTCAAACAATTTGGTTATTCTGGAACTGATATCATAATATTTAGACATTTTTAGACACCGTATGTATATTTTAAGAGCCACGGTATATTTTATATATTGCTAAGTTATCTAGAGCGCCAGATTTTTCTCAAAAATAACTAGTTTGTTAAAAACTTAAAAGCGCTTTATCTTGTGAATTAATCAGTAAATTCTCATACATTCAGTTTCATACAGAAAATCAGTTGACTTGCAGTTGAAACGGCGTCCGTTTATTTAGTGTTGAAAATGTCAAGGAATGTCTAGCTTTTTTCCACACATAGAGGGAGCTTGGAAACCGTTATTATAAACAGCTTAGCTGTACACATTTATTACATCAATAACAACCATAAGTTATGTTTATGGCTGTGTAGGGTGTTATGGGATCTAAATAAGACATGGGAATCATTACTATAGACTTTAACGCCTTGACAGACTTACGTAATTTGAATAATATATAGTATATGAAGCCAAGGTGGAAAATTGCGCTAAATACTGGAGCATAGACAAGTTATATTAGTATACTAAGACAGTCCATTAAGGTTAAAGGGTAATTTTGACAATCCGCCATTATATGTACTGTATATGTGTGGTGTGTATGGATGGAGGGGTTTTCCAGAAGTGAAAGAGTAGCAGTGTAGAAGAGGTTTGTGAGTGTAGAGGAGACGTGTGTCATAGCCTGTAACCTTTGGAGACTTCGGATAGTTATGACGTATGTCCGTAAACACTGGCTGGAGCTTCTCAGCTGCTCATTGGAATATTTTTTAGATCGTTCAGCTATTAATTAGCTCATAAATTTAACAACCCCGCAGAAGCCATTTCTGCATACAAGTGAAGTTGTTTGACCACATTTGTGGTCAATGTGGAGCTTCATGCCAGGACAAGTTGTAAAATGTTAGTTTATACCATAAACATTCATTTTCGGAAACCATTATGAAATTACTTGAACCCAACTGAAAATACAAACTAAACTTTAGACTTGAATCCAATGACGGCCGCAAAACATATCTAGAGACAAGTATAATAAAACCATTATGAAATTACCTGAAGTCTCGGTTATATTCTCCAATTGGCTGCATTCATTTGATCAATAATACAGTAAAACCATAGAATTTAATATATTTTTAGTCAAATTCAGTACGGAAAATGTCCATCTAGGACAAGGAATAGTACCAGATTATAACCTCTTTCCCCAGGGCACCAGGGTTTGGTGAAAATTTGATTTTGACTGTAATATTGTCCAAAAGTTGGGCAGAGCGGTTTCCCGCACACTTGAAACTCAAGCTGTTTAAAGCAGCGGTGACTAGGGTGGGCTCACGGCCTGAACGCTCATCCCACACACACAGGCCTAGAGTTCATTGGGCTCAAGAGCACCTAGGGAGGAGGCTGATCTGATCAAAGGTGCTGGTCACGGCCATTAGGCACAGCAATAAGGACCCAGCATGAAAAGGTTGTGATCTGAAAAGGGTTAGGAAAGAAAAGGAGAAAAAACAACATCAGGACCCTCTAAAGGAAGAAAGCAAACTGTGAAAAAATTGAAAAGGTACGTCAATCAACTACAAGCACCCAGTTGGACACAAGAGATTCCCAGGCTTTCACCCGAAGGGGCGACAGGCCAGAGAGGGCTGCTGGAGGGGGCAACCTGGGAAATTAAAGACCCTCTTTAAAAAGCACGTAAGGGAGGGAGTTCGCAGGAGAAACTTAGCTCCATCTTTCACCCTGTCGACCCCTTCCTTCTCTTTTAATTGATGTGGGTGGAACTTTGCTCTGTGTGACAAAAGCCGGGTCATTAATGAGACCTTGTCAGCTTCCAAATCTCAGGTAGGTAACAAAGGCCTTTTGGGAGCAAAGGGCCAGTTGAAGGAAACATAATTTTAGGAACCTCCTGACCTCCGCCCTGGCTTTCCTTATTACCAGCATCCACATCCCGCGTTCTCCACCAACTCCTCCTTCTGCTCCTCTCACCCGACGATAATTCTGACAAAGGAATCGCTTTGAGAGCTCCTTCCTGCTTTTTTTTTTTTTTAAATGATTTGCTTTCTATGTCAAAAAGGGCTGAATGATCTGAAGATGGGCTCACTTCCAGAAAGTAAAGGGTGGGAGATTAAGGCAAAAGTGAAAGAGTAAAAAGACTGTGCAAAGGGCTTTCAGAGGTTACATGTGAGATGGGAAGAATGGGTAGTCAACACTTGACTAAGTCTGTAGAAATGAGGATTTTGCTTGTAATAGTTCAAGCAGCTTATTGCCATCTCCGGCCAAAACATGTCAAAGGTCAAGAGAGTTTCCCGAAGATAAGATGAAAACAATATCGACACTATTTAACTGAAATTATTCTCACCTACAAAACTCACTGGCATTTTCCACAATTCTTTCATTAAAATGTAAAAAAAAAAAAAGCACAATGAAAAACTAGAAAGAAAATTCTCACATCAATTACTCACCTTTGTTGTTCCAAACCTGCAAGACTTTCGTTCATTCTCGGAACACAAATTAAGATCTTTTTTGATTAAATCTGAGAGATTTCTGTCCCTTCATTGACAGTTACACAACTGACACTTTGATGCTTCAAAAAGAATAAAAGCCTAAATCTGTTCATAATAAAGTGAGCAAGTCTCTTCAGAAAGCTTAGATGTTTAAGATGAATGAAAGTCTTACGGGTTTGGAACAACATGACAGAATTAAAATTTTTGGGTGGACTATCCCTTTATCTATACAAAAAAAATTGCCATATTACTTGACTGATATAAGTCTCACAGTTGTATGTGTTTGATTCATCTCATTTTAGTCATTCTGTGGAGATTTGGACTATAGTTGCATTGTAAAAATTGACCTTTGCAGTACTTTATTTCTTTCAAGGTTTTTAGGTTGTGTTGGACTGGGCATTTTCATGAAAATCTCCACAAGGTCTCCACAGACCTTGAGCTTAGGACACAACAGAGGACATTTTCAAAGGGAAACAAGATTTAATAAAGGTCCAACTTGGCTCTACAGGTGTTTGGTCATGCGTCAAGAACTTTAATAATTTCACCTAGACAAATCTGCACAGAATATCCATTGGATTTTCTCAACTGTGGTTCAGCTGAGGCTGGTTCAAATAATGGTAAAGAATAGACGTATCAACTTCTATTCAACAAAGTATCATTTATATGAAAATTTGATGTTTTTTGTCTTTTCCTTTTTTTTTAGAAAGATAGGGTTTTTGTGCATTAAATAAAAGAATCAGTTCTTTATTTAGGAAGTTTTCCTGAATTGGACTTTACTCACACTTTTGAGCAGCTATAATGAAAATGAGAAGAAACAGCACTTACTTCAGACACCGGTGCTTTTCATTTGACTCAACCGTTGCTCATAAACTCAATGTGAGCTCCAATCATCTGGGAGACTGCTGGATGCTTTATGAGCTGTTTGCACGCGTCCATCACCAAAGTTACCATGTTTGTAAACACGGCAAGGAAATAACATTGACCTTCAAAGCACAAACATTATTGAATGATGTGGCTGCTGTATACCTGAATGATCTATCAGCATGTCCTTATGATGGACTATGTTACCCATATATGAAACAATATGTTTTTTACCACTTTATGTGCCTGTCAGCTGTACTAGACTTCTCATGCTTGCCAAGTGAATTTATTTTTATTTTTATTATTATTTATTATCTTTTTTTCTAGCATTTTCTAAGTTGTTACATTTAAATTACATTCATTGCTTTTGATTCTTATGATGCATTTATAGAATACATTGTAAATTGCTTTGGATTAAAGCATCTGCCAAATAAATGCTATATATATTTTTTTAATCTAATGTGTGTGTGTGTGTATATATATATATATATATATGGTATACAAGATGGTTGTTTAGGGACATTAAGTTGGTGCAGTATCTTCCATTATCTTATCAGTATGCGTGATTTAATTTCTAAACCCATTGGAAATGACATACGGTCAAGGATATTACTCCATCACTACATTTTCTGTTCCATTTTCCAAGCTACCATTTTCTTATAGAACAGTTTTATCATAATAAAACATGTATAATTCAACAAGTACATTCATCCCAGGAAGTGCCACAAAGTTGCGGACGATAGTTAGTCAATGAGTTTAAACTGGAAGAAATGGCTGTTGAGAAATGACTACACCTGCTCAAACCTGACGCCGAGGGTTTGTTCAGTCACAGCTGAAAAGCTTTAACCAGAATCCCAAACCCAATTTCTTCGGTCTGCCACCTGTAACACATGTGTTCAACAGAACTGCCTCCCTGTGTTTTTTTTTTTGTGTGTTCATTTCCCAACTGGCACTAGGTCAACATCTCATTCAGCACCTTGATGTGTTACAGTGTTTACAGTCCAAAGCCAACAGCTGACATGTCTGCACCGTTTCCCCCTTGCAGTATTATAGAGAGGCACCCAGCTGACACCAAATGGGTTGCAGCGTTTTGTCTTTTTTCCCCTTTTAAGCTGCTTTTTATGAGCCTTAAAAAGTAATGGATTCTCTGGAGAGATAACATCAGACATTAAGAAGTATGTGATGTAATGGAGAGGAACACTCTCAGAAAGCATTCAAGTCTTTTTCATAGATTTTCAGGACAATCTCAGGTCATCTCCAAAACAATCTGTTCTATTGTCATGACAAAAGGACCAGCCTCCATTTCAGAGCAAAAAACAGCATTAGAAGAACTTTGCTTGATGGACATCATACCATAATCAGTCTGGAACTAAATTGCCAGATCATTAAAAAAAAAAAAAAAATTCTTTATATATAATCAAATAGGTGAAATGTTTGTAAGAGACTCTGCAAAATACAGCAGTCAAAGACGTCCATTAAGCGCTTGTTGAAAAATACATAAACTGAAAAATAGTGGGAAAACAGCAGTGGAATGCACAAATGCATTCAGTGAATGGCCACATAAACTCTGTCTCAAACATTTTTCTTTAGATTGTGACAAAAAATGTCAACACAAACTCATGACAATTTGCAACTATTTTGATTTGTTGCAAATTCATATAAATTCTTAAGACCTCATTTGTACATTTTCGTATGTTCTGCTCTGGCCCAACTGACGTATGTTTTGGGGTGGGTTATGGATTAAGCTTAATACTTATTTTTAGAGAGAGATTTTGAAAGAGTTTGTCATTCAAGCCATATACAGGTACAGTGTATATACAAATCATACAGTTTCATACTAATCACAAAAATTCTTGCACAATTGCACACTTAAAAAGTAGCCAAATCTTCCCTTGAGTTAAAATGTTTGTTCACTTGACCTATAGTTTACATAAACATATTGGCAATACCAAGCTAAAGTGTTTACATTTTGAAAACCCTATCTTTGACCAAAATTGTTTACTATTTTGTCATTCTTGTGAGCAACCAACAGAAAAGACTAGTACATCTGGAATCAGTTGTATTTGTCAAAAATATAATGCGTTAATTTACTTGCAATTTATATACGTATAAAGTTACGTTATTATACGTAACATGTTACCCCCAAAACTGGCCATAACATCAATCTAGCATTTTGTTTTTTTTCTACACTTTTGTACACTTTTTTTAAACATGTCTGGAAAGGTGGTTCTTCGATGATTCACAAAGAGCATCATTCAAACTGGCCTATTGTAGTGTGTCCTGTTTTTTGTTTTGTTTTTTGTCCTGGGAGGAAAAAAAACATCCCTTGAGCATATGGATGCCCGGTGTTCTAATCAGTAATGATAGAGTGGCTTTTAATGGAGAAACTCACCCTTTCTAAACCAGACTTCTGTTCCTTTTTCCCCTCCTCAGGTCTGATGGAAATCCGATCTGTCAGTGTGGGAGTTGTCGCCATCAAATCTGTCAGCACCGGCCTGTACTTAGCTATGTCCAAAAAGGGAACACTCTTCGGATCGGTAGGTACATCGAATGACAGTGTTTCAGCATCTTTTAGTATTAGCGTTTTTGTGAATCACAGACGTTTGAAAGGTGGGTCATCCAGTGAATATCCAGCAATTAATATTTGGACTTTTAATACTGTAATTTAACTCAGACTAGGTCATTACAGGAATCTGCGGTCTCTTACTGTTTTTGTGAAGTTAGTGCGTGCCACCAGACAGTTGTTTGTGGCTTGTTTAATTAAGACGCCCCATTGCATGGTGCGTTTTAACTGCACTCGGAGAAATCTCACCCTGGCAATCTGTCACCCAGCCGTGATAAGATGGCTTACAGATGGCTATATCTGTCCTCCGATCCCCAGAGTAAACATGACAAACCTTGGGAATCACTCGAGGCCTAAGCACCCTTCTTTTCTTACTCTTTTGAATGATTATTAGTGACATTCACTCATTCCACTGTGATCTTATCGGACTGTAGGTTAAAGCTGCCTCGATCGAGACTCTAAGTGTTATTGTCATCATCCTTTCTGTCCTTTTCAAGTGAATAGCTTTACCCAGCTGTGGCAGAGTGGCAAAGCTCTTTTGGCTTCATGAGGCAGCTTTTTGAGCCCATGCGAGACGGCGATGGTTGATTTACAATGACAGGCTGGTTGAGATAAATACAAATGCATAATGGGTACACAATGGGATGTTTGGAACATTACTCACTCTCAGATTTACCTAGGACAAGGTTTTTTTTCCTAGTGAAAAAAAAACTACAAAAATACATTTATTTCACACTAACAAACCCATTAACATATTTACTGACAAATCGCTTGAGACTTACTGATATAAATATTATAATTAAACTTTATTTGGAGAAATTCTTTATTGCACAATGCACATTTCTTAATACTAAGCCTAAAATGTGTTTTAATGTCATTATTATTAAGGATAGTATTATCACAGTATAATATCATTCTTTAAATGCAAGATATTTAAAGTGTATCTAAAGTTTATATGCAGTATAGTTCCATTTTAGCACACTCAAATATCTTTGGTTGAACCACAGCACTACTTCCAGATAACTAAAGTACAAAATGAGTTGTTCCAATTTGGCAGACTTTAAGTATGCCATTGCACTTTTGGTATAATAAATTGTTAGTGTATATTAAGTACATAAATATGGAAATGTATTTGTTGTATACGTAGCATAAATGTATTTTAAACACATTTTGGTACATTTATTTTTCATTAGGGGGTGGGTTACAGACCTGAAAAAATTAGGTCCCACTTTATATTAAGTGGCTTTAAGTACTATGTACTTACATCGAAAAATAAGTACAATGTACTTATTGTGTTTGTTGTATTGTAAAACACTTTTGCTGCTATTGAGGTGTGATACGGGTAGGTTAGGGACAGGTGTGGTGGTTTGGGTCGCTTTAAGGGTGGATGAGGGTGTAAGGGAAGGGTCAATAGTGTAATTACATAAATTTATTACAGCTGTAATTACATGCAGGTATTTTAAAATATAAAATACCTGCAAAAAATATAAGTCCAATGTAAAAACATGTATGTACACAATACCTCCATTGTATGAAATTAATATTTTCAATGTATGTACATAGTACTTATAGCCACTTAATATAAAGTGGGACCAAAAATTATAATATAGATTTTGAAATATATTTGCAACCTTGAGGTACTGAAAGGCATTATATAAAACATGTGTTATTATTATTGTTGTTGTTGTTATTAATAATAATAATAATAATAATAATAGTATTAATAATTATATAATTTTGCCCATTTTATAATATATATATATATTTTTTTTTTTTTGCCTTTAAGTTTTAGATCTTTAATTTGAAAATAAATGACATACAGTATATAAACATTTTTCTTTTCAAATGAAATATATATGTCATCTAAAACTTAGATAAGGCAAAAGATTGCAAAATACTATGTGAACTAAATGATACATATACTGTGTATATATAAAAGATTTGAATCAATGAAATTACATACCATTTTAGTCCTCTAAAGTAAAATTTCATTTTAATTAATAAAAAATAACATGATGAAATTTTGCCCAATTTTAAAGAATATGTCTGTCAAAGGACAACTAAAAAATAAATAATAATAACTGCATGTCTGCATGTCAACTACTGTAAATATTTTGATGCTGTCAACAAGTAACTCATCCTGCAATCTTCATTTGACTCATTTCAGGTCCGATACAACCCCAGCTGCAAGTTCAAAGAGCGCATCGAAGAGAACGGCTATAACACCTACGCCTCCCTGCGCTGGAAGCACAGGGGGAGGCAGATGTTCGTGTCGCTGAACGGCCGAGGGAAACCCCGCAGAGGGCACAAGGCTAGACGGAGACACCCATCTACTCATTTCCTCCCTATGCTGCCCACATAGCTGGACTCTTCCTCATGAGCAATGCTGTGCCATCTGCAATTGATGGGGACTTATTAAATGTTATTAAGTTCTTGTTTGTCTGTTTTGTTTTTCTGAGTACTGTCGCGCAGTACATTAACTTATTACTCTGTCTTCTGGCTCAGCTTAAGACCCAGTAATGTTTAAAGCAATGCTGTTAATATGATGTACAGGTTATGTATTAATGTTGTTGTTGAGTTAGCTTGGTATTTACTGCATCTATTTGTATGGCAGATTTCTGATAGAGACCACCAACCCAGTCTTACTGGAAAAATGTGCCTCTACCTACACTTTTGCAAAACCTATACAATTCACTGCAGTTTCCAGCTGAAAATAACACTATAATGGCAGCTTTTATTCCTTTTCATAG
This sequence comes from Meda fulgida, assembly GCA_030578275.1. Taxonomy (NCBI): domain Eukaryota; kingdom Metazoa; phylum Chordata; class Actinopteri; order Cypriniformes; family Leuciscidae; genus Meda; species Meda fulgida. The sequence continues at coordinate 8,753,159 of CM060637.1, read as the reverse complement.
AACTGATGATTATGGGGTATTTTATTATCTCTAATAAAATACTTTTCAGAAAACGTCTTTTTCTTAAGACAAAGAAACACTCAAAAAGATTTCACCATAATTATTGCATGGTTTGTAGGCTAATTTATTTTAATGACAGCCAAGGCTGCTGTACTGTTCAAAAGTATGGGGTCAGTCAATGTTTTTTTGTTTTTTTTAAAGATGTTAATAATTTTATTCAGAAAGGACATATTAAATTGATCAAAAGTGACAGTAAAGACATTTACTAAGATTTCCATTTCAAATGAATGAATTTTCCATTAATTTAAAATCCACAAGAACATTAAGCAACACAAAACGGTGTTCAACATTTAGCATAATAAACAGAAATGTTTCTTGAGCAGCAAATCCGCATATTATTTCTGAAGAATAATGTGACACTGAAGACCGGAGTAATGATGCTCACCTTTGCCATCACAGGAATAAATTGCATTTAAAATATATTACAACTTGCTTTTGCTTACACTGTAGGTGGGGATTTAGTGTGTTTTCTTCATTTTAAAATAGAGAATTCAACTTTTAGTGCCACTCACTTGACAATTAATTTACGAACTGCCGAACCACTCATTTTACACTTTATTTTACGTGCTGCCGTAACCATAACTGCCATGATGCGTGCAAGCAGCTGGGAAATGTTTCCACTGTCGTTTGTTCTGGCAAAACTGAACACACTTCTGGTAGCCTATATTCACTTAGTTGCCGCGATACGCGCAAAAAGCAACGTCTTTTTGTAGAAATATTGCCACAGGCACGTTTCTTTCATGAGACTGGGTTGGACATCACATCATAATTAGCGATTGGATTCTCGAAAAGCAACGGTTTAATAATTTTTTTTTTTTTTTACAGCTCAAAAGACTGTTTCTTGAAACATGGGCTGCGTCTGAAATCGCATACTCTCTTGAGTTATTTTGAATAGCCTACATCTAATTACTTCAGGACCGCTAAAAAAGTATGTTCTCTATAGTATGAATATGTGTAGTAAATGTAATCCGGACGTAGCCTACTACATCCGCCATCATGTTGTCATTATCACGTGTTCTAGCAGCACCAGTTGCAGCGCATTATTAGCTCCATTCATAAATCCTCTCCCGTATTCTCATGGGTAAAGTGTCCATCCTATGCACACTTCAGAATCTCACTGGAAAAAGTAGGTCATTAGAGTACTTTTTGCCTACTCTTTCATGAGTATTGTGAATTCATACTCTTGTCGCGTACTGTTTTTCGCCTACTAGGCTATGGGAAGTAGGCTATACGATTTAGGATGCAGCCATCAATTTGGAAATTACACTATCAGTATGAAAGCCCTTTTCAGCACAAACAGAAAAACTTAATTGCGACTTTAAATCTCAAATTTATTTCTTGTGTTGGAATGAAAAAGAAAGAAAGAAAAAAAATCACTACCAACATGCACTGTGAAGGGAACATATTGGTTACATGAGTCCACATCATAGACAAAAAGACAGATTCAGTACTCATCAACTTTTACCTTAACAGACTTTCTGTAACGCTCTGAAAAGATGTTTTTATATCCATGTTCTTACTGTCACATTAACATTTTTTTCCCCCCATAACTTGTCGCAAAATAGAACAGTTAATATATTTCGACCTTTTGAACTCCACTGTTCGGTTGTGATGTGATTGTCTATGTTTTGTCCTTCGCAACTGCAGTCTGCTCCATGTATCGGTGAGAATCTGGCTCCCTCCACGTTCCATCGACCACAACTGCATGTTCTGCCTACTAATGATCAGCATCAGCTGCTGAGTGGTTAGCCGTGGCAGAAAGTCCATGATGCCTTCCAAAAAGGCGGAATTCTAGCCGCGCTAATGGAAGCTTCATCTGTTTGAGTCAAAACAGGGGTCTGCTTTCACCTGTTGCTGGCAGTCGCTAAAAAGCTCCGGAGACTTCTATGCCCATCTCGCCTGTTAGTCAAAAAAGTAAATGGATTTTATTCACTGTGTGAACGTTGGTTGACATTTTGTATAGTTATATGTGTTTGAAGAAGGATATGAAACTAATGGGGTATGCTGAGGTATTTGCGTATATATATATAACGTTACAAGAGTGCTGCGGTTTATTAGCCTCATTGATTCTCATCTTATTTGCAGGTTTAATGGCAACAAAAATCCTTAATGCTACCACTACTGACATAATGATCCAACAAAACCTCACGGATCTTGGACAACAGTAAAAAGCTCTATTCATAAGGAAAATCACGCAATTTAGAAAGCTAAAGGATCTTGGAGGGGGTTTCAGCCTGATGATAATTGCACAAGGAACATTTATTTGCTAGTTCTCAAAAGCTTTTGTGTTCTTGTGCTCAGAGTTCAGAACCCAGCATGCTGATCTGAAGAACCTATAATGCAACATCAAAAACTCCACACAGCAACATAGTGTCGGGCCGATATGTTGCTCTCTCCAAATGAAAGTATAATTGACCGCCACACTAGAGGAACCTTTTAAAGAACATCTAAGAATTATTTTGACCGTCCCTCAGATCTCAAATTTCATATTTTGTGCTCAACTATCTTCAAAATATATTTCAAGTACCTCAAAACCTTTCCTTTGATGGGTTCCTGGAAGAGACGTTGATGTTTCCAAAATTCTTGCAGGAATATATGGGTTCCTAGAGCTGCCCTTTATTTTTATCCCTGTAGATATTTCATACTACAAAAATTCACAACATGCTTAAAAAACGAAAAAGAGTATTCGCTTTAAGATTCTATTTAGTATAAATGTACATGAAAGCAAAGCTTTATAGAGACACCAACTTTTGCAGAAATGTTATATCCTCCTTTAATCTACTCTCTTCAATCTTCATCATCTAAAGAGTAAAAGCACTTTACCTTTCTTCCTTTCTCTCTCCCCGTCCTACCGGCCAGGAATTCAGGCTGTAGTGCAGAGTGTCTGTTTATGCCAATTTTTTGCTTGAAAGACACAGAAAGAAACATAAAGAGGAGCCTGTAATTATCATTGTTGGTCTACTGTCCTGTCAGTTCGCTCGCCAGAGAGACCGGAGTGATCTTTTGGCAGCACTGGCACGAAAGATCAAAGCTGTGGACCTTTGATCAATGCTAAAACAGCCCGCAAAACGTCTCTGTGGAAAGTCAGGATGGAATGCCTGAGAGAAAAAAAAAAGAGGACAAGACCCTGGAAAGCTTGGCGAAGACATCTTCTGTCCTCTTCCATTTTTAGACAGTGGTGGCAGTTTGATTGTTCATATTTTGTGTCTTTAAAGATGGTCAAACAGTGATGAACGATGTTTTGATATAATAGATTAGAGAATTTCAAAGACAGTGAGCTTCCCAATAATATTGTATTACATCATATAGTATACATAAATTAGGAGTATATAATAGTATTAAATCATAGCTTCACCAAATATTATTGTTTCAAACAGGTTTTGCAAACACCCATCTGCCACCACTTATTTATTCAAATTGTACCATTCTAGTCTTGTAAAACTTATTAAACAGCCTTTTGCTCATTCTTCTCTCCTCTTTTCTTACTACTTGAATGATGTATTTTCCATCTGTTCCATTTATAATTGATCTAAAGGCTAGAAGAAGAAAAAAACAAATCTGCAAGATCAACATTTGCAACTTATAACCATGAACCTGTTCAGTGTTCTCAATGTAAATCAAGTTCGCCTCACGAAGACCTCGCTGACCAGAAAGGACAGAATCTAAATTCTCCTCAATTTGTAGGGTAAACTCTCAGGGTTGCTTTGAAATTGATCCCGTTTCATAGGCTATTCAATATTTCTTTACCTCCCAACTACTTCTGCATTTGATTTTGGCCATCCTCTATACTTACTTTGAGGCCAATGCGTTCATTACATAGCATGATGTTTTTTTTTTCAAGTCTGTCAGAGAACCTGGCGTTACAGCATTGCATCCGTGCGAGAGAGTTTAGGACGGCAGTTAAAATGAGTTGTTGCATTACTCTCAGGCTGAAAAAACAGCTTTCAGAAACCCCTTGTCCTTTTCCTCTTGCGGTCGCTCTCTTTCTCTCAACCTTGGCAGTCACGACAAGATTCATCATAGCTTCGATTGTCATCACGTTGAGGATTAGTGTGTGTTGTCTGAGGCGACTGGACGCACATGAATCCTGGAGTGGTGCGTGAGCCTCGTGGCCCTCGTGAACTCCACCATGCCACTGTCACGGTATGTGCCGCCACCACAAAGTCTTCCCTGACTTCTGCACCATTTTGGCATTCCCAGAATGCCTGTGGGCAAGCCAAACGCTGGCGAGTGGGTTGAGCAGGCTGCCATGAGGAGGGGTTGCTGTCCATTGTTATTGGTTTTGGGCAGGTGAAGCAGACCGTATATTGGCTGCCATCCCAGTTAGCATCCCGAGGTTGTATGGCTTTTGAGAAGCTGGAAAAGGTGTAAGATGGGTTTCATACGGTGTTCATTTTCATGTTATTTTCTTTTAATGAAAATATCATTTAAATTTAGTCAAAATTTTGGCTTGTGATGGTCATGAATTTACCCAATTTTAGTTAGCGAGAATAGTAATTTAGTGCAAAACTGGTGTTAAATGAATCCAAATATTCAAAAATTTTGAAAACGGCTTGTTGTGAAAATCCGGGCTCCTAAAATAATGTTATAATGAGTAGCCTACATTATTTAAATACAGTATAGTAATTCCTTGCTTTATTCATTGTCCCTTTTCTAGCGTGTTGTTATATGGAGTAGTAATGAAGTGACTTACACATTCTGACTGGCACATAACTTAAAGGGTTACTTCACTTCACCCAAAAATGACAATTATCCCATAATTTACTCTTCCTCAAGGCATGTATGTGCAAATTACATTCTAATAAGACAAATACATTTATTTACAGCCAGAAAAGTTACAACAGATTAAGTATTTAAGAACATTCACAGTAATATTATGAATTATAGCTGAAATATAGCTAGTGATGCATGATGTCCAATTTAGAAGACAGATTAATCCGAATTTCCTCCCAATCTCAAATCAATACTTGGAAATTTAACAATGATATGATTTCTTAAATGTATTGAACTTTATGTATTAAATGTTACAACTTTTTTTTTATTTTTTATTTTTATTTTTTTTACCTGCAAGAGTCTCCTAGGACAGAAGGAATGGATGCAGATTCTGGAGCAACTTGGCATTTTCTGACTGACAGTCAGCCATCTTGGTTAGGAGGGAAAAAATTGACATACAGCGGCTTGTCACTTGGTGGCTATAGGATGATGCGGACTAGTGTCCGTTGTAGTGCTTGATGTGCAGCCATCAAAACCAATGCATACAAGAAAGGCCTTTTTTATAGCTGTCCACTGTAGTGACTCTGTGCGTGAAAGAATTTAAAAATAAAATGCTGATATTTATTCAATCAGGATCAGTACCTTTCCAATTAATTATCAGTAACTATCCAAATAAGTTAAAATTAAGGATTTTTAAAATGTATTTATTGTTCAATATTTTTATAAAGTAAGAATAATATTTTCATCCATTTTGAATTTTTTGTCCCTTTCTGTTGCATTTTCTTGGGTTGGCAAAGCCAAAACTGACATCAGATGTGTTTATATAGAGCCCTCTTCTGACAGAAACAGTGTATTACAACATGAAGACCACTCTATGAAATTGTGCCCCCCGTAGGAATATGTGTGGAAATGTCAAGAAACTTCCAAAATACTACACGTCCTAGTATGCGAAATTAGTATCATAAAAGTATCATGTGTTAACAATAAGTCAAATAGTTTTCAATGTTACAACCTCATGAAATTGCAGTAACATCCTGTCTAAATGTATTACGCACTCAAACTATAGTTTTTCTTGCTAGCATTAAGTTTTCTGAGCTCCCGTAAAGTTAATCACATTACAGTTTTATAGCCATTATGAATTTTATTTTTGATTTGGAGCACAGTGATTAACAATGAAGATGACAATTAGTACTTGATGTCAAATGATGACAGCCGCTGGTCTACTTCTACAAACACCACAACAATATAAAACCTATCATGATTAAATGCCTCAGAACTGTTTAATGTCGGCCCAAGTATATTCAAACATATGTGTGTTTTATATATTGCATGCACGTGTTAATTGTGACTCTATATGCGTCATCTTTAAACAGTTTTTTTTTGTCTTGACACTGTGTTTGGAGCTGATGAGCTGAATAACAGATCTTGCTATGGGTGTGAAGTTTTACTGCGTCCATCATTTAATTTCGTTCATTTTGGCTTGTGATGGTCATAAATTTAAACCAATTTTATTTAGCGAGAATAGTCATTTAGTGCAAAACTGGTGTTAAATTAAACCAAATATTAAATTTTTGAAATCGGCTTGTTGTGAAAATCCGGGCTCCTAAAATAACGTTATAATGAGTAGCCTACATTATTTAAGTAGCCTACAGTATTGAAATTCCTTGCTTTATTCATTGTCCCTTTTCTAGCGTGTTGTTATATGGAGTAGTAATGACGTGACTTACACATTCTGACTGGCACATAACTTAAAAGGGTTAGCCTACTTTACTTCACCCAAAAATTAAATAATTTACTCTTCCTCAAGGCATAGATGTATATGACTTTCCTTTCAGCCAAGCAGAATCAGAGTTATATATAACAGGGATAATAAATGGATAATAAATGCCCTCTGAAGAGAAGCCATGCGTTTTTGTAAAAAAAATTCTATATTATCTAGCTATAATATAGAATTCTATATTCTAAAGAATACTATAAATTCCATATTATCTATAAAAATATATCTATCTTTACAACTTTATAAACTAATCACTGGCTTCCGGGAACTGCCATAGGCCTACACGAGTCTAGTTCTGGTGGAAGTCCTCTGACACGACGTTAAAAGCGCCAGGAGTTCTTGTAGGAGAATTAATTATGAAAACACCCCATTAACGAACATTTTAGTCCGTAATTACGTTGACGGCATTAACACTGGAGGGAAATCTCAACCATGCCAAACTGTTATTTGTCTGTGTATGAGAAAGGTAGGCCTATAGGTTATATATTCTGTCTTCTATTTCCATCTGGACTGTGATATTTCTCAACAGCCCAAACGTTGTATTTTTTTTTTCTTCAATCCTACACATTTGTAAAATAAGCATGTCTAGCCATGAACCGGCCATTTTTTTTGGACTCTTTCCATTGGGTTAGTATCAGACTTGCTGAGCGCACTAGCCAATCAAATTTCAGCTTCAAGGCTCTGTCATTATTTTCTCTGACCATGAAGATAACCTGATAGGCTACTAATCATGGCTGAATAAACGCACAATTTGTACACATTTTTACAAGATATTTTCAGAGGTCCACTTGAGTGGACAATGTGCATTTTTTATTTGAACTGAAAAGATACTATATTATGTACATGTGAAAACTATAAAATATATAGGACAAACAATATAATATAGCTTCAGTTATTGCAAACGCAATTGAGTGTTTCTGTTCGACTATAGCAGACGAAGAAGAAGTTGAACGTTGCATGTTTTTTTTTATATCATAACATATTTAATATCGGCCCAAGTATATTTAAACATATTTGTGTTTTATATATTGCATGCAAGTGTTACTTGTGACTCTATATGCGTCATCTTTAAACCGTTTTTTTTGTCTTGACACTGTGGTTGGAGCTGATGAGCTGAATAACAGATCTTGCTATGGGTGTGAAGTTTTACTGCGTCCATCAAAAGGATTCAGGAGGTCCTTTGGTTTATGGAGACACTGCAGTTGGTGTCACATCCTTCAGAGACCACGATCTCTGTTTCTCACCTCTACCTGAAGTTTATATTATGATTTCAGCATATCTTCCATGTATAAAGAGCATGTAAATTGAATAAATTGCGGGTGAAATGGGGGGATTTTGCTTTTAAAGTTTTGCCCTCAAATTTGCCCTCAAAACTTCTTTCAATAAACATAATATACATTCAGGCCTGTACTTGCACATAGCACTGGTGCTACAGAGGTTGAAAGTTTTGTAGCACAGGACAAACAGTTGTAGCACAAGTATTAAACGTCTGTTATCATCCCTGAAAACAAACACAAGTTCATAATTTGGGGCATTGATGTTCCATAAAGTGCACAAAAAATACAAACCATCACAAAAATTGTTTTCAGAAAAACTTTTTATTTATTTGCTAAAAATGGAAGAGTGCAAAAACATATCACCTCAACACTACACATCAACGTAAAACAGATCTGTGGCCAGACATCGCTAAATAAAAACTAGCACTAACCTATCCCATGACACTCCTCTCGGAGACTGATACTGTCAACAGTTGCATCTTTTCTTTAGTTTAGTGCAAAATGGCATCACAAAGGGGTTGTCTATTTTAATATTTTCTGGAGTCTTCTTGCACCAGCTACAAAACAAGAGCTGTTGATCAGCATTGAAAGTTAACCACAGAAAATCCTTTTTCCACACTGGGTTATATCTATACATATTCATTTTCTCCCTTACTTTGATTTGGTCAAATTGCTTCTGTCGATTCTTCCTCATGGGCTCGTTTAGGGTTTTTGTGGATCACTTGAAAATAGCGCTTCATTTTCTCGTCAACTAGCAGCTGCGCAGAAATTATGGGCGCGTTACTTAAAGGACAACTCGGGCGCAAAATGAACCTTTGGTCTAATTACACATTGGTACCTAATCAACCGTTGTCTGAGATTTGTTTTCATGAGTATCGAATGTAAAGAGTTTTATCTCTAAAGTCTTGGAATCTCATACAGTTCAGCGCACTTGGCTCTGCGTTCATGATTCGACTGGTCGAGACTGTTTTCCAAAGATGGCTCCTGCCTGTATACGCGAAGTGGACTGTCTTTATAAAATATCTTCTTATTAAACTGTCTGTACACTTACAACGTTCTGAATGCTTCGGTTTGCATGTAGGGACCCTCATTATGCTACCGTGTTAGTGTTGGGCTATTTTGAGCCTTGTTAGAGGTATTAACAGCGCTATTACTCTATGCCCTATAGACTAGCGTTATACTAGCGTTATAAGCGAAAGAGTTTTTAGAGATAAAACTCTTTACATTCGATAATCCTGAAAACAAATCTCAGAGAACGGTTGACTAGGTACCAATGTGTAATTAGACCAAAGGTTCATTTTGCGCCGGAGTTGTCCTTTAAGAATTGCGGGAAATGGAGTTAGACTAAATGACCGGGACACGAGTTTTAATCACACAATAGACTACAACTACCAAGTATAATAGCAGTGCGCCATCAATCTCACACGCAAACAAGTACAACAATCACTTCACACTATTAAGCGACTGTGTTATGAACATGCAAATCTGTATCGCACGCGTGCTACAGTGGTAAATGTAGGCTATTCATCGCACAGACCAATTTTTGTCGTCGCACTGTAGCCTACCTACAACCCTGACATTGCAATATATATAAATATGTATTGTGCGCTTTCCTCTCAATAACAAAATAAACAAATTATCCTGAACATTGTATAATCATTTGTTCCCTTTCAGTCGCTTCACTCTCGAAGTTCGTTGCTGAACGACTGAGGGAATCTCGCTAGAGAGCATATCTACTTTGAGTGTAAACTAAACGAGCCAATGCACATTGCCGTGCAATCATTTGCAACAGCTGCTCTGCCTCGCAGTGCGGTATAATGAGCAGCAGGTGCGATTGCACTTCAGCTTTTTGCTTCGGAGTTACACACTTTTTAGCGGTCACACATTGCGACCGTTGCATTGCATACATCAACCGGCAAGGTGGTCTACGCTCCCGTCGCATGTTGCAACTCGCCTGCCATTTCCTCCTTTGGAGTCAGAAGCATCTGAGGTCTATTTGTGCTGTTCATATTCCTTGGGTGCTCAAAAATGGAGACTCCCCGGTCGGTCCAGCTGATCTGGCGTCGTTTCGGAGCCGCACAGGTAGACCTGTTTGCCTCTCCAGAAACCACCCATTGCCAGTTGTTTTACTCTCTGACCGAGGGGACACTCAGTTCAGATGCCCTAGCCCACAACTGGCCCCGAGGTCTACACAAATATATGCGTTTCCCCCAGTGAGCCTACTAGCATTATGCTGCGTTCCAGGCAGGTTTTTGAGCACGTAAATCACGACTTCAAACCACGACTCACGACTTTGTAGCGTTCCAGGCTAGTCACGCCAAACTATCTGAGCGCAAGGAATTTTTTATTTTTTTTCATAAGTATGATCAATGCTGTCAAGTTCAGGTTTACGTCACTTTAACATTTCCATGCGGCAATACACTTTCACGACATACTTATTGTTTCAGACACATAACTTTGTAATACATAATCGTGTGTGTATTATTATTATATTATTATTAATTTGACTGCAACGGTATATTGTCCTAAAGTGTATTCTCACCGTGTATTGTTACCGCCTGCAGAAACACTGCATCCGTAGGGGCTGCGATTGTTGTTTTGTATGGTTTCGCGGGCTGTGACGTCAGAGCTCATAACTGGGAGTACATCGATGTAGAGTTCACAGGTGGGAAGTCCCGGGTTTGACTGCCGTTCCAATGCACTTTCACGGTATAAGGTTGGAAAAACACGGGTTACAGGTTGCCTGGTACGCGACATTAGACATTGTGCAACGTCAGGGAGGACGTGCTTTCCTTCTTGTAGCGGGGGTTGGAGCGAAGGCGGTCTCCCTCCACCCTGAACCTGCCGCCATTTCAGCCCACCACGACTTAAAGAAGAATGGCTTTTAGATTGTTGGGATTTATTTACAACACAACATAATCCAAAGATACACAACAAATGACAAAAAAGCACATTAGTAAACACACTGATCTAAAGACAGAGACTTGGACAGTCACACACCTTTGTGCCATTCATGGTAGGCCACAAACCTGTCATCTCCAAGGTGTTTGATTTTTCACTTTATCGTGTTCATGTACAGAGACTCATGTGAATGTTGAAGTCAGCAGGACTCATCTGTGGCTTCTGGTCCCTGTAAAAACAAAAACAAAATACTAGGTCCCTGTGAACATTTTGATTTCAAGAGAAACTATAGGGATGCACAATTTTGGGTCAGGTCATTGCTCGGCTCCTCAGCGAAAAACTAACGTGCAATCGCACCTTCTGCTCATCATATACCCGCGCTGCGAGGCAGAGCAGCTGTTGCAAATGATTACAATATTGTGCAACTCCCTAAAAAAAGTAACACATCGCATGAGTTACTTTTTATGGAAAGTAATGTGTTATGTTACTTTTTCTAAGCTGGGCTGGATTGTTAATATTTTAATTAAAGAAAAAATTTTTTTTGGCAAATGTAAAGGCCCTTTCAGACCAAAGGTGAATGAATAAGCCTCAGGCTGAATAAAATGCAGATTCTCATCTGTACAGTAGAGGGCGCCGCTCAAACAAACCTTCCAGCTGTGCTGCCATTCCGGATTGCAAAAGAATAAGAGGCAAAACACTTTTACTTCAGCAATTTAAAAAAAAAGGGGGGGGGGGGGGACACAAATGTGATGTTTAACTTGAATGATTTGGAACAACAAAAGTCAGCAGCAAAGAAATTGGACAATAAAGTGAGATTAAGTACATAAAGTGCATTTATGTTATTTAACATATTTAATTATTGCATTTTTGCATAATATTTTGAGTTTGCTTTTCACAGTTTTTATTCATTTTGAGGAATACTGAATCTGTTTCTGTTCAAATGAGGGGAGTAAATGCATGTTCACATTTAGTCTAGAACTACAATAACCATCATGTTCACACAAAGCCTCAAGATTTCTCTCAACATGGGGACAGGAGAGATGTTAAATAAATGGGAAAACGGAGTAACATTACTTATTTGGAAAAAGTAACTTGTTGCTCATTTAAAAGTTATGCGTAACTTTACTAGTTAATTGAAAAAAAAGAAAAGAAAGAATCAGATGTACATGTAATGCGTTGCCCCCAAAACTGATGCAAATAAATCAAAACGTTCAAATGAACTTTGCATCTGGCTGGGAAAATGCTGTTTCATACTCACAATATTCATTATGAGTAATTCTTGCTGATAAGATCTGCTACCCCCCCCCCCCCCCCCCCCATTAGTTTAACATGATTGTACATTCTGATCAAAAAGCTGTTTCATTTTCACTCCAAGCATTTTTATAATGTTATCAAAATGAGTAACAAATTTTTTTTATTATTAATGTATTTTTTAAATGTATTATTTTAGTTGCATGCACTATAATACAGTTCTTAATTTCCATCTACGTTTTCTGAAAGAATTTCAGTAATTCATTAAAGATCTCACACAAGAGATGCAGTAAATAAGAAGTAAATAAATATATTAAGGTCATTTTTTTCTTTTTAACTAGTGAAAATGAACCAGTTATTAATTATTCACTTAGTCATGTCTACAGCTCACTTGAATTTGTTGTAGATCATTAGATATGACATTGTGGTTCCCTGGAAACCGATCTGATAGAGTTACCAGAAACTCTTTCCATTATGTGTGGAAATGTCAAAAAAAAAAAAACCTTCCCAAAATACTACACGTCCTAAATAGTATGTAAAATTTGAATCATAAGAGTATCATGAGTTAACAATAAGTCAAATAGTTTTCAATGTTAAAACCTCATGAAATTGCAGTAACATCCTGTCTAAATGTATTACGCACACAAACTATAGTTTTTCTTGCTAGCATTAAGTTTTCTGAGCTCCCGTAAAGTTAATCACATTACAGTTTTATAGCCATTATGAATTTTATTTTTGATTTGGAGCACAGTGATTAACAATGAAGATGACAATTAGTACTTGATGTCAAATGATGACAGCCGCTGGTCTACTTCTACAAACACCACAACAATATAAAACCTATCATGTTTAAATGCCTCAGAACTGTTTAATGTCGGCCCAATTATATTCAAACATATGTGTGTTTTATATATTGCATGCAAGTGTTAATTGTGACTCTATATGCGTCATCTTTTAACATTTTTTATGTCGTCTGATACTGTGGTTGGAGCTGATGAGCTGAAGTTTTACTGCATCCATCAAAAGGATGTGAAATTGCTTTAGCTTTTTCTCTGCACTCTATTTCAAGAAAGACCAAAATCTGAAACAAACTAAAACAAATTTATCTAGTGAAAAAAAATCCACTGCATTCATCAATGCAGTTAGGGTCATGTGACCTATATTAGCATTGCATACGCAAAGCCTTTCACATATTTGTAACTTGTATTTGTATATTGTATTTGTATATATGTATATTACATATAGTACACTGAAAATTGATTTAGGGTATTACAAAAGTGGACATTGCCTTATACAGAGATTTTGGACCTCGCTTTTTCCCTCACACCAGTGTCAGCAGTGGTGCTTGCCAGATGTGGTGCTTACATGATGGTAACAAAAAGTTATGGTTTTAGACATTAGACTTCAAGGATTAGCAAGAATTTACTCAGTGTTGCTGTCATAAAGTGAGAAACTGAGTCTCCACCCACTGAAAAAAACAATAAATACTATGCTTTTTCTGCAGACACTCACAGATCGTCTTCATCATGACCATCATCATCATCTCTCTGCTCCCGCTGGCCTCTCTGCTGTCACCCCTGACCTTCACTGGTGAGAATGATTATATAACAGCATATTATGATGATTTTTATCAGTGTTTCATTTGTATGTGCTGAATAAGTTGACTGACAGCTCTCTCTCTCTCAGCTCATGTGAATGTGGGTATAGTGAACGGCCAGGAAGCCGAACCCCACTCCAGACCTTACATGGTTTCTCTTCAGAAGAACCGTCAACATATCTGCGGTGGATTCCTCATTTCTGATCAGTTTGTCTTGACTGCTGCACATTGCCGAGAGAGGTAAGACTGTAATATTTTTTTAGCTAAAATCATGAATTTTCCATTAAATTCACATTTATTTGTTTTGCGCTTTTCACAACACATTATCGTTTCAAAGCAGCTTTACAGAAAAATACATGTAATTACAATTTAGAGTAATCTGTTATGAGTGACTGTGAAAGTAATGTCCATATGACAAAAATATGCAGTTCTAGATAATACAAATCATGCAGTCAGCTGATATCTTGTATTAATTTAGGCAGATACAATGATCTCAGTAAATCAATTATTACACTGTAAAAAATTATGACAAATAAGTTATGACATCAAATGTTTTTACATTGCTTCAACCCATTCAAACAAGTTAAGGAATTTTAATGTAATTTAAGTTGAAATTACATAAACATCCAAGTTGATTTGTACTTAAAAATTTAAGGCAGCAACGTTTTTTTTTTTTATATATATACAGTGTACATGTTGTGATCATAATGATTACAATATATAGAAAATTTGGCAGCGGTGCATGTTGATTCAGAGTTAGCATCATCTGAAGTCTTCGTAGGGGTTGGCGTAATCTCTTCACAGATTTTGGGCCATCTGAAATCTTTTTAGAAGATTAAAACTAAACTAAATTAAAATCTCAATTAAATGGTTTCATCATACCTTCACAATTTCTTCTGCAAGAATAAAGAAACCTAAAAGCTGAAGTTAAGATGAATGTTTCCATAAACAGAACAGAAGTGCTGACAGTTGTGGTTGGTGCACATGACCTACGAGATAAAGGAGATGTCCACATTAAAGTGAAGTCCTACTACAAACATCTGGATTATAGTGATACAACTAAACAGAATGACATCATGCTCTTGAGGGTAACAGTCGCATTTATACCAGTTTTTCAAAATGATAGCTAATCATTTAAACACTGTCTATTAACTTATAATAGCGTTTTTATGATTGCAGCTAGAGAAAAAAGTCGAAAAGAACCAAAATGTCGAATGGATTTCAATACCAAAGACAGAAGGAGACATCGCAGCAGATTCTGTTTGCAGTGTTGCAGGCTGGGGAAGTTTAGTAACTAATGGCAATTCAAGCCCAGTCCTCATGGAAACAAATGTGAAGATCATGAATAACAAAAAATGTGAAAAAAATTGGAATTTGATGTTCTCAGCTGCACAGATGATGTGTGTATATGGTGATGGAGGAAGCTGTGATGTATGTAAACCTTTTTTTATTAATAATAATAATAATGTTAGTAATTAACAAATAAAATAAATATATCTATAGAATAATAAATCAATTATGTGCTATCAATCAAATAAATAAATAAATCAAATGTGCTGAAGAGAGAAAGTGACTTGCTGATCTGTTTCTTAACAGGGGGATTCAGGAGGTCCTTTGGTTTGTGGAGACACTGCAGTTGGAGTCACATCTTTCGGTGACCCGGAACACTGTAATTCACCTGAACTACCTGAAGTTTATACGAAGATTTCAGCATTTCTTCCATGGATTAAAAACATAATTAAATAATTGACTTTAATAATAAAAATATGTGTAGTAGTCAAATATGTTTCCAAATGTTTAACAGATTTCCTCCCACAATGTTCTAATAAAACTATCATGTGTTAACAACAATAAGTCGAATGGTCCTCAATGTTACAACCTCATGAAATTGCAGTAATATCCTGTCTAAATGAATTATGCAAACAAAACATACTTTTTCTTCCTCACATATATCCTGAGCTTGTTTCTTAGCAGGGGGTTTCAGGAGAAACACTGCAGTTGGTGTCACATCTTTTCATCACATAGATCTCTGTAATTCACCTCAGTTAATATGTATACAAATATTTCAGATTTTCTTCCATGGATCAAAAATAAGTCAAATAGTCCTCAATGTTACAACCTTATGAAATCGCAGTAACAACATCCTGTCTAACTGCAGAATGCATTACACACAAAATCCATTGGGCGTATGAACGTAGGCTAACCTAAACTACCTGAAGTTTATATTCAGATTTCAGCATATCTTTCATGTATAAAGAGCATTATTGAATATGTTATGTTAGGTGATTTTGCTTTTTTAAAGTTAAGTTAATTTGCCCTCAAAACTTATTTCAATAAACATAATACACATTGCAATATATATAAATATGTACTGCGTGCTTTCATCTCAATAACAAAATAAACAAATTATCCGGAACACTGTATGATCATTTGTTTCTTGTGTCATTAAGCAGAAAAGAGGCTCTCGGGAAACATAATATCCTTTTGATTTTCCTGCATGACAAAAACATCCTTTACATAAAAGGTCTACATCAGGCTTCCGTAGACAAGTCAGGGAAGGTCTCGTTTTTTAATCAATTACAATCAATAACTAAGAACAAACTGTTCACACATTGGCAATAACAAACCGATTAGTACTTGAAAATTCTTACATAAAACCCATTTAAAGACATTTATAATGTTGCAAAATATATCTATTTGAAATAAATGGTGTTCTTTTGAGCTTTCTATTCGTTAAAGAATCCTGGGGAGGAAAATGCAGCACAAATTTTTTTTGTAAGACCAGGTTTTTTTTTTACAGTTCTTTACTGTAATTTACAGTATGTTACTGTAAAAATGCACTAAAACTCGAGTTAACTAATTTCACTTGCAGAAACTGACTGCCTTAAATTGACCAACTGTCATTAAAATGCATTAACTAAAATTTAGAATGCATTAATAACGTGAGCAAAGTATTACTGTGAACTTAATTCATTTGAAACCACAAAAAAAAAAAAAACTTTTGTAAATAAAGAGATTTCCACTGGACCCATAACTAAACAGTCACAGCCTTTTAAATAAAGCAACATGCAGCGTATCATCGATGTTTGTAGATCTTCTCCTGAACTGAAGCAGGCTCTACTCTTCAGCACAATGGTGACCCAAAAAACAAGGTTTTACAGAACAGAAAATAGAGAAACACAAGACCTACAACTGACTTCCAGCCATTACACATTATTATACTTATTAATAACCAGTATGGCTTTATTTATGTCATACATCTACATAAGTTGTTATTGAGATGTTTAATTGAAAATGTTTGGTTTGAAGTTACCATTATAGAGATCAGTGCTTGCTTTAGTTGGGATGCTGATACTAAAACATTGGTGTTTCTTTTGCTGCTTGAGCAGTGTTTTTGCAAGTCACACTTGTGCACACACACAGTTTATGAATGATTGCGGTTATAATGACAAAATCATCATATTGCCTGTTCATTACTAAGGAATTAATTCTCACTCATTCAGAGTTTAATCCTCAATCAAAAGTGTTTCATTACCTTTTTAGTGTTTCATTAGTGTTTCATTTTCTTTTTAACACATCATGCATAAACCAAAAAATCAGAACTACACTGTCTTTTAGAAACACAGAGATATCACAATTTAGCATATGAATCTCAACAATGGTGGCAATATATAGTTCCCTTTCGTGGTCACTCCGAGTTACGTCGGATGACGACGAATGGGGTTTCGCTTAGAACACCTATCGACTTCGAGTATACAAAAACGAGCCAATGGCAACGAAATGCCATGGGTCTGCGGAATTTGCATGACGTAACTCCGCCCCACCTCGTGGGTATAAAAGGAGGACGCCGGCAACATGCAGTTATGTTTTCGCTTCGGAGCCAAGAGTATCTCTTCACTCCACAGCTATTTCTGACTTCGCTCTACGAGACGAACCATTCTCTCCGGTGTTGGTGTGACGGCGATCTGCAGCGAGTTCACATTGCCTGCTGATCTGTTCAGTGATCTGCCAGTGAGTGTGTTTTCTCCCTGCTCGCCTCAACATCGCAGAGTTTTTTCTCCTCTCACAAAAGAGCTTGCACGCGGCACGTCTTTTTAAAGACAGCTCGCCCGTGCATTTCTGGTTGCGGCAGATTGGTATCGGACTCTGATGGGCACGAGCGCTGTCTAGTGTGTTTGGGCTTTGATCATGCTTGAACAGCGCTCGTGGGTGATTCATGTTCTCTGATTCATGATCTTCGGCTGGTGGCCAGGGTGACCTGAGGGTGATGGTCTGGAACAAGGTGCCGACTCTGTGTCCGTGACCCTAGCCCCCCTCTTCAGTGACGGTGCCCGCTAGCGATCAGGTGATTCCACGAGTCTACCTTCGGGTGGCCCGTGTGTTTTCATTCGAAGCTACAGAGGATAGTGCTATGACTGTAGCAGCATCACTAGGTGGGCTTTATTCTTCTGGAAGTGACGACTCATCACAGCTGCCACCTTCTGGTGTGCTATGGCTGTGCCTGAGTCTGATCCGGAGATGACGGCCATTCTTTCCTGGGACGATTGGTTTTTGGGTAAGGCCGCCGACCGGTGTCCACGGCAAACCCGTCCGAAGCCTGTAGTTCTTTTCGTCTACACTAATCTGTGGCGAAATCCTATAGTGCCACAGGACAGGCAGCCGCCTCACTGCATCCCATGACCGTTCTGCTGGTCTACCTGACCCAGATGCTCATGGTTATGCATGAGGGCGGGACTGACTCGAGGCTCTTTAAAGAGCTACCAAAAAGCGCACCGCCACTGACCTTGCTCTCCGAGCGACGAAGGTGGCCGTGCGCTCTCCGAGTCAGGTGATGTTTACCACTCTGGGGCTGACCGGTCTGATGTGCAGGATGTCGGCGGACTCGTCTGCTCGACACCCCCATATCCCAGGTCGGCCTCTTCGGCGGTGCGGTTGAGTACTTCTGCCCAACGGTTCTCAACCGCCCGTGAGCAGATTGAGGTTATCCTGCCGACGGCCCCGCCGTCCGCTCAGATCCCTCAGTCTGCCAACCGCCGAAGGCGCCCTCCCACGGTTCCAACCCCACCCATACACCCGGGCTGGCTTTGGAAGACCGTGGATGCCTCAGCCCTCTCCAGCCCCGCCCCCGGTAAACCCCGGGTTAAGCGGCACTTTTGAGATGGGCTGCTCAGAGATGGGACTCAGTTCTTTCCAGGAGTTGGTAGCAGGGCCACTCCTTTCCCCGGTGGAGGGCTGGGGAAGAATCCTTATTCAGAAAGAACTGACTCTCTCGTCTCTGAGCATACAGAGTTTCGGACGACATGGTGCACCGCCTCCGAGCCGTGCACCCCTCGTCCCCCTCTGTCTCAGAGCCGGATGACAGTGTGTGCCGTCCCTGGACCGTACCACTCTCATCCCCCTCTGTCGCCAGACCCCTGGCAGAGCAGGCCCCCGTGGAACGCTGGTCCTTCCCTGGCCTCCTCTGTCAGGGTGCGGTTATGACCGTACCCCCACTCTGGGCCGCTATGCCGTCCAACTCTGGGCCGGTCATTCCGCTTCGCTGCACCACCGAGGGGACATCTGTGGTTCGTTGACTCCGCTGGCACAGTTCTTGGGAGCCTGCCTAGAGCTTCCCTGTCTGTTCTGCTGGGTCGCGCGAACCATCGGCTCGGCTATGCGATTCAGTTCGCACGGTCTCCTCCCCGCTTCAGGGGAGTCCGCTTCACTATGGTCGGTGGCTAATCCCCTATCATGAGAGCGGAGGTTGCTACCCTACTGGCGAAGGGTACGATTGAGACTGTCCGTCCAGCCGAAATGAGGTCCGGGTTTTCGGCCCCTACCTCATTGTTCCGGAGAAATATGGTGGGTTATGGCCAATCCTGGACCTACACATCTGAACCGTCCCTTCACAGGCTGCCGTTCAAGATGCTCCTGGCCAATCGCATTCCTGATGTGTGCGGCCACAGGATTGGTTTGCAGCGATCGACCTGAAGGACGCCTACTTTTATGTCTCCGTTCGACTCAGACCATACCTACGGTTTGCTGTCAGGACGCGCGCATATCAGTACGCTGTTCTCCCATTCGGGCTAGCCCTGTCTCCTCGCGCCTTCTAAAGCAAAGGTTGTCGAGGCAGCCCTTGTTCCTCCATGGGAACACGGGGTTCGCATCCTGAACTATCTCGGTGACTGACTGTCCTAGCTCACTCTCGAGACCAGGTTTGCGAACACAGGGACCTTGTGCTCCGGCACCTAGCTCGTCTGGGCCTTCGGGTCAACTGGGAGAAGAGCAAACTTTGCCCCGTGCAGAGGATCTCTGTTCTCGGTATGGACATCGACTCGGTCGCAATGTCCGCGCAGCTTACGAGCGAGCGCGCACAGTCACTGCTGACTTGTCTCAGACAATTTCAGGGCAAGAGTGCGGTTCCACTGAAATATTTTTTCAGAGGCTCCGGGGGCATATGGCATCTGCAGCCGCGGTAACGCCGCTCGGATTGCTTCATATGAGACCGCTTCAGCTTTGGCTATGCGACTGAGTCCCGAGGTGGGCATGGCAACAAGGCATGCTCCGAGTATCAGTTACTCCGACCTGCCGTCAGACCTTCACCCTGTGGTCGAACCTCAGTTTTCTCAGGGCAGGTGTCCCCCTGGAACGAGTTTCCCGGCATGTTGTTGTCTCA
Source organism: Meda fulgida (assembly GCA_030578275.1). Taxonomy (NCBI): domain Eukaryota; kingdom Metazoa; phylum Chordata; class Actinopteri; order Cypriniformes; family Leuciscidae; genus Meda; species Meda fulgida. The sequence continues at coordinate 8,732,928 of CM060637.1, read as the reverse complement.
ACAGATGCCTCCACCACGAGCTGGGGCGCCATGTGCAATGGACATGCTGCTGCAAGCTCCTGGACAGGACCCCAGCGCCTATGGCATGTCAATTGCCTCGAGTTGCTGGCAGTACGCCTTGCTCTAGACCGCTTTCGGGCGTTGCTCAAGGGTCAACACGTACTAGTCCGATCAGACAATACCGCCACTGTAGCGTACATCAACCATCAAGGTGGTCTACGCTCCCGCCGTATGTCGCAACTCGCCCGCCACCTCCTCTTATGGAGTCAGAAGCATCTGAGGTCGCTTCGAGCCATTTATATTCCCGGAGCCCTGAACTGTGCAGCCTACGAGCTCTCACGGCTTCAGCCCCTCCCTGGAGAATGGCGACTCCATCCCCAGTCGGTTCAGCTGATTTGGGACCAGTTCGGGGACCCACAGATAGATCTGTTTGCCTCTCACAACTCGACCCATTGCGACCTGTATTTTTCCCTGACCGAGGGCACGCTTGGCACGGATGCACTGGGGCACAGCTGGCCGCAGGGCCGCAAATATGCGCTTGCCCCAGTGAGACTTCTAGCGCAGGTCTTGCGCAAGGTCAAGGAGGACAAGGAGCAGGTCCTTCTGGTTGCGCCGTACTGGCCCACCCAGACTTGGTTCTCCGAACTGGTGCTCCTCGTGACAGCACCTCCTTGGCCAATCCCTCTGAGGAAGGACCTCCTTTCTCAGGGACGGGGCACCCTGTGGCACCCTCGTCCCGATCTTTGGAACCTCCACGTGTGGCTCCTGGACGGGACGAGGCAGGTTTGAGTACCCTACCACCAGCGGTGGTGGCTGCCATCACTTCCGCTAGAGCGTCGTCCATGAGACACGCCTATGCGTTGAAGTGGAACCTCTTCGTCAACTGGTGCTCTTCTCGCCAAGAAGACCCCCGGAGGTGTTCGGTCGGTGTCGTGCTTCCTTCCTTCCAGATGGGTTGGAGCGAACGCTGTCTCCCTCCACCCTCAAAGTTTGTTGCCGCTATTGCCGCACACCATGACTTGGTAGAAGGTGAATCCTTAGGGAAGCACAACCTGATCATCAGTTTCTTGAGAGGAGCAAGGAGACTGAATGCTCCTCGTTCTCCTCTAGTTCCCCTTTTTGGGACCTGGTGGTTCTAAATGCCCTGCAGAGTGCTCCCTTTGAGCCTCTGCAATCAGTGGAGCTTAAGTTCCTGTCAATGAAGACAGCGCTCCTGGTTGCATTCGATCTGTCAAGAGGGTAGGGGACCTGCAAGCATTCTCCGTTGGCGATGCGTGCCTGGAATTCGGGCCGGCTTACTCTCACGTGGTCCTGAGACCCCGGCCTGGATATGTGCCCAAGGTTCCTACCAGTCCCTTCCGGGACCAGGTGGTGAACCTGCAAGCGCTGCCCCTGGAGGAGGCAGACCCAGCCTTGCCACTGCTCTGTCCAGTACGCGCTCTCCGCGCCTATGTAGACAGAACGCAGTGTTTCAGGACCTCAGACCAGCTCTTTGTCTGTTATGGTGGGAAGCTGAAGGGAAAGGCTCTCTCCAAGCAGAGGTTGTCCCACTGGATAGTGGACACCATTGCTTTGGCATACCAGCAGCAAGGTCGACCATGCCCCCTTGGTGTGACTACCCACTCCACCCGGAGTGTGGCATCCTCTTGGGCTCTAGCACATGGCGCCTCGCTAACAGACATCTGCAGAGCTGCAGGCTGGGCGACTACACATTCGCCAGATTCTACAATCTCCGAGTGGAGCCAGTGTCCTCTCATGTACTCGCTTCAACCAGCTAGTACTGGACCCGCTCAGGTGTCTTCGCTTGCTCGCCATTCCACTCCACGGACTGGATACGTGCGATATTTTCCTCAGGTGAGCTTCTCCGCAAGCTCTGAGTTCCTCCAGCACCCCTGATGCTAGCGCCAGTGTCTATTGCCTGTGCGTCGGCTAGGTGCCTCCCGTGTGCATGGTCCCTCTCCGGACCTACCCCCACATGTGTATTTCCACTGTAAGCCTCTCTGAGCATGTGTCTTTCCCTTGGCAAGCCACCTTGCCACCCCTGGGGTTGAAATATTCCACCTGCGGCTGGACACCCCAGTGTTCTCCATATGCATCCTTCGGGTCATGTGTGTATTTTCTAAATGCCCTCCTCTAAACTATGGGATATGCTTCCCAGTGTACCTTGGTATTCCTGTGTTAAAGAGGAGTCCTTCGTCCGTGCTAGTCTCACAACAAGGATCTCAGATTTACGCAGGGCACTGGAAGACAGTTGTGAAGGTGGCGTGATTAGACTGATAACCCCATTCGTCGTCATCCAACGTAACTCGGAGTGACCACGAAAGGGAACGTCTCGGGTACGTATGTAACCCTCGTTCCCTGAGTAGGGAAGTTACGGAGTTACGTCATGCAAATTCCGCAGACCCATGGCATTTCTTTACCATTTCCTCGTTTTTGTATAATCGAAGTCGATAGGTGTTCTAAGCGAAACCCCATTTGTCGTCATCCGACGTAACGTCTCCGTTCCCTACTCAGGGAACGAGGGTTACATACGTAACCGAGACGTATTGCATTCATGCGGCAGTGCATGCTGGGAGTTTTATACTATCCTGGAACTGCATGCTGGCATTGCGACATGAAACTTTTGATTTTTACCATTGTTGAGATTCATATGCTGATCGTTGATGTCTGTGTGTGCCTGAGTCAAGCAGGAGTTAAAAATGTTTTAATGCACTATATGATTACAATATTCTTCAGAAGACCTGATTACAGAAATATTGATTTCATGTTGTAGATTCACAGAAATATGCTAAATATGAAATACCCGTGAATTCAAAGAGTATACAAAAAAGATCAGAAAACCAGACATGTCCAGGATGATTATGACATCATCACAAAAACCAAAAACACCTGATCACCATCCTCTTGCCATAACAAATATGTTTTATAAACTCCCTGTTACAGCAGCCAGAGAGAGATGAATGGTAAGAAGTGCAGGGACCAAGAGACTAACTAAAGCAAATACTGATCTCCATTATGGTGACAACACACTTTAATATTAACTAAATCTCTGTTAATTCTCAACAAGAACTTTTGTACATGTATGGAAGAAATAATAGTAAACTGGTTTCACACTCAGTGTTGCTGGAAGTCAGTTGTAGTTTTTGTGTTTCTCTTTTTTCATTTCTTGTTTCTCTGCCCTTCATTGATTCTGTTCATCAGTGTCTCAATTCACTCACTTCTTTTCATTCAAGTGGACCATATTAGAGAATGAATGTAAGGAATAGTGAATGAGGGTATAGGGTGAGATTGGGAAAACAGCCTCTGAGTGTCGACTTTGAGCGCTGTTAATTCACAGTATATTCCTGTAGGCTAGTTTTGTTTTCTACGGTATATTACTGTTTTAATGAAAAATGGTATGATACTGTCAGAATTTGGCCTTTTTTTACAGCAAGGGTTAACAGTGTATACATACTTCAAACACCACTCACAGCACCCACCCTCCCTCCCAAGAAATTGGATAATAAAGTGAGATTAAATGCATACAAGTACATTTATGTAATTTAACATATTTAATTTTTGCAGGTTTGCATAATATTCTGAGCTTCCTTTTCACTGTATTTATTCATTTTGAGGAATACTGAATCTGTTTCTGTTCAAATGAGGGGAGTAAATGCATGTTCACAGTTAGTCTAGAACTACAATAACCATCATGTTCACACACATGCGCACAAAGACTAAACCTTACTCAAGATTTCTCTCAACTTGGGGACAGGAGAGATGTTAAATAAATGGGAAATGAAGTAGCATTACTTATTTGGATAAGTAACTTGTTGTTAATATAGAAGTAATGCGTAACTTTAATAGTTACTTGAAAAGTTTGTTTCATTTTTTATCAGATGTACTTGTGTTACCCCAAAACCGATAAGAACGAATCAAAACATTCAAATGAACTTTGCATCTGGCTGGGAAAATGCTGTTTCATACTCACAATGTTTATTATGAGTAATTCTTGCTGATAAGATCTGTTTTTTTTTTACCTTAGTAGTTTAACATGATGTTACATTCTGATAAAAAAGCGGTTTCCTGTTGACAACATATGCAGCCCATGTCTTAAATGTATAACCTGATATGGATTTTCTGCCTGAACTGTTGTTTTTAATACATTTTAAAGTATGTTGATTCTGTTCAGTAAATTTAACAATCACGCTTGCCACAAGTGAGAGTATTTCATGTACAAATTCAACAGCAAATTTACTGTCCCTTTTTACTGTTTTTCATCTTGACAGAGTTGTGGAGCTTGAGAGCTCAACTGCGGTTCTAGCCACATATCTGTTCAACCACATCCACCCTGAACATTTTCACTCCAAACCTTTTTTTTTAAATGTTATCAAAATTAGTAAAAAGTTTATTTTTTATAATCAATGTATTTTTAAAATGTATTATTTTAGTTGCATGCACTATAATACGGTTAAAAATCTACATTTTCTGTAAGAATTTCACCAATTTAATTCATAAAAGATCTGATGCATCACGGAGACATAAATAAGAAGTAAATAAGAAGTAAATAAATATATTACAGTGATTTTTATTTAATTATGTCATGTTATTAATTATTCAGTCATGTCACAGCTCACTTGAATTTGTTCTAGATCATTAGATATGCATCATGGTTCCCTGGAAGCTGGTCTGATAAATAGTTGCAAGAAGCTCAATGTCTCCACCCACCCTTATATTTATGCAGTGTTTTATCATGAGAGCTCACTGATCGTCGTCTTCATCATGACCATCATCATCATCTCTCTGCTCCTGCTGGCCTCTCTGCTGCCACCCCTGACCTTCACTGGTGAGACTAACTGAACTGAATATTGATTCATCACTAATTCAATGTCAGTATGGTCTCTTTTGCTGATGCCTCATGTTCCTTTTCTGGTGAATATGTCAACTAACTGCTCTCTCTCTCTCTCTCTCTCTCTCTCTCTCTCTCTCTCTCTCTCTCTCTCTCTCTCTCTCTCTCTCTCTCTCTCTCTCTCTCTCTCTCTCTCTCTCTCTCTCTCTCTCTCGGGAATTCTGGGAGTTTGCACGTGCGAGAGTGGTGGGGGTGAAGACTGAGTGGTGGTTTTTCTCCTATATTTCTTTCTTCCCTTATTTTTTTTCTTTTTTTGTTTCTGTATGGTTTGGTAAGTGTTTATTTGTTATTGTTGCCGTTAAGGCTTAAGGCGGAGGGATGGCGTCTCAGGCTGAGGCGCTGTCCTTACGCAATGGATTCAGGTGTGTGCCTCCTGATGGGGTAATGGTGGAGGATGTGCTTGTTGCGACAGGGGAAGCGGTAGGCCATGAAAATATTTCTTCTGCCTCACGTATGAACAAGGCTGTTGTAGTTTTTTTGAAATCGCAGAATCTGGTCAATCATATAATCGAAAATAGCCTTATTATTAATGATGATTTAGTGCAAGTCACTCCACTCTATGCAGCTTCTTCCAAAATCACGATTTCAAATGTGCCGCCGTTCATAACTAATGAAGCGTTGGAGCGCGAGCTAGTTCGCTTCGGAAAAATTGTTAGTCCGTTTAAAACAATCTCTCTAGGATGTAAACACCCGGCTCTAAAACATGTGATGTCGTTCAGGAGAAATGTCAACATGGTTTTGGATTCTCCGGAGCGAACGCTGGATATATCTTTTCGTGTTAAACATGAGGGGAAAACATATATGGTTTACGCAACAACGGGTAATATGAAGTGTTTTGAATGCGGTGACGTTGGGCACAAACGACATGCCTGCCCACATAAAGAACGCGAAGTTGAAGGCAATGTTTCGGGATCAGAGATTGATGTTATTTCTCAACGAGTGCCTACCCAAGGAGTTCGGAGTGAGATTGAAGATCCTCCTGAGGTAAGAGTTTTAGAAATAAGTGCTCCCGAGAATATTCAAACAAATAGCGAAGTGAGAACAACAGTGACCGAGTTTGATCTTAGTGATATTGCGATTGTTAACATGAACGGAGAAAATGCTGAAACACTGAATGTTGAAAATGTAGTGCCTCCTGCACCAAGTACGAGCGGTATTCAGGCTAGGTTTTGCAAGCGTGTTGAGGAGATAGAGCAGGTGGAGTTGAGCTGCAACAAAGAATCCAATAAGAGTGGCATGGACGAAACTTTGTTAGATGAGAATACATCTATACATGATATTGACTTATGTTCACAGGGAGATTCTATGTGCAGTGGTGAGTTGGACTCTCAAGAGTTCTCACAAGATGATTCCTCATTGTATACTTTAGAGGAGATTAATGCTTTTCTGGATGATACTTTTGGGAAGCAAGTTAATGTGATAGATTTTTTTCCAGATATTGAGAAGTTTGAGAAGTCCGTTTCAGTATATCAAAAGAATGTGAGTCTTGAGTGTTTAAGCGAAAAGAAAAGGTTTCGTTTGAAGAAACATGTAACAGCAATTAGAAAATATAGAAATGTGGAAAAAAAGAGAACGTTAAAGGTTTTGTTTTAGCTAACCATTCCATGCATCACATGGTGTCTCCTTTTTTAATGCTGCATTTATCTGTCTTTCTCCTTTCCCTCTTAAACCTACATATGGATGCTTTAAGAGTAGGCTCTCTTAATATAAATGGGGGGAGGGATATGCACAAACGTGCATTAGTATCTGAAATAATAGAGCAGAAAAAATTGCATGTTATGTTATTTATCTTCAAGAGACACATAGTGATGTAGGAAATGAAGTTGAGTGGGGATTGTGGTGGAAAGGGCAGTATAAATTAAGCCATAAAACAAATTTGAGTGCAGGAGTGGCAATTTTCTTTTCACCTGATTTAAAAGTTACTGTTTTGAGTACAGACGAACCAATGAATGGCCGTCTTCTTGTTGTTAAAGCTGACATTGATGGGGAAATTTTTTATTTTATCAATGTGTATGCACCAAATATAGGGTTTGAAAGATTAATGTTTTTTGGTGTGTTAAGCAATGTTTTTAAAAAATGCTTTAATGATGGAAATGTCATAGTGGGGGGAGATTGGAATTGTACAGAGAATTTTTCTATTGATCGAAATACTGAAGAACCCCATATACAGTCTTCATCTTGTTTATCAAGGTCAATAAGGGCAGCTGATCTTTTGGATATATGGAGGGTCAAACACCCTAATGTGAGGCAGTATACATGGGTTAAGATGAATAATAATAGAGTCACTGCTGCTCGTTTGGACAGGTTTTATGTATCCAAACAGTTGAGCAGTCAAATTATTAATTGTTCTATCACACCAATGGGTTTTACAGACCATCATTTGGTTTCGATTGTAATAAGTAAATCTCAGAGCTCAAATAAGTCCTCTTTTTGGCATTTTAATATTAGATTGCTTCAAGATAAAGAATTTTGTTGGTATTTTGAATTTTTTTGGCAACAGTGGAAAATGAAAAAAAGTAGTTTTGAAAATCTAAGACAGTGGTGGGACATAGGAAAAGTGAATATAAAAATGTTCTGTTTACAATATACTGCCAATTCTACTAATGTGTTAAAAGAAATGATTGAGTCAGTTGAAAATGAAATATCATCTATAGAAGCAGAATTAATTAATAGATATGATCCTGTTTTAAGTAGTAAGTTACAGAGGAATAAAATGGAGTTGGGATCTTATTTAAATGAGAGAGTAAAAGGGGCCTTGGTAAGGTCTCGTTTTATTTCTGTTGCAGACATGGACGCACCAAGTACATATTTTTTTAATTTGGAGCGTAAAGCAGCAAAGCACAAACAGATGGCCTGTTTACGTCTTCCTGATGGAAGGGATGACGTATGATAAAAAAGATATGCGTTGTCACGCTGTGGATTTCTATTCAAACCTTTACACTGCAGAGCATTGTGATGAAAACTGTTCTGCACAACTGTTTCAAGATTTACCTCAAATAGACTCTGACTCAAAGACTGCTTTGGATATAGATATATCCTATCAAGAAATAACTGCTGCCCTGGGCCAACTCAATTCAGGAAAATCTCCAGGCATTGACGGTTTGCAACCTGAATTTTATAGACATTTTTGGCATTGTTTTGGACGGGATCTTTTTGAAGTGTTTTGTGTATGTAACAAGGATGATATGTTGCCTGTGTCCTGTCAACGGGCTGTTTTGTCATTGTTGCCGAAGAAGGGGGATTTGTCTCTTTTGAAGAATTGGAGACCAGTTGCCCTATTGACTACTGAATATAAGATTTTATCTAAATGCCTTTCAAATAGACTTAAAAAGTACCTCCATCTAGTAGTACACAGTGATCAAACATATTGTGTTCCAGAAAGGACAATATCGGACCATTTGTTTTTGATACGGGATGTTTTGGACATTTGCAGAGTTTCTAAAACAGAAATTGGTTTAATCTCCCTGGACCAAGAAAAAGCGTTCGACCGTGTCGCTCATACTTTTCTCTTTAATGTATTGAATGTTTTTGGGTTTGGGGAAGGTTTTTTAAAATGGGTGAAATTGTTGTATGCAGGGGCTTCTTGTATTGTCAAGGTAGGAGGTGGACTGAGCCGTCCATTTTCGGTAACAAGGGGCATAAGACAGGGGTGCCCTTTATCAGGAAAGCTATATAGTATAGCAATTGAACCTTTACTTTGCAAATTGCGAGAGAAAATGTCTGGCTTACATATACCTGTTATTTTTAAGACATCAAGAACAGTTTTAAGTGCTTATGCTGATGATATTACCGTATTTGTTAAAAATACTCAAGACATTAAGGTTTTGTCTGATGCACTTTGTGTTTATGAGAAGGCTTCAACAGCCAAGGTGAACTGGGATAAAAGTGAAGCCCTCTGGGTAGGGCAAGGCTTTTCAGAGAACCTCCCATCATTGCCTAGAGACCTCAAATGGAAATTAGATGGTTTTAAGATATTAGGTATTTTTTTTGGCTCTAATGAGTTTCAAAAATTAAATTGGGAGGGCGTAGAGGAAAAAGTGTGCACACGATTGTCTAGGTGGAAATGGTTGCTACCCCAGTTGTCCTACAGGGGAAGAGTTTTGGTGGCTAATAATTTGGTGGCATCCACTTTGTGGCATAAATTCAATGTACTGCAACCACCAGCAGGTCTAGTTCAAGCGATTCAGAGGCACTTGGTGAACTTCTTCTGGTCCGGATACCATTGGGTCCGATCTGCTGCACTGTATCTTCCTATACAAGAAGGGGGGCAGGGTCTGGTGGACCTCAAGGCAAGACTAATGACTTTTCGTTTACAAACCGTTCAAAGATTGCTATACAACAACAATTTTTCTTGGATGGACACTGCAATAGCCCTTTTGCGGAGGGTAGGCGGAATGGGCCTCGATAAACATTTATTTCTTATGGATTTACAAGAACCTGAGTTGGTAGACCTTACCCCATATTATAAATCTACGCTTGAAGCCTGGAAAGTTTTTACTGTGTCAAGATCACCTGATGTGTCAGCAGGGCCTTGGCTATTGGAGGAACCTTTGTTTTTTAACCCTCTTCTCTCTTCAAGATTTTTGTCATCCACATGCTTACGTTCACGGTTGCTGGCTGCTGGATATACGAAGTTGGGACATGTATTGAGTAGCAGTGTGAAAGCTATAAGCCAAAGGACTAAAGTGAAATCTGCAAGAGTGATACAGCAGTTAATTGCAGAAGTACGTGGGGCATTAGGAGAGGAGTATAGAGACTTTCTGGACAACACAACGGTGATTCATCAGTGGACAGAGGGGCATGATTATGTTTTTCCCTCACTCATAGTAAGGGCTGCTGTGGAGAATTGGGAAGAGGATGATCACTGTTTATTGACTTTTAAAAACCCCGTTTTGGATTGTTTCGAGTCAACTGGGAAGAAGGCCTTGTACTTGACCTGTATGAAAGTGTCAAATGCTAATTTTTTTTACTGGTGTTTTTTCTACAAAATGGATGGACTTTCTTGGACTTGACTCTTCCCCTAAAGGCTGCTGGCGTGCTCTGTACAAATGTCCAATTAATAAGCGGACAGGTGATCTCCAGTGGAGAATTGTACATGGAGCGATAGCTACGAACAGACATGTGGCGCATCTTAATCCTAGTGTTGGGGTGGGTTGTCCTTTTTGTTTAGAGGTAGAATCAGTTTTCCATTTATTTGTGCAGTGCTTACGTTTAGGGGATCTTTTTACCCTTTTAAGCAATTGGTTTTTTATTTTAGATGAGGATTTTTCCTTCAAATTGTTTGTTTATGGTCCTAGGTATTCCGTTCAAAGGAAAAGGACTTTGGTTTTAATAAATTTTTTATCAGGCACTGCAAAATTAGTAATTTGGAAAACAAGAAAAAACAAACTTCTAGGGCAGGATGCAATAAATGTGGTTCCTATGTTTTTGGGGCTTGTGGCAGCTAGACTAAAAGTAGAGTTTGCGTACTACAAGTTGGTGGATTGTTTACCAAAGTTTGTAGAAATCTGGTGTGTTAATGAGGTATTGTGTACTTTATGTGAGAGTAATGAATTGGTGTTGAAATTTTGAATGTACATGTGTATGTGTGTGTGTGTGTGTGTGTGTGTGTGTGTGTGTATGTATATATATATATAATATATATTTTTGTTTGAAGAGTGAATAATCCAAGACTAAATTGTTACAATAAAGGTGTGTTCAAATTCAATTCTCTCTCTCTCTCTCTCTCTCTCTCTCTCTCTCTCTCTCTCTCTCTCTCTCTCTCTCTCTCTCTCTCTCTCTCTCTCTCTCTCTCTCTCTCTCTCTCTCTCTCTCAGCTCATGTGAATGTGGGTATAGTGAACGGCCGGGAAGCCGAACCCCACTCCAGACCTTACATGGTTTCTCTTCAGAAGAACCGTCAACATATCTGCGGTGGATTCCTCATTTCTGATCAGTTTGTCTTGACTGCTGCACATTGCCGAAACAAGTGTATTGTTTGGAAATGTTTATCATGACATATTGGACATAGGCTACTACAGGGGTAGACTGAGACACAAAAATACATAGGCTACTGAAAAGAAGTGAATTTCCACATGACATTTCATTAGCTTGTAGACTAAGATATTATCAATCAATAATACCCATAAGTAGTTTATATTTTCCACAATTAGCTCATAAAAATAAGGTGCTTTTTCTCTTTGTCTCAACTGTACTCATATGTGGTACAGTTGAGATAGTACCATGGTACAGTTGAGACACCCATTTTTAATGATGTAAAGGTAATTAACCGCTCATTGAAAATATTTATTTAAATTAGCACTGGTTAAAATGTATAAAACAGGAACAAAATATTTGACTAACAGATATTGCAACAGTGGGAAATGGAAATGAAATGGAAACATTCCATTAACAACACTAACAAAAACAATGTCAAAAGTAACAGTAAACAAACGACAAAGGAAAAAAACTGATTCAGGTGTCGCTTTTTCAATGATGGCATGTGTAGCGAGGACAGTTGACAGTTGAGTGTGTCTCAACAACTGTCCCCGCTGGCCACGTCGCACATTCCTCTAGATTTTGCAATGACCTTGCATGACACATTACCATGAAATATGCCCGTTTTCAGGGCACAGAATAACGTGTGATGATACCAGTTACGTTTAACAGTCACATAAGGATAATAAGCTATTCATTGTGGAGAGTGCATGGTGAAGTGAACGTCTTACCTTAGAAAAAAAATCTTTTGCCGATGAGCCCGTTGTTGAAATTTCCCACGATAGAAGAGGACACTAATACGCATGTGCACAGCCAACATCAAGCCATTTAAGGTGTCTAAACTGTACACATGTTTCAACTGTACACAGTCTACCCCTACTCTAAAAAGAAAAGGCTGATTATATTTATCAAATCTATTTGATATTAACAGACCGGAGAATCTGACAGTTGTGGTGGGTGCACATGACCTAAAAAATGCGACTGAGGGTTCAGTCCGCATCGGAGTAAAGTCCTACCACCAGCATCCAGACTTTACCGTGGAACCTGTTATGAATGATATTTTGCTTTTAAGGGTAACAATCTCATTTCAGTTCAAAATGATATCTTAGAATAATGGTCCGTCATTAATAAGCAGGAAATCTAATAGCCTAAGCCTACATTAACATTTCATCTACTATTAACTAATATTGAAACAAGCTTATCAGTATCACATTTAGGAGATCGTTCCTTATTAGGTAATCAATAATTACGTAATGAGATTGGCCTCATTATAACTATTAACTAACTGACAAATTATAAAGAACATTATCTTGTCTGAGACGCTTTAGTCATAATTTTTACTCTGAATAGTCATAAAATGCATCACTAATTACTCATGTGTTACTATGCAGGAACTACTATTGATTTGGACCATTATTTTAAAGTGAAAAAGATGTTTTAAACTGATCAATATCACATTTTAACACAGCTGCAAATTATTTAATAATTTTACCTGTAGGCCTACTATTGTATTTTAAAACTTCCGCTAAGGAAAAAAATTGCCCACTACAACGTACAAAACTATTGACAACAAGACAAACACTTAAAACAATATTATAGTAATTAATAGGCTTCTAGGAAATTTCCATTACAATCAATAACTAAGACGCAAGATGGCGCCGGCATGCATTTGTGATAAAATACCTCAGAATACACGTTTTTTTCCCCTTCTCTTCCCCTCTGGCTCTTAATTATTTTAATTGAATTGCTTGAATGAAATATGTCTCGGTCTTTATTGTTTTTGTTGTTATGTGTTGTTACATTTTTATGTTTTTTTTTGGCATTAAACCCCGCTAAATCCATCGATTGGCCAATCAAAATCAAGTATTGCACAGAGTGCAGCGGCAGCTAAATCACTGTAATTGTACACTTGCAATTTGCACATTTATCTTTTTATTTTGTATATAATTTTTAGAAGTGGTTTGGGGTGTGCATGCATGTACAAATAGTCAACATTTATAAGATAAATATAAAGGATTCATACAAATGTTTGTGTTTCTAAAGCTTTGCATACGTAAATGCATTTATTTAGATGCTATCAATACATCAATTTTCAGCTGAACCTTTACAAAGATGCATAAATACCTGATCAGAAAAGAAACCAGAGAAACAAATGTCAACTAAAGGACAAATATCTAAGACGGGTTGCATATCTGTTGTGATAAAATAAAATAGAATAAAAAAAGAACAAATTGGAAAACCGTCATTCAATACGATTAAATCTTTCTATGTGATTTTGTACAACAGCTGGATAAAAAGGTTACACAAAATGAAAAAGTCAACTGGATTTCCATACCAATGAAAGAAGAGGACGGTGAAGTGCATTCTGAGTGCAGTGTTTCTGGCTGGGGAAGACTGAATATTAATGGCTCACTTAGCAGTCGTCTCATGGAGGCATATGTGAAGATCATAAATAACACAAATTGTGAAAAGAAATGGGGAGAAGACGAATATTCAGCTTCACAGATGATGTGTACATATGGCGATGGAGGAAGTTGCACCGTAAGTACAAGATCATCATCTGTCATTTGATCCAAACACGGACTGATATGAAGCCAAAAATGTTGTACTTTGTGCAGTGTGTTTGCATTGTTAACAGGGGGATTCAGGAGGTCCTTTGGCTTGTGGAGACACTGCAGTTGGAGTCACATCCTTCGGTGACCCAGATCTCTGTAATTCACCTGAACTACCTGAAGTTTATATGAAGGTTTCAGCATATCTTCCATGGATACATAGGTTTATTGGAAATGTTTATTAATATTTTCTTGATTTTGTCTTAAATGTCTCCAAATTGTTTCAATAAATCCATCATATCAATCATCCACGAGTCAAGTGGCTTTTTTTTATCTAGCCCTATTATTTTAATCACATTTATAGATTATGGATAGTGCATATCCTGTAGGCAAAATGCTTTGCCTACAATGGTTTACCACACGAATTCAGGAGATGTTGCGGAATATTTCCTGCCCACAAGATGTACCTAAATGTCAGCAAAATGTCAGAGAAAAACAAAAAAAAGTGGTAAACAGCAACATATTGTGAAGTTTTACCACAGCCATTGAACATTGTGAAACTCCACTGCTTTTGCAGCACAAACCATATTTGATTGCGACAGAATTGTAAAGCTAGAATTCACTGGAACTTTGCAGATTATGAGATCTTCCCAATAATGATTGAACATCTGCTTTATATTCTGAGTTCAGCTCAGTAGATAGCAGTTGTTATTGTTGATTATCACAAAAAATAATAGGAATACAAGCTCTTATAATGAAAGTGAATCCATGTTAAAATACTCACTTTTTCAGTAGTGTAGCCACGAGAGACAAACAATATGGGTCAACACAATTTTAATGTGATGAAAAAAATCACTTACTAACCTTTTCTGTGTAAAGTTAAATTCAATTTTACAACTTTGCCACAATGACAATGGCGTAAACACTAAAGTGACTGTAAAATGATGAATTTTAGTATTAAACCACTTTACAGCTCAAATCATACAACAGTTTCATCAGAATAATTAATGCTTTTATACAATTATAGGATTCACATTTCTGCTTTTAAAACCTCCAAAAATGACCCCATTCACCTCCATGTGCCTCACTGTAACATTTTTGTTTTGATTTTGCTTTTCAAAAGAAAACAAGTCAATTTATGCTGTTGATTTATCTTCACTAAAGATTTATATTATGTAGTACATAATGCATTTTATGTTATAAAGGTACATTTACAAAAATCTAATTCAGTTTCAGAGTTTATAGGAGGTTAAACAAATAAAAAGGGGCAGGGGCAGGGGCGGAAGGACCAAAAAGGGCACGATTCTTTTTTTTTTTTTTTTACATTTATTTATTAAATAAATCACCTAAAGCAGTACCCGTCTGTCTGTTGTTTTTAAATATTTTAATGACTTCCTCACAATTAATTGTTATATATCGCTCGATGGAGAGCAGCAGTGGGTCAGATAGACCTACATTACAAATGAAAAGACGTTGAGACAATTAGAATGCATAACACATCAAACAAAAATAGGGAAATGATGATAATATTACTAAATATTATTTACTTTACCAAACAAAACCGTGAGAATCAAGAAGGTAATGTTGAGGAATTCATGTTTAGTTTTGTTGATGTTGTAAATTTTATGTAGGCTATAGTATTCATTACATCGAGTATATAGCCTACATGTATACGGCTTACATCGAGTTATACTTTTTATTATAGTTAAGCATAACTCGCATAAATTTGACAGTAGAATGGTAGGATAAATGTAACTTTTCCGTATTAGCTTAACGGGTAACCCTTTATTTTGCTGGTCCCTTTTGAACATTCTGGTGACTATAAGTAACTTTGCAACTACATGTCAACTAACTCTCATTAGAGTATTAGTGTTCCCTTTCGTTGTCACTCCGAGTTACGTCGGATGACGACGAATGGGGTTTCGCTTAGAAAGCCTATCAGCTTCGAGTATTACAAAACGAGCCAATGGCAAAGAAATGCCATGGGTCTGCGGAATTTGCATGACATAACTCCGCCCCACCTCGTGGGTATAAAAGGAGGACGCTAGCAACATGCAGTTATGTTTTCGCTTCGGAGCCAAGAGCATCTCTTCACTCCACAAAGCCATCTCTGAAATTGTCAGCTTTTTACAAACGAGTTCCTCTGGTGTTGGTGTTTGTGGGCGATATCCAGCGAGCGCGCGCTTCCTGCTGATCTGTGCAGTGGTTTTGCCAGAGAGTGCGTGTCTCCCCGGGCGCCTCGACATCAGAGTGTTTCTCTCTCTCACAAAAGAGCTTGCACGCGGCACGTCTTTTTAAAGATGCCTCGCCCGTGCACTTCTGGTTGCGGCAGATATGTGTCTGACTCTGATGGGCACGAGCGCTGCCTAGTGTGTTTGGGCATGGATCACGCTAGAGCAGCGCTCGTGGATGAGTCATGTTCTCTCTGTGGGAACATGACCATCGCGTCACTAAGGTCGAGACTCAATGAACTCGCAAGAGTGAGAGTCCCCTCATCCACACCCCGATCTAATGCTCCCCCGAGGAGTGCTACTTCGGCTGGTGGCCAGGGTGACCTGAGGGTAATGGTCTGGAACCAGGCGCCGACTATGTGTCCGCGACCCCAGCCCCCCTCTTCAGTGACGGTGCCCGCTAGTGAGCCTCCGATTCCCGCGGGTCTACCTTCGGGTGCCCCGCGGGTTTCGGTTGAAGCTACAGAGGAAGATGCCATGTCTGTAGCAGCATCACAAGGTGGGCTTGATTCTTCCGGAAGTGAAGATTCAGCGCAGCTGCCACCTTCCGGTGTGCATACGGCTGTGCCTGAATCGGATCCAGAAATGACGGCCATGCTTTCCCGGGCAGCCGCGAGCATTGGTTTAGAGTGGAGGCCTCCACCCTGTCCCGAGCGCTCGCGGCTGGACGATTGGTTTTTGGGTAAGGCTGCCGACCCCCGTGGTCCACGGCAAACCCCAATACCATTCTTCCCGGATGTGCATGATGAGATCTCGAAGTCCTGGAAGACCCCTCTGTCTTCCCGGGACCGCTCGCTGATCCCATCCGCCTTTCCTCCCCTCGATGAGGCGGCCGCCCGTGGGTACACTGGGCTTCCCCCGGTTGAACGCTCTGTTGCGATGCAACTGTGTCCTCAGAGTGCTTCTTCTCGGGGCGAGCTTAAGCATCCATCCAAGGCCTGTAGATTTTCGTCGTCTATGGCGGCGAAGTCTTGCAGAGCGGCGGGACAGGCGGCTACCTCTCTGCATGCTATGGCCACTCTGCAGGTCTACCAGGCCCAGATGCTCAGAAACATGCACGAGGGCAGGACAGACCCAGGGCTCTTCAATGAGCTGCGTGCCGCAACCGACCTCGCTCTCCGGGCGACGAAGGTAGCCGCGCGCTCCCTGGGTTTGGTGATGTCCACCGCGGTGGTCCAGGAGAGACACCTGTGGCTGAACCTGGCTGACATGCGGGATTCCGAGCGGACTCGCCTGTCCCAGGCCGGCCTCTTCAGCGGCGCAGTTGAGGATTTTGCCCAACAGTTCTCAACTGCTATCAAACACATTCTGCCCCGCCGACCCGCTGCTGCCTCGTCGTCGGTCGGGCAGACGCCACAGCCTGTTTCCCGCCGAGGGCGCCCTCCTAAAGCTCCCGCCCCTCCCGCTAGGCCAAAGCAGCAGCCTTCACCCAGGCCGACGCGAGGAGGAAGCCGCAGGAAGGCGCCACAGCCCTCTCCAGCCCCGCCCCCCGCCAAGCGCCGGGCCAAGCGGCGCTCCTGAGACGGGCTGCTCAGGGATGACGTTTGTTTCTCAGGAGATGGTCGCAGGGCCACTCCTTCCCCCGGTGGAGGGCCGGGGGAGAATCTTTTGTTCTCCACTCCCCGCTGCTCACCCACGGGTGGGCAGCACCCTAATGTGGTTAAAGACAGAAACAGACCTCTCACCCCTGAGCACACAGAGTTCTCGGACGACACAGAGCGCCGCCCACCAGCCGTGCTCTCCTCGTCCCCCTCTGTCCCAGAGTCGGTTGCGACGGCGTGCCGCCCACGGGCCGTTTCGTCCCTGTCCCACTCTGTCGCCAGACCCCTGGCAGAGCAGGCCCCCGTGGGAACGCTGGTCCTTCCCTGGCCTCCTCTGTCAGGGCGCGGAGCTTAACTGCGCCCCCACACCGGATCGCTATGCCGTCCACGTCCGGGCCAGTTACTCCGCTTCGCTGCCCCTCCGGGGGGACGCCGGTGGTGCAGTTCCTAGAAGCCTGGCTAGAGCTTCCCCAACTGTCCCGCTGGGTCGCCCGCACCATCCGGTTCGGCTATGCGATTCAGTTCGCACGGTCTCCTCCCCGATACAGGGGAGTCCGCTCCACTTTGGTCGGTGGCAACGCCCCGGTCATGCGAGCAGAGATTGCCACTCTGCTGGCGAAGGGTGCAATCGAGACTGTCCCTCCAGCCGAGATGAGGTCCGGCTTCTACAGCCCTTACTTCATTGTCCCCAAGAAAACCGGTGGGTTACGACCAATCCTGGACCTGCGAGTATTGAATCGCTCCCTTTACAGGATGCCGTTCAAGATGCTCACCGCCAAACACATTTTCGAGTGTGTGCGGCCCCAGGATTGGTTTGCAGCGATCGACCTGAAGGACGCCTACTTTCATGTCTCCATTCTCCCTCGTCACAGACCGTTCCTCCGGTTTGCTTTCGAGGGACAGGCATATCAGTACGCGGTTCTCCCGTTCGGGCTAGCCCTGTCTCCTCGCGTCTTCACGAAGGTCGTTGAGGCAGCCCTTGTTCCCCTTCGGGTTCACGGGGTTCGCATCCTGAACTATCTCGACGACTGGCTGATTATAGCTCACTCTCGAGACCAGGTTTGCGAACACAGGGACCTTGTGCTCCGGCACCTACCCCGTCTGGGCCTTCGGGTCAACTGGGAGAAGAGCAAACTTTGCCCCGTGCAGAGGATCTCTTTTCTCGGTATGGACATCGACTCGGTCGCCATGTCCGCGCAGCTTACGAGCGAGCGCGCGCAGTCACTGCTGACTTGTCTGAGACAAATACAGGGCAAGAAAGCGGTTCCACTGAAACTTTTTCAGAGGCTCCTGGGGCATATGGCATCTGCAGCCGCGGTCACGCCGCTCGGATTGCTTCATATGAGAACGCTTCAGCTTTGGCTTCGCGACCGAGTCCTGAGGTGGGCATGGCAACAAGGCAAGCTCCGAGTTCCAGTGACTTCGAGCTGCCGTCAGACCTTCACCCCGTGGTTGAACCTCAGTTTTCTCAGGGCTGGTGTCCCCCTGAGACGAGTGTCGAGACATGTTGTTGTCTCAACAGATGCCTCCACCACGGGCTGGGGCGCCATGTGCAATGGTCATGCTGCCGCGGGCTCCTGGACAGGACCCCAGCGCCTATGGCATGTCAATTGCCTCGAGTTGCTGGCAGTACGCCTTGCTCTGCACCGCTTCCGAGCGCTGCTCATGGGTCAACACGTACTAGTCCAATCAGACAATACCGCCACAGTAGCGTACATCAACCATCAAGGTGGTCTACGCTCCCGCCGTATGTCGCAACTCGCCCGCCACCTCCTCCTATGGAGTCAGAAGCACCTGAGGTCCCTTCGTGCTATTCACATTCCCGGAGCCCTGAACTGTGCTGCCGACGAGCTGTCACGGCTTCAGCCCCTCCCTGGAGAATGGCGACTCCATCCCCAGTCGGTCCAGCTGATTTGGGACCAGTTTGGCGACGCACAGATAGATCTGTTTGCCTCCCGCGACTCATCCCATTGCGCCCAGTTTTATTCTCTGACCGAGGGCACGCTCGGCACGGATGCACTGGCGCACAGCTGGCCGCGGGGCCGCAAGTATGCGTTTCCCCCAGTGAGCCTTCTTGCGCAGCTCCTGCGCAAGGTCAGGGAGGACGAGGAGCAAGTCCTTCTGGTTGCGCCGTACTGGCCCACCCGGACTTGGTTCTCCGAACTAGAGGCTCTCCGCACCTCCTTGGCCAATTCCTCTGAGGAAGGACCTCCTTTCTCAGGGACGGGGCACTCTATGGCACCCTCGTCCTGATCTCTGGAACCTCCACGTGTGGCTCCTCGACGGGACGAGACAGGTTTGAGTACCCTACCACCTGCGGTGGTGGCAACCATCACTTCCGCTAGAGCGTCGTCCACGAGACATGCCTACGCGCTGAAGTGGAACCTCTTCGTCAATTGGTGCTCTTCTCGCCGAGAAGACCCCCGGAGTTGTTCGATCAGTTTCGTGCTTTCCTTCCTTCAAGATGGGTTGGAGCGAAGGCTGTCTCCCTCCACCCTCAAAGTTTATGTTGCCGCTATTGCCGCTCACCACGACTTAGTGGAAGGTAAGTCCATAGGGAAGCACGACCTGATCGTCAGGTTCCTGAAGGGGGCGAGGAGACTGAATCCTCCTCGCTCTCCTCTCGTTCCCTCTTGGGACCTCTCAGTGGTCTTAAGTGCCCTGCGGAGTGCTCCCTTTGAGCCTTTGCAATCAGTGGAGCTTAAGTTCCTGTCAATGAAGACAGCGCTCCTGATTGCATTGGCTTCTCTCAAGAGGGTCAGGGACTTGCACGCATTCTCCGTTGACGAAGCGTGCCTAGAGTTCGGGCCGGCCGGTTCTCACGTGATCCTGAGACCCCGGCCTGGATATGTGCCCAAGGTTCCTACCACTCCCTTCCGGGACCAGGTGGTGAACCTGCAAGCGCTGCCCTCGGAGGAGGCAGACCCAGCCTTGGCACTTCTCTGTCCAGTACGCGCTCTCCGCGCTTATGTAGACAGGACGCAGTGTTTCAGGACCTCAGACCAGCTCTTTGTCTGTTATGGTGGGAAGCTGAAGGGAAAGGCTCTCTCAAAGCAGAGGTTGTCTCACTGGATCGTGGACACCATTGCTTTGGCTTACCAGCAGCAAGGCCGACCGTGCCCCCTTGGTGTGACCGCCCACTCCACCCAGAGTTTGGCATCCTCCTGGGCGCTGGCGCATGGCGCCTCGCTAGCAGACATCTGCAGAGCTGCAGGCTGGGCGACACCTAACACATTCGCCAGATTCTATAATCTCCGAGTGGAGCCAGTGTCCTCTCGTGTTCTCGCTTCAAACAGCTAGTTCCGGACCCGCTCAGGTGTCTTCGCTTGCTCGCCATTCCACTCCACGGACTGGATACGTGCGATATTCTGCTCAGGTGAGCTTCTCCGAAAGCCCTGAGTTCCTCCAGCACCCCTGATGCTAGCGCCAGTGTCTATTGCCTGGGCGTCGGCTAGGTGCCTCCGTGTGCATGGTCCCTCCCATGAGCTACCCCCACACGTGTATTTCCACTGTAAGCCTCTTTTGAGCATGTGTCTTTCCCTCGGCAAGCCACCTTGCCACCCCTGAGGTTGAAATATTCCACCTGCGGCTGGACACCTCAGAGTTTCTCCATATGTTACTTTCAGGTCATATGTGTATTTTCAAATATTATTATATTAGTATTTTCTTAATATCTGATAACTCTCTATTGTGATGGTCCTCCAACAGATAGTCTACTGACTATAAGTAGCTATGCAACTACATGTCAACTTATTCTAACCCTAACCCTACCAGTCTACTAATACTCTACTAACACTCTAATGAGAGCTAGTAGACATGTAGGTGCAACATTACTTATAGTCAACAGAATGTGTTAAAGGGACCATCCAAATGAAGTGAAACCGCTTAACGTTGCTGCTCGTCGTGTAGTTTCAAGGATAGTTTGCCAAATGCTTCCGCCAAAAAAGGTGTATTTGTATAGTTAATTATTATAATATTTATAATAATTATGATAATTTTTTACATTTAGGCTATCAGAGAGTGGCACATATTCCAACTCACGCTCTCTCAGAGAGACGCAGATCGTCCACAATTACACACACACTTCCGATGTGTCTATGTCAGTAGCCTAACACTTTGTGCCAGTGGAAAAATAAGTTGGATTGGGACATATTAAAATAAATGTTTTAAGAGTTAAAGTGCCTTCTTAATTAGTATACAACAATAACCAGTATGCTGTGAAAATGACAATAATAATGCTGTGAAAATGACAAAATATAACATACTGTATTCAGATTTTACAGTAGGGAATTGTTGAGAATACAGTAATATTACTGTGAAAACAACAGGAATCATTTACAGTGTAAATCTCACATCAAATAAAAAAATAATTGCTGCACAGACAGTTTGGCTTCTGGCATCAAGAATCACAGTATTTTTATATCATACACCATCTGATGTGCGCAGCGCCGCATGAAGTTGAACACACAAATTGACTGGGTTGACAAATTGGGCTGCTTCTGAAAACTTAAGGTGATGATACACAAGGCAACTTTTTGAGCAATGTTGCTGGGCAATGTTGCTGTCAATGGGCAACCAGGTACGTCACAGGGCCCACGACCGAAAAGTATCCGGATCGAAATATGTTGCCCATTCTCAATGGGAAAGTGACCAGGCAACATTGCCCGACAACATTGCTCAAAAAACATTGCCGTGTATCATCACCTGGCCTAACTGCCCTACCAGGCAATGACTTCAAAGGCAGCGTTTGCGCACGAAGGCACCTCAGAATACAATTTGGTAGGCTTCTGAAGTAGCATAACGTAATGTCGTTGCTTGGTTACCAGTTGCTCATTACTGCTACCTGGTGTATTCAGTGCAGGATTTTGGTGTATGATTTTATTAATAATATTAGCCAATAGCGTTTCGTCTCTATAACAGCTTGGCCAGAGCCTCAGTTGAACTCAGTAAAGCAGGAGTTTCCTCCTAATCTCTACCATATTGCTTTAAAATATAGCATTCTATTCAGAATTCAAATGAGTCAGATGTGTTTCCTGGTCTGCGCCGACTCGCACTTATGATCCGCTCTGTGCTATCGTGTCTGGACCGGAGCAGACTGTGTGAGCTACGGTGGTTCACGTGACACTAACATGAAAACAGACTTAATTTGCCCCAATTGAAAGCATATTTACACTGTCTAAATCATTCCCTGTCCTCTATACAGTAAACTATGTGCCATTCACCTTGTAGAAAATAGTAAATGTTTGACAAATTACTGATTTTAGTCGCAGCTTCAGTGTCTGTTTATAATGTAGGGGGAGGGACGTTTTAGATTCTAAAGAGCATTAGATTGGACAGAAAATCTGATGAAAAGCTGAAGTGCAGCGTGATGTCAAAATCATGGTGGAATTGAGAGACTACGTTTTGAATGGTTATATATTTTAAATTTAAATTTTGTCATTGTTTCAGAGCTTATAGATAACAGTAAGGCTAACATATTCATATAAAATTCAACAAACTTTGGGCAACTTTTTTGATTTCATGGGGACTTTAAATAGAAGCACAGAGGCAAGTCTTAATTGCAGGTTAGGTCATTTCTGTCAGGACCACTATCGTCAAATACGATTGACAATTAGCATACATTTTGGATTGGCAGTATGGTTCCATTCTGGGCGAGAACTCCCTGCGCACCCATGCAGCCTAGCATGGATAAGAGCAGGGAGAGCAGCAATGACCCCCCTTGGGGTAAACAGAACAGAACCAACATGAATGTTTTGCAGATATCATATTTCAAGATTTAAAGTACAACATAATTTGATTCTAGGTGAATCAGAAATCATAAAATGAAATCAGAAATCATAAAAAATGACACAGTAACAAGTTTTAGATTTGAATAATAATATTTTATAAATAACTATTATACAGTACATTCCCAAATTAACAGTTTTGCAGTTTTATTAACTATTCCCAACAGAGCTAGTCAGTTTATTCCATCTGCATCCAAACAGTCCTTACAGCCCTTCTCCAGCTCCTGGACCATATGTGGGCTCACGGGTGGGGTCTAACCATTGAGGTACTGTTTTTTTCTTTTCTGGCTGGCCAGTGGAACCTCCTACCGTGTGGTATCCAGGGCGTTTGACATGCCCAAATCCACTGTTTACCAACTCATCCATCGAGTGGCAGGGGCAATGACACGTCTGACACCACATGCGATAAGCGTCCCAAACACCTTGGATGAATAAAGGGAGGTGGGTGAGGGTTTCATGCTGCTGGCAGGCCATCCAGCTTTGTCAATCTGACTCCAGAGAATATTGCTGCAAGATCAGGCCAAAAAACCTAGGACTAGTTCACAAAAGTAGGTTTTTCAAAAACTCGGAAATACCTGAAAATTTCTCCGGGCGGCAATCGAATCTGTAGCGCTCCGGTCAGGCCGATCGGGGCGGGCCCTCAAAGTTTCAACTATAGGGTCTCAGCACTTGATGCTTGAGCTGCTGATTACAACATTTGTATCAAGCCTGCAAACACTTACATCAGAGAGAGGGGAAAAACACTTTTTGCACTTTCAGGCCATTTATCACTCAAATAGTGTTTTTTGTTGTTTAGAATCCTTTTTGAAATTATATTTGAAACATAAATAGAGAGCGCTTTGACTATAACCAAGCAAAGAGTAAAGATTTTATAGATAAAATAAAATGTACACAAACCTGTATTTATCGAGGA
This sequence comes from Meda fulgida, assembly GCA_030578275.1. Classification (NCBI taxonomy): domain Eukaryota; kingdom Metazoa; phylum Chordata; class Actinopteri; order Cypriniformes; family Leuciscidae; genus Meda; species Meda fulgida. The sequence goes on along the minus strand of CM060637.1, from coordinate 8,709,042 downwards.
AATGCACCAATTCGATGCCGCTGAGAACTGTTCTCTGAGAATGCAAAATGCCCATGATAAATAACTCAACCGCTGGGTTATTAGGCTACATCTGACCCAGGAGCTGGGTGACACAAAAAACACCCAAACACTGAAAATAAATTCATCATGTTCATATATGGTTCCCTTCCCATAACTGAACAATAAAGTCTTTCCACTTGCCCATAGCAATGTAAGTTAATGTTATTTTGGAGTCTAATGTTGATTCAGTATATTTTACCATTAAAATATAATTTATAGATAAACGTCCCTTCCCTTCTAAATTCCCATGTGTTATTTCCTCTAAAATTAGATAAAGTTATAAAGGAACAACTGAATATTATTTGGAACAAGTTTGGCATCCATCCAACATAACCTGCGATTACTTCAACTCAACACCAGAGGTCAACATCCCCAGCTGTCTAAATAAGACTTCTAACATTTCTATTGTTCTCAGAAGAAGTCCTCATAGTTGGGTACACTTCTATAGCAGTAAAATGGAGATGAGATTAAAAAAAAATGTTGTATTGCCATTTGCTATAATAACATAAGAAAAGAGCCATGATAGAATTGCTACGACTCTCTCTGTCTCTCTCTCTCTCTCTCTCTCTCTCTGTGTATATATATATATATATATATATATATATATATATATATATATATATATATATATATATATATATATATATATATACAGGTCCTTCTCAAAAAATTAGCATATTGTGATAAAGTTCATTATTTTCCATAATGTAATGATAAAAATTAAACTTTCATATATTTTAGATTCATTGCACACCAACTGAAATATTTCAGGTCTTTTATTGTTTTAATACTGCTGATTTTGGCATACAGCTCATGAAAACCCAAAATTCCTGTCTCAAAAAATAAGCATATTTCATCCGACCAATAAAAGAAGTGTTTTTAACACAAAAAAAGTCAAACTTCGAATAAATATGTTCAGTTATGCACTCAATACTTGGTCGGGAATCCTTTTGCAGAACTGACTGCTTCAATGCGGCGTGGCATGGAGGCAATCAGCCTGTGGCACTGCTGAGGTGTTATGGAGGCCCAGGATGCTTCGATAGCCTTAAGCTCATCCAGAGTGTTGGGTCTTGCGTCTCTCAACTTTCTCTTCACAATATCCCACAGATTCTCTATGGGGTTCAGGTCAGGAGAGTTGGCAGGCCAATTGAGCACAATAATACCATGGACAGTAAACCATTTACCAGTGGTTTTGGCACTGTGAGCAGGTGCCAGGTCGTGCTGAAAAATGAAATCGTCATCTCCATAAAGCTTTTCAGCAGGTGGAAGCATGAAGTGCTCCAAAATCTCCTGATAGCTCGCTGCATTGACCCTGCCCTTGATAAAACACAGTGGACCAACACCAGCAGCTGACATGGCACCCCAGACCATCACTAACTGTGGGTACTTGACACTGGACTTCAGGCATTTTGGCATTTCCTTCTCCCCAGTCTTCCTCCAGACTCTGGCACCTTGATTTCCGAATGACATGCAAAATTTGCTTTCATCCGAAAAAAGTACTTTGGACCACTGAGCAACAGTCCAGTGCTGCTTCTCTGTAGCCCAGGTCAGGCGCTTCTGCCGCTGTTCCTGGTTCAAAAGTGGCTTGACCTGGGGAATGCGGCACCTGTAGCCCATTTCCTGCACACGCCTGTGCACGGTGACTCTGGATGTTTCTACTCCAGACTCAGTCCACTGCTTCCGCAGGTCCCCCAAGGTCTGGAATCGGTCCTTCTCTACAATCTTCCTCAGGTTCCTGTCACCTCTTCTCGTTGTGCAGCGTTTTTTTGCCACACTTTTTCCTTCCCACAGACTTCCCACTGAGGTGCCTTGATACAGCACTCTGGGAACAGCCTATTTGTTCAGAAATTTCTTTCTGTGTCTTACCCTCTTGCTTGAGGGTGTCAATGATGGGCTTCTGGACAGCAGTCAGGTCGGCAGTCTTACCCATGATTGCGGTTTTGAGTAATGAAACAGGCTGGGAGTTTTTAAAAGCCTCAGGAATCTTTTGCAGGTGTTTAGAGTTAATTAGTTGATTCAGATGATTAGGTTAATAGCTCGTTTAGAGAACCTTTTCATGATATGCTAATTTTTTGAGATAGGAATTTTGTGTTTTCATGAGCTGTATGCCAAAATCATCAGTATTAAAACAATAAAACACCTGAAATATTTCAGTTGGAGTCCAATGAATCTAAAATATATGAAAGTTTAATTTTTATCATTACATTATGGAAAATAATGAACTTTATCACAATATGCTAATTTTTTGAGAAGGACCTGTATTTTAAGAAGCCATAGTATGAGGTGAGTTTATTAGTAAGTGCTGATCAGGACATAACTAATTGGAAGGATTGTCCTTGTATACCCTGCATCAAAACATATCAAAATATAGATATTGGCCTTTTTGGAATGATGTTGTGTTTTAAGGGTAACAAACTGCACATCCGCTGTATTATGAGCTGTAAAATATTCAAGTACTAAAATGCTTGCATACATGCTCAGTTCGTATAATCTAAACCATCTTTAATCTTCATGCAAGGCCGGAAGAACAGTATCTTTTCATCACTGTGTTGCTCATACTGCAAGAAGAAAAGAAAAAAAATCTTAAGGGGCAACTCAGTGACTCCACCCACTTTTACAGTATATTTATACAGTGTTTTACCTTGAAAACTGATCATCGTCTTCATCATGACCATCATCATCATCTCTCTGCTCCTGCTGGCCTCTCTGCTGCCACCCCTGACCTTCACTGGTGAGAATGATTATATAACAGCATATTATGATGATTTTTAAGAATGTTTGATTCATATGTGCTGAATAAGTTTACTGACAGCTCTCTCTCTCTCTCTCTCAGCTCATGTGAATGTGGGTATAGTGAACGGCCGGGAAGCCGAACCCCACTCCAGACCTTACATGGTTTCTCTTCAGAAGAACCGTCAACATATCTGCGGTGGATTCCTCATTTCTGATCAGTTTGTCTTGACTGCTGCACATTGCTGGAACGGGTAAGAGCTTGTTTAGAAATCAATTTTGAATGACACAACAACTGCAGTGCAACCATACAGTGTACTGTATGACATAAATGACCATCATCATGACTTTCTCTTTCAACAGATTTGAGATTCTGACGGTTGTTGTTGGTGCTCATGACTTAAGGAACATCGAGAGTTCAGATCGCATCGACGTGAAGTCCTACATCCCGTATCCAGACTATTCAAACAATCATAATCAGAATGACATCATGCTTTTGAGGGTAACAAACTGTAAAACTTTTAGTTGTTCAAATAGAATCTGATCAGGAAACAATGGCACAAAACTAACACACACTGTGTTTGAATATCTATTGCAATGTAAGATAGTAAGATTGCTGTAAGGGATTCAATTAATTTCTAACGTACAGAAAAAGGCCAAGTGCCTCCTTGCGTCTATTTCCCTTTTTTTTTAAATCGCTTTCATTTTCTCATAATGTACGTTGGACATCGCCCAATTTCTCAAAGATTCTGAAAACGGTTTGTTTGAAGTCTCTATAAACTTCTCGGTAACACTTTAGAATACTGTATCTTACTGCATAACTAATAAGGAATTATTGAAGAACTAGGTAATTCTTCATTAACTACTTCACTGCCGTTAACTACTAGGTAAGATGTGTTAACTAATCAGTATGTAATAGAATTTTATGATTGTGTTAAGCAACAGTTAGTTAATCAATAAGGTTCAAGAAAAATAACTAAGAAGTAACTAATACAAAACTAACCTCTGATTCGTTTTTATATTTTACATACTGTGTGTGTCTGTTTTCCTCAGCATAGAATGCCATTGAGTAAATTCATGTATTTTAGGCAACAACTGAGGGGAACTGAAAATATAGGGAAATTATTAGTAATTAATAAAGAATTATTAGCTAATTCTTCAGGAATTATTTATAACCTGGAGCAGTATTCTAAGGTGAAAATACAGGAAAGCCATTAGTAATTAATAAATAATTATCCAGGAATTAGGCAACTTATAACCTGAAACAGTATTCTAAAGTGAAAATATAGGAAACTTATTAGTAATTAATGAAGAATTACTATATAATTCTTCAGGAATTACTTAGAACCTGTAACAGTATTCTAAAGTGAAAATATAGGGAACCAATTAGTAATTAATAAAGAATTATCAAATAATTATCTAGGAATTAGGCTACTGAAACAGTATTCTAAAGTGAAAATATAGGGAACTTATTAGTAATTAATAAAGAATTACCACATACTTCTGACTCAAATAAAACCGTTTCATTCATAGACGAAATATGCTGTGACAGACTCCATAACCTACCCATAAACAAACAGTGCAAACTATCTTTATGAATAAAATAATTTGTTTTATGCAAGGGATCAGGCGCTTCCATCACGCAAAAAAGACAGACTCAGCTCGGCAGGCTATAGGCTGATATAACATACATGATGTAACTGACATCGGGTCCTTGTATGTTGCCTTGCATAAAATAAAATGATTTACAGCACAGTAATGATTTTATAGATTAAATGAAACGTACACAAACCTGTATTTCGCAGAAGAAATGCACCAAATCGGCGCCAGAAGAGGATGCAAATGCCCGCGCTCTTGCATCACCAAATCACTGTAAAATGTTGGCTACCGTGATATTGCCAGAACTTGAATGGTGCAAAATAAGTTTAAAATATATAAGAACTAAGTATAATAATATGCCTTTTACTTTTAAAGTACTTTAAAAATGAATTACCTTTGTACTATTACTAAGGTAATTCTGAAAATGGCCTAATTATAATTTTACTGCATGGAGTAATATTTTATTGGGGTATCTGTACTTTTACTCAAGCACTTGATTTGTGTACTTCTTCCACCACTACAATGCTAAAAAAAAAAAAAACTGGATTATTGTAGTGACTACTGTGTATGACTGTTTATTAGTAGTTACTTCTTAGTTATTTTTCTTGAACCTTAATGAATAGATAATTAATGGTATTTCTTCAGGAGGTATGACATAATTCATTAGTTATTGATTAACTAACTGTTACTTAACACAATCATAAAATTCTATTACATACTGATTAGTTAATGAAGTAGTTAATGAAGAATTTCTTAGTTCATCAATAATTCCTGATTAGTTATGCAGTAAGTAAGATACAGTATTCTAAAGTGTGACCGACTTCTCCTTTCCGCGATTCAAATCGGCTCTTTGTTTAGACATACCATATCGGATCAACTCCAGAGGCTTCCTCAGCACGTATACACAGTGATACGACCAGTAACAATGGCGTTTTTTTTCCATATCAATTCCAGCGCGAGTCCTCATCCCTTTTGAAGTGCTGCAAAGTGGAATCGCAGCGCTGAAAACGGCATCTTCTCGACATGTCGACAATACAAACCAAACTCTTCCAGGGCTCAGCTAAAACTAAAGTGATTGAACGGGTCAAAGTAGACGTTGTTTGCAGGCAGCCAATAAAGGCCATGGGCTGGTATTAAGCAAATTTATTACATTGTATAATGTAGGTTTTTAATAGCAAGTGAGACTAGAATTGCTTACGACTCGTTTCGGCAGTTCAGAATCGATTCTTTCTTTTAGGTGACGTTAACTTTATCGTGCACTTCGATCTTTAAATCTTTGCAGACCTTTTATAGTCACGTACATTGCATGAAAGTTAATATTGAAATAAAGCATAATAGGGGCACTTTAAGAGGCACTTAACACAAAAATATGCTTTTTTTTGTCGATATGTGTATTTTTGAAAATTTCTGTAGGCCTATGTATTCCTGCAATATATAAAAAAAAACCTTGGTCTTCAGGGCTTTTGTACTAACCACACAAACAGCAGTATAAACAACTGCAGTTCAGTATTTTTAAAGATGACAAAATCTTTTATTAATAATGGTTGTGTTTTTGAATTACAGCTACAGGAAAAAGTTGATGCGAACAACAATGTTAAATGGATTTCATTACCAATGAAAGAAGACATCGGAATAGATTCTGTCTGTAGTGTTGCCGGCTGGGGAAGACTGAAGACTAATGGCCCAAAGAGTGATGTTCTAATGGAGGCAAACGTGTATTTAATGAATAACACAGAATGTAGCTATAGATGGGGAGAGTTATACTCACTCTCACAGATGATGTGCACACATGGTCATGGTGGATCCTGCCTTGTACGTACAAAAAAAAAAGATTAACACACTTTGATTATGTTATGTTAATTTATTAGTTTAAACTGATACGATAATTCTTAATGACGTGTTGATCTGTTTCTTCACAGTTTGATTCAGGAGGTCCTTTGGTTTATGGAAACACTGCCGTTGGAGTCACATCGTTTGGATATGTAGAGCTGTGCAATTCACCGAAATATCCTAACGTGTATACTAAGATTTCACCATATCTCAAATGGATCGGCAACATAATTAGAAATGTGAAGTGAGTTAAGTTACTGAATGCTTCCGTAACTTCTTTCAATAAAGTATCAAATGGCAAGCATCAATCATTCAAAGTGTCTTCATTGTCACAACCATATAAAGTTACAATATTACATAGGGGGCATAAAGTCTTTTTACATTAGTTCACTTGGTGGCCATCTTGGTTACGCCCTAAAATTCCAGTCATGCAAGTATGGCTCATATCTATTTGAATGGGGAAAGTCTGAAAACTTCAAAACTGTTGGGCAGGGATAAATTCAGGCAAATATGATATAATAAATTCAGCTTCTTAAGCTCAGTCTACAATATATATTTATAAATATATATATATAATAAAACAAATGGTCAAAATAAAAAATAAATTAAAAGGAGTGGCCCATCTTTGTTCATCTGAGAGTTATAACTCAGATACAGCAGTCAAACAAAATCTAAAGTTAATGATTTAGGGGTCAAGAGCCCAACTAAAGCAAACACTGATCACCAACGGTGTCTTAAAAAATGTGATTTTCTCCGGTGTCTTCAATAATGTCTTCAATAATGATCAATCATCACTCAATCAATCACTTAATTAGCTCATTAACTTTAACAATCTTAAGTGTCAATTTAACACTCATATTTTAAGACTTTAACACTCTTGAGTCTGGAGCCATATAAACTCCCAGGAGAGTTCATTTAACACTGGAGCTGCTGGATTATTTGTTTTGGTTGAATGTAAAAATATTCTTTTTAGGATAATTTAACTTAATTAACTTAATTGTTTTGGGCAAAATTAAGACCGTCAACCTTATTCAACTAAACAGCATTGGATTAACCTTATGTACTTAACTTAAGTTAATTTAAATAAATTATGTTACATAAATGTTAATGACCTGTTAATATAAAAAAGTTAATAAAAGCCAACATAGCATTTTTTCTAGAGTGTAGAAGAACACAGATAACCCATATATTGTCACAGTCGTATGTTTGTTGTCTTTATGTTTAATAATGTCTCTATCTGTATCTGGATGCCTTTGTCCATATAAGGGATATCCGTCGTAAGTTATATGACTTCTGAATAGCACATTGCTGCAACTGGTAAGAGCTTGTTTAGTGTGAACTGAAATGTTTAGTTAAAATTAGGCAAATATTTTACTGATACTGAAGCACAACCAGTATATCTTATGACATAAATTACCATTTCTTTCATGGCCGGAGAAGCAGGAGACAACACGTTGGATAATGATCAAAAAGACATAACATTTATTAAAGTAAGAATAAAATAGGAAAAAGATGAAATGAAAACAAAACAACTGAAAAGGGAGCAAAAACAGCAGGAGAAGGGGAGAGCACGTGTCGTCACAGCTGAAGGGAACTGCTTAAATTGCCGGTGGTGTGCCGAATTTCGACCCCCTGCCAAATGATTACCCCCCTCGTTGAAGTCAGTAACTGATTGCCTAACCATCCCCCTAACTAATAACTAATCCTAAACCTACCAATGCTAGGGGGGTAATAATTTAGTTGGGGTCGAAATTCGTCACAACACTGGCATCAGCTCCAATATGTGTAACACCTCAATCATAATGACGTCACTCACCCAAACTCAGTCCTGCAAAACAAAAGAGAAAAACCAACCAACCACAAAATATGACTGGTACTGGGTTCATAAAAATTTCCAATACACTCTTTTCAGATTCTGACGGTTGTTGTTGCTGTTCATGACTTAACGAATATCAAGAGTTCAGATTTGGTCGGGGTGAGGTTCTACTTCCAGCATCCAAACTATAAATAACATTTTTATTGCAATTTGAATTACATCATGCTTTTGAAAGTAACAACCTGTTATACATTTAGATGTTCAAGTAATATCTGGTCATAAAACGGTAGCACAAACCACTATGTTTGAATTTCTATAGCAATTTCTTGCTTTAAAAAATACTGATTTAAATCATTTCTATGTAAATGGCCAAGAGTCTATTTTAACATTATTAATGTACTCTGTAAAGCATCAACAAAAATATTGATTGAAGCATTTTTGTGGTTGTTATACACAGCAGAAAATAATTGATGCTGACAACCATGACTCCTCTAGCCTGATGCCAGCAGAACTTAGCCCCGCCCACAACATTTGAGGATGGGAAGTTCGGTCTGGACTTGATCCGTTGTGAAGCAAGTATGCCCGAACCAAAACTGTTCGGACCAATCAATCGTTAGGGCGGGCTTTATACGACGATGGACAGATGATCAACAGTAGCGTAATCATCCACGTTACCAAAGAGCGCTTGGGTTGAATTTGTTTACAACAAAGAATGGCTGCCGCTGGAGAATTTGGATGTGTAGATTCAGCCATCACGCCTGTTATAGAAGATCTAGACAACGCATTCATTTAAAAAGAGGAACAGAGAACGGCGATCAAGGCATTTGTCGATCAGAAAGATGTTTTTGCCGTCCTTCCTATGGGATTCGGCAAAAGTTTAATTTATCAGCTGGCCCCGATGGTCGCTGAGAAGATGGGGCGCAATGAAATTCCTGTGGCCGTTGTTTCTCCTTTGGCTGTATCAGACTCTCATTCTGACTAGAATCTGAGTATGACGACGTCAGGCTATGACTCCTCTGGAGCGACTCCAAATAATGCCACTAGAGGTTCTTTCTCTAATCTGTGTTGAAGAACCGCTGAAAGGGTGTAAAAAAATCGATCGCCAGTAACACTCTATTTGGGGGAATGTCCAGAACATTAATGATCCCTCAGCACATTGACATGTATTGCACATGGGGCTAGAACCAATAAACATTTGAGCTAGTTTAACGTTGGACATATGTTCTACTTTGAACTGTAGTGAATGCAGAGCACACATTGATAATGAGTGGAACTGCTTAAAATTAGGTAGGGACATACCACCATTGTGTCTAGACTTCTGAATGTATACTTTACACAGGCAGGGGAAGCTTACCATTCCAAATAAAAGTAGAGACCAAGTACAAAGATTTAAAAAACGACAGGCGAATAAACAAAAGTAAACACTGAAAAATATATAGAAATTTAGGGAGCGCCACCATTTTAATGGAATGAATGCGCCCAATGAGATATATATTTAAACGGGACCATTTAGAAATATCTTTATTTATCCGTTCAACAAGCATGCCAAAATTATGATTAAAAAGATGCTTATGATGGCGAGTGATACAGACCCCAAGATAAGTGAATTGATTTTTGACTAGTTTCAATAAAGTGGTGTAGATATGACATTAAGTTTACTGTAGTTATGCGGATATGCGGGCACTAATTTTTTTTCTGACATTTGGCCAAAATCTCATGTTATTAAAGTTGAAGTGCTACATACAGGGTAATTAAAATAATATTGGCTATGACTCGATAACAAATGCTACACTCCTCTTCGCTCCTCAAACACAAAACAGGTTAGTCACAAGCTCTTTTTAATACATTAGTTAAATATATTTTATTTTTAAATCACAGAGAGACATAAAGGGTGACCAATATTAACAATTTATGAAAAAAAGACAAAATTTGGAGATACAAGGTTTTTGTAAGTCTTTGAGATCTAACAACATATAGTGTGAGTCAGTTTTACTAAGCTATCACACTCTTAACACTTCATTGGAAAGTGAGACCCACATGAAGCTGCAAAAGAGGAAGTATGAGCACAATGCAGTGATTTATGGTCTTAAATATTCATATTTTGTATTAATATTAATATTGAGGTTTTTGGTCACACGTCACAAGGTGAGTGTGAGAGTGTCAGATGATTACTTCCAATACCAGCCAAGGAATTTCACCATGACAATTCCACTTGCTGAGGTGGGCCGTACTGCAGTGAGAAGAAAGGAGTTGGAATCAGTTTCACAGTTTCACATACCTGGATTTTGGCGTGTTTGCACCACAGGAACTAGGAACTTCAGAGTAGGGTCTAAACCAGCACTATAGGAACTACCAGTGACGCTGGTGTATGCTAATTGACCAAACACCAGCACCCGCCATCTTTTTAAAAGCTGTGTAAACAGCCTATATATTTACTCCAGAAACTAACTCTACGACCATGCAAAACAGTGATAGATGGACCTCTTAACCTTTATGCTATATAAGGAGAAAATCCAACGCAAATTTGAGGGGACCAATCGAAACATGATTATGCATTTCTGCTCAGTTGGACATCAACCACATGCCATGAACAAATGCCTTTTCATAGACTGTCTTTCTATGCATAACAGTTCCAACGTGAAAACCTAAAAACGTGTTAGACAGATCGTAAACTAATGAACACGGAGAGCTGCGCCGTTAAAATAAAAGTCACAACAACAAGCGCGGCTTACTTCATTTTGTCTCAGAGAGAGCCTTTTTTTTAACTCTCCTGAGAAGGAGGGATTTGCAAATTGTTAGCTTTCAGATTCAACGTTTGATTGGCTGATGCTGTCAGAGGTGGACACCGTATGGCCCCTCTCTGGCACAAGGTTCATTTGCATTGCTAAAAGTTCATGTTTAGAACAATGTCTTTAAGGTTTTTCCTATGCATAATTCACTTTCAAAACTAATTTCAGATTAGACATTGTGGAGAAAACATAGAGACCAAATATCATTGGGTAATACTGAACTTTTACCCATGCATTCATGTGTACCTTAATAGGTAAGTTTGTATATTTTGCATGTACACAAACACCAGTAATTAAGTACAGTTCTTTAAAAAGATATGGAGAAGATTTGCTCCATTTTGTCCATTTTGTGGCTTCAAGCTACATGGCAAAACCGGTTTGGTGAGTCTGAGGCCTTGTCCACACAGAGACACGTTTAGCTGTATACGTACAAATTATATCGTATCTGTGTTTTGTCCAGATGGATCCGGTGTTTTGGGAGCCTGAAACCGCTATATTTTGAAACCGGGTCCCAGAGTGGATAAATCTGAAAATGACACCCTTGTGTTTTCATGTGTACAGCCAATCCGTATATTTTGTGAAACGATGATGTCATCACCCCACGCGTCGACCCTAGTCAGACACACTACGTCACGTAACAGCAACAACAACTACATGCTTGTGTTCGTGCTACAGAAGCTACTGAGCCTCTTTTATTTCTTTTTACTTGAATATTTTCATATTTAATTTCTTTATTTTACTTCTTTATTGATTTGTATTTTCTTTCTTATGCTATGATGTCTGTTGTCTGATTAAGACATTTCATATTTTGTAACAGGCCATTTATGGTTGTTATTGTTCAATAAAGTTCTTGGTAAAAAGAAGAAGAAGATGATACTGAGCCTATTATTATACAGCATGCAAGGTTTATGCGCATGCTCCAAGTCTTCTCCATTTTTAGTGTATCACTGTGGCAGAATTACAGCGCCACATACTGGTCTGGAATGTATACTACATCAGTTTGAGTCGGTTTCAGTGGTTTCAAGTTTATGCAGATATTTCTTGAGAAGATGGCGTGTTTACAGATTTTTCTTTTTTTAGAATGAGGGAACAAAAATAATCTGATAACTAAAGCTCTGGCTTCGTGTGGATGTGGCCTGAGAGTCATTGGTCATTCACACCTTGGTCTCAGGTCTCTAGGTCATAATTGAGCGAATGACACTTAATGACAGTTGTCATAAACATGCATAAAACTTCCTTCATATTCATGACATGTGTCATGTCATGATTATGACGGCGTCATGTCAGTCTTATGCACACCCCTTCAAGTAAAGTGTTACCATTGTCTTTGCAGGCTTGTCTCCTAGCCCACTTAGATCTAGACAAAACCATATGTGGCCTGAAAACGAGACCACAAGGATTAAGAAAAAAAAAATGTACTCATCCACAAACTAAAAAAAAAAAACGACTTGCTGGCAGCTCAATGTCTCCACCCACCCTTATATTTATGCAGTGTTTTATCATGAGAGCTCACTGATCGTCGTCTTCATCATGACCATCATCATCATCTCTCTGCTCCTGCTGGCCTCTCTGCTGCCACCCCTGACCTTCACTGGTGAGAATGATTATACAACAGCATATTATGATGATTTTTATCAGTGTTTAATTTGTATATGCTGAATAAGTTGACTGACAGCTCTCTCTCTCTCTCAGCTCATGTGAATGTGGGTATAGTGAACGGCCGGGAAGCCGAACCCCACTCCAGACCTTACATGGTTTCTCTTCAGAAGTATGGGAAAATGCAACATAACTGTGGGGGATTCCTTATTTCTGATGAGTTTGTCTTGACTGCTGCACATTGCAGGAACGGGTAAGAGCTTGTTTAGTGTGAACTGCAATGTTAATCAGTGCAACCATACAGTGTATCGTGTGACAGAAATTAACAATTCCAATATGCTCTTTATACAGATATGAGATTCTGGTTGTTGTTGGTGCTCATGACTTAAGGTACAGCAAGAGTTCAGATGTCATTAGAGTGAAGTCCTACATCCCACATCCAGACTATATACCCAGTCCTATTCAGAATGATATCATGCTTTTGAGGGTAACAACCTTTAATAATTTTTTGGTTCAAAATAATATCTCAGGAAACAGTAGCACAAAACACTATGTTTTAATCTCTAAAAAAAAAAATACTGAAGTGATTTAAATAATTTATATGTGAATGGCCATGTGTCTTTTTGACTCTGTTCCCTGTATTAATTGCTCTGTATAGAAACAATAGTGGCGCAAAGAAGGCAGAAAACCTGAAAGATCATTGAAGCATTTTTGTGGTTATACCCAGCAGAAAATAAAGAGGCAAAAAAGAACATTTAACTGGGCTTTTACGGCTTATGTACTAACCTCAACACAACAGTATAATCCACTGAACTTAAGTCTAAAAGACTGTTTATTAAAATGGATTTATTTTTGAATTACAGCTAGAGAAAAAAGTCAAACTAAACAAAAACATTAAATGGATATCATTACCAAAAAAAGAAGAAGACATGAAAGCAGGTATTCTCTGTAATGTTGCCGGTTGGGGAGGCATGACTAGCGGCCCACAGAGTTATCGTCTAATGGAGGCAAACACAACTACAAAAAATGAGTCAGACTGTCAGCGCAGATGGGGACCGACCTTCTTGGCCTCACAGATGATCTGTGCATATGATGATGGTGGATCCTGCAACGTATGTGTGGAAATGATTCACAGACTTTATGGTAATGTACAGACTGGTTTCACTAGTGACGTGCTGATCTGTTTCTTAACAGGGGGATTCAGGAGGTCCTTTGGTTTGTGGAGACACTGCAGTTGGTGTCACATCTTTTGGATCTAGATATCTCTGCAATTCACCTGAACATCCTAATGTGTATACTAAGATTTCACCATATCTTCAATGGATCGACGAACAAATGACATGTCTACATGGAAAATAAAAAAGGAAGAAATATATATATTTTCTATAAACCTCCTTTCAATAAAAATATCTCATGTCAAGCATCAATTATACTCAAAAGTGTTCTCATTGTCACAACCACTCCCCCACGCCTCAGTTATGACTGTAGACTCATATCTCATGGAATGGAGAAAAACTGAGATACCCAAAACTGTTGCTAAATTGCAGTATGTGTATATATATATATAGGTCCTTCTCAAAAAATCAGCATATTGTGATAAAGTTCATTATTTTCCATAATGTAATGATAAAAATTAAACTCTCATATATTTTAGCTTCATTGCACACCAACTGAAATATTTCAGGTCTTTTATTGTTTTAATACTGATGATTTTGGCATACAGCTCATGAAAACCCCAAATTCCTGTCTCAAAAAATTAGCATATTTCATCCGACCAATAAAATAAGTGTTTTTAATACAAAAAAAAAGTCAACCTTCGAATAATTATGTTCAGTTATGCACTCAATACTTGGTCGGGAATACTTTTGCAGAAATGACTGCTTCAATGCGGCGTGGCATGGAGGCAATCAGCCTGTGGCACTGCTGAGGTGTTATGGAGGCCCAGGATGCTTCGAGAGCGGCCTTAAGCTCATCCAGAGTGTTGGGTCTTGCGTCTCTCAACTTTCTCTTCACAATATCCCACAGATTCTCTATGGGGTTCAGGTCAGGAGAGTTGGCAGGGCAATTGAGCACAGTAGTACCATGGTCAGTAAACCATTTACCAGTGGTTTTGGCACTGTGAGCAGGAGCCAGGTCATGCTGAAAAATGAAATCTTCATCTCCATAAAGCTTTTCAGCAGATGGAAGCATGAAGTGCTCCAAAATCTCCTGATAGCTAGCTGCATTGACCCTGCCCTTGATAAAACACAGTGGACCACCACCAGCAGCTGACATGGCACCCCAGACCATCACTGACTGTGGGTACTTGACACTGGACTTCAGGCATTTTGCCATTTCCTTCTCCCCAGTCTTCCTCCAGACTCTGGCACCTTGATTTCCGAATGACATGCAACCACTGAGCAACAGCCCAGAGCTGCTTCTCTGTAGCCCAGGTCAGGCGCTTCTGCCGCTGTTTCTGGTTCAAAAGTGGCTTGACCTGGGGAATGCGGCACCTGTAGCCCATTTCCTGCACACGCCTGTGCACGGTGGCTCTGGATGTTTCTACTCCAGACTCAGTCCACTGCTTCCGCAGGTCCCCCAAGGTCTGGAATCGGTCCTTCTCCACAATCTTCCTCAGGGTCCGGTCACCTCTTCTCGTTGTGCACACTTTTTCCTTCCCACAGACTTCCCACTGAGGTGCCTTGATACAGCACTCTGGGAACAGCCTATTTGTTCAGAAATTTCTTTCTATGTCTTACACTCTTGCTTGAGGGTGTCAATGATGGCCTTCTGGACAGCAGTCAGGTCGGCAGTCTTACCCATGATTGCGGTTTTGAGTAATGAAACAGGCTGGGAGTTTTTAAAAGCCTCAGGAATCTTTTGCAGGTGTTTAGAGTTAATTAGTTGATTCAGATGATTAGGTTAATAGCTCGTTTAGAGAACCTTTTCATGATATGCTAATTTTTTGAGACAGGAATTTTGGGTTTTCATGAGCTGTATGCCAAAATCATCAGTATTAAAACAATAAAAGACCTGAAATATTTCAGTTGGTGTGCAATGAATCTAAAATATATGAAAGTTTAATTTTTATCATTACATTATGCATGGAAAATAATGAACTTTATCACAATATGCAAATTTTTTGAGAAGGACCTGTATATATATATATATATATATATATATATATATATATATATATATATATATATATATATATATATATATATAATAAAAAAACATACCAGGAATTATATCATAAACTGTGCTGCTTTAACTTAAAAAAAAATTATAAATGAAACTATTTTTCAGACAGGAAAAAGCCTCCAGGATTTGAGTTGTAAAATGAAGAGCTTTGTGAAATCTTCCGACAACAGTTATTTAAAAATTTGGCAAGTCATTCCTTTTTTCTCACATCTAACAGAATTTGCAAGAAATATTAGGCATGGATTACACCACACATGCAACCATTAACAGCACAAACATAACACCTACACTATACTGCCAAACGTATTGGGACAGCCCTCCAAATCATTGAATTCATGTGTTCCAATCACTTCCATGGCCACAGTTGTAGAAACTCAAGAACCTAGGCATGCAGACGCTTCTACAAATATCAGTGAAAGAATTGGTCGCTCTCAGGAGCTCAATGAATTCAAGCGTGGTAACATGATAGGTTACCACTTGTGCAATAAGACCATTCGTGAAATTTCCTCACTATTCAATATTTCACGGTCAACTGTTAGTGGTATTACAATAAAGTGGAAGCAATTGGGAACAACTGCAACTTAGCCACAAAGTAGTAGGCCGCATAAAATCACAATGCATGTTGAGGCGCACAGTGAGCAGAAGTCACCAACTTTCTGCAGAGTCATTATCTACAGACCTTCAAACTTCGTGTGACCTTCAGATTAGCTCAAGAACAGTGGCTTCCTTGTGTCTGAACAGTTTGTCATGACGGCTGCACACTGCTTTACAGAGTACGTTTTGTTCGTTTAGAATTCCGTTGTGAGATTCACTTGGTGTGACTACTTTTGAAATGACACATACTATGATAGTACCCAACCGAGTAGATGACTTCTAGTGAGTCCGCCCATTATAAACCCAAAAATGTGTTTTTACTTAAATCTAAACCAAAGTTACCAAGGTAAAGTTGAGCAAAAATCTTTGTGGCTTTGCAATGGAAGCATCATAACCAAGTAAGTTCATTCAATATGGTTCTAAATTCATATTGTTATAGGTCTAGTCTAAATGCAAAACTCAGTTTTGAACAGTTCTTATTTACCATTTAAACACGTTTTCTTCCTTGTCTTGACAGACGTAAGAACGTGACAGTCATGGTTGGAGCTCATGTTCACAAGCCACATTGAAGTAAAGTTCTACCACATCCATCCTGTGTATGAGTCTAAGAGTCTGCTAAATGACATCATGCTACTTCAGGTAAATGACTGAGATAGGTTTTTCAGGGAAAACTGCAATAAAACAATTGTGTTCTTAACCATGTTAACATTTTTAAGGAAGAGAAAAATCTGATTTATTCGACAATGTTCAATTTGCAAGTGATGAAATGCATTCATTCAGACAGTGATGTCTGGATGTCTGATATCTGGTGTATCTACAATTTTGCCTTGTCATGTAATTTGTGTTTTTAAGGGATTCATATATATATATATATATATATTGGCATTCAAAAATAAGCTTTAGAGAACTGATCGTAGAACTAGAGTAAAACTGCAGTCTCATGCAGTCATTTAAACATTATATAGGCTGCAAACATAGTAGCATACCTAGTAGTCAGATTATTCTGAAAAGTACAATTATTTATCAATACAATAACGTTTTTCATCCAGTTTATATTCATTGTGAAATTTCTCAGCTTTAAGTATTTAATTACTTGTTGTGTAAAGGTCAAAAAGTACAACTGGATCTCCACACCAAAGAAAGATAAAGACATCAAGGTCAAGGCCCAATGCATTGTTGCAGGATGGGGGTACAACTTATAGAGGCTGATGTCACAATCTTTGATAAAAAAGCATGTCAGAAGTGGGGGAAAACGGGATAGTCAAACACCTCAAGGATGGTGTGTGCAGGAGGTCGTGGAGGATTTTGTCAGGTACAAAGTATATTCTGGAGACATCACAAATAGTGTAGCAGTTAAAAAAAATTCTCACAGCCTGTAACTTTCTCCACCTCTCAGGGTGATTCTGGAGGACCTTTGGTGTGCGACAAAGTTGCAGTTGGTGTCGTTTCATTCAATCAGCAAAAGAACTGTGACTCACCTACATTACCCAATGTCTACACCAAGATTTCCAAATTTATGCCTTGGATTGGTGTGAAGCAAGAACTTAATTGACAAACATTTTATTAACTAAAAACACACTGTTGATTTTATGTGTGGATTTTTGGAGATCATGTGACAAACACCAAACACTTTTCAGCGAAAAGATTAGCTCAACCCTTCTCAGCAGGCTTGGTTTCCTGTGGGCGGCCGATCGCGTCGCATGTGGTCAGAGACCCTGTGAGAAAAACTCTAGCTTGCAAAGACATCTGAAATAGAAAATCGAATTAGTCATAACGAAACTATGATTATTATGTAATCATAATAGATTACAAAAGGTCTATTCTTACTGGAAGCACCTGAAAATGTACATGTTAGCTCACACACCTATCATGACACTTCTACAGTTAAAAATCAACCTAAAATGTGTTATTTATAGTATTGGTAGACCCAAAATTTTCTGAAAAGACTGAACACAAGAGCTCTCACAAAGAAGACACCATGCAACAAAACAATAAACCTGCTAATCTGAAGAAAAGACCCTAAAGAAAGCCATATGCTCAAATACCTCTCAACTCATTTATAAGCCCCCCCTCTACCATCCTGGGGCATATGAAAGTAGGTCACTGAAAGTAGACTATGGATGTCAGAAGCTTGACAGACTGGTATCATTTTAAATGTCTCAGTGTGATTGGTAACATGGTCTCAATTTCACAACAGTCACTTATATTATGATAAATATTAAAATAATTAAAATAATTGTGTTCTGCTGTTAAAGGTGTGTGGCTCTCACAAGGTCTCTGTGGAGAATGCTTTCCTATCCCTGACTAGGCATGACCCTTGGGTTATAGGATCCTGTTCAACCAAAAGGTCTTCTGTAATTTACAACTTAGGGGCTGTTTTACACAACACCTTATTGTAGTAACATTAGTTAGTAACAGTTAGTTTTCAACTAAAAACTTAAAGGGATAGTTCACCCAAAAATGAAAATTCTGTCAGTATTTACTCACCCTCATGTTGTTCCAACCCCGTAAGACTTTCGTTCATCTTCGGAACACAAATTAAGATATTTTTGATGAAATCTGAGAGCTGGATCACTCCTCCATACTAGTCCATAGGCTTCTTCAGGAATTAAAACTTGCCGGCCTCGAAAAGTTATTAAAACATCGTTAACATAGTCCAAGTGACTACAGTGGCTCAATCTTAAGTTTATCAAGTGACGAGAATACTTTTTGTGCGCAAAAACAAACAAAAATAATGACTTTATTTCAACTATTCATTTCCTTCTGAGTCAGTTAAACTAGTGTAACAGCGTAAGCTTCTGTTGTTGTTCGTCACACGCATCACACACATGACCAGCGTCGGCCAATAGTGAGCCTACGTGTGAAGTAGCTCTACGCAAACATACTAGTTTAACTGACTAGAGGCCCACGAGAAGGAAATGAATAGTTGAAATAAAGTCGTTATTTTTGTTTGTTTTTGCGCACAAAAAGTATTCTCGTAGCTTGATAAACTTAAGATTGACCCACTGTAGTCACTTGGACTATTTTAACGATGTTTTAATAACTTTTCGAGGCCGGCAAGTTTCAATTCCTGAAGAAGCCTATGGACTAGTATGGAGGAGTGATCCAGCTCTCAGATTTCATCAAAAATATCTTAATTCATGTTCCGAAGATGAACGAAGGTCTTACGGGGTTGGAACAACATGAGGGTGAGTAAATACTGACAGAATTTTCATTTTTGGGTGAACTATCCCTTTAAAACTTTATGCGTTTTGGCCGTTCATTTACACGACAATGGCGTTTTGGGTGCCTGAAAATGTAAACTTTTGAAAACGGGTTTCAAATTGCACGTTTTTGAAAACCGTCTCCATGTAAACAACAAAAAACGGAATCTCTGAAGACGATGACGTCATACACATGCATATTACGTGTTCAGTTTATAGTGTTTCATCGCCATCTAATGGCCTGGCAGCAGAATACAGGGATTTTAGTCGTTTTCGTGGATCCGTGTGAATAGGGACCATTTTGACACTGCGGACTGTATGCGGAAAACTCTCCGTTTTAAGTGTTGACGTGTAATCGTTCCCTTAGATTGAAGATTTCTTTGTTTGGGTCTGGGTATTTAAATTCGATTTGTTACAGAAACATTTTTGTTATGCTGATTGAAAGTCTCTTCGTATCCTGATAGCAATCACTAAGTTAAGTGGTGTAAATGTATTTATATGGATAAATATATCGTCTGTGGAAGGCGTAGGTCCATAAAATGTTCGTCCAATCATTGCATTCGGTTCTACCTGCTTGTCAAAGTTTGTGCTTTCATACCTCCTCGCACCCTGTTCGCGCACATCACACGTTATCAGCGCGTTTCATGCTATGCAGAGTTAGTCAGACATCAGTCATCAATCGATCGAGCACCACAACCGAAACAGCAGCCACCTTTTACAGTTCCTCCTGAACCAAAACAATGAGCTTATGCTGCGTTCACTCCATAACTACCGCAATTTGGAAGAGATGGAACCCTGTGACGTTATACTCGTAACGGCAACACTATCAACGTAGAAATAAATATGCAGCAGTCAGACATGAACACCATTTCATAGTTTAACACCATCTCTCGTGACACTTTTGTTTGCTCTGAAGGGAGGAACAGTATGCCTATGCTTTCAAAGCTAGTTTGCTATTGCTAGCCTCTCCACAAATTGCCTACCCTACCTTTAAGGGAAACTGGCGAAACAGTCATGGGGAATCTGTATGTGTAACCAGAAAGCCCCCACACAGTGTTGTGTGAGTCTTGCACTCAGAACACTGCTGTGTCTCTCTGATGTCAGGTATGCATCTCTCACTCTTAGGGATGTGGGGCACCTGGGGGCACATGTCCAAAGTCATTTTACATCAGGTCACATGGTGGCAGGACAACTCTCTAAATTTCAAATCTACTTAAATGGGGAACAGAAATCTTTAAAACTGTTTGTAAATATTTTTTTAGACTGGCGAAAAATAAAATAAAATAAAATAAAATAAAATATAATGAGTGGTTCATTATTTAACATCTTCGAAACATGTGAATGTGAAACAATAAAACTGCAATCAACTGCTACAATTCCTACATGACATAAATGACCATCATGACTTTCTCTTTCAACAGATTTGAGATTCTGACGGATGTTGTTGGTGCTCATGACTTAAGGAACAGAGTTCAGATTGCATCAATCAATCATTTATTTAATCGTAATCAGAAAGAAATCATGCTTTTGAGGGTAACAACCTGTAATACTTTTAGTTGTCGAATGGTTTCTGATCAGGAAATGAGTTGACGTTTTAATTTCTATTGCAATTTCTTTCTGTAAGAAATAATGGAAGGGATTAAATTCATTTGTAACATACAGAAAAAAGGCCAAGTGCCTCCATGAGTCAATGTGTTACATTTTTTAGCTATATGTAGAATTTTTTTTTTTAATTGCAGGAAATCTGAAAAATCATTGGTGAATTCATTGTCAATACACAGCAAAAAAAATAAAAAAAATAAATAATAATAAAAATTATAGTGTAAGAAATAGGCCCATGTAATGCTATTATTAAGGTTGCTAATTTTATTTTTAAGGTCTCCAACTATAAGTTTACATACATCCAAGATCAAAAAGACTTTAATTTCTGAGAATATACATAACACATCACCTAATTTCTCAAAGAGTTTGTGAACACAAATTGTTTGTTTTACTGCTAGGTGAGTTCGAGTTCGAGTTCGAATTTTGTTAATGGATTTAAATAAAGCTGCACTTGGGTTCATCTACAATTGATTTGTGACACATACACCTACCTAAATGATTATTAGGAACACCATACTAATACTGTGTTTGACCCCCTTTCGCCTTCAGAACTGCCTTAATTCTACGTGGCATTGATTCAACAAGGTGCTGAAAGCATTCTTTAGAAATGTTGGCCCATATTGATAGGATAGCATCTTGCAGTTGATGGAGATTTGTGGGATGCACATCCAGGGCACGAAGCTCCCGTTCCACCACATCCCAAAGATGCTTTATTGGCTTGAGATCTGGTGACTGTGGGGGCCATTTTGGTACAGTGGACTCATTGTCATGTTCAAGAAACCAATTTGAAATGATTCGAGCTTTGTGACATGGTGCATTATCCTGCTGGAAGTAGCCATCAGAGGATGGGTACATGGTGGCCATAAAGGGATGGACATGGTCAGAAACAATGCTCAGGTGGGCCATGGCATTTAAACGATGCCCAATTGGCACTAAGGGGCCTAAAGTGTGCCAAGAAAACATCCCCCCCACCATTACACCACCACCACCAGCCTGCACAGTGGTAACAAGGCATGATGGATCCATGTTCTCATTCTGTTTACGCCAAATTCTGACTCTACCATCTGAATGTCTCAACAGAAATCGAGACTTATCAGACCAGGCAACATTTTTCCAGTCTTCAACTGTTCAATTTTGGTGAGCTCTTGCAAATTGTAGCCTCTTTTTCCTATTTGAAGTGGAGATGAGTGGTACCCGGTGGGGTCTTCTGCTGTTGTAGCCCATCCGCCTCAAGGTTGTGCGTGTTGTGGCTTCACAAATGCTTTGCTGCATACCTCAGTTGTAACAAGTTGTTATTTTAGTCAAAGTTGCTCTTCTATCAGCTTGAATCAGTCGGCCCATTCTCCTCTGACCTCTAGCATCATCAACAAGGCATTTTCGCCCACAGGACTGCCGCATACTGGATGTTTTTCCCTTTTCAAACCATTCTTTGTAAACCCTAGAAATGGTTGTGGGTGAAAATCCCAGTAACTGAGCAGATTGTGAAATACTCAGACCGGCCCGTCTGGCACCAACAACCATGCCACGCTCAAAATTGCTTAAATCACCTTTCTTTCCCATTCTGAAAGAAGTTTGGAGTTCAGGAGATTGTCTTGACCAGGACCACACCCCTAAATGCATTGAAGCAACTGCTATGTGATTGGTTGATTAGATAATTGCATTAATGAGAAATTGAACAGGTGTTCCTAATAATCCTTTAGGTGAGTGTATATAGTTACAATATTGGTGGGCAGTCACTAAAGTCTTTTCACATTAGCAACTACGGCTCATTCACACACTAAAAGGGCAAAGACAGACATTTCCAAAACTGGAATAACTATGTAAAATTGAGATGCCTTAGCTCAAAGCATAGATTTTTTTTTCAGATTGGTCTGGCTAAAATACAAAAAAAAATTATATTATAGGCTACATATGTGGTAATGCATACACAGAGAGAGAGAGAGAGAGAGAGAGAGAGAGAGAGAGAGAGAGAGAGAGAGAGAGAGAGAGAGAGAGAGAGAGAGAGAGAGAGAGAGAGAGAGAGAGAGATTGGTGTGTCTGAATTTGTGTGGCTCGTTCTAACAGCGATGTTATCACCTTATTACTGAGAAATACCATGTAGATTTTCAGTACCGGAACTAATCGATAAAATATCGCAGGCAGTGCTGATAAGTTTCTGTGACTATGGGTGGGTTGGAGAGAGTGCAGAAGAGAGAGATTGTGCTGTTCATAGATACATTTTTTTTTTTTTTTTGATTATTTTGTTGTGGTAGGCTGCAAAGCTCTTGTGAATAAATGAAATCCTTTGGCGAACTGACATGGAACTTTAATGTGGTAAAGACTTGGCTGGAACATTAGCCATGCTGTTATAGAAGAAGAGACAATGGCTTAGATTGTTGATCAATCAGAATCAAGCATTTTAGCAATTAAGCAAGTTTAAAAAAATATTTAACATTTAATTAGCTGATTAAGACTTAGAGCAGAATGTCTTTCAGCCATTATGACAACCAAGTTCTAAAGAGTATCTCTCTCTGCATTGGATTTTCCTTTAATATCCTGCATCAAAATGATAGATCTTGGCCTTTTATGAATGATATTGTACTTTTAAGGATAATAAATATGAATCAGATTTAGTTACGCCCGAGTGTAAATCCTAACGTGATTGGTTGTAGCGAGAACGTGCTACAATTGGTCAGCTCAATGTGGCCGTTATCTGATTGGCTTGAGGAAACGGAGGGTGGAGTCCACTTATTTGTGGACTGTGAAAAAAAAAAAAAAAATCCACAAGAAACAATTCATAAATGCGTGCAGTGATTTGCAAATGCACAGAAAGCGGTTTGCAAATAAATGCCGGTCAGAGTTCTGTTTGTGATATAAAAACATTCATTTTCAAATCTCATTTTTATTTATTTGTGAATTTGATACATTTTTGTGAATCTCTTTACATTTGTTTGTGGATCTCAATCGATTTATTTGGAATAATGCAACAATTCTAATCCCATGGTTATTCTACAAAGTAAAATTATTTCTCAATACAATAAAGTTAATCATCCAGTTTATATTCATCATGAGATTTCTCAGCATTAAGGATTGAATTAATTGCTGCAGTTACATGTAAAGGTGCTAACGTGGATCTCCCTACCAAAGAAAGAGAAGGATATCAAGGATGGTGTGTGCAGGAGGTCATGGAGGATTTTGTCAGGTACAAAGAATATTCTGGAGACATCATAAATAGTGTAGCAGTTCAGTATTTTATTCACAGCTCGTAACTTTCTCCACTTCTTAGGGTGATTCTGGGGGACCTTTGTGCGACAAAGTTGCAGTTGGTGTCGTGATTCAAAGACTTTGGTATAGATGTTAAAACTTGATTTATCCCCAAGGGGAAATTTAGGTGTAACAGCCACATAAACAGGACACATACCTATTATATATAAATATTACACTTAAGAAGACAAAAAAAAACATATTGCAACTATACAGTATATTCCAAAGATAAAATTATGTAGGAAGACTAAAAATAATTATAACAGATAAACCATTAAATATAAATGAAAAAAATATTTTAATAAATACATTTTGTAAATATAAGTATATGGGTAAATATACTCTCCTAAAAAAAATAAAACTGATCCCATGGTAGTGTCAATACTTAAGATGGGCAATGACATCCTGCTTCTAAAGGTAAAGCAGCACTTGTTGGGTTGTGATGACATTTTCACAAGAACAACTTGACCAAACAAGTGCAAATATGGGATGCAGTTCTGGGAGGAAAAGTAAAGTGGCAATTCCAGATAAACATCTCCAGGAACAGGTTTGCATTAGAGGCAAAAAAAAAAAAAAAAAAAATCACCAAGTAGCATTTACAATGATGGCTTTTCTAAAAATTAACCTAACGTTCTGGGGTAAAATTTCAAAACGAGAAAACCACACTGTATGTGAAAATGGTTACAGTTTAAAGGACACATCAGAGACATTTTTCAGACAAAAAGGTCCATTGTCTATTGTCGGTATAATGTATCGATGTATGTACTGTAGCACAGCTCACACAAGTCAAGAATTACTGAACAATGGTAAATGTGTCTGCACCTTAATTAAAAACACAATTCAGACATTACATTTAAGGAACAGGTTTTGGGTGTCTTTCTCATCTCTGAGTCATTCGTTCTGTTTACAAAGTTTCAGATCTTACAAAGCTAAAGTGTATAAATTGTTTATTCAATTTCAACTGAATATTATTTGGAACAAGTCCCCCAATGCATCCATCCTTCATCTACCTCTGCAATTCCCTCAACTCAACACCAGAGGTCAACATCCCCAGCTTTCAAAATCTGACTTCTAAATGGAGCCTTTTACATTTCCATTGTTTTCAGAAGCAGAAGTCATGATAGTTGGATAAACTTATATAACGGTCAATGGGAAACGACAGCAAATATAATTGTTGTATTCCCATTTGCATCATTAGCGCAATAAAAAAATCCATGAGCGTTTCTGCAACTTTTCAAAAGAGTGGGAAAATATCGAGAAAATAATGTGGAATTTGCGGTCACTCCCTCAGCCGTTGCAATAGAAACACCTTAACAGCAGTGGGGTTTTTTTTTACTGCTTACATAATGTAACACAGTACAGTGTAATTCAATGTAAAAAAAAAAAAAAAAAAAGATGTAAAACTTAACTGTGGAAACATGTAATCAGTCTGTGAAAAGGGTGTCTATCTCCCTCTCTTAGCTCACCTGGGTTATTGTGGTGGTTTTCCATCAATTTATACTGATATTTAAGGATGTGAATTGTAAAATATTCACAAGATGTATGCTGACCTGCTTAGTACTACTAGATCTCGGCCAATCCCTGTGACCTGAAAATTTGATCAAAAAGATTAACAAGAACAATATTTACTCATCAAACTGAAGAAAAAAAAAAAGACTTGCGGCCAGCTCAATGTCTCCACCCACCCTTATATTTATGCAGTGTTTTATCATGAGAGCTCACTGATCGTCGTCTTCATCATGACCATCATCATCATCTCTCTGCTCCTGCTGGCCTCTCTGCTGCCACCCCTGACCTTCACTGGTGAGACTAACTGAACTGAATATTGATTCATCACTAATTCAATGTCAGTATGGTCTCTTTTGCTGATGCCTCATGTTCCTTTTCTGGTGAATATGTCAACTAACTGCTCTCTCTCTCTCTCTCTCTCTCTCTCAGCTCATGTGAATGTGGGTATAGTGAACGGCCAGAAAGCCAAACCCCACTCCAGACCTTACATGGTTTCTCTTCAGAAGAACCGTCAACATATCTGCGGTGGATTCCTCATTTCTGATCAGTTTGTCTTGACTGCTGCACATTGCCAAAAGAAGTAAGACTTTTGTTTAGTCTGAATGGAATAATGATTGATTATTTATTGTATTGAATTAGTTAAAAAATGAATATATAATTAATAATGAATCATACTGGTTATGATAAATTATTACCTACATATTTTAAGGATTAATTTATGGATAATTAATTACAACAAATTATATTCAATGAATATACAGATAGGCTAGAATATATACATTTTCAGAATAACCGAGAGGTGGTACTAACATTAAGTGACATGGGCATCTGACGCACAGAAGCCAATGGCACATGTCACTATACGTATTACATCCGGTGGCACACCCGTTGTCCATTGGCATGTGCCAGTGGATAGTGACATGTGTCACTGACATTATCGCGGAACACGGTCACTGTCGCGGAACAGCTTGCCGTCTTTTGACACAGTAGTGACTGACAAATGAGCTGAGCAGCTATAGGGGGAGACCGGGGATGGTTGTAACAATTTTGACCTTTCTGTCTATATCTTGTAAGTCAGTGTGTTCAAAATGTGATCCAAACTAGTTACAAGTGTCTGCTATTAAATGACATAGCTATTATCTTTGCAACACAAACAGAAAATGCATGGTTTAATTTCAAACACAAGGAGTGAAATGTTACAATTCACCCCATAGTCTTGGTTAGTTGTAACACACCCTGGGGTGAGATGTAACATTATGAAATAAGGATTTTGACAAAAAAAAATTTGAAAGGTTTTTATTCAACACTGACTTTTCAATATAACTGATGTGTGTGTCACTCTTAGCGTCAGTGTGTTTGTCACTCTCAGTCATAGTAATTGACAGATCCTCAGTAAGTTGTTTTTCTTGTTCCTCAGTGAAGACCCTCTTTCCACTGTGGTAGCCTACTCTCGGAAGTTCACCTGATCCCTTCTCTTCTAACATCGTCCTCTTTTTACAGAATCTGTACACGGTTACATGGCAGATGCCATACAACTTTGCCACAGATCTTATAGACTTTCCCTTTAACTCATCTGATGCTCTCCTCAAAATTGTGAGACACCCCTCTGTCTGTCTTTCTCTTCCAAGACCTAGGCATACTGAAATTCAAATAAAACATATATAAATTGAACAAAATTTTCTTGGGGTAGGTTGTAACGTTTCATTGTTGTTACAACTAACCCAGAGTCATGTATCCATGAACTAGCTCACCTTACAGCTAACAGGCAAAACATTAGCACTAACAACTTGCATGGAAAATATCTACACAGACACACAATAAACATAATTCAAGTTTGATGAGTTTAACTACAAAGCAGAAATTCCCATAACAAAAACAAAAAAAGTAAAAAAAAGTAATTTTCTTACCTCAAAATTGTTTTTTCCACTCTAACATGTGCTGTGTCTTCGTCTTCTTCTTCTTCTGTTTCTTGGCAGATGACTATTTTGTAGTATACCGCCACCAACTGTACAGGATTGTGTAATACCATGAACGTCTTAGAGTCTAGGATTCTATTAATTAATTTGAAAAAATTCTACTTTTTCCATATAACCAGTATTATTAAGAGAAATAAATAAAGCTTTAAGTCTTTCCCTTGTCGTACCCTTTCCCTTGTTACAACCATCCCTGGTCTCCCCCTACTGACGTAAGTGTGAAACAAACGCCTATATAAATTGCCTATTTTAGTGATGTTTTTTTAAAATAAATGTCAATTAAACGTTTTAAAGTCAGTATTTGTTTTTCTCAAACAATGAAATTGTAGTCTTGTAGTCCTTCGTTCTGAATTGTTCTGTTTAAAAGTAGACATGTCTGTGAGGCAAGGCCACCTTATACTCTGAGTTTCGGTTCATATGAGACGAGTTCCAGTTCACGCGCCAGCGCTTCCGTTTCGTGATTATCTATCGTCTGCTATATTTACTTATAAGAAATCCAGGCAATTGGTTTATGACACATTGATTAAAATTAAGATACAGTTAATAACGAAATTCACTTTAAAGAACGTTTTTGTGCTTTCTGGTTGATGTCTCTGTGAAAGTTTCTTTTTACGCATTTTTTCGTTTTCATATTGAGGCTTCTGGGAAATGCATGGAGTTGCCTCAATTTATTTAGAGAGTGAATAAACTCGTGAAACAGAAGTATTGTCATGTTATACATTGATTTCAACAAGGTAATTGTATTCAAAATACCAACTAATAAAGTTACTTATAATTTGAATTCTGAATGTATTCCGTTACTCCCCAACACTGAAGTAGAGATAAATTCTTACACTTGAATATAAGCTTTTAGAGTTCATCTAACACAACTAGAAAGTCATAGCTAGGCTACTATGAGGTGGGAGACATACATACAGGTCCTTCTCAAAAAATTTGAATATTGTGATAAAGTTCATTATTTTCCATAATGTAATGATAAAAATTAAACTTTCATATATTTTAGATTCATTGCACACCAACTGAAATATTTCAGGTCTTTATTGTTTTAATACTGATGATTTTGGCATACAGCTCATGAAAACCGCAAAATTCCTGTCTCAAAAAAATAGCATATTTCATCCGACCAATAAAAGAAGTATTTTTAATACAAAAAAAGTCAACCTTCAAATAATTATGTTCAGTTATGCCCTCAATACTTGGTCGGGAATCCTTTTGCAGAAATCAGCCTGTGGCACTGCTGAGGTGTTATGGAGGCCCAGGATGCTTCGATAGCGGCCTTAAGCTCATCCAGAGTGTTGGGTCTTGCGTCTCTCAACTTTCTTTTCACAATATCCCCCAGATTCTCTATGGGATTCAGGTCAGGAGAGTTGGCAGGCCAATTGAGCACAGTAATACCATGGTCAGTAAACCATTTACCAGTGGTTTTGGCACTGTGAGCAGGAGCCAGGTCGTGCTGAAAAATGAAATCGTCATCTCCATAAAGCTTTTCAGCAGGTGGAAGCATGAAGTGCTCCAAAATCTCCTGATAGCTCGCTGCATTGACCCTGCCCTTGATAAAACACAGTGGACCAACACCAGCAGGTGACATGGCACCCCAGACCATCACTGACTGTGGGTACTTGACACTGGACTTCAGGCATTTTGGCATTTCCTTCTCCCCAGTCTTCCTCCAGACTCTGGCACCTTGATTTCTGAATGACATGCAAAATTTGCTTTCATCCGAAAAAAGTACTTTGGACCACTGAGCAACAGTCCAGTGCGGCTTCTCTGTAGCCCAGGTCAGGCGCTTCTGACGCTGTTTCTGGTTCAAAAGTGGCTTGACCTGGGGAATGCGGCCCAAACCTGTAGCCCATTTCCTGCACACGCCTGTGCACGGTGGCTCTGGATGTTTCTACTCCAGACTCAGTCCACTGCTTCCGCAGGTCCCCCAAGGTCTGGAATCGGGCCTTCTCCACAATCTTCCTCAGGGTCCGGTCACCTCTTCTCGGTGTGCAGCGTTTTTTGCCACACTTTTTCCTTCCCACAGACTTCCCACTGAGGTGCCTTGATACAGCACTCTGGGAACAGCCTATATGTTCAGAAATTTCTTTCTGTGTCTTACCCTCTTGCTTGAGGGTGTCAATGATGGCCTTCTGGACAGCAGTCAGGTCGGCAGTCTTAACCATGATTGCGGTTTTGAGTAATGAAACAGGGTGGGAGTTTAACTTTATCACAATATGCTAATTTTTTGAGAAGGACCTGTACACACAGGAATACATTTTGGAATGACTTATATTATGAGTTAAATGGAAAGAATGTTTATGTATGTATATTGGTGCCTCTCTTCAGATGTCGATGCCACCTAGCCTCAGTGCCAGGGAGTTGAGTTGAAGATCTTTTTGAAGCTCACGACAGAGTTTGGAGGTTTTTCTGTTTAACCTCTGCCATGCAATTAAAGTGACAATAGGGCAAATTGATGCAGACTCATTGGCGCTAGGCCTGTGATTTACATGAATGAGTCCAATAGGTTAAAAGCTGTCTGAAGCTTAGAATGAATAAGTCATTGTGATTTCGTCCAGATACAGTGAAGTTATTTTTTATATGAAATGACAGCAGTATACTAGTAGTAACTATAGTTTACAGACTTTTGTTATCAAATCAGTACGCTCAATATGCTTTTATAAAAGAATGCATAAAACTGTGAGAAATAATACTATTTTCTTTCAAAAGAAATGAAAAACTGAAAGCTGTGGTGGGTGCACATGACCTAAAAAATGAGAATGAGGGTTCAGTCTGCATTGGAGTAAAGTCCTACATCACGCATCCAGACATGAAGAATGACATTATGCTTTTGCAGGTAAATTTCTACACTTGTTCCAGTTGCAGAAAAACATAATCAAACAATAAAATAAATATATAAAAATTCACCTTAAGGACTTCTGTACATTAACTGAGAAAACAATATACTAAACTGTGGTTTAATCTTACGGAAGATTATTAAATCTGTTCGTTAATAATGAATGCTTTTGAATTACAGCTAGAGAGAAAAATCAAACCAAGCAAACATGTAAATTGGATAGCATTACCAAAGAAAGAATCCATCGGCACAAAGGATCCTGATTGTAGTGTTGCGGGCTGGGGACGTCTGGCAAACGGTCTAAAGACTGACTGTCTAATGGAGGCCAAAGTGGAGATAATGGATAACGCAACATTTTAAAAAAAATGGAAAAGAAAATGGAAGGACTCTCAGATGATGTGTGCATATGGCGACGGTGGATCCTGCAAAGTATGTAATAATTTTCAAGTGAGTTTTAATTGTGATATGGCATTTTAGTGACGTGTTGATCTGTGTTTCTTAACAGGGGGATTCAGGAGGTCCTTTGGTTTGTGGAGACACTGCAGTTGGTGTCACATCTTTCGGTGATCCGGAACACTGTAATTCACCAAAGTATCCTAATGTGTATACTAAGATTTCACCATATCTTCCATGTATACATAAACACATGAGAAATGTTAAGTTACTTTATTGAAAATAAAAAAGGAAAAAGTATTTTCCTGAACTTTTATCATTAAAAGTATCACATGGTAA
Organism: Meda fulgida; assembly: GCA_030578275.1. Classification (NCBI taxonomy): domain Eukaryota; kingdom Metazoa; phylum Chordata; class Actinopteri; order Cypriniformes; family Leuciscidae; genus Meda; species Meda fulgida. The sequence continues at coordinate 8,677,747 of CM060637.1, read as the reverse complement.
GCATCAATCAGTCAAAGTGTCTTCATTTTCACAACCATTACATGTGGGGCTCAAGTCATTTCACATTAGCAAGTTCGACCAAAGTACATTTTTAAGTACATTGTTAAACTGTTTTAGCCATACCCGGTTATCGATCAGACTGGCGAGTTAGACTCTCTGAGCACATAGAGTCCTAATGAACGAGATAAACATAAAGTAAAGAGTTAAATAGAATAATCAAATGTATTGCTTAACTATTATAAATAACGAATTGGCAATCTAACCTAAATTCAAGGTCGTGATAAAATGGAGTCAGATAAAAGTTGCATTGGAATTAAATTACTTTGCCACGCAGAAAAGACAGTAACACATAGTAAACCTTCACCCGCTTATCGGAAACTGACGTTGGACCGACTGGGCAGGCTTTAGAGTACTTAAGTACACTTTTTGAGTATCTGTACTTTACTTGAGTATTGTTTTTTTTCTCGAATTTTTTTACTATATTTTCACTAAATTTGAAAATTTTGAAATATTGTACTTTTTACTCCATTTTTTTACTCCATTTCTGTCAAGGTCCTTGAGTAGGCCTAGAAAGTTGTAACGTCAGACAAGGGATGATTTTGGTTGCATGGGTTAAATTTAGGTTGGAAATGAATGTCTGGTTAACGTCAGAAACCAACATTAGCAGGGTTCTGACGTCAACCCGACTTTAATTTCCACCCAAAACAATTTTCGTCCGTCCGACGTTGGATGTTGACGTCAATTTGACGTCGGGTTCTGACATCAACCTGATTTTCATTTTCAACGTTGGGTTTGGTCTTCTAAATGTGAATTTTGTCATTGTTTTGGAGCACAATAGATAACAGTAAGGCTAACATATTCATACTAAAAGCCAAAAAAACTTTTTTTTTTAAATAGGCCACTATTTGAGGGAACAGCCATTTGGGTGTTCGAATCCATTGTGGGCGTTATTGAGTGCACTTATTAAATCTCACATTCAATCCCACTACTGGAACTGTGTTCTAGAAATAAATGTTATATTGATATGAAGGTATAGGGGCGATTTCGGACACAACCCATATCTGATTAACGGGAATACTAATAGTCTTCTCGACTAGATGTCATCCTTTTTTTTTTTTTTACTTGTAGGATGTTACAATGGGTTTCTTGTCTCCAGAGGTGGACAGTAACAAAGTACATTACTATACACTTTTTGAGTATCTGTATTTTTTTTCTGGAAACTTTTTTACTTTAACTTCACTACATTTGAAAGACAAATATTGTACTTTTTACTCCACTACATAGATGTATACTTCTTTTGTTGGGGTGGTAGGAGTGTTAAATATAAAAAAAATTAAGATGATTATGGCTGTTTTTTTGTTGTTGTTTTTTTGTCAATTCAGTTGTTTATTTCTATAGGCAACATTCTAAAGGCTCTGAATTCAGATAAGGTACTGCAAGTATTACAACAATGCAACAATAATAAAACAATGCATTGACTTTTACTTTTAATACTTAAATACTTTTAAAAATAAGTACTTTTGTACTTTTACTCAAGTAAAAATCTGTCTTTACAACTTTTACTTATAACGGAGTAATATTTGACCAGTAGTATCTGTACTTTCACTCAAGTAAGGAAGTTGTTTACTTTGTCCATCTCTGAGTATGACTCATATCTACTTGTCTCTTATCAGAAACTGGAATAACTATGGTATAATACATCGATATTCATTAGTTCAAGTGTTAATGACATGACATGCGTATTTTTGTGTCCAAGTACATTATTTCCTTTTAAATTCAGGAGGACCCCAATTGATCAATGTATTGGTAAAGGTGTTGGCAAAGAACTGAGCACAACGGAGTACCTGCATGTTGAAAAAATATTCTAAAGAGGTAACCTGTGCATTAAAAAGTGACACCAAGGGGAGGGAGTACATGTTGAGCACGCAGTCCAAAAACAAAAAGAGAAAAAATAAGCCAAAACTGCAAGCACAGCAAGAGAAGAGAAATCCACCCAAACTCATACCACTTCGTCCACTTGCACTCCTGAAGTGAGACAGAGAAAAAGTGGGAGATTAAATGTGTGAATTACCTGAATTTGTGGCTTGTTTGGCAGCAGCTTCTCTTACAGCGGCTTTATTACCTTGCTACTGAGAAATTACATACAAATTAAACACACTAGTCTGTGTGCATCCCTGTTTGTTGAAGAAAGACATATTGTGCTGTTTATATAATAAAAGGTAATTTCATTAAAAAAATCAAATAGTTTGTCATTTTATCCTGTTGTTTATCATGTTTGTTTGCTTGATCAGTGAATTTTGCAGCTTTTGATTCTTTTGCTGTAGTAGCTTGCAAAGCTCTTGGAAATAACTTAAATAATTTGGTGAACTGACATGGAACTGTAATGCCGCCAAGCCTTGCCTGGAACTACTTTAGTCATGCAGTTATTATTTTTTTTTTAAATCAGCAGCTTAGAATTGTATCGCCCAATCAGAACCAAGCATTTTAGAGAGCCATGTTGTTAAGCAGTTTTTTTTAAGAATATTTAATTAGCTTTTTTAAGGGTAACAATCTGCATACCATGTATAATGATGTGTAAAATATTAAAGTACCAAAATGCATGCATACATTGCTTAATTCTTATTGTCTAAACCATCTTTAGTCTTAATAACAAGAGCAGTATATTTTCATCACGGTGTTGCTCATACTGCAAGAAGAAAAAAAGAATTGGGGTCAACTCAGTGACTGCAACCACTCAATGTTATCTTCATCATGACCATCATCATCATCTCTCTGCTCCTGCTGGCCTCTCTGCTGCCACCCCTGACCTTCACTGGTGAGATTGATTATATAACAGCATATTATGATGATGTATTTTAAAGAGTGTTGGATTTATATGTGCTGAATAAGTTGACTGACAGCTCTCTCTCTCTCTCTCTCTCTCTCTCTCTCTCTCTCTCTCTCTCTCTCTCTCTCTCTCTCTCTCTCTCTCTCTCTCTCTCTCTCTCTCTCTCTCTCTCTCTCTCCCTCCCTCCCTCCCTCCCTCCCTCCCTCTCTCTCTCCCTCCCTCCCTCCACTCTCTCTCCCTCTCTCCCTCTCTCCCTCTCAGCTCATGTGAATGTGGGTATAGTGAACGGCCAGAAAGCCAAACCCCACTCCAGACCTTACATGGTTTCTCTTCAGAAGAACCGTCAACATATCTGCGGTGGATTCATCATTTCTGATCAGTTTGTCTTGACTGCTGCACATTGCCAAAAGAAGTAAGACTTTTGTTTAGTCTGAATGGAATAATGATTGATTATTTATTGTATTGAATTAGTTAAAAAAATGAATACATAATTAATAATGAATCATACTGGTTATGATAAATTATTACCTACATATTTTAAGGATTAATTTATGGATAATTAATTACAACAAATTATATTCAATGAATATACAGATAGGCTAGAATATATACATATTGTGCATATATACATATTATATACATGTGCTCATGACTTGGGTAAGAGCTCAGAACACATCGGAGTGAAGTCCTACATCCCGCATCTAAAATATATATCCAGGCCTGTGCAGAATGACATCATGCTTTTGAAGGTAATCCTGTAATACCTACAATTTTTTGAATAAAAAAAAAAAAAAAAAACTTAGCCTTCTGAGCCTTCAGGGCTTCTGTACAAAAACAGTATAATCCAACAAACTTAAGTTTTATAAAAGATTGTTTATTAAAAATTGTGGTATTTTTAATTACAGCTAGAGAAAAAAGTCAAACTAAACAACAAATTTGGACTGATATCATTACCAAAGAAAGGAGAAGACATTGGAACAGATTCTGTCTGTAGTGTTGCCGGCTGGGGAAGACTGAAGACTAATGGCCCAAAGAGTGATGTTCTAATGGAGGCAAACGTGTATTTAATGAATAACACAGAATGTAGCTATAGATGGGGAGAGTTATACTCACTCTCACAGATGATGTGCACACATGGCCGTGGTGGATCCTGCCTTGTATGTTCAAAAAATCTTTCACAGACTTGTGGTAATTTACGAACTGGTTTCACTAGTGACGTGTTGATCTTTTTTTTCTCAACAGGGAGATTCAGGAGGCCCTTTGGTTTTGTGGAAACACTGCAGTTGGTGTCAAATCTTTCGGTGACCCTCATCGCTGTAATTCACCAAAGTATCCTAATGTGCATACTAAGATTTCACAATATGTTCCATGGATCCGCAGAGAAATTAAAAATATTAAGTAACTTCATGGAAAATAAAAAAAGAAGATTTTTTCCCCTTAAATGTTTCTTAAATGTAAACCCATTAAAATATCACATGGCAAGCATCAGTTATAGTCAAAGTGTTCTCATTGTCACCTCACCAACACCCTCACTTTCCAGTCATGCCTATACACTCATATCTCAATAAATGGGCAGAAATGTTGCAAACATTTACAGAGGAAAAAGGGTATTTCAAAACAGGAATGACATCATGAACTGTGCTGTTTCAACAACAACAACAAAAATATTTTATTTTATGAATAAAACAATTTTTCAGACAGGTCAAATTAAAATATAAAATAAAAACAGTGAAAAGCCTCCAGGATTTGAGTTGCAATATCTTTTTGCAAAAGTTTGGTAAGTCTTATCCAACCACAGATGGTGAGTTGGTTTCAAGCTCACGCCTGATTTCTCACATCTAACAGAATTTACAAGAAACTCCCATCAAGAACGCAATCATAACACCAAACTTTTCCACTTCTTTGCAAAGTGAGACCCACATGAAGCTGTGAAAGAGGAAGTACGAGCACTATAAGGGGCTAAACCATGCAGCCCACTTTATATGAAATACCATCATCAACACTGAAGAGAACTTCAGCACTCCAGAGAAACCTTCCCAGAACAGCATCATGATCGTCTCTGTGCTTATGCTAGTCACACTGTTACCATATCTGACCCTTCAAGGTGAGTCTGAAGACAGATGTCTATTGCATTGTCATTTTTAATGCACATTTCATGCATTTTTAGCATTGCTATCACTACTCTCAATATATTGATCTGAAGGAACATTTAGTTAGATCTATTGCTTATTTAATCAACCTAAACTAATTTTTCTTTTAGCATCTGTGGATGTAGGTATAGTGAACGGCACAGAAGCCAGACCTCATTCAAGACCCTACATGGTCTCCATTCAGAGAAATAACAAACACATATGCGGTGGCTTCCTTGTGTCTGAACAGTTTGTCATGACGGCTGCACACTGCTTTACAGAGTAAGTTTTTTTGTTCAGTTAGAATTTTGTTGAGTCAAAGAGTCCCAGACTGCTGCAAAAGGGTCTTCACTTGGTGTGACTACTTTCGAAATGACACTATGATTGTACACAACCTAGTGGGTACACGACTTAAAGGGAGTTTGCCAAGTTTGAACCCAAAATGTGTTTATACTTGAACCTAAACCAAAGTTACCAAACTAAATTTGAGCTAAATATTTGTGGCTTTGCAATGGAAACATCATAAAAAAAGTATGTTATTACAATATGGTTCTAAATTCATATTGTTATACAGCAAGGTCAAGCCTAAAATGCAAAACTCAATTTTGAGCTGTCCTCATTTACAACAAAACGCATGTTTTCTTCCTCGTCTTGACAGAGGTAAGAACCTGATAGTTGTGGTTGGAGCTCATGATCACAATCATGGTAGCCACATGGAAGTCAAGTTCTACCACATCCACCCTGGGTTTGAGTCTAAGGGTCTGCTAAATGACATCATGCTACTTCAGGTAAAGGACTCAGCTTGATTTTTCAGGGCAAACTGCAAGAGAACTATTTTAGTCTAAACTATATGCTATACAAAATTCTGAGGACGAGAAAAGTATACTGAATGTCCTAAACCCTCTAGGTTTTGTTCGCATTGTACACAAATCTGGATATGGATGTGTTTGCATTGTGATTTTTTACATTTTTAAACATTTTTTGTTTAGAGATGTAATCTGGTGTAAAACTGCAGCCTCATGCAGTTATAGTACATTGGCTGCAAAATGAATAATAATTAATTACTATGAATAATTTAGTACTTATTTAAAATTCTCATTTAAAAACTCATTTAAAATACACTTATGATGCCAAAACATTATCACCACTAACAGATGGAGCAAAAGATGTTGATCATCTCCTAGCAAGGTCACATGTCAAGGTCTGGGTTGATTAAGTGAACAATCATTTCTCGTAATCAACTTAAAGATGAAAAGAATGAAAGCAGAAATAAAGATGACAAGGGCCAAACTTTAGCTGTGACAAGGGCCAAATTTGTATGCAAGGCGACTGACTAGGTCAGAGTATCTCTGAAACGACAAGGCTTGTGCCACCTACCTAAATATTGTTGCAGACCAGGTACACCCTGGCCTCTTTCAGCAGAATAATGCACACTGCACACAATGTTCATGAATGGTTTGAATGCTGAAGAGTTCAAGGAGTTGCCCTGGCCATCAAATTCCCCAGATCACAATCCAATTAACCATCCTTATGATGTGCTGAACCAACAAGTCTAGTACACTGCAGCTCCTCCTTGCAAACTACAGGATTTGAGGGATCTGTTGCTAACATCTTAGTGCCAGAGACCAGAACACCCCCTTCAGGACTCTTGCAGAGTCCATGCCTTGGCGTTTCGGTGCTGTTTTGGCAGCACACAGAAGACTAACATCATATTAGGGAGGTGGTCATAATATTTTGGCTTATTGGTGTATGTAGCAATTCCAAGTACTAGAATATCTAGTCTTTCCATTATCCTTATAAAATAATTTGGTTAAGTTTGTCACCTAATTTATATTCATTTAGAAAATGATCAGCATTAATGATTGAATTACTTGATGTACGTAGCTGCGTATAAAGGTCAAGAAGAGCAACAAAGTCAATTGGATCTCCATTCCAAAGAAGGATAAGGACATCAAGGCCAATACCCAATGCAGTGTTGCAGGATGGGGGAAAAGGACCACCAATGGTGCAGCGAGTGCTAAACTTATGGAGGCTAATGTCACAATCTTTGATAAAAAAGCATGTCACAAGTGGGGGGAAACATACTCCACCTCAAGGATGGTGTGTGCAGGAGGTCGTGGAGGATTTTGTCAGGTACAAAGTATATTCTGAAGACATCATAAATAGTGTAGCAGTTCAGTATTTTTTTCACAGCCTGTAACTTTCTCCACCTCTCAGGGTGATTCTGGAGGACCTTTGGTGTGCGACAAAGTTGCAGTTGGTGTCGTTTCATTCAATCAGCAAAAGAACTGTGACTCACCTACATTACCCAATGTCTACACCAAGATTTCCAAATTTGTGCCTTGGATACAATGTATTTTTGGAGGTGTGAAACAAAATCTTGATAAATAAACATTTTATTTTCTAACAACTCTCTCTGTTGATTGTATGTGTACATTTTTGGAGATCATTTTATAATTTGACATGTTGATCAGATGTGACACTTTTCATTCGAAAGATTGTCTCAACCCTTCTCAGCAGGCTTGGTTTCCTGTGTGGGGGGGCGACCTCATCGCATGTGGTCAGACACCCTGTGAGAAAATTTGCAAAGAAATCTGAAATAGAAAATCTGATGACTGTGCAAATTAGTTAGACTCAAGACAATAGATTAGAAAAGGTATTTTCTTACTGGAAGCACCTGAAAATGTACATGCCAGCTCACACCTATTATGAGACTACTAGTAGCATTAAATTGTCAAGGGGAAAACTGAGGAAATTATTTTAAAGTAAATTGTTTCCACACAGGTTTCTCAGAACATTTTCCTCATCTGCCATTGGTCAAAGAGCCCCCGCCCCAAACTCACGCCATTGGTTGAACTGTTGCTATGTCAGGCCAGTTAGGATTTTCCAAGCAATTGAGCAATGTTTTGACAAACAAAGCCACAGTATTTGTACTTTTCAGGGAAATCTGTCACAGTGTGGGTTTTGTGTTTTTGTATCTTGTTCTTGTCTGTCATGTGTTCCCCTGTCCTTTCATGTTCAGCTGTTCCCCATCATGTTGATTAGTCTCCCCATGTGTTTCTGATTAGCACCCCCTTGTTATCTTGTTTAGCTTGTCTGTTTGTGTATTTATACCTCCATGTTTCAGTTGTGTGGTGTCGCTCTTTGTTTCCGTAACTGTTCCGTCTCCCGGTCCCGAGTTCTTTGTTTCACAGTGGATTACCTGTTTGTTTAATTAAAGTGCTTGCGTTTGAATTCACTCTCCGACTCATCCTTGCGGCAGCGTAACAAAATAAACCTAAAATGTATTATTTATAGCATTAAAGGGAAAGTTCACCCCAAAAATTTCACCATTTATTCGTTTACTTTTTTCCATACAATGAATAACGTTAATGGGGTTCAATCATTGTAATTGCAATCATTATTCCTTTAAGCTGGGAATCCATGTTTTAACATAATATGCACAGTTTACATCTGATTATATATAAATAACAGAAGAAACTGGTTTGCTGTGAAGGAATGCCTGACTTTGTACTTTAAGGAGTAAAAAGGCAGTGACACATTTTTCACATACCACAAGCACAATGAGGCGCTTCACTGCGATTCTGCTCACCACAGCTGTGATTCACACTGCACATCACAGGTAGGTTCTTTCATTAGTAATCCTTGACCTTTACACATTGCACCAGTGCCAATAAAGGGACTTTGTTTTGAGTGTATAGTTATTTTTTTATGACATAATCGATGGGGGAAAAAAGCTTTTAAAAATTCTTCATATTATATTGTAATATTAGCCAATATGGTCTGGCACCAGAAGACAACACACCACTACAACTTCAATCAAAATACAGTTTTATTGGACAGAGGGGACAGCAAAGACAGGCTCAACACAACCTGGGAAAGCTTGAGAAAATACACAGAGCACTACGTGCATTCACTCACTTCACTAGTGACAGACCCCAGAATCAATTGCAGTGGCACTTCAAACTCATGTAAAACCTCACTTCATGCAGGTGCAAAATGGTAACCATGACTATTCCCTAAAACTTCCCCATTTCAGCCTACCCACCTTCACTATCGCCCTCTATTAATTATAAAGCACAACTTTATTTAGCACATTAATTTAGTTTAAAACCAGAAACAAACTTAAAACACTTAACTCGCCCACCGCGACGTTGCCCCTCCCGACTGCGAGGGCGGGGGGCTTGGGGGGTTTCCAGCTCGTTCCGTGGAGAGAAAGGTGAACGCTCTCGGCGTATCGTTACTTCAGCAGTCACTTTGGCATTAGGCAGTCTCAGGCACACAAGGGGAGATGCCACCATCAGTCCGTTTCGAAAGGGCAAAGTCCAGCCGGGCTCGTGCGAATCAATAGCATCAGCATTTCACACAGTAGTGGCGGCACTCCTAACTTCCCATCGCTATACTCGCTCTCCCCGCACCCGCTATCTATCTATCTTCATCGCCGGCGGTCCTATCCAACCGCGAACGACACCCCCCTCCCAAAGAAAAGGTGAGTACCGCCGTCTTGTACCTTGTCCACAATGTAGACCGAACCGAGCCACCCGCCATTGTCTTTTGCGCCCTATTTTAACCTTTTCCACACCCAGCCTCTCAATACACCACTCCCGCCCCAGTGTTTCTCATTTCCCAATCAATCTCATTAATTAGTTGCCAAGACAATATCCCAACACGCCACACACATTACAATATGTTATCGGTGCAGGTCAAAAAACATGAATTTGGAGGATTTCTAATATCTCCTAAATATGTGCCTACAGCGGCACACTGTGAAAGGTAAATACAATTTTTATACACAGCTTTTTAAAGAAATAGTTAACCCAAAAAGATTTTCTTTCTTCTGTGGAAAGATAGGTTTGTGTGAAGAACCGGCCATTCAGTGAAAATCTTTCCTCCAGTGAGCTGTAGGCCTAATCAAGAAATCTGCTCAAGAAATAACCGGATCATAAAGCAATTTGTGAATAAACTGTTCAGTCCGATTTATGAAGCATACCAAGCGGTTATTAAAAAAGTTCAGTTACTGATCTGATCCAAGGCCAGTTGCGACGCAAGTGTATTTTTTGCTAGTTTAAGCCTGACATCATTTTCAAGTCATGTGCCACATTGTTTCTGCGCCACGCCAACGCCCATCTGTTCGCCCATGGGGAGGTGTGTTCAGGTGCATTGTTAGCGCATTGCTATTTCAAGGCAACTGAAATAGACTGTGCCACTGAGCAACAAAAACCTGGTCTAAAGTCAAGTTTAAAGTACTTTTTTTTCTGTTGTTATTTAAAGGGCACATTAGTAATATGCACCTATAGGCGGGTGCACAACATGCGTACACTCTGCTTATTATTACACACATGGGAACGCACAGCAGCACACAAACATGCCAAATATTAAAAATAAAAGTATCACAATGTAAAATATTATTATTGTGTACATAAAGATATGGTGGAATCAGGCTTGTCTCGTAGATGGTCTGCTTGCACGCTTTAACCTCGCGCACAAGCAGATCCGTTTCCTCTCTGGAGACGCGTTCAGTCTTTCCAAATTCCGCCATGTAAATAGCGAATCTGCCATGGCGTGAGCACAATTGGCTTTTAAAGGGAATGGGAGATGAGACTCTGATTGCTTTATTGCACATTATGTCTAAAACACCCATTACTCATTAAGAGAATATACAGGTCCTTCTCAAAAAATTAGCATATTGTGATAAAGTTAATTATTTTCCATGCATAATGTAATGATAAAAATTAAACTTTCATATATTTTAGATTCATTGCACACCAACTGAAATATTTCAGGTCTTTTATTGTTTTAATACTGCTGATTTTGGCATACAGCTCATGAAAACCCCAAATTCCTGTCTCAAAAAATTAGCATATTTCATCCGACCAAAAAATAAGTGTTTTTAATAAAAATAAAAAAAAAGCAAACCTTCAAATAATTATGTTCAGTTATGCACAATACTTGGTCGGGAATCCTTTTGCAGAAATGACTGCTTCAATGGGGCGTGGCATGGAGGCAATCAGCCTGTGGCACTGCTGAGGTGTTATGGAGGCCCAGGATGCTTCGATAGCGGCCTTAAGCTCATCCAGAGTGTTGGGTCTTGCGTCTCTTAACTTTCTCTTCACAATATCCCACAGATTCTCTATGGGGTTCAGGTCAGGAAAGTTGGCAGGCCAATTGAGCACAGTAATACCATGGTCAGTAAACCATTTACCAGTGGTTTTGGCACTGTGAGCAGGAGCCAGGTCGTGCTGAAAAATGAAATCGTCATCTCCATAAAGCTTTTCAGCAGGTGGAAGCATGAAGTGCTCCAAAATCTCCTGACAGCTAGCTGCATTGACCCTGCCCTTGATAAAACACAGTGGACCAACACCAGCAGCTGACATGGCACCCCAGACCATCACTGACTGTGGGTACTTGACACTGGACTTCAGGCCTTTTGGCATTTCCTTCTCCCCAGTCTTCCTCCAGACTCTGGCACCTTGATTTCCGAATGACATGCAAAATTTGCTTTCATCCGAAAAAAGTACTTTGGACCACAGTCCAGTGCTGCTTCTCTGTAGCCCAGGTCAGGCGCTTCTGCCGCTGTTCCTGGTTCAAAAGTGGCTTGACCTGGGGAATGCGGCACCTGTAGCCCATTTCCTGCACACGCCTGTGCACGGTGGCTCTGGATGTTTCTACTCCAGACTCAGTCCACTGCTTCCGCAGGTCCCCCAAGGTCTGGAATCGGTCCTTCTCTACAATCTTCCTCAAGGTCCTGTCACCTCTTCTCGTTGTGCAGCGTTTTTTGCCACACTTTTTCCTTCCCACAGACTTCCCACTGAGGTGCCTTGATACAGCACTCTGGGAACAGCCTATTTGTCCAGAAATTTCTTTCTGTGTCTTACCCTCTTGCTTGAGGGTGTCAATGATGGCCTTCTGGACAGCAGTCAGGTCGGCAGTCTTACCCATGATTGCGGTTTTGAGTAATGAAACAGGCTGGGAGTTTTTAAAAGCCTCAGGAATCTTTTGCAGGTGTTTAGAGTTAATTAGTTGATTCAGATGATTAGGTTAATAGCTCGTTTAGAGAACCTTTTCATGATATGCTAATTTTTTGAGACAGGAATTTTGGGTTTTCATGAGCTTTATGCCAAAATCATCAGTATTAAACAATAAAAGACCTGAAATATTTCAGTTGGTGTGCAATGAATCTAAAACATATGAAAGTTTAATTTTTATCATTACATTATGCATGGAAAATAATGAACTTTATCACAATATGCTAATTTTTTGAGAAGGACCTGTAGATAACCCTTTTAGACCCTCGTTAAAACTAGCTAAAGTCGATTCGGACACGCCCTGTGCTTAAGACCATGCTTAGATCGTTAAACAGGGCCCATTGACTCACTGATCTGGTTGCAGTGGTTATCAAGTCAACAGCTCACTGAAGGGGAACATTTTCTGCAAATAATGACTTTTAATGTGTTGCCTTTTATGAACCATGTTCACCATTAAATGGGAAAAAAACTATTCAGAATGTCTCATCTTTTGTTCCAGTGGAAGTTAAATATCATTAGAATGAATAAATGTGTGTTTGACTTCCTGTGATGTATTTGATTCCAGTAAAGAGATGACTGTTGTTCCTGGCGAAGAGTAGAGTAAAGAAGGCGTAAAGGGTTAGGGTAAGGGTTAGTTAGTTAATGAACTTCTGAATGTATCAACTGTTGACATCCACAACTGCAAGGAAGCATGGAAGAAATACAGACAGAACATAAATTGCCATATTGTAGGTTTTTAGATTGGGGAATCTATTTCTCTTCTCTTTTAACCCCATCTTTTCTTGCAGGGAGATTCAGGAGGTCCGTTGGTGTGCACTTCAATGGCAGTGGCCACCGTCTCCTTCAGCATAAAGGGATGCAAATATCCTGATGTACCAAATATCTGAAATGTTATTTCAAAACATGCACGATGGAGAAAAGGTTGATTGTCAACATCTTTGACAATACTAATATTTTGGAATATAAAAACAGTTTAAAACTCTAATTTGCGTGTTTTTTTTTGTTTTTTTTTAGAAAGATGTATATAGGGTTGGAAGATTGAATAAACCTCAAAGTTGGGACAGGCCAAAGTTATGTGTTTAAAAAAAAACATAGGATGTGTGCATCTAATGCATTAAATAAAGTTATGGGACACTAGTCTGTACCCTATTCAAAATGCCACATGCAGTTTAAATCAAACCAGAAGATCACAGGAACCCATAAATTGAGTTTTCCCCAGTTTCACCAAGATATGCTGGAGAAGATCTTGAATTCAAGGAAAGCTAAACTTATTTGTAGCACAATGCAATAGGTGGCAAATGCAGTATTTTGCATCATCTCTGTCTTTTGTGCGCGAGTCGTGTCATGTGGTGGAGATCTATATAAATGGTGGTTTGGAAACTGGTGGTCTCATAAGCAGCGTCTGTCTTAAGATGACTACAGCGTACAGCCTGTTGCTCTCAGTGGCTTTCACAAGCTTGGCACTGACTGGTTAGTAAAATCATTCTTTACTGATAATACAATAATAACTGAACTGCTTCTGGTTAACTCAAATTTTCATCTTGATTGGTTTAGGTACATTTGGAGCTGAGATCATTAATGGCAAAAAAGCCAAGAAGAGCTCCATGCTTTACATGGCATCAGTTCAGATTGATGAAAAACACAAATGTGGAGGATTCCTGATCGACCCGAGCTACGTGCTCACGGCCGCACACTGTGATAAAAGGTAATATGATAGTTAGTCTGTTAAACTGGGATATATTTGGTGTTCTACAAAACTGTTCACTAATCTGCAATTGTGTTAATGTTAAAGTGGCAACATGACTGTGGTCCTGGGCACCCACAACATCTGTCCACAAGGGGAGAATCTGAGAAGATACACAGTGCAAAATAAACATAAGCACCCATCTTTCAAAAACGTGAAAACTGGCAATGACATCATGCTTCTGAAGGTACAATATTTCATAAATAAAAAAAACAATAATAATAGATACATTTATACTTTAACTACAAATTAAATACTTTTAATACACATGCAATTCATCATGAAGACCTCACATTTCTTGTGTGGAATTCTAGCTGTCCAAAAAGCTGAAAACCAGCAAAGGTGTGAAACCCATCAAAATCCAGAGCAAGGACAAACCACTGAAGCCCAAATCCAAGTGCCAGGTTGCTGGATGGGGTAAAACCGAACAGCATAATGTGGTGAACGATCTGCTGGTCACAGACGTGCCGACTGTCAACTTCACAATCTGCAAGACGATGTGGGAAAAAGTGCGAGTAAAACTCCCAGACAATGTCTTGTGCGCTGGGGGTTTCGAGACTAAAAGTGGCGCTTGTCAGGTGCGTCTACAGCAATATTTTGGTGAAATTTCATAATTTGCTATTCTATTTACTTCTGGTTATCAACCTGAAATGCCTTGTTCTTGCAGGGTGATTCAGGTGGACCGCTAGTGTGCAGTGGGAAAGCGGTGGGCATCGTCTCTTTCAACATGGATCGCTGTGACTACCCAAATGTTCCCAACATTTACACTCAAATTTCAAAATACACAGTCTGGATCAAGAAGGTGATCAGTGGAGGTGCCTGATGCCTTTAAAACTGAATTGTACTGTTGTGCAGTTTGCTAAACTCAGATTTTATGGTGAGGTGAATGATACATGTCAAAATTTTTCAATAAAAGTGTGAAAAGAGCAATAAAAACTCAATAAGCAATGACTGCATTTCTTTATTTCTAAAGTGCCACTTCACAGAGAACGAAACCGTTCAGGGGCTCTTTGATACTCAACCACAGCTAAAGTTCACAGACATCACCACATCCCAGAAGTTACACAAGTCTTTTTAAACAAAAATAGATGCAGCACTGGGGTAAAAAGAAAGGTCGAGAAGACACGTACACTCCTTCAAAAAATAAAGGTTACATTTTAAGTTTCGTTTAAAAAGCCCTGAAGACACAAGCAATCGATTTGTGAAGGAGTTTAAGTGTCTCAACAGAAATTAACAGAGGTCATTCAGTCTCATTTTGCTGTTTCTTAGATGGTCACATAAACTCTGTTGGTGCATGAGGCAGGTTGAAAGAAAAAAGAAACTGCTTGTCTCAACTGCTTGTTCTCATAATTTGTTGTATTTCCTTAGGTTTAAACAGATCTCTGCTCAACTACGCAGGCCATATTGCACACAAAACCTGTTTTTTTGTTTTTTTTTGCACGCACATATGTTCTCTTAATCAAACATGTTCTGGTAATAAAACATATGCGGCCACAGAAAACGTTCAAAATGAGTCAGACGTGCAGAAAGGAGTTGGGGTCATTTTGACACAGATGCAGCATCACTCTGTGGTAAAGCTGAATAGTGTGTTACTAACTTTTGCTTTTATGTGGTTAACAGATCGTTTCCGAGATTAACTTCCATAGTATTGCAAACAGTTTAAAAAAACACATTCACACAGAAGAACTCCATCTTTCAAAATATTTGACATGATTTATTTTACATTAGACAAAGCAACATGGGATTAGAAACTATACAAAACTCCATTTGTGTCTATATGAAAGGTGAATTTTGGTGAACCAATGCCAGAACAGACCATTTCCAGGAAGGGATTTCTCAAATAAATAGAGTTCAACAAAAATATACATATAGAACACTCTTGTACTTTTATCTGTAAATTTGGATTAATCTCGAAACTATTTTTCTGTTATTTCTGTAACTGAAAAGTGCATGCGTAAAACAAGTGAAAATGTATACCATTATAATATTCATATTTGAATTTTACAAACTCTAATTGTTGTTCCTCAAAACTTAATGGAATTCAGTCCGCCATATATGAGGGTGCAAACGCTTCTTGATGTGTGTCTTCTCAGATGCTGAAACTTTGAAGGTCTAAATACTCATTTTAAATGGTTTTTAGCATATTGCAGGCCTTGTTTGGTGTAGTCACTAACTGTGGACGGAGCAACCGATAGAGCGTGGATAGACTTCTGGACCCCTGAGTGAAAAAACAGAGCGATTACAAGACTAAAGTGTATTTATGTATATATATATATATATATATATATACACACACACACACACACATTTTTTTCCACCAAATAAATGATTGTTTACCTGAGTTCCATGCATTCAGTGGGGAGAACTCTATTTTGGGTGTGGCTGGAAGCTGAAATATTGCATTAAATATGTTAGAACAAAGTGACTAAAAGTGTTTTTTCCTGTGATGGCAAAGCTGTATTTTCAGCATCATTACTCCAGTCTTTATTGTCACATGATCCTTCAGAAATCATTCTTGTATACTTTAAAGTTAACCTATTTTAAAGGTTTTTAATTGTGTCTCCTAAAACAGGTTTACATGCATCAAAGTATATGCATCATATATATCATATCATGCATATATATCATATCACGCAAGTCGTGATAATCGCAATATTGTAGTACTGCGTTAGTTTTCTTTTTTCATAAGGTTATACCCTTCTTGTTTTGAACTTCATGCACGTGTATTGAATGTTAAATAAGTTAATAACAAGACTGTGTTTATATGGTGATTTGTACAGAGGCTTTGTGAATTTGCACTAAACAGACAGTGAATGAGACTGAGCGCGTGCGATTACCTGCGTCTATCTTTGAGGTCAAGTCATATAAATTTGTGAAAAGGTTGCCGTGTCCAAGGAAAGCGAAATATTTGTCGTATCATCCTTTTAATGTGTAAGGGTATTTACCATGAATGGTGTCAGCGCTGGTCAATGGATTGAATCAATGCCATTGGTATCTTTTAAGTGAAACTTCAGCAATACCCATGCGACGCATTGCTGGTAAGCTGAGCCTTGAACAGTGGAGCTCAAAGTTAAAATAATGAACACCCTGTTTTATTACATCCATCTTTTAATGAATCAGTGTTTTTGAACGTGTTCATTGAATGAACGGTTTAATGACACACTCAAAGACAGTCCCTTGCCGTCTGTTTGCATTCTTCATTTTCTCATAATATACATCACATTATTCAAAGATTCGCAAACAACTCGTCCGATTATTCAGTCTCTCTAAATCCCTCCTTTCGGTGAGCGACTGCTTTCATTGACCAGACGGCCCAGCCTGTCGTGATTGGTCTACCTACATCAACACAATCCAATGTATATTTCAAATGTATTATTATGTTTCGGCACTTCAGAATCAATTTTTCATTTGGAGAGAATACATTTATTTGTAGTGCACTTTGATCTTTAAACTTTGCAGACCTTTTACATTCACAAACAGCTATTTTACACAGTGCATGAAAGGGAATATTTGAAAAAGCATAATAAGGGCACTTTAATTTAATGCTCAAGAAATGTTTCTTATTGTTATCACTGTTAGAAACAGTTATGCTGCTTAATATTTTGCTGTTTTTGTAAATAAATGCCTGATGAGGTTTGGCTGGTGTCATCTGACGTTCTTTATATACATTTACTGCACTGAATGTCACAGACTCCACTTTCAGTACTTTTCGTACCTCAAAACCAAAGTACTTCATCCACTCCTCTACAGCTGGTGGGATGGCTGCTTTAGCGCGGCCCAAGGCAACAGATCCCTCCTGGCTACCTCCAAGAAGTCCCGAATCATATGCCACATATAGGGCTCCTCCTGCAATGGTCACTTTTGTGGCAAACCTAAGATATACATAATTCAGTCATTCGAAGTCAAAAAGCCACATTGAGAAGATGTTTGTTAGCACGCTAGCTATCCTTAACCTACTATGCAAATGAACACAGCAACTCAAATGCATGGTAATTTAATACTTTATTAAAGTATTATAAATATATAGAAACTATAGAAAATAATTATACAAAAAAAAATACCAATCAACATAACTCTTAAGCCCAAAAAGACACTTGAAAGCTAATTGCTAATTAGCTCCATATACAACAACGCAATGACACTTACTTGACAAAAGGCAAAATCTTGGCAGCCATGGTCTTAAAAGCAACAGTATGCTAAAAAGTGTAAAACTGTGAAACAAAAACTCAACTTCACTAAATGTTTTGCTCTATCGTGACAACAAATTCCACTGACAAGGGCATTTGCACCAGTGGAAAAAAACTGGACTGGGAGCAATAAAGTTGGTTTTGAATGCCTTAAAACGTTCGCAATCCGCAGATTCGACTAAATAAACGTCGGATGTATATACATGTTATTTGTGTTTCTGTAATTAATAAATGAAAACTAAAAACTAGCTAACTAAATAAAAGCACACGGTTGTCAGTGTTAATAATAAACGACTTGGTTTTATTTATTTGTTGAATGTGCCGCCATGACCACTTCGTGAACTCGTCTAAGCGTGAACTTGCTGTCAGCCGCTGTTTCAGTATTCGTATCATTAAGAAAAAAATAATTTAATGTGATATTGTGGTTTTATGTTAACGAAATCTCTTTCTAATCCCTACCAACGTCAATGTCAAATCTAATAATTAACTCAATAGCGTAGCTATGCAGAGGTTACTGAAAATGAATCATTAATCATGACTTTCGGTTTTATTTTATAAACACACAAAAGATATTTTTTAAATAATAATTACAACAAAACTTAAAATAATTGTTAATAACGTTACACCAGTAAAAGGTTACTAGTGCGTTTATTGCTCTCAAGATTATTTAAACGCCACTTAAATCGGATTGCACTTTGGTTTGGCTCCGCCTGTCTGACACGATCTAGTTCTGCAGGTTCTTTGGTTATTATGTAGACTGACTTTTGACAGATCGGTTCACAAATGAAGCTTTATGCAAAGTTACTGTGCAGCATAGCCGTTGCTTTCATTGCGGTTCGATGGAGTGCTACGTCGTTTAATGATGGTGAGTTGAACGGACGCCTTTTTGTTTATCTGTGCTGTAATAAAATGTAATATTCGTAGGCCATAGCCTGTGTAATACCAGCTTAAAGTCAGTAAGACCAGTCAGTCCAGTATTTAGGAGGAAGAAATGTTTTTGTCTTTCTTTTTTTGTAGCAATATTTGTGCATCTAATAGTTGCTAAATAGTTATAGGCTATTTCAGGTAATTAGAGTAAATATTTTTGAGACTAATATTTTATATAGCCTACCTTGCTGTCGAGATTGTCTGTTCTCTCTCTTGTAGGCTATGTAGTAAAATAATAGGAATTCTGAAATAATAATAATAATAAAAAAATCCTTTAAATGTTTTTAATATTTTCCTCAAAACTCAAGTAAGCATTCAGAAATGTGATATTTGTCCAAAAATATACTGTAGAAAAGTTTGGAGTTTGACATAAGTAAAAATATATATATATATATATAAAAAAGTGAAATGCCATTGATCATTATTTTTTTTGTCACTAAGATATTGAAATCAGCTCTGTGTTGCACAAGGCAAGATAACAGAAATGATCTGAACAGTTTCATATGCATATGCAATGCATGCTATTTTATTACTTTATGTGTAAGTACGTGGGTGAGTGTGTTAAAGAAAGAAACATGATAAAACTGCATGAACTTTGTAAACCGAAATGAACTGGCCCATTTAACAGTTTTAGTATAGTTGATTATTGCACTTCATCTCATTGAAAATTGATTTTGTCCAATTAGCAAACTCATGTGATAGATTTCTACAAATGTCAACATTTGATTTCCATCAACATGACTATTCAGACAAAAGTGCCACACACATCACCACATATTGCTCATATATGTATAAATGCTGAATACGGTTACCAAACATCTCTCCAAGAATCAGTTCTGGCTCTTATGTTGCATCCTACCGTGACATTTATAGAATTAAGCATCTCTGCCCCGCAGGTTAGCAGCTGTACAAAGGACCTCGTTTTGCCCTCAAAATAATTACTGTTACCGCAGACTGTTTGTAATAATACAGAGAGACTATTGGAAAAGTTTAATATAACTTTCTACCCAATGGGCATGACTAATGGGAAACGGCCATACATAAAATCGTTTAACAAACTGATATTGCGATAACCTATAAAGCATATAAAGCTGGTTTTATCATTTGACCTTTATGACCATGAACATTAAGTACCCCATTATGAGGCATTTTTATGTAATGATATTTGGTCAACATTAAACTGTGATTTGTGTCTTTTTAGAGTCTTTGAAAGGGGCCCGGGTGTTGGTGACCGGTGCCAGCACTGGCATCGGCGAGCAGTTGGCGTACCAATACGCCCGTTTAGGAGCCCAACTCATTATCACTGCGAGGAGAGGAAATGTCCTAGAAGAGGTCAATGAGCTTTACTTCTTTTGTTCATCATTTACATTTGATTCAAGGAGGTATGATTGTTTCAAAATGATTCGTCTGACTGCAGGTTGTGCGCAAGTGCCAGGAAATGGGGGCTCAAAAGGCCTTTTTCATCCCCGCGGACATGGCGATCCCCTCCGATGCCGAGCGCGTGGTACAGTACGCCATCGAACAGCTCGGGGGACTGGATTTCCTGGTTCTGAACCACATTGGGCCCAGTCCATTCAGTATGTGGAATGGAGACGTGGAGCACACGCGATGGCTGCTACAGGTGTAGAATCACAATGAAGAAGAAAAAAGGTTTTCATAGAAGGATAGTTCATCCCAAAAATTAGAATTCTATTATTATTTACTCGCCCTCATATTGTTTCAAGACTGTATGATTTTCTTTCCTCCGTGGAACACAAAAGAATATAGTTTGCATGATGTCCTGACTGCTCTTTTTCATACAATGAAAGCAAATGGGGACCAAAAATGAGATAGGCCTACTGTAAAATGACCATTAATAGTAATGTAATAACTTATTAATTAAAAGAATCACTGTAGCTCTCAAATCTCATTCAGACTGTATACTCAAATATGACACATCAGGTCTTAATGGTAATATTTAAGTGAACTATATTTGGTAATATTTAGGTGAACTGTACCTGTTACTTTTAATCCCATATAGTCAAACTAACTGAAATATATGACTTGATTTGTGTTTCATTCATCATACACTCTCTTATAGGTGAATTTTCTCAGTTACCTACAGATGGCTCAGAAAGCTTTGCCGACTCTTGAAAAGAGTAAAGGATCGATTGTTGTTGTTTCCTCCCTTCTAGGTGATTAAAATCTGAAACTTTTCACACAACTCTTGCTGCTTCAACCAACGAACAAATGCTGAAATAACATCTAACTGTTTTTCACAGGAAAAATGTGCAGCCCCTTCACTTTGCCGTATGCCGCAACTAAGTTTGCACTCAACGGTTTCTTTGGAGGCCTCCAGCATGAGCTAGCAATGCAAAAAAGCAATGTGTCCATAACCATCTGCATACTTGGACTGATCGACACAGATAGTGCTATGGAGAAAATCAAGTAAGAACAAACTAACATAAACGTCTTTGGTTCTTAATGCTAATAAATGACAATTAAAAGTTTAAAAGCTTTTACCTAGTAGTGCTAGCTCAGTAATAGTTAAGCTACTAAAGAACAAATGGGCAGGCATAAAGTCATAAATAGCAGTTGTTCACTTACTTGTGTAACTCATTGTTTTGTAACAATCTATATCACACATGACAGGTCATGTTCCAGATAAAAGGCTCATTCTTCATGTCTTTTATGTGTTTAATGCAGAGGTTACATCAATATGACCGCCTACCCTGCACATGAGTCGGCCCGGCACATTATCGAAGCTGGAGCATCTCGACAGCCTGAGGCATTTTACCCCTGGTACACCTTCTACGCCTGTCTCTTCAGGGATTGGTTCCCCTACTTTAGAGATCTGGCAATTCAAAACTCCTACACAAATAATCCAAGTTAATATGGAACTAATTATTATTATCCTCTATATCCTCCCCAACCATTACAATTATTATCCATTTTTCAACTTCCCAGTCTCTCTGAGATCTCTGAAACAATTCGTAAGTCAAAGCCTTCTACCTGTCTGTTAGATCCCCTTCCCACTAATTTAGTTAAATCTTGCCACTGCTCCCCCTTATTTCCATCATTATACATGCATCTCTTACCACTGGTATTGTTCCTTCACTCTTCAAAACTGCTGCTGTCACTCCGATACTTAAAAAGTCTGGTTCAGATCCAAATATTTTCAATAATTTTTGTCCCATTTCTAATTTACCCTTCATTTCTAAAATTTTAGAAAAACTAGTTGCTGCTCAACTCCACACTTACCTCACCCAAAACTCCCTCTATGAACCTTTTCAGTCTGGATTCCGTCCACTAGATAGCACAGAAACTGCACTCCTTAAAATAACTAATGATCTTCTCATTGCAGCTGATTCTGGTCTGTTATCCATCCTGGTTCTCCTTGATCTGAGTGCGGCCTTTGACACAATTTCTCCTCCATAGGTTATCCTGCATTGGCATTGTTGACACTCCTTTACATTGGTTTCAGTCCTACCTATCTGGCCGCACTCAGTTCATCACTATCAAATAGTTCCCAGCCGTCTCCAGTCACGTCAGGAGTGCCACAGGGCTCTGTCCTGGGGTCCCTCCTCTTCATCACATACATTTTACCACTTGGTAATATTTTCCGTAGATTTAATATTCAATTTCACTGTTTCGCGGATGACACCCAGCTCCAAATTCCATATTTCCTCCCTCTTCCCTTTTCTCCTGCATACAAGAAATAAAATCCTGGCTAAGTTCTAATTTCTTAAAATTGAACACTGATAAAACAGAACTTCTTGTCATTGGCTCTAAAAATACACTCTCTAAATTTGACAGTTTTTCTCTCCTTATTGATGATACCGCAGTTTCCCCCTCCCCTCAGGTCAAGAGTCTGGGTGTCATCCTCGACAGTACACTTATCTTTTCAATCTCATATTAATAGCATTACACGGTCAGCTTATTTCCATCTCCGTAATATCAACCGTCTCCGCCCCTCCCTTACCATTGACTCTGCTTCCATCCTTGTTCACAGCCGGTTTACTTCGCGTATTGACTACTGTAATTCTCTTCTTTTTGGTCTCCCTCATAAAACCCTACATAAGCTTCAGTTGGTCCAAAATTCGGCAGCACGTGTAATAATTAAACCTCCCTTTTCTCACCATATTACTCCTATTCTTCAACAATTACATTGGCTACCAGTTCAACGTAGAATTGAGTTCAAAATTCTCGTGCTTACTTACAAGGCCATCCATAATCTCGCTCCTCCTTACATCTCTGACCTCCTCCAGTCCTCCATATTGTTACCCTGTCCCGTACTTTCCGATCTTCTTCTTCCACTCATCTCTCTGTTCCTTCTGTCCGCCTCAGTACTATGGGGAGCAGAGCCTTCTGCTGCTCTGCACCCAAACTGTGGAACTCTCTTCCATCTCACATTAGGAACATAAACTCGCTTACAGAATTCAAATCCATACTCAAGACTTACCCGCTCAAAATATCTTATTTACTGTGAAACATCCATTGTCCTGTTTATTTGTATTCGTGCTATGTTTTTTGTTTTATTTTATTCTCTTGATTAATTTTACATATTCTGGTGTTTTTACTTTGTACAGCGACCTTGGGTGTCCAGAAAGGCGCTTTTAAATAAAATGCATTATTATTATTATTAATTACTGAAAGCTGACAGTTCCTTTGGAATCCATGTGTGGAGAAGTGCATTAGTGGTTAGTGCAAGAACAAGCCCTGGGGACAGTTACATAAACATAGCCATTAAGTTAAGACAGTGTCTTAACAACGAGTGTGACCAACTAACAGTTACTTAGGGGTTAACAGCTTTAGTTTCATTATCAAATTAGACTAATCTAGTTTTTTTATGCAACTGACTTAAAAAAAAACTTTTGAGAACCTGTTGTGAAATATTTTGTTTTAAACGAACTTTTTGGACTATTAAAGATCAATTAAAGTGTTTTATAGTACATTTTCAAGGAATTATTGCTGCTGTAGCCTAATGATTAAAAGTGTTTATAAACTTTTCAATTTTACCATGTCTGTTCAAAACTGTGTGTCCTTTTTTGGAAGAAGGTCTAAGAAATAGTTTGTAAAGTCTGAAACATTCCCGGGTTTTTCTCCATGACTGTAAAGCACTCTGAACTTAACTCATTTCATATCAGTGACCTGACCTATTGCCGACGCGAAAATCTGCTATCAGACTTGACAATAAAGACGTTACACTAAATGCTTACCGCTTGAGTTTTGTTGCTGATCAAATTCAACATTTAGAGCTTACAATTAAAAACGAATATGATGTTTATGACAAAGAAGTGAGCGCGCGCCGTGTACACAAATGCAAATCAGAACAAGCCGCGAATACGAAACAAAGATGGGCTACTTGTGATAACTTTAATAGCTATTACACTGATTCGGAACTATAACCATATCAAGTTACATTAAACCTCTGTCCTCGGAATATGAGTGTTATTTTCTCTACCTCAAGCATACTTACGGTATTAACGCAATTTACTTTGAATGTTGTAGCACAATATGTCCGGAAGAGGGCAGCAGTCTCTTGGTAGTAGCGAGCGACATAAAACAATTGTAAGTGCACATGTTCCCCATTCAAGGTTTGACCAGTAGGTGGATTTATTGTATGACCATCAATAATAAGACTTTTCTCTTTTGAGTGAGTCCTTCATTAGAAAGATGCTCCACATTAATTCCCTGCAATTACCAATTGGGTCATAATACACTGAATTCACAGAAGAGCTAGATGAACTGAAAGTACGCCAGGCTGTATCAATTCTCATGTAGGCCTACTTGACTGGGTTTAAGAGGAACAATCAAAGCCAGAACCACCTACTTAATGTGCACTGCCTTAAGCATTACGCATATGCTATCTCTTTTTTACTCACACTTTCCCCTTCTTTCTCAGACACACACCCACACATGGCCGCATACACACTCATGATGGGGCCTCGAGGGGGAAGGCGCAGGCCCGGCTGCCTCGGATAGCAGCCAGTAACACCTGCAACAGATTAGAGCTCCTAATGCTGAGCAATAAATCCCCCACCCTGTCCTGCATCACCATGAACATGAACTGCAAAACTCTATCTATCTATCTATCTATCTATCTATCTATCTATCTATCTATCTATCTATCTATCTATCTATCTATCTATCTATCTATCTATCTATCTCAGGACAGAAGTAGCATGCTTCATAAAATTACTGTTTAGATCTTTTCAATAATCAGTTGATTATATTCACAAAACTGGTTTGAATGATTTGTTCACAAAAATTAGTCCATTCTTAAGTCAACACGCTTTGTCTAATTAGTTACGGATCTCAGTCTGTTATTATCACCAAATTATCCAAACATCTTTAAAACAAATTTTAAGAAACAACATAAACACTTAAAAGTAGTATTTCACATTTAATGGTTTTAAAATCCAACTTTTCTACTTTCTAAAAAGACCCACAGCGTCCCCAAATTACATCTGAATCTAAAAACAGTACCGCTGTTGTTCTGGACACAGATGTCCTGTTCAGTGTGGACAGTGCTAGTCAAGCGGAGGGTACATGCTGGAGGGGGTGTTTGTAGTTGGATGGAAAGGGTGTGTTAGCCCACCCTCTAGCCTCCTAACCCCTTTCTCGCCATGCTTTTCAAAAAGCACACAATGGTTGACACCTGTGTCCTTTCAGAGCGGCCACTGTTATTGTTTACACACTCGGCAGTGGGGAGGAAGAGGCCACAAGAGCTGTGAAACGGGCCAAAGCTGCAGCCCTTTACCTCCCTCCTTTTAATTAGGACGCTTCACCCAGACCCAAGCACACATGAGGTGTATGTGAATGTGTCAGTTTATTTCTGCACCAGTAGCAATGAAATTTAAAGGAATAGATAGATAGATAGATAGATAGATAGATAGATAGATAGATAGATAGATAGATAGATAGATAGATAGATAGATAGATAGATTCATTTTTCACTTTTGTGTGAACTATACCTTTAAGTCCAGATTTTACTCGTTCAGGGCGTATATTTGTATACAGTTTCCGAGCGGTGTTTGTACTTCAATGGATGTGGCGAAAAACAAAAGGGTGTATGGGTTTATTTGTTGTTTTTTCCTGCTTGCTACATGAATCATTTGTACGGTTGTCTGTTGGCTTGGCGTGTATTTGTGGTGATGTATTGATTAAATAATTAGGGGGCATCTGCCGTGGATCTGAATGTGTTTGCGGGCATTATTTCGACATGACATGTTTTCGCCCTGTATCTGAGCTTAATGAAGTCCAATGCACAATTATGCATCTTTTTGTACCCTAGCCCTTCTCTTCCCCGTCTGTTTTGGGGGGCTCATGGGTGGTGGGGTGGGGGTTAAATGAATTCTTCTTTCTCTCTCTCTCTTTTTCTCTATAAAGGAGAGAAATACCAATTAACAAAGGATAAGAAGTGAACCGTAAATACCCTCAACAAGGCCCAGCAAGAACAAGAACTGGCTTTCTCTCTCTATCTCTCTCTCTCCCCCCATCTTCTATTCCCTCCACCTTTCACAAAGGGAAGGCTCGGAGCTTACAAAGTGCCAATTAACACTGAATGTTTGGCCCTTGCGCTTCCCTCCCGGAGCCGCTGACAGCGATGGTGTTTGGGTTAATACTGAAGGCCTGCAAAGAATTATAATTCTCCTCCTTCGCCCCCCTCCCCCATCCCTCCATCTCCTCCTATCCTCAATCCCTTTATTTTGTTTCCAATGGGGTGGTTTTACAGTTCAATGCACGTTCAAAGGGTGATATAAAATGACTTTCCAAAGAATTTCGTTTGGAGCGGTGGAGAGGGGCAGGGTAGGGGTTGCCATTGCGGTGGGACGATCGGTTACGGGACGAAGGACAGCAATCGAAAAAAATATTCAGACAGACAACCAAGGCTTCCTTTATAGTGGTGTTTGGCATGCATTTTGGATTTGAATAAAAATCAATCACTAAGGAGTGAATTGACTAAACGGCTGTCCAGTGTTTATCTCCTCAACAAAATTACTGAAAAGGTTTGTTATTGAGGGGTTGGAACCGTCAAAGAAAGTGAGGCGAAAAAATCATGAAACGGAAGTTGCGATAGTCTTTTCTTCCGTACGTAAGGCTCATTCTTCAGTACTAGAGCACAAATACACATGCGCACTCTTCAAAAACGGCACTTTAACAGCCATTCTAACTCTAACCACAGGATAAGAGCTGTCGTTCCAACCACACAACTTTGCGGTGCTGTTTGCTAATGTTCGTTGGAACTATGGTTTCGGAAAACAACGACTCGATGAAGTAAGCTGATAACAACATACGGCTTACGATGTTTTCAGGAAACACACCTCTGTCACACCACATTTCATTTAAAGAAATTATGTGCATGGATAAATTATTTATAATAAATACTGCAATATTCCATAAAAAAAACAAGATTGATGGTGACTTTAAAATGAAAAGAATTCACAATATTTTATTACAATTGTGTACTCATAGCATTATTAATGAGCTCAAGTTTTTACAAGTACAGTTTAGAATGTTTTGTTAATTTTGACATTTAAATTAATATAAGTGGTTGCATATTGTAATTATGCATGTTCTTGTACTATAATGTAATTTAATGTCAATTAAAATTAGATGTTATTTTAGTTATATGACATTACGACTGGACTATTATTTGAAGGATTTTTGATCAACAGACAAAAACACTGACTAAAACAAAAACTGAAAAAGTGAGCACCATAGTAACCATACAGCAATGATGGCAAATATGTAAAACACACACGCATGCTCTGTAAAATCGCATGCATACCGGAGGCTCCATTGGGTGTCACCATGCTGGTTTGGGTCATTTCGTGGACCATATGGCAGTGACATGGCTGTTTCTCTTCTATGCCTGGACTCATAAATCAGCAGGTGAAATAAAAGAGAGGGCAAATGGGGTTAAACCCTTGAACATGTCCACGTCTCCAGTCAGGACATCCTTCACTGTCAATGTGGGATTAGTTGATCATCAGTGAAGATCACAGTATAAAAGGAAAATGTGACCTCAAATTAACCTTTTCAAGTCCGAGTCTAAATGCATGACATTTTGCTGATGACAGTGAACTAGAGTCTGTAATTGTGGTGATCATGACCAAAAAAATCATGAGGACAAGGACAATTACTTTAGGTTAAACTTTATCAGGTGAATATGATGTAGAGCAAAACAGTGAAACAAATTTGGGACTTTTCAAAGAGTTTCAAAGTCTTGATTTTGTTTTAGGGAATATCTAGAATAGGTTTTTATGCTTGATAAAAAAATAAAATAAAAACATTAATTTGATATATTTTTTACATTGTTGCAGAACCTCTCTTCCCAGTCTGTCAGTGCATTTCCCGTACAACCATGTAACTCCCTGATGCATCGTTGACGAAATCAACTAGCTAGTTACGACTATTCTCTTAAACTGCATTGTCGCAAATTTGTCATTAATCCACGTTGGTTGGTGGTGGATTAATAACTTTTTTTAATTAATTTGTTTGAGATCGAATAAATGCAAGATGGTTTGCTATAAATTACGGACATGGCATCTGAGGACTAATTCTCATTTGTCTCAGTTATCTCGCTTTATTTCCAGATTCAATCTTATTCTTCCATACTAGAGCACGAACGCACATGCGCACTCTTCAAAAACAGCACTTTAAATCTCTTGAAGAATCTGCTCAATGACTAAATGTAAACTATCTCATAAATATAATGTTAAACTAGTAGCAATTAGTCTTATTAACATATGATGGTTCAGTGCTGGCTTCAAAGACAAAATGTGCATTTTTCCCTCCTCATGCATCTGTTTTTGTGCTGGGGTGGAATTTCCCAAGTGTGTGTCGTGTGAAGCGCTGTGTCTGCCTGTCTGGGGCCTAGCTGATCTTTTCAGGAAGGTGACCAGAAGTTAGAAATAAGCAGAGAGAAAGACTAGGCAACAGACAGAGAGAGAGTTTGGTCGGCAAGTGTTGTTTGATGCAGTGACTCATGAGGCATAGAGGGATAATGTGAAGGTCAGGCAGACAAGAGAGAGGAGAGGGCCCTCACAAACACTGTCAAGAACAGGTTTAGGTCAAAGAAAAAAATATTTTGCATAAAGAAAGAATACGCACACACACTCACTCACTTACTCACACTAAGTTTGGAGTTGGTTAATTTTATACTGACCAAGGCTGCATTTATGTGATCAAAACAGGGACAACAGAAAATATATTTAACATTTTTGAACAACTATTTTAATGTAGGCCTATTTTAAAATGTATTTTATTCCTGTGATGGCAAAGCTGGAATTTCTTATTATTATCAACAATGTTTAAAAAAGTTGTGCTGCTTATTTTGTGGAAACCGTGATACATTTTTTTCATGATTGGATGAAGATAAAGTTCAAAAGAAATCTTTTGTAACATTTTAAATGAGTATAAATTAAATTCAGACAACAAATATTATGATCTATAAATACTTTATAAAATGTATATTGCTCATGCCATTATTTTGCAGTTGTATAAATTTCTGTTGGTCTTTAAAAAAAATCGCTGAACACACCCATAATGATGTCACAAACGGTCGCTGTCACTCATATTTGAGTAAATACGATTTACTCACTTTATACATTACTAAAGTTATCTAGATTAAAAAGTTTGTCGAGACAAACTTTAAGTTGGCTTGTGAAAGTTTGGACCAGAAAGTTTGATTTACTCACTATACATTACTAAAGTTAATAATGCATCAAAGTAATCTACATATTTAATAAAATTAATAATTATACATTGTTTGATCTTCACATATGACTTAGAGGCAAACATGTTGATGGTCGGGTTAAGACGGCGTGTCACCTCACACAGCGCGAGAGCGGACCAATGGAAATGATTAAAGAAAAATATTCAACATCTGGGAGCGATTCCCCCAGAAGACGAATTTCAAAGTGTATGCAAACGACAGCGTAAAAAGCAATTGCACATGATCTACCAATTTGGTATCTTATTCACATCTTGTTCCGTGACTTTTGACCGCATGTAGGCTATTCATACATTTATGCATGAAGGAGCACGGTGTCACACGCTCACACACACAATAGGCCTACACACACACACACACACACACACACACACACACACACACACACTCACACACACACACACAGGCACTATAACCTTTCTTGGGCAACCTGTTGTTTTCCTAAAGATGACCCTGAAATTGTTTAGGCTGCACTGCATTCACTGCAATTGCTTTTGGACTTGCACAGTGAGCAGTTGTGAACTGATTTAAGGTTATGTTTTTTGGGAGGTTATGATCTTTTGCTAGATAGCCTATTCTCTGAGTAAGCATTTCAAAATTATAGCCACACACGAATTAAACATATAGGCTACGTTTTAACATGAAACTGTCTTTTTTAAAAAGCATAGGCTAGCCTATTGACCTTTTAAGGCTGATATTTCCTCGAATATCCACTTTATTAATCGCTGACAGGATTGGCATTTTAAGCTCGCCCCCTACTGACGAGAATAACAATAAAAAGTATTTCCATCCATGCCTAATTCCGTTCTTAAAAGGATAGTTAACCCTAAATATTAAGATATTTTGAAAAATATCTCAATATATGATAGCAGTCAATGGACACCAATGTTATTTGGTTACTAATATTCTTTACAATATCTTTTAAGTTCCCTTTCAGTCGAGAACGTCAGACGTAGTCGACGTTGACTGAATGGGGATCACGCTAGGGAGCCAATCGTCTTCGATTACTATTGAACGAGCCAATTGGCGTGCGTCACGGCAGCTGGGGACGGTTCGAGGACCCAGTCATCCACCTTCTCACACATCCCTGGCCGTCTCGTGGAGACAGGTAAGTGTCGTGCACCACCTTCCTTCCACACACCCTACTTCGTCTATCAGTACAAAGTCCTACCCTTCAAGTGCTCATAGCCAGTTGGGTCCTCAGGTCAACTGGGAAAGAGTAAACTCGTCCACAGACTGAGTATCTCTTTTCTAGTTTGGAGATGGATTCGGCCACCGCATCTCTAAGACGAGTGTGTGGATGGTAAGTGCTCTTCGGAGGCTCCTGGGGCATATGGTAGACGCAGCCACTCGGCTTCCTCCATATGAATACCGCTTCAGCACTGACTTCACGGACGAGTCCCGAGGTGACCGTGGCACGCTCCATGTGAAAGCACCCTGGCCTGCTGCCAAACCCTCAGTCCGTACCTCAGTCCATACCGGCTGAGGGGCCATGTACAAAGGGCATACAGTAACAGAGGTCTGGGCGGTCCTCCGACTGCATTGGCATCATTGTCTACATTGCGACTCATTCCATCACACTCAGGTGTTGAACAGAAATGCTCCTGGAGCTCAGTGATATTCTTTACACCTAGTGTTGAGCAAGGCTCCTGTCTGGTGCGCGCATGTCGCTTGCACATACTGTGCTAGGTCAGGAGTGGAGCAGGTCTTGATAGTTGCCCCTTATTGGCCCAACCAGACCTAGTTCTCCCGTCGACAGCCCTTCCTGACTTCCCCTGAAAACATTCTCAGGGACGGGGCATGATGGCACCCGCGTTCGGACCCCTGGAGGATTTCAGCCCTGTCCTAAATTTGGACGTGGAGGTTCAGGGAGCTACCGCAGGTTATGTGGTAGTCACCATCACTTCTGCAAGAGCACTCCCTGAATAGGAAGTTGTGCTTATGCCAAATAGAAGTGGAACCTATTCGTTGAGTGAGTCTTCTCTCCGTGAGAAGATCCTGAATGCGTTCGATCATTTCAGTGCTCTCTTTCCTACAAGATGGGTTGGAGTGGGGGCTGTGTTCTCCACCCTCAAAATTATGTTGCCTCTATTTTTGATGCACATCATGATGCAGTAGCATGGGAAGCACGTCCTGATCATCAGGTTCCTGAGGGGAGAAAGGGAAACGAAACCCCTTGCGCCCCTCTTTATCCTCTTGGCCCTTATTTCTGGTGCTACTGTACTGCAGAGACCGCCCCTGAGCCACTGCAGGCAGTGAGTTAAAAATTCTGTTTTAAAGAAACAGTTCTCCTGCTCGCCTGGTTTCTACTAGAGGGTAGGGACTTGTTCGCTTTCGGTCAACGAGTTGTGCCTGGAATTTGGGCTTGCTAACTCTCACAAGCTGAGACCCCAGCCTGGATATGTGCCCAAGGTTCCTGCCTCTCCCTAAAGGTGGGACCAGGTAGTGAGCCTGCAAGCGCTGCCCCGGAGGAGGCAGACCCAGCCCTGGCTTCTCTGTCCGTTCGCTTCATTGCGGTTATACATGCACAGAACGTAAGCCTTAGGACCTCAGACCAGCTCTTGTCTGTTAAGGAAATCAGCGGAAAAGGGAAGTGTAGCAGAGTCGTACTAAAATATTATAATATGCTGATTGAGGCGGCCAAATATGGACGGGATTCCGGTCAGAGAATCAGAGGGCGGAGAATAGATTCTTCACAAAGATGTATTTATTGAGCAGTCTTTGGATGGTCATCTGAACCAGTTATTCTCTGGCAATGATGTCTGTATTAATGGTCTAAAGGAACGATAATTAAATATAATTACAATCGTATTCTGAGAATCATTTACACACTGGCATGGTAGTCTAACAAATACAATAAACACAAATAAATATTATACACTGTGCCATGGTATATTACTAATATGAACATATTGGTTACACAGTTTAGAACACTGCCGATGCTAATACTGATTAGCGGGTTTCTCTCGCTGCAAATTACGGCCGCTACGGCGCTCCAAACGCGCCGAAAATAACCTTAGAACGAACGCAGGACATCAAACACATACATTCAATAAACATACATTTGCAGATGTACTTACATCAAGTCATAAACGCATTAAACAAACATGAATAAGCGTGCAGAGGTGAACATTCCCCAAGACAATCTTCCTGTGTGTACCACTATAATCAATCCGTGTAGCAAACGACTTCGGTTCCTAGGACAGGCTTTTGTACAGGAAGGCTGTTTCCAAGCGAGGTTGGGCCACTAAGGCTGCATTTACACTGCAGGTCTTGATGCCCAAATCCGATTTTTTTGACGACCTGCTTACATCATCTTTTAAAAGTGACCCGTATCCGATTTTTGCATTAACACTATACACTGCTGAAACTACCAAATGTAGACGTTCTGACCCGGAAAAGGAAGTAAAACAGCGCGAAGTGCAGTGGATGCAGATGCGAATAAAATTCTCCAGTGTTTTGCTTTCCACAATATTTTGAAAAGTCATCAAAAAAGTCAGCAAAAATTGGTCTGGTAGGGCGGAGAAAAAAAACGTGCCTCCCCATATCTCGTGAAATGTCTTCAAACAGAGATTTATTTCTGTAACAACCCTGCATTTTTGCCTGCACTGTCTCTTCGCCCCAAACACTCAAAAGACATGAAACCTCCTCATTGCTCCACTGTGTGTATCCTTCGTCCTCCATCGCGCCTATTACAAGTCATGTGATCTCAGTTGGTGGTGTCCACCTGAGTTGACGTCACTTTTTTAATGACGTACGACTCGCATTTACTGGGGAATATCCGATTTGTCTGCTTACATGGCACACGCAAATGCACGTATCCGATTCATATCCGATTTATTACCACATATGAGTGAGGTCTGAATCCTATCTGAGGTCACAAAACATCAGATCTGGGTCACTTGAACCATGCAGTGTAAATGGGGTCTAAATTAGTGGTTACCTTCATCTGGGTGAAAAATCCGAGATGCACGTGTCCATTTAGGTGGTGAGCTCCTCTGAAGTGAGTGTGTGCTCCCGCCTATAGGCGTTGACACAGCGTGCTTCACTTGCAGATATTCTAGAGTTGGGTTCCCTGCTTCAGGGAACGGTGGGTTGCATACGCAACCAGGACGTTTCACAGAACAAAGAAACTCAAAAGTTTTGGAACAACATGAGGGTGAGTAAATAATGGCAGACCATCACCATAAAAGTATGATGATGTAAACAACAACGTTTTATGATTTATGGAACAGTTTTTTAAAGGTAAAATAATACAACAGGGAACTTTTTTGATAATATTTTGGTTAAATAAAACGTTAAAAAGGTTAAAGACTAAGTTTTGAAAATAATGAAACTATTGCCGAAAATTGCAATTTTTGTTAAAACGTAAATGATCAGATCGCCAACTTGTTTACTGATGACATGGCACGTATATCCTCCATCTCAGCTGTGGCTTTGATAGCGGAACAGTAGCGGGGTAATCTCTCTGCACAGTAGCTACTGTTCCCCTCCATCCACCCCTCTCTATGCCCCAAGCTCCCCCAGCCCTGGTCTCCCCTTCACAGCTTGCTGTGACCCATCTTGCACCTCCCGGAGTCCACAACAGACGCTTGGTGTGTGAAGAGGGTCAGGAGTTCAGTGCACGACTCTAGCCGCTACCCCCCAACCCCCCCCCCCCCCCCCTCTCTGTGCAGTGAGCGCTCACGAGGTTTATAATTGTCTGTTGTTGGCATCCAGGGCAGGTTCAAGCGCAGTGCAGTGTCACTGATTAGATGCAACTAATTGACAGGGCCTTGTTTTTACTCTCTATTTCCCAGCTATAGCTCCCTTCCTGACAGACATACACACACCTCCTCTCTTCTTCAATGTGCTCTTTTTATTCATTCTTTCTTCCTGGTATTAAAACGCTCGGAGCTGCTGAACTGTCAAATAAAAGTTTTTATCATTTATTGTTTAGACAATTTTTTTGTAATTTATGTATTTTATATATATATATATATATATATATATATATATATATATATATATATATATATATATATATATATATATGATTAATCTCATCCAAAATAAAAGTTTGTTTACATAATATATATATGTGTGTACTGTGTATAATTATTATACACATATGCATATTTAAGAAAAATGTGTTATTTATATATAAAATATGTATATATAGTATAAATTATTTATAAATACTGTATATATACACAATAATTATACACAGTACTCATTTATTATGTAAACACAAACTTTTATTTTCGATGCGCTTATATATAAATAATATATGTAAGTAATTATTTTGGATTTGTAGCAATAAATTCAACTTCCTGTCACATGAGCACCAATGCTGTGTTATTATCTCTTCCGTTAGCACTTAACATAAAAATAAATAAATAAAAACCTTCCTTTTCCTTTAAATCCTCCCTTGTCTGGCTTATGAAACTCTGATCAATGCCTGAACTTTGTATTTTGAGCACTTCTTGATTGAGCACCTCTTCATGATTACTCGTTTGGTTTAGTCCTCAGTTGTAAGTCGCTTTGGATAGAAGCGTCTGCTAAATGTAAATGTCTTAACCCCTGGCTCTAATATATATGACAATAACAATTATTTAAAATTAAATCTCTATTTTAAAAAAAGTTATACAAGTGTTAGGGAATTTTAATTTAAAATGTTAATTTAAAAAAAGACTATTTTTGGAAAGTAAAGTATTAGTGGCTTACAGCTTCATAATATACAGTACTGTGCAGAAGTCTTAGGCACGTTAGTATTTTCACAAACAAAAGATTATAATAATTAATTATAATAATCCAGTGATATTTTTTTATGCACAAGGAATCTGAAAACAGCTGGTATGATGCACACTGAGATCTGATCTTACCATCATTAAGTCTGTCTGGGATTACATGAAGAAAC
Source organism: Meda fulgida (assembly GCA_030578275.1). NCBI lineage: Eukaryota > Metazoa > Chordata > Actinopteri > Cypriniformes > Leuciscidae > Meda > Meda fulgida. The sequence continues at coordinate 8,642,289 of CM060637.1, read as the reverse complement.
AGAAAAAAAACTTAAACTAAATCCAGAAGAACTCTGGCTTGAAGAAACCTTCCTGTAAAGCTACCTGAAAAACTAAACATTTTTATCCTGTCATCTACCTAACCGAATCAGTAAATGAAGGAACGCCTTGGTTCAATTCTAATCCATAGGCAACGTGTCATTAGTGTCTTGCTAAAACCTAAAAAAGTGTGTGTGCTGCAAAAAAGCGAGAGCAATAAGTGTAAAAATACAAGAGAGAGAGAAGTTCAACAGCAGTAGAGCAGATGTGGCTGGAATGCAGCCAAATTCAACCTCTCTGTAGTCTATAACCCTCATCTCAGGAGAACGCCGAGGAGACAATAAGAGCAAACGAAAGGATCATAGAAGAAGTCTTTCATCTTCTTCCATCCTCGTTCCGTCACCCGAGCATTTCCCGATGAACTTGGTGTTGATAAAAGTTGCATATTTCTTAGAGCAACCTTATTCTCTGACAAAATCGTCGCTGTTGTGTCCTCGGCTTTCAGTGTGACCTAGTTTTCATGCAAGCAGATGGTGTGGACTGATTACTAAATCAATAAATCAACCAAAGAATGAGTTTCCACATTTTATGCTCTCATATGAAAGGAGACAGCAAATAGACGAGAAAATTGGGCAGCTGCCACCATCCGATGTTCTGATGTGGACTTTCTCAGGCGAGTGTTTGGTCTTTGGAGAGCGGCTATGAACATCCGTCTGCAGATGGCCAACACATTGCATTCCAGACAGGCCCTTCTGTCTGAACTGGTCCAGGAACGGTGCAATTCTGGCTTCATGGCTCTCCAGGGCCACATGGAACTGTGTCTCTCTCTCAGGCAACACCCGTAAGATCTTGTGTGCGTCACAGTGCAGTTTTTCCATCCGCACTAGAACAGGTCCGTGGACATCAGGTTGCACCTTCTTGGTGTGTGTGAGCATGCACTTCATCATACTGCCTAGAACCCAATAGTTTATAGTCTGATTATTCAAAGTTTAAAGGCTGCTGAAAACAGTCACATGGTTATAAAATATTGTAATATAAAAACGCTCTTGGCAAAGTTTTGGTTTTGCATGTACTTGTTTAAAGACATGGTGATGGCTGGCAGATGACCTCACTGTATGGGTCAGCTGCAGAGATTTAGACTAACCAAAATATGACCTTTGTGGAAATACAGTCTCAAACCTTGAGACTCTGGGGGCGTATTACAGCAACTTTCTATCTTAAAGGTATAGCGGAGGATCTTTCCGAATTTTAGAGAATACCCGCCCTCTCCAATTTTTTTTAAAATGCACATGCGCAAGACTCTATTTGCTCCCGAGAGGGAACGCCTATTAGCATCGCTAATCATAGCTTACATTAACTTTTACTAACAGTGATTTTAAATGGATTTCTCCAAATAGCATGACAAACTTTACCTGTCTAGTAGAATCTTCGCGACTGCGGCATCAATGGGAAGCCCAACCTGTGCTTTTAGCGCACGCCAGCATGAGAAATATTCACCCAAAATCACTCTGGTCTTGTTTCTATATTCTGCGGCCTTCCTCTTCTTATCATACACTTCGTATACATTTTTTCTCTTTCGACCCTCAACCATTTTCAAACGAATGGCTGAAACCGTAACTCATCACACATAATACACCTGAAAGTGCGCATGCGCAGAAAGCGAAAACTAAATAGGGACGAGCACGTACGACGGCCTTACGTAAACATATGTACGACTGACACTTAGGTGGACCAATAGTTTAGACTACCCACCCGGAAAAAGAAAATCCTCCGCTATACCTTTAAGTCTTAAGTTAAGATCTGAAAGTAATTTAGGATTTTTCACAAATTCGCTTTACAGAAGCAAATCTTAAATTGATTTAGGATTCTTATCCTATCTTACAATCTCATCTGTAGTTAGGAAATCTTCCCCTCCATCGAGTTCGGTAATCAACTCTCAGGTCTGTTACCAAGCAACCAATGACACGCAAACAGCTGCTGTGAAGAAAACAGAAAAACTTTAGAGATTAAAATGGAGAAACAAAATAAGTGGTGCTTTCATTAAGTGAAGTTTTGATAAGCTTCGTAAAAGGCACAGCCCAATCCTTTTATTTCATAGGAGTCTGTAATTATTTGTTAGAGTTTTGTCTTCAAAGTGCAGCACATCATTTGGGTGTTCACAAAGTCCTCCCACCATCAAACATTGCTGTTCTTCATCTTGTTTCATTAATAAATGTAATGCCATTCTTAGACAGGGCAATGTTTTTGTGATAGGCTTTCAAATCATTTTGAAGTTAGGACTTCATTGGGGTGTTTGTTTTTGCTAATTGTTTTTTTTTTGTGGAGTTAGGATGCTTCTGTGATACCCTTTTCCCATCTGTATTTAAGATAAGATTATGCACTTAAGAAATGTCATTTTGTCCTAAATGAGGTCCTATCTGAAATTGCCATGGTTACCAAACAGATAAAATAGGATTCTAAAGTTAGAATCTTTCTGTAATGTGCCCCCTGGTAAACATCTTCTGTGATAATACATCTAGAAGTGATAGATCTCAGGCTAGCATGGAAATTCATGCAGTTTTAGCCTGGCCTGTACATCAGACAACACAATGGCTGATAATGGCCCACTAATTTGTCACTGGACATATATTGGATTTTTACCATATATATGCTGAGAACTTTGGCCTTTCACAGTATTTCAGCCAGTTTACATGAGAAGACACTGGGAAATTGAGATTTACCAGTCAGAGTTACAATTTGCTCAATTCGTTCCAGATTATATTCCTGTTGATACTGCCTCATCTCAGTCCAAATGCTCTGACGATGAGACCATTTGAAGAAAAAGAGCTGATTATTACATGTGCCGTATTCTTCAAGACAATTTGTTGAGATGGATGGTTCCAAGTAGCATCTGCACGGCTCAAACGGACCAGATGTGTCTTTGGCACCGCGGCCAAGTCTTTAAGCAGCAGCGGACCGTGCCTGCTGCCTCCCTTGGGCACATGGAATAAAAGCACAACTGTTAACAGGTAGCCCCCCACTATTCCTCACGCCCCTTATAGACTGCACATAGGAACAGGCGGAATTGTTGAGGTCTGCTGAAACAAACAAAGAAGCAGATGAGAAAAACCGTCAACTTCTTGTCAAGGAGACTCACTCAAAACTACTCTAGTCTGAGGCCCCCTCCAGCTTCATCCAGCTCGCCCCCAAAACATTGACAAAAGCACGACAGAAAGTTATTTTCATAACCTTTTCTTTTAAACACAAATAAAACTCACAGGGAAAAGGATTTGGGCTAAATTTGTCTTTTACACCGACAGAGATCGCCAAAGGGGATCCTCGGGATTGGAATGTTTTACTCCCATCCTCCCAAAGATCAAGGGGGGTCTTAAGCTACTCAACCAGAACTGTAAGGATTATTGGCTTTTTACAAGGAGGCCACTTGTGTTATCCGAAAGACTGAGCTTGTTAGCTTCCTTGTCTGCTCTCAAGTCCAAAAAGCCATGCTTTCCAAGCGTTCCGAGATCACTGAGGTCAATGACGTGATGCTTTCCCCCCTCTATGTATTCATATAAACGATAATTTTAATGCTCTTCTTCTATGATTAGCATGCATTCATATTTATGTTTCAATTTTTTTTTTTGAGTGATTTAATCAAAATGTCATATGCCGGACTTTTCCAATCATTTAGTCTGCTTAAACCCCTCCATAATTGACTGCAAGTTTGCATTAATTTCTGAGTGCAACGCCCACATTTCTAAAGTAAACACCCTCTACATTTTTTTCCTTTTTCAGTAATCTGTATGGCTGTGTCCGAAATCACATACTCTCTTAGGTATAGGTACTTATTTTGAATAAGTAATTACTTTACAACCGCTAAAAAAGTATGGTCTATATTGTAGGTCTATATTGTAAGAATGTGTGTAGTATGAATGTAATCTGGACGTATTACATTTGCCATGTTGTCATTATCACGTGACCTACCAGTGTCAGTTGCGTCGCTTCACTTGCCATTTATAAATCCTCTCTCGTGGCCTCATGGGATAGAAAACATTTTCTTATTTTTCTTTATCATGGACACTCCTATACATCATTGACTCACTAAACAAATCAACATACAAACTACAAACCAATTGGAAGAAACACTTTCTTTTCTTGGGAGAATTAGCATTGCTAAGCTTTTATTAGAAATCATGTTGCCTTTCAAACACATTCCAGTTTGAGAACAAAAAGTGTGATGAAATCCAAGAGGTGAAAGGAAGCTATAGGTTTCGTGTTGAAAGAACACAAGTCATCATTCAACTGCCCATGTTTTCAAATAACAGCCCTTTGAAAAACACACTAGAAGATACTGAAAGACATGCCATACCATTACAACACCAAACAGCGATCAAGACTCGCCCCCTTGGCTGCTGGCGGTCAGCTTTTATCGTCTATACGTACATACCAGCTGATGCAGAACATGTATTTTATAGCTCAAAAGGAGATGTCACAGCAGCTTAAAAACAGAAAAAGCAAAAAATGTATAGAAAGTGAACGGGCATGAAAACACACGTGTAATGAATGTGTTTCACCTCAAATGGTCAGTCATGCATTTCTGTTTGAAAAGCCATGCCAGTTAGAGACCCGTTTATATGTGTTGTTTTTTCTTTCCCTTCTTTTTTTGTTTTGGTTTCCTCCTCCCAAGCTGCAAGTCTTTAGTCAAAGTCTTGCTTTGACAGGTGAAGATCAACTGGAGCCGTCACTATTGGCAACCATGTGGGACTGAAGGGAAAAGGTCAGAACAGGGTCACCGGAGGCTCAGTCATTCTATACCTATTCAATAATATGCCCAACCCCCACCAGGTCAAAGGTCCCACACAACATACTTTACCTAAAGTTCTCCAATTAGCCCTGGATCACAGTCTGGAAATAAGATTCACAATGTGAGGGGGGATTAAAGAATTGCATGCTGGCTGTATGACTTTATTAGGCAGGTGATTGAAATGCATTTAAGGGGCTTACAAAATTAAGTGTGATAATCCAGAAGGGAAATAAGTAATAATAATAATAATTAATAATTCGTTACAGCGCTTATATAGCGCTTTTTCTGGGACCTCAACATGGCTTTACATGGAAGGGGGAATCTCCTCAACGACCACCAATGTGCAGCATCCACCTGGATGATGCGACGGCAGCCATATTGCTCCAGTACGCCCACCACACACCATCTTACTGGTGGAGAGGAGACCATGATTAGGAGGCCATGGCCAGGATGCCGGGGTTACACCCCTACTCTTTTTTGAAGGACATCCTGGGACTTTGAATGACCACAGAGTGTCAGGACCTCGGTTTAACGTCTCATCCGAAGGATGATGCTTTTTGACAGTATAGTGTCCCCGTGTAGTGACTGGGGCGTTAGGACCCACACAGACCACAGTGTGAGCGCCCCTTGCTGGCCTCACTAACACCTTTTCCAGCAGCAACCTGGTTTTCTCAAGAGGTCTCCCATCCAGGTACTAACCAGGCTCAACCATGCTTAGCTTCAGTGGGTAACCAGTCTTGGGCAACAGGGTGATATGGCTGCTGCCATATCAAAATAAAATAAATTCCGACAATTTTAATAGCAACAAGCTGAACATTTGAAATGAAAAAATAACTAATTTGAGGCAATTTCAAAAAGAATTACAATGAAGCCCATTTCACCAGTCAAAGATGAAAAATTTCATTGGAAAAGTAAAGTATACTTAACAAGGCTGTACTAAACATTGCGCATTTAGCAGCAATTAACACTTAATGCCTAGCACATGGTTGAACATCGTTCTAGCGAACAACTTTCTTCAATCACTCACTTTCACAATGCATACTAGACTAGCATACTAAATCACAATATCAGTCTGTACTAGTAACTGCATTGTGGAATCTAGAAACCCTGGTGGAAGCTGTTTTTGAATGGGTCTTGTGTAAAGAATCAAGTCCAACAATACAGGGTTTCCTTAAGACCAACTGGTTTACAAGTTGATTTTGAATATGTAGTATATAAAATATAGTAAATAAGTATAAATATAATTGTGCATCCCTAATGGAATACATAAGTTAGAACATTAAGGCCCTGTTTTAATTTATATCTTTTGTCCTTTTTCAAACACTCCTGTCCGAATTTCTTCGAGGTAAGGGTCTATATATGGGGCGGGTAAATGTGTGGGGCTTTTCAGATCTTTCGATCTAATGGATGAAATAACCTAGCGCAATTTACATATGAACAAGAAAGGAGGCGACGGAAAAACATACTGAGAGCATCAGCTTTCGTTTCTTCTCTGATAGCCACAAGACCATGCCGAATGCGGTGAGTGAGTGTTAGAAATCAGGAATAGTGAGAAAACATTGTGCTTTGTGCGTTTTTTTGTCTTCAAAACAAACTTGATTCTCCAGCAGTTTTAAATCCCGTCTGGCTAGCGCGCTTCCCATAATGTTTACGCAATAAGTTAGTAAGCAGAAAGTAGCCGATATTTTGTGGTTGTTCGAACACATTCGACCACATTAGCGTTTATGCTATGAAAGCAATCCGGACAATGCGTTTTTGACATTATGAGAATTTATTCTCATTATGCTATAACTTTAATATCGTACTTTTGAGTTTACTCTCATCATAAAATGACTTTAATCTTGTGATTCTATTTATTCTTGTAAAAAGGTCTATTATGAGATTATTCCCAAAACATTAAAACTTTTTGCAAAATATTGGCACTAAAGCGTGTCATGAATAAGAGATTGTGCTTGTTTCAAAAGCTAGCATCTAGACATGACAGCAGACATTGTGCATTCCAGTCCAATTGTAGTCCAATTCCAGTAATGACTAGCGCAACAACTTTTCCATCAAGGCAGAACATGGGGAAGGTTTTAAAGGAAAAACCATCTGTGTGTTCCTTACACCAAACTCTTCACCTCCCCAGTCCAAGTACTTTTCAAAAAGTCTCCAGGAATTCCACTTCAGGGACAGACACAGATAATTGGTCGCAGATTTTTATTGGAGGGACACAAAGGGACCTCCTATCCTACCCAACGCAGCTGTCCCATTCACACCCCGCAACCGACCTCCAATGCATCTTCTCCCCCGCAGGGTCTACACAAACTAGGCCTCGAACACGGCCCCTTTCATTGGCACAATGAAGGCCTCGGATGCATCCCCTTCTCCTGACCCGCAGACCCTTCCTCAACCACCCTGTGGATCTATCAACTTCAGAGGACTGCCCTGAGCTACTATTTGTCCACCCTTTGATATCGTGAGAGCCATCAATTAGAGATCCCAGGGTGCGCTTTGGAGATGCACCTGTTGGAAGGGTTGCAATTCGATCTGTGACTGTTGGTGGCGAGGGTCGTGTAGCCTTGATTATATTTGTGGTGGAAGCATGACTTCTTTGAAGAAAAGAGACCTCCTACTATTTTTGTAACCTTTGGAATGTCGTGGTCCATTTTTTTGAAGGACACTGATCTAGATACTTGACATCAATTTTAAGGTCATCTACCACACCGATAGATGATTCTCCATCTGTTAGATTGATTAGTTGATTGATGGGACAAAGAAGACCTCCAAATCAAGAATTATATATCTTTGAATCAGTTGTATATTTAATAAACCCTAAGCTCCATCCACTTGGTTACTGCTGCTGACTCACACAAGGCTGGAGTTGAAAAGCATCAATTTCTGTAAACTGTTTAGAACAAATATTTTAGATACTATTCTAACATGAACAGTAATGAACAGTTGTGACTGCAAAGCAGTTTTATCTGCTATACTTCTAAATCATTAAATTACGGAGTTGCATGATTAAAAACTCCCAGAATCAAGATAAACTCTTTACAGTCAAATGTAACAAGAGAAGCTTAATTTAAAAGTGATAACAAATAGCGATCACATTAGTGTTTATGGTCACATTCACAGTTGCTCGGTGAAATGCAGTCATTTGAATAGAAATCTGCGCAGTTAAGAATTCTAAAGATTTCCCTTTGCAGATTGCGTATCAGGTTAAACTTTTTTATGGGAATTTGCTGCGTTGACCAACAGAAAGCGGCTTGGATTGAAAGTGACTGTGTGAACTGTGCTTCATAATAAACCTTTTTCTGCCAGTGAAATTGTGCTAATTTTGCAAAACAAATGATGACTAGTGACACTAAGATATATGCACTTCTCAATATTTATATATAAAAAAGCTTGTCAACAGTTGCTAAGGCAGGGTTGGCCAGTTTTTTAAGATGGGGCTTTGTGAATAGAATAACCAAGAACAGGATTTGAATTCTGCATGTTCTTTGCCCACTATGGCTTGGAAGTAAAAGCACAGTGGTTGACCAATCCAATTCATCAGACTTAAGTATGATTTGGATCACTAGTAACTACAATGTAATCGGAAGAAGATTTAAATGGACCACAAAAGATTCTAGCACAGCCCATGCAGAGCAATTTGAAATCGTTAGATGCATTATTTGTTTAAAAATAAAACCAAAAGGCATTAATCTGTTCCTGCCATTGCCTGACATGCAAACTTTTTTTTTTCTCAAAAATCATATTATAATGAAGTAGTCGGGGCAATGGGGACACTCTGGAACAGTTGAAAGGAGGGTAACACGTTTTCACAAAGACTGTTTCCTGTGCTTTCTCCTGGCTCTACCTTAATGGATCACATATGTTGAAATGATGTATTGTACAGAGAAGCAAAGTGTTGAAAAACTACACAGGGACTACAAAAGGCAGAAAAAGATCCCTCTTTGTGAGAGCCATGAAGACATTGAGTGGAATTTTAGGGGAAAAGGTAAGATGGAAAGTGATTGTTATACCAGTCACAGAGAGTCTTGCAGTGCGCAGTGATGGAAGATCTCTTATGCAGCCTGACTAGGGTGTCTCAAGAGACTTTCGAGAGGCCAGAGGTCAACCACCCCTTTCCTGACTTGCCATATGTTAAAGGAATTTGCCAGTGCATTGTGGGAGTTAGACCCCCACAACTTTAAAATTACTAACACATACAGCCCCAATGCCTTTCCAGCCAATCTCTCTTTTCCGACAAAAAAAAAAAAAAGAAATAGTCGTCTTTATAGTCATCCAGAGCTCAGCTGCTCCGAACAGTCTAATTATTACTGGCTGTGAATAATAATACCAGTACAAATATTAGTACTAATATTAATATAAAACCACTTCCAAATAAATGTATAAATGATTTATATATATATATATATATATATATATATATATATATATATATATTTATATTGTATTTATATTTCTATTTAATATTGTATTTAATGTTGAAAATTATATTTAAATAATTTATAATATATTTACATATTTGTCTCAGTCCTAGTACGCACTCATGAATAAGAATTAAATGTTTACATAATGAAGAGAAATACTGAAAGTAAATTAGAAAGAAAGAAATAAGTTAAAGAGTAGAGAAGTCTTCATCCATAGTGGGTCTTTTGTTTCTGTTACTGTCCCCTCCCCCTTCCTGTTTTTCAGAGAAACTCTCTGACAAGGCTAATTAACTGTTATTAGTAATAATACCCGCTCGTTATAGGTGGTGGATGTCTGTTAAGCTAGTCAGACTGAGAGGCGGAGGCCGGGGAGCTAATACAGACATGGTGGTTGGTTGTGCTGCTAATAAGATAAATCTCGGAGAGATTAAATGCAAATATGTTGTTGCTCAAGACACGACTAGTTTAGAAGTAAACTATAGTTGAACTCTTTTCCCGCCAGGGTTTTTTTTATTTTATTTTATTTTTTTATTTTATTTTTTAAGTTGCCAGCCATCGCCAGCATTTTTTTTTAATTTTCACAAAACGTTCATGGACCCCAGAATATTTTGTTGTATGAATGTCTAAACATGCAATACATCAAAATAAATAACAGAGCCTCTGCTTTTAAACAAACAACAACAACAAAATATTTTAGCTTCATGCATTCTCTTTTATCATCACTTGAATATGGGTACGTTTCATTTTAAAAAAGCAACATTTTGAAAAAAAGCTGAGAAAATCGCTTATGTCAACGACTGTCCGGATCGGATTCAGAGCGATGATCAAAACGACAAAGCTTACAGAGTCCTAAACCTCGTCCTGGGTCGACATTTCAGTTTTGATTTATATGCTGTTATAAGTTATTTTGCATAAGCAATCCTTTTATCCTATGTTTCTGTTTCTTTTTTTTTTCTTGTGTTTTGATCCAGCAGAAACCTTACAGTCTCTGTCTTGAATCCAACATGGAAGTAAATTAAACTCCAATTCATCGACTGACCACTAGAGACAGGCTCCAAAAGACAGTCAATCCCATCAATCCCATAGACCCCCATGTTAAAATGGCCAACTTTACAGCAGATTAAAAAAAAAATGACGGCCTGTTTTTTTTTTTTTATAACTCATCTGTTTAAATTATATTAAGCCTTAAAGTTCTACATAATTAAGGGCGTGGCCACTTGATTGACAGGTGGATTGCCTGTCATGTCACCTCAGCTAATCCCGCCCATTTTTGGTTATCCATGAGTGAAGTGCGGTTACGCGCTCTCAAGATGGCGACGGTCGGCTTTGCCCACTTTGGGTTTCAAGAATGCTCTTCAGAAACCTACGGGTGACGTCACGGACACTGCATCCATTTTTTTTTTTACAGTCTATGGTTTTGATCCGGAGATTCTGTACTAATGCGTAATAGCGCCCCCTACCGTTTAATAGTGAAAACATGGATTGCCATTAATGGCGAGTAGCGTTGTGTCATAAATGACGGAAAATTCCGTCAATGAAAGAGTTCATTAGAGAACAACATAGCCGGCTCCCCTAAAAAAAAACGTAATTTTTACAAATCACAATAAAATATGAGATGGTTTTGAAACAACGTAAACCAGCCAAGCTGATATATGTCTGTCAGCCAGCGTGTGGAAAACAAGCCAGAAGAAAAACAAACCTGTGGAGGCTGAAGAACAACCATTTCACATTAGGATTCAGGACAGCTATTGACACACAGCTCTAATTTACAATCGGTTTGCAGTTTCGAAAGTGACAACAGCATCGAAAACAGCCCGAGATGGCTGAAGTTGTGAATGGGATCAGTTGGCAAAAACCCTGAGCCCCCTGAGGGGCAATTAGACGGGGCCTTGAAGCAACAGTGGGTGGCGAGAGTCTTACACCACAGATGGCACCAGTCAGCTGCTCTTGGTCCGCATGGACACAGTGGTATGCTACCTATGCAAACATGCAAACTCACACAAATGAAGGTATGTTCTTCACATTTTGCCCAGCGCGTAACCCGCACATACGCATGGACGTATGACCACACACAACTTATGAAGTCATGCTTGGCCAACGGCTATGGACACAAGTTCTCTTGTCTCTGAAACATAAAGCCTGCCTATGCATGTCCGGGAACAACAGTATGAGGACGGACAAAATGGAGTCCCTCAGTCGGTCAAAGTACACTAAAAACATACCTAATGGTATAAACATGAACAACTGTGTGGAAAATGGGCGTAAGACTTATTCTCACGCTTACTCATGTCCTTGTACAACCTACTGCATTTACAGTGCAATAAATCCAGTGAAGGCACATATAACACAGAATATGTGGTGTAGTGCTGGGTATTTGCATTATCAGTCTTGAACAGAAACTACATTTAGTATGCATATTCAAACCTCATTTGTAGCACACTGTAACTACACTGAAAACTGTTACCAAAGTACTTAACTTTGACCTTCGAAGCGCTTTTCAAAAAGTGTATTTATTCAAATTACACTTTTTTTTAAATCGATAACATCATCATTTACTTGCCCTCAAGTTGTTCCAAACCTGTATGAGTTCCTTTCATCTGCTGACCACAAAAAAAGATATTTTGAAGAATGTCGGTGACTAACCACAGTTGATGGACCCCATTTGACTTCTATATGGAGAAAAAAAAATACTATAGAAGACAATGGGGCCCGCTGTTTTGCAACAACATTCTTCAAAATATCTTCTTCAGGTTAGGAACAACATGGGTGAGTAAATACATTTCCATTTTTGGGTGAACTATCCCTTTAGAAGACTTGTAATTTAGTGTATAAGTGGTATGGACTACTTTTTTGATGTTTTTCGACTTTTTAGAAGCTTTACAACTTCTGGTACCCATTCCTGTTCATTATTTGGAAAAGAGCAGCTCAGACATTGTGCTTAAAATCTCCTTTTATATTCCATAAAAGAAAGGGATTAAAATAAATTTCTTTTTTTTGTGTTGTAGTTTCCTCAAAATGAGAATCAGGTACATAGACAGAAAAGAACTCTCCTACTTTGCCTGACAACATGAGCATTAATATAGACTACAGCTATATTTCTTGAAAATAATTTTGCCGAGTGATTATATAAGCAGTTGAATAATATGTGTGTGGTAAAAATCCTTTCAAGGCCAACTTTTTTAAGGCTGGATTTACGATGTGCCACCAGAGGGATTAACTGGCTGTCGCTCATGTTTATTTATTCAAATGTTTGTTTTGGTTCAAGGCTTTTTTTGACGAATGTGCCGTGCGATGGATTTAAAGCGTGTGAAGACTGTACGGATTTCAACATCTCTGCTCCGCTGGGACGCTGACTGGGGGAAACGCTGATTTACATTTTTGACTTTGTTTCAGATTACGCAGGCTCAATGATTCACGTTGGAGGTTTGTCTTGTCACTTGGCAACTGGGCCATAGATTGGCTCTCCGGGGGGTGCCGGCGTGTTTCGAATTAATGCATGGGTGTGGGGAGGATTTTATTTGTCTATCAGGTGGTATTGGGGGTGAACCCTTAAATCTGACAAATTGCTGAAAATTGCAGACATGCACTCAATCCTTTTTGGACGCTCTTGGCACATCTGGTTGTGATCTTGGCACAAAGGCTCCTCTGGAGAAGCCCCCCCCGCCCCCCCCCCCGCCCCCCAACTTTCCTCCACAGCTCATTGCCATACTTTTTCCCTACCCTTGAGAAGAAAGAAGATGCTCTCCACTCTCTCACACGTTTTGGGTTGGGGGACGCGCCTCGTCGATGTGTTGTTCGCAGATGTCTCACATTGAACATTCCTCTATGTTCTTCTCAGCTTTTTCTGAGCAGTGGGTTTTAATTGAGAACTTGGGAGATAGCACCGCTGACACCGCAGAACATTTCAAAGGATCTCCGAATCTGGCAGCTGTAAACAAAGCAGATAAAAAGATAAATGTTCTTGCATTGGGCCCATACATAAATGATTAGTTGCCTACTTCAAAAGCGCCATGTTGGGGGGCTCAGAATGCTTTGCATGGCCCATTAGGTATTAGGCTTTCCCAAGTGTGCTAGATTACTTAATTTTCTGTGCTCCTACAGCTTGTATACTGCAGATTTTAAGAGTGAACTACCCTTATGCATAGATAATGACTTTTTAAGTGCAGTTGGAATTAAACAAAGAAGCTTAATAGCGGCTTCATTGGGGTTTCCTGAAGATAGTTTAAGTTTAATAGACTGTTCGTTCTAGTAATTGGAGAAACCACCAAACCACAACAACTTATTAGTTGGCAATTTTTTTGACAAGATTCCAAACAAACAAATATACAAGATAAGAGGTAGCCTGTATGTAATCGGAAAATGTATATTATAATAATATAATTGATTATATAAATAATTTTAATTAAAATATATATTAAATGTCAAAACAATTAATAAATAATATATTAAAATCATTCAAATGTATTCATATTAATTAATTAAATACATTATATTCATTAATATTTGTAATATAAAAATAAGGAATTGATAAGTAATTGGAATAACACATAACGTTTTCTTAAAAGGTCTTGTCTAATAACACCAGGTCACTTCCAGCTTCACATTGTTTGGCTAAATCTTTCGAACATAGCTGCTGAGTTCTTGAGCTCTCAAATTCCTTCTCTCTCAGTTTCCTGCCCTCAACCCAGCCGACCCCCTCACAGAGTCCACCAACAACCCCCTCCCAACTGAGCCCGTTTCAAAATGATGATGTCACCACTGCTCTGTTTGCCTTAATTTTTGCACTTCCATTGTTTTTAAATATTAACAGGTGCTGCACAGTCTGTTTTCCCAGCCGTCTCGGATACTGTGACATCTGCTTCAGTTTGTACTGTCCCTTTGTGTATTTGTTAACATACATGTGTGTTTCTTCTACAGACAGTTAAGAGACATAAGACTAATGCCTTTGGCCTTTGCTTTGATAGATAGATAGATAGATAGATAGATAGATAGATAGATAGATAGATAGATAGATAGATAGATAGATAGATAGATAGATAGATAGATAGATAGATAGATAGATAGATAGATAGATAGATAGATAGATAGATAGATAGATAGATAGATAGATAGATAGATAACTTTGAGGGGGACATTCCTTCCGAATCATTCTGCTTTAATAAACTTTAAAGCGCAGAAAAAACACTATGGATAAAACTGCTGGACATACCCCGGGGGGGGGGTTTACAAGCCAGAAGAGACATATAAGGCATTAACTAAAATTGCTATGAACGCTTTGCTCTGCAGCTGTGCACTAGCGCTACACAAAGCAGAACGAACATGATACACATTTCCAGTCACATCGTGGGACGCATAGCTGTAACAATAGAAATTCTGTTCTCCGAAAAAGCCGTGCCCACTCCCACCCCATCCCTCAAGGTCCACCCTACACCTGCTGCATGCAGTGAGGGCGAGTAACAGCTGGGGGCACGGTGGGACTGCATGTGTGTGAATGCATAAGTGTGTGCATGTGTTACACTTTACGTGTTTGTTTAATCTGTAAATGCGCATAGACATGCCCGCGTGGAGACTGGCATGAAGCGCTTGCTGTCGCCACAGAGGCTTTGGTCGGATGGATTCTTCTCATACAGAGAGATACGGAAAAAATGTGAAGCGAGCGAGAGATTACGTGGCTCCCAGCGGCTTCTCCGTCCAACAGCATCTCAAATCCAACGGTGCCATGATGCTGCTGTTTAGGCCCCTTTTGTCTGTAAAAATTGTGTCGTGTCTTAAAGCATTGTCGCTATAACATGCATCAAATTTGGTCCCTGGATTCATCAATGGATAAGAATGCTTGTGTCTGTGTGAGCAGGAAAATGTGCATCAGACTGAGGATTACTTGTTGAAATAGCAATGGATCAACTCAAAGGCAACACTGGCTTGATTTGTAATCACTGCCATCTGAATGAATGGCCAGAGCAGCTGTCTATTTGAACAGCTGCTTGTGCAAAAAAGATTTTATAGAAACATAAAAGAATCTGAACAAAGTTAGCACGCTCAAAAACCTTGAGTGATTCAGTTCAGCTTTTATAGATAGATAGATGGTTATATAGATGCCACATGAGTTTAATTTTTGCATCTAATGCAATGCCAATCATTTTAAGGTGTGACTTAAGTGTCCAAATAGTTTTTGGAGCCCCTATACATTTGCTGTAAGACTACAATGACCATTGTAGGATATGGGACACTGGCCAAAGACGACATATGTTGTCAAATCCTTTGAATGTGAATAAATGTGTAAGTGTGTATGCTAGTGTGTTCAGGATTTTTTCGTCTTTTTTTCCTACCCGCCCTTACCCGATATGTAGGAATTAGCGAACATTGCTTAACTACAAACCAACCCTAATCAAAGTGCCGATTCTTTAAAAAGACAGCTGTTGTCATGTGCTTTATTTCACAGCTATCTCCCTTTGTCAAGCAAAGCTGGACACAGTTGTCTGGTCGGGGCAGCTATAGGGAACAGGGGTTAACAGACTTCTCTCGGTGAAATGGTGTTTTACACATCCATGCCACATGCCCATCAGTCACAAAAATCAGAGGTAAGTTCCATTTCATCTTTCTACCATTCGCTTTGGGACTAGCAATGCCATTACTCATGTCATTGGATACTTAGTGGCCCTTAAAGTGAACCCTTGGTTGTTACAACAGTAAAGCTGGTTTGCCTGGTGCTGTTTTAGGAATTTAAGCCTGAAACTTCCCTATTATGCATACTTGAGGTCAGAAAACGCTTTGAATGCAGAGTTTAGTCGACTTAGATTTTTTTGTCAATGTCAGGCATCGGAAAATCTCTATCATCTGCTTTTTAGAGTTTAGACAATACACTTATACTAGAAGTTAAGTCACCTACAACTGACTCTTTTATCTTAGTATTACAACATCAAAAACATTTTTTTTAGAAATGGTATACTGTTGTTTTCTGTGATTTGATAATCATTAAGGAAGACCTTGATGATTTGTGATGTGAAATTATTGGTGGATTGTCTTCTTTACACAAGGAATAGTATAGTATTACAAATGTATATTATGTATTATTTCATATTTTAATATATTATTTTAAAATAAATTGAATTTTATTTTAAATCAAATAAATGTTGAATTTTAAATTTACTTTAAATATTTTAAAATATTTTTTACTCACTCTCATGTTGTTCCAAATCTGGAACGTGACAATTTTCTTTAAAAAACTGAGAACATCCTGGTCGCTCTTTTCAATATAATGAAAGTGAATGAGGAGGACTGGTGCTGCCAAGCTTCAAAATGCCCAAAAAAATCACCACAAGCATATTAAAGGTAGTCCATATCATGTGTGTGCACTATATTAAAGGTTTTCTGAATCTGAAGTCATGCAATAGCTTTATGTGTAGAAGCAATGTTTGTTTGTTCTTTTGAGTTAGATCTTTTCAACAAATCAGTTTATAAAACTGGTCGAAATGACTTGTTCACAAATGGGACTGATTCAATTTTTTTTATTCACCTAACTGACTCAATTCTTTGGCTGTAAAGGTTAATAGTCCAATGGAGGAGACGATTACTCGTGAGTAACTAAATTTGAGCCTATTTCTTGTGCAAATCTACTATATGACAATAGAAGATTTGGAATATAAAGCTCAAGTTGTAGTGTGTACCACATTTAGAAACTTGAAAATAAGTCATACAGATTTCGAATTATTTCGAGCTCTTCATTAAAGAGCAGTTTGTCCTTTCTTAAACGTGGTGACTGGAGGAGTGGCACAGCTGCCATCCACTGAGATGAGTTTGGTAGAGGTAAACTTCAGTACTTTAGGCAATTGAAAAATCATCAGCAGAGGCCAAAATTCTCAAAAGATGAATACCGCTCTATCGAATGTATTGTGTTCCCATGGCTTGAGCTCGGGGCTGGATTTGAAGGTCTGGGAGTGGGAGTCACGTTTGATTCCACGGATTTATTTGGTCATAGAATGCTCCCACAGCTGAGAGGTTTGAAACGAGAGCCTGAGCAGGTGCTGTTGTGGGAGGGAGAGAGAGAGCGAGAGAACTTTAAGAGTTTTCATTGCTTCCCTCTTGCATTCTTCCCTTCTCGCATCAGTTACTTTGCCGTGTACTTCAGCGAAAATGTTTGAAAAGCTTATATGCACCTCTTAAGAGTCATTTTCGAACTGCATCAAATAGATTAACAAAAAGTAGTGCATGTAACACTAAAAAAAGTTGCTGCCCTAAATTTTTTAAGTACAATCAAATTGGATGTGTAAGTAATTTCAACTTAAATTACATTTAAATTGTCTTAAATAAACTTGTAAAAATTTTGAAAATTGCTTAACTGATTTTGATGAGTTAAAGCAAAGTAAGAAACATATGTTGTCACACCTAAATCATCTAAAGTTTTACAGTGTACTTCTTTTTTTTTAAATCAGTTGATTGAACAAATGTAGAAAACTTGAGTTTAAGAAAATCGATGTAGTCAACTTTTAGACCATATGGAATAAGGAACTCACCCAAAAATGTTGTTCCATACTAGTATGGCCTTCTTTCATGTGGTACACAAATATATTTTACAAAAACTGTCTCAGTGTTGTCGGTGTTGTTTTGGACCCCAATGATTCCACTCTATGGATAAAAAGAGTTCTTCTTTAAACAAAGAGACCTTACAATCTATACCATCAACAATTCTCTGGACACACATCAGACCACACCTAGTAAGTTACTTAAACTTATAGCCAAAACTTGTTTGAGTTAGATAAAATATCTTGAGTGGAGTTACCTTGAAATGTTTTATGTTGTATGTTAATCGGAAACCTAAAGTTCAACAACAAAGTCTTTTGGATTCACCTATTGTCAGGTATGGATGGGAGCAGCTCAGCGTTGATCCCACAGATTGCCTTTGCTTAAGCTTAGCCTTTCTTAGAGGCGAGATCTAAAGCTTCTCCTCATTCTGCCTTTGTTTACTTCCTCTATCTTTCTTCACCAAACTGAGAAGACCTTATGACCCTGACTCTAAGGTTACTTGTGTGTTTATCTTTTTAAAAAGAACTGAGCTTGACACTATGTCAACAGCATCTCTTGAGCAGAAGGAAACAGCTTTAAGAGGGAGTGAAGAAAAAAAGGGATTTGGTGTTTTAACAGACAGTGTAGCACCTAAAATTAGGTGTAAATACTTACTATTTTCAATCTGCCAAATCTATTAAACCCAACTATGTCAGAGTACAGAAACTCTTTTCAAATGCAACTACTTTCCAATGCAATTAAATGTACCTCAACTGCAATCATTACAAACTAATAGACAACTCTCAGGTAGAAAGCAATCCACTTAGGGCCCACATAGAACTTATCTTTCCGTACCCCCTAGGGCTCAGTTGGGCATCAATCAAGCCAGTTAAGTGGGATCCTTGAGCAGAGATGGTATCAGTGGCAGCCTCTTACAGGCACACACTTCTGTCCCTGTTATCTATGATAATTGCTCTGAGACTCTGTCACCAGTGAAGCAAATCTCTCCTCTGTGACTCAAATGCACTACTGAGAAAAGTTAGCCTAACAGTGTGGGTAAACACATTTTCAGTCCTCATTTCTCACAGTTGAAGGAAACTAGACTCCACTTTCAACTGGTGGCCCACATACATGTTTTGCGCAGCTGTGGAAAAATGTAAAAGGCTACAAACTCTAACATCATGCATTCATATTTTTAAGAGGCTTCAAAAGCTGTGTCCAATCTAACCTTTTGATATTTTGACTAGTACATAAATAATATAATCTAGTCTTAGTAAATGATAACAACTCTTATGTTGAGAACTGCAGGAACTGTCAGTGGCCCAATATTCCAGTGCCCTCCATACCAATATGTGATGGGCCTAATAAGAAAAACAAGCAGCGCGGTGTGGAGCTGCTCCCACAGAGTGAGCACCTTAATGAGGACCATATGGAGCTGCCCAGACATACAGTCAGTGGAAACCCAATGCCTCTTCCTCTTTTTCTTCCCTCTCCTACTCTCCTTCTGTCACTTCCTTGCTTCTCTGTCTCTCGCGTCCACCTTCAAATTTATAGATGAATAAAACTTCAGGCAATTGTTTTCTTAAAACTGACGTGTGCAGTTTTTTCGCTATTAAAAACGTTCGCCAACTTAATATGCAGAGACAACTCTAAGTTTGTAAGTCCCTTGAAGAGTGTAAACACCGGCTCTGTGGCGTAATGAAAACATTGCTGTGTTTGTTTTAACATCTCGACTATCCCAACCAGCCCGACAACAGCAACAGCAGCTCAACCAATGGCGTGAGTTTGGGCAGTTTTTTTCAGCCAATGACAGATGAGGGGAGTCTTTGGGAAACCTGTTTGAAAAGAATCAGTATTTAATTCCATTTTTTTTGGGGGGGGGGGGGGCATCTTACTTGGTCTAATGGTTTGTCTCTTTTTATTTCACTTCAATTTCTTAACTTACGATGAGTAGGGGTTCTGGGCTTTTAGCAAATGACCTTCTTCTCCTCTCTTCCCAATACTTCATCTCACTCTCTGTCAAAAAATGTAGTCTCTTTATTTCTCTGGTTTCTCAAATGGAGACTCTCCGTCCCCTCTCACTGGCCTGGCATTCAGTCCTGCCATGAAGCGGATGGCTAATTTTACCAGACTGACCTCATTCCACTATTGTATAAGAACAAGTGAGTCAGTGTCAGGAGAAATGTACTGGCTTATCCCTTCTTTTCCGTTCCTTTCTTTTCTCTTTCTCATTTTTTTTTTTTTTTACCTGATTCATCTCTGTAATTGACTCACTCCTTTCTTGTTTCAACCAGAGGAATATGTATATTCGCTGGGTCATGCAATGTAATATGCTCACAAATGTGGGGGAAAGAAAGAACCCTTTCTCCGCCCATCAGCCTTGTCAAGTCGTCTACTGGCTTGAGGTGCTTGTAAGGGGCTCACTGATCCATCCACCTGAGTGAATGAGGTATTTGCTTCAGAGGCCAGATTCTGAATGATGCCTCTGTAGTATCAATACCACTATAGGCCTGAGACAGGAATGATTCATGAGGCGGCCAGTTCTCCAAAAGTAGAATTTAGTACATATTGCTAAGGGACAATGAAATGCAGTTAAGTCAGACTTCAAGTGATAAAAACAACCTGAGAAGATACAAGAATTTAATAACAATATAATCTCAGTGTATTTTATTATATATTTTAAATATATTTGGAAGTATATATATATATATATGTATGTTTACTAGAGCAGCACGCTTATTCGTTAAAAGACTGCAATCTTATTCCTAAATGAAAATGATTTGGCTATGTCTATTAAGACTTTGAAGTGATCACAGCAAACTTTCAAATATGTGTCGGCGGCGGCGGCGCTGCTTCTGCTGATCCAGAGAGAGCTGTCGTCATGACACAGCTTCACTAACAGTCTTTTCAACCACACATATCCTTATTTCTGTGTTACAAACATTCTAAACGAATCATTCATTCAAGAGATTAGTTCAAAAATGCTGTTTCCTCCAGTAACGAAACAAGTGAAGTCTTTACGATTGAGTCACTGAATCATACATTCATTTAAAAAATCATTCAAATTAAGTAAATATTTTTTTTGAATAGGCTGCAGCACATGTCAAAACCTGTAATAAATTACACATTCATTTGTTGTGTTGTCTATTCAGAATTGTGGGATAATTGTAATTGATCATTTTAAAACAAAAGAAATTGAGATTCTCAATTTATCCAGAATCATGCAGCTCTAATATGTATATATGGACATATAAAAAATGAGCTATAAAATCAAAATTAATGTATACATTTTGTGTTTGCTCCAAGGGTACAGTTTCAATGGATCCTCAAAACCATTTAAAACGGTAAGGAATATTGTTTTGTTTCCATAATAACAATAACCTCATATCTCAAAGCACTAACTGCAAACATTATCAAACCGTAAACCAATTCAAAGTAGTTCAACAAACCATATTACACTGGAGAATGTAGGATTAGCATGCTGAAGCCCATCATGAAACTGAACCCTCAGGCTAAGCTATTTTCCTTTCTTATTACATAGATCAGAATAAGATTTGTAGACTTTCAGCCGTCCAAAGACATGCTCTTGTGGTTTATTCTCATGCCTGTTTTGGTATGTTTGGTATTCTTTAAAAGGCATTTTCTACAAATAAAAATGAAGTATAAGTCTAAATTTACTCTGATTTTACTAAAAACCAACTTCATACCAGGAATGGCAGGCAACATTTAACAAATGACTGCAATAAACTGTATTAAAAAACGAGACTTGTACTATTGTACAAGCTTATAATTATATATTTTCTCGTATAGACAAAATCGTTGATTCTTTGATGTGCATATTTTGCACTGCATAACTCCTATAAAAACCTGACTGAGCACTTGACAGCATTCATGGAGAGGGCTGGCGACTAGAAGCTCCTCCCATGCGATGCTTTTCAGCACTTTTCCTTTGAATGACAGTGGCTGGGGAAGGGAATGAAAAAGTTGTGTGATTTTTCGCAGCCTCAACGCCGATGAGCAGCAGTTGGAGAACTGCAATCAAACTGAATGGATTGGCATGGGGAGAAGCGGCACTCTCAACCTGGCTAAGCGGCAGCTTTGGGACTGGATTTGTCTTTTAGTGGTTTCTATGTGCCTGTTACTCCGACCAGGTAAATCGTTGTTTTTTTTTTGTTTGTTTTTTCGCTCTTATTTTCGAAGCGAGCGATGCTGGGGAAAAATAAAACTGTCGTTTGGAGGGAAGTTGTTTAATCTAAACCAATAAAATGTATTTTGAAACTTTAAACGCACTACTTCATTCAATCGGCCATCGCTCATATTAATGAAGTATTTAATAACGTTACGCATTTAGTTCTTCTCTAGGCCAAAGTTGTGCTGCTAACTCGCTAGCAAATCAGCGCCGTGTTTGTGAAAAGATGTAAACCCAGTAACGTCATATTCTTTTAAATATTGGCATTGAGAACCAAAATGTTATAATTGCCTTCTAAACAGATGTCCGACGTGAATCTTCACAATTTACTTGTATTTACGCGCATTGCAGAATTTAGTTAGATATTGTAACGTTATTAGTTTGGCAAAACTTTGGCTAACCTGGCTAGCTTCTCGCCGTGTCGTTTTTTAAAGCTGTTTACTTCGAAAGCCCGTGACTGTTGACGATGAAAGTGAGACTTAACGAGTATTAAAGGTGTAAGCTATTTGTGAACTTGAACAGCAAATATGGGTTATTTACGCTTTAACGTTGCGCGTTTTAACCGCCTACGCCTCTCTGAAAAGCACGCACAGGATGTTTTTTTGCGTAGCTCGACAGTTTTTAGCGTTCGCGAGTGACTTAAATTTGTCTACATATTTTTTTTTGTTATTGTTAAGTAAATAGTCAGACTACAATAATAAAACATGCATAATGAATGTTTTAATGTATTTATTCATTAATATTTAATAGTAGTCATATAACGTATGTATAAAATACAACTTTGTCTAAATATAAAACACCTCATGATTTAAAGGGTTTAGGTATTGTTTACAAGTCTGTATGATGGCCCACGAATGCACGAAATATGTATACAATCTGAGGAAAGTTATATCAAACTACAAATGTTTTTTTTTTTTTTTTTTTTTCTTTGTCAGCCTATGCTGAAGACATCCTTACAGACAGTTACCATGAGCAATGCACACTTAATCTGGCTGACTAGCAGGAAAATTTACATGGACACCACAGACTAATACTCTCTCACAAAGTTACATATCTTATCACATAGCCTATATATAGCATTAATAGCCTACATTTTGCATTAATTTCCACAGAGTTTTAGTTGTGTGGATGATGATTAATGTAGAAAATAAACAGTATTTGGTACTAAAATGAACATTGTATTTACTCAGTATTTCATTACTCGCACAATACTCTAAAGTCATGGAAATTCATTGGTCAAAAGGTGTGGAAACCCTGTAGAATACAATTACTGTGTATTAGAAATGGGAGTTATTAATATTTTTACTTATGCTACCGAAGTTCCATCTCATTTGTTAGTGTTGGGCCTCTATTCAAAGCATCATATGAAATTAAGCAGTTTCACACCTTTGTTAGACCATAAGCATAAAGCTTTCCAGACAAGGAATGTTTCCTGGGTTTGGAATAGCAATCGCCAGCTTGTAGTTCATTGGTTGCCTCGCGTGCAAGTGTCAGAATGACAAAATAAAGCAGTTGTGTAGCTGTTAAAGAGGTTTAGCGTATAGATCGCCAAGCCTAAGAACTTTAATTATGTATATCTCCATCACCAACCAACCATCAAATAATGCTTCTCTCAGTTATAAATGTGTCTCATTAATGCCTAATTCCTCTTGATTCTCAACAGTGTTCTGCCAAACATGTCGAATTCAGCGCTGTAATGCAGAGTACGTGGCCTCATTCTCACCCTCCGGTGGCTTGCAAGAGGAGGTGCTTCCAGATGTGGACTACTGCATCGCTTTGAGGGCCTACTCGTTGTGTACGCGTCGCACGGCTCGTGGTTGTAGGGGGGACTTGGTGTACCACTCCGCTGTATTCCGTATTAAAGAGCTCTTTGCACAGCACAACTGCTCAAGCGACGGCCCAACGTCGTCGGCTAAAGCACCTAGCACTTCCAAGCCGCCAGTGGTGGACATCTGCAACTATGAAAGCAGGGTGCTCGCCTCAGGACCGGCGGCCCAACAGAAAAAGTACGGACATTGTGGATTATTCGGAGATCCTCACTTGCGGACTTTTCGAGATGAGTTCCAGACATGTAGGGTTGAGGGAGCCTGGCCGCTCATCCACAACCGATACCTTTCAGTTCAAGTCACAAACGTACCAGTGGTTGAAGGCTCCAGTGCTACAGCAACCAACAAGGTTAGTTGTATAAACAGCCTTCCTGTTCAGAAGCGGAGTCTGATACTCATTGTTTTATGAGAATGGGTTAAAGTTCTGAAACCTTGCCATCAGTGCAAGTGATGAAAATGTCAAAAACAAAAGAAAATGGTCATTATCCCCCCCCCCCCCCTCCCTCATGTTGTTGTAAACCTCTTCTGCAGACCACAAAAGATATTATGAAGAATTTTTCATCTTTGTGTCCATACAATGAAAGTCAATGGGGTCCAAAACCTACATTTGGACCCCATTGACTTTCACTATTAAGACAAAAACAATTTAAAAAAAAAAAAATCTTCTTTCACTTAAGGCGCATAGCTTTGTAAATCACAAGGAAACTGAACTTTTACTTTAGTACTATATAAATGTGTACGCCAAATTCTATTAGTTTATATTATAGAATTACAGATATAGATTACCAAATAAATGTAACTGAAACTTAAGGGGAAAATGTTATTGCACGGTCTAAAGAAATAGTTCAAACCAAAAGCTTAATGGAGACAGTCAGCCCAAAATATGATGTTATTAGGGGGATGTTTTTCTCTCTCTTCTATTAAGGGACGTGGAGTTAGACTCTTGCGCCGTGGCGACTATGCAGGACCATAAGACTATAATAGAATCCCCCAGCTGTTTCACAAAGAGTGGGGGGAGCCACAAAAAGAAGGAATGGAAATAAATTATTCAGCCTCCAGTTACGGTTAGTTAGTTCCTGGAAGGTTGTCAGACATGAAGTATTACGGTAATATGGGAATGACAATGTCTGTGTATTTTATTAAGTAATATAATACCAGGGCACATACAACTTGTCACTTTGTTAAAATCAGTGGCCCCTGAAAGAGTTTTAAAGTGTTTATGAGAACAATTCTTTAAGGATTTCTCATTAGGCCCAAGAAGAGCTCATAGGCCTCTAAATCGACACAACTCATTTTTATTCATTGAGTTCCGTCAGTGCTATTTCTTTAGCATTAAATGTAGTGGACATGCTTGGACTAATCATGACTACATCTTTTTGACAGTTGATGGTTTACAGCTCCTTGACCTGAACAGAGTTTTCTAAAATTGTGCAGTTGGATATTCCATTGATTAATCAGTGACTTTTACATGAGAGACTGGCAGAAGACCCAAAGTTGTCTGTCTGGGGTTTTCTCTGTTCTTCTACTGCCATCATGTGGCGACAACTGTTTTTCCTCTTTCTTCTTCTTCACTCTTGCAAGCTCTCTTCCAGCGTTATTCTACTATTATTTATATACTGCTATCGTTTTAATATTTTGAATTTGCTGCTATTTTGTATATTCATTTTTATGTTCAAGTTTTAGTAATTTTGTTATGTGCTTTTGTCATTTTTATGTTTTTGTTTTGTTTGAAATATTACTATTGTTTATAGGTTTAAATTGATTGATTATTGTTTTAAATTCAGCTGTAATATAAAATATTTTTGGTAATTTTCTCTTCCACATTACATCATTTTTCCTCATCAAATTTAGTTTAGATGTTTGGCCTTTTTACCATTTTATAAATGGAGACTGAAAATAAGAAATAATTTGTCTGTCCACACTGCACAATGTGAGACGATCACAGCCAATCAGAACATTTTTGATATTTAATACATTGGTATCATATAATTTAATAAAGTGATGCAGGATCTTGGACCAATGAGATCGCTGTTGGTTTGGATGCTTCGTTTGATTTATTTGACCATATTTGGCTCAGTGTTGTTATATTTAAGTAAAACTATAACTATTCAAAATTTTTATGTTAATTGATATAAAGCTGAAATAAAATAGCTTTAACTTAAAGTACTAAAACTAAAATTGAAATATAAAATACAGCTAAATAGAAATATTATCAAATAAAAGCTTAAATTTCAAAAGCACATAACAAAATTACTAAAACTCAACATTAAAAACTGAAAATACATAAATAAAAGCTAATTCAGAAAATGAATCAACACTATAAATAATTTCAAAACACCACTGACCAGGGCTGCACTTCTCAAAATCATTGAGATAAGTTGAGCGTGGAGATCATTGGTGGGAATGGTTCTAAGATCTATTTCGGCTTAATGTGCTTTTCAGAAAGACAGCCCTGGTTAACTTAAAACGTGTTGCAACATATAGTTTTTAAGGAAAAAATCAGGCTGCACAAAAACACAATGTTGAAACAATCCTCAAGCCAATTGAAAGCAATTTCATGTATTGATTTTCAGTGTGTGCTATTGCTCACCGTTTCCCGTCTAATCTCGCCCGCAGATAACCGTCATCTTCAAGTCCTATCATGACTGCACCGAGCAGAAGGTGTACCAGGCCACCACCGAGGACCTCCCGTCAGCGTTCCAGGACGGCACTCGTAGCGGTGGGAAAGGAGACGGCTTGTGGATCGTGGAGGGCAGCGGAGGTCTAGGCATACGGCAGGTGAAGATCCACGCTCGCTACCTGGGCACGTCCATCATCGTGAGGCAGGTGGGCCGCTACCTGACGTTCGCCATCCGCATGCCTGAGGACTTGGCGGAGGAGAACGGCGGCCTGCAGCTGTGTCTGCACGGATGTCCTCGCAGCGAGGTCATCAAAGCCCACGTGCTCAACCGGCAGCAGAGCCTGCGTCCGCCGCGACTCACGGGCGGCTGGTACGGGGAGGACGACGGCGGCGAGCTTCAGCCGGGACTCTCGTCGCACGTGGACATGTTAGAACGCGCAACCACAAAGTGTCGAGAGATGCTGCAGGTGGAGGATGTTTATTTCCAGTCGTGCGTGTTCGATCTTCTCACGACAGGCGACCCGGAGTTCTCCATGGCTGCGTATGGTGCCCTGGAGGACCTTAAGGCACTTCCGCCCAGCACTCTGAAACAAAGTTTGCCTAGGACTCCACACATTTATAGCAGAGGAACTATAGTTACACCTTCAGTTTTCACAGCGCTGGTTCTTCTGCTGCTGTTGAACTGAAGAAGCTGGTCTAGACGCCAGCCTGAAGATGGATACCCACCAGCCAGACTGTTCCGTCAACCGCGAAACCCTCCTGGAAAAACAATCAAACTGACTTCAAACTGTCTGCAGAGTTAAGAGACTGATCCGAACGGACTCGTTTCCATTTAAACATGCAGTGTTTTATTTCTTCAGAACGGATGATGGCCACAGGCTTTCTGAATGTGAAATCGACAAAGGCGCTCGAATCTGGAAACAATGAAGGCAGCTAATATGCATATCTATTTGGTTATCACAGATTAAAAAGTGGAAACTGTTGATACAGATGTGACAATAATAGATCGTAAAAGACACATAGTATGTCCTATAATGCACATCTTCCAGAATCACAAAAGTTTAGGTGCACTTCAAACTTTCTACTCGGACATAGGAAAATATATGTTATTTACACGGGATCCAACAACTACATGAAATGCTACCTATATCCATATATTTTTGGTTCTGGGTCCACACATCCACACATAAAGCTACAGTCACGGTAGAAAAGACCTCTTCAAGCTGCTCTGCTTATTAAGGAGAAGACAAAAATCAAATTCTTAATAATAATATATTGAAAGGGAGTGTATAGATGTGTTTTTTATATGTGTCATACACCTTTGTATAGTTTTGTTTAAATGTGATGTTTTGAAGCAGTTTTCATCCATTAGAAATTGTTTATGGGCTAAAACATAACTAATATGTGCTAAGTGTGTAATCTTTTGCTTTCCAATATTAAAAAAAAAGAAGTTGTGGACTACCTCAGGGTCTTTTTTTTCTCCCTGAATTTTATGTGCGTCCAATCCAGAGAGGGGCTACATAGTTTGAAAGTTTGTGTAACTCGACTCGACCTTTTTCAGGTTTTGTCCTTAAAAAACACTATTTTCTTTACACCGGTGTTTAAGTGTCTTACTGCAACCATGAGAACTATGGTATGTCAGCAGAAACACTTCGTAGTGCGATGTATGTAATGTGATAATGGGCAGTCACCCATTTGTTTTTTTACAACCAAATAACAACATGAAAAAATAATTCAAGTTAAATTACTGTTATAATGAGAAGAAAAAAGGCTGCAGAAGTAATTTGATGAGACCAAAAACTAGCATAGAAAAAGCAAAGAAAATAGGTTCTTGTAAGGATACCAATCTAATCAAGTATCAGAGGGCCATGTTCACAGACCATGTGACGTGTGAATCCTGTTGTGAATATTGTCATTTTAAAAAATAGCATGTACATTGCATAACCTATACTAGGTTTAATATTACCTTTTGCATCAAATTACCAAAGAAACTGTTAATGCGGCTGGAGGGTGTTTCGAATACCCGCATTTCTAGTCGTGGAATGAAGTAAACTTTTCTCTCGTTCTTACTGCTGAATAATCTCTCTTATAATTTTATTTATTTTTTTACTCTTTTGACAGTTGTGAAAAAACTATCTGGATTTTACTTTTGCATTTAGCAAATGGAACACACACACGCACACATAAGACATTCGCCCGCTATAGAAGATGAACTCCGCTTCAGAACCTTGAAATTGAAAATGGTCAAATAAACAAATAGATGTACCAGAGAGTCCTCATTCAACGCTTCCAATTTAAATTTCCGAAAAAAAGGATAACCTATAACAGAGAAATGTGTTGGTTTGTTGTTTAACATGTTTTAAAAACTTAAAATTACATGTGTTTACTTAGCTGGAGTCTAATTTCATATATAGATTATTCATACATCAATCTAACGACAGGTGCAGTCTCCTCGCGAAGTTCACGGACTGGCTTTTGACCGATTAAATTATAGTGGACTCATAACTCCCACCAGCAGAGGTATAGTTTACCCTTTATTTTAATGATTTCCATAATAAAAACACATTGGTTTGTAGCACAAATAGTTTTGACCATTAACAGCACTTTGTTATTCGGCCGTTATTTTCCGGCTTCCGGTTGATAAATAAGTCTGGATAGATGTTTACCCAACTAGGAGACTTCCGCTTCAGAGAAACCCGAAAATTTCTAAAGTGGGGATATATACAAATAAATCAAACGGATTTCAACAGCTGCCAACCAATCAGAATCAGATTTCTGTCAACATCATATATATCACTTTTTTTTAGGCATTTTCAGTTAGTGGACAATTTTTTGGACTTGATTTATCAATGACACAAACAGAACCACACAAATTCTAGGATTGACCGGTTAGCCATGAACAGTTGAACACCGTTGACGTTTGCCCTTCACTTTTTCAGAAATGCTGTTTGTGCGTCCATTGCTCATGTTCCTGCAAAGTTAAGGACCCTTCAGGCCTCTGCTATGAACTGACTGGGGTCAGAGATTAAAATGTCGTCGGTTTAACCACATTCATCAAGCTAAACTAAGCGTTTTCCAACACTGCCCTTCTCTTGTACTTCGCCGCTCTCGGCACTCCATCACTCTCAGGTTTTAACTGCGCCTGATGTGAGGAGGAGAGAGTCAGCTTCTTCATGCTAAGAGCTGTCAGAAATCATCTCATGCATTTAGTGCAGGCCTGTTGCTAACATGCTGACAGCTCTGATTCTTTTACACACTACACCGACTGGTTTATTGTTTTTATACCACGTTTAATGTGTTTGGTCTTCCTGCTTTACAATGCATTCCGTCTTTTAATTAGTCCTATTATAATGAGTACGCTCTTCTGTTCTATATAGTATTTAATGAGGTATATAAACAAATGTGTAAAAAAGGAGAATCCACTTTGTTCTTCGCTCACTTTGATCTAATAAACAAGGACAATTATTGGGCTAATGAATTAAAATAAGCCTCTTGAGTGATTAATAATCACACTGGAAAATTTTAATTTGACATTAATAGGATATTTGGCAAGATAAATAGACAGAACGGGACATGTCCGCACGTTGATTGATAATTGATAGATGGATGGCTCTCTTTACAAGAATGCCTTTTTAATTAATAATTAGAAACCATAACCGTGAGCATTTAAAGTCTTTCTGGATACATTAAAGCTGCTGTGTGGGATTTTTGGGCTTTAAATAATGTTACTTCATGACAGACATTGTTGAAGAAAGTGTCAGAGAAATAAAACTTAACCGAAAAAGAAAGGAATAAAAATCACATGTGATCTGCTCGTGTTAGCCAATCAGAAACTTGGGCGGGGATTCTTGTATTGTCTTGTTTGGGAAACAATTTGAATCTTTTACAGCGGCTTCAAATGAACGATTTTATAAAACACTTTGTTTATTTTGCACGTCTTTGACTTTTGTTATTTTGCTCAATTCACTAGTGCATGTTGTTGTGTTCGGGTCATTTTGACTCAGAGAAGATTTTCTTTTTCCAGAAAATTCTAGTTAATGTTATCGCATTGGACTGAAACTAAGTGGGATGTTTGTCATCTTGTTACACTTCCCTCTCAAAAATGACCGCCCTACAAAAAATAGCTTATAAATCTCTCACTATACTATATTATCACCCAATATTGGATTCAATCTTTTTGTCAACTTGTTTTCTTTCAATTAGGACTGGTTTTATATTTCTATGTGCATCTTATTAATCGTAGGCCTCAGTTCCCTTTCGTTTTAACTCCGAGTTACGTCGGATGACGACGAATGGGGTTTCGCTTAGAACACCTATCGACTTCGAGTATACAAAAACGAGCCAATGGCAAAGACATGCCATGGGTCTGCGGAATTTGCATGACGTAACTCCGCCCCACCTCGTGGGTATAAAAGGAGGACGCCTGCAACATTCAGTTATGTTTTCGCTTCGGAGCCAAGAGTATCTCTTCACTCCACAGCCATTTGCTCTACGAGATGAGCCATTCTCTCCGGTGTTGGTGTGACGGCGATCTGCAGCGAGTTCACATTGCCTGCTGATCTGTTCAGTGATCTGCCAGTGAGTGTGTTTCTCCCTGCTCGCTTCAACATCGCAGAGTTTTTTTCTCCTCTCACAAAAGAGCTCGCACGCGGCACGTCTTTTTAAAGACGGCTCGCCCGTGCATTTAAAAAAAAAAAAAGTGGTTGCGGCAGATTGGTATCGGACTCTGATGGGCACGAGCGCTGTCTAGTGTGTTTGGGCTTTGATCATGCTTGTACAGCGCTCGTGGGTGATTCATGTTCTCTCTGTGGGAACATGATCATCGCGTTTTTTAGGTCGAGACTCTGTGAACTCGCAAGAGTCCTCTCATCCACCCCCGATTTTCGGCTGGTGGCCAGGGTGACCTGAGGGTGATGGTCTGGAACAAGGCGCCGACTCTGTGTCCGTGACCCCAGCCCCCCTCTTCAATGACGGTGCCCGCTAGCGATCAGGTGATTCCACGAGTCAATCTTCGGGTGGCCCGTGTGTTTTCATTTGAAAGCTACAGAGGATGGTGCTATGTCTGTAGCAGCATCACTAGGTGGGCTTTATTCTTCTGGAAGTGACGACTCGTTACAGCTGCCACCTTCTGGTGTGCTATGGCTGTGCCTGAGTCTGATCCGGAGATGACGGCCATGCTTTCCTGGGACGATTGGTTTTTGGGTAAGGCCGCCGACCCGCGTCCACGGCAAACCCCAATATCTTTCTTCCCGGACGTGCATGATGAGATCTCAACGTCCTGAAAGACCCCCGTGTCTTCTCAGGACCACTCGTTGGTCTCATCTGCCTTTCCCCCCCCTCAACGGGGCCGCTGCCCATGGGTGCACTGGGGTCCTCCCGGTTGAACGCTCTGTTGCGATGCTACTGTGTTGCTACTGTGTCCTCAGAGTGCTTCCCGGCGCAATCCTAAGCACCCGTCCGAAGCCTGTAGTTCTTTTGGTCTACACTAATCTGTAGCGAAATCCTATAGTGCCACAGGACAGGCAGCCGCCTCACTGCATCCCATGACCGTTCTGTGGTCTACCTGACCCAGATGCTCATGGTTATGCATGAGGGCGGGACTGACTCGAGGCTCTTTAATGAGCTACAAAAATCGCGCCGCCACTGACCTTGCTCTCCGAGCGACGAAGGTGGTCGTGCGCTCTTCCAGTCAGGTGATATTTACCACTCTGGGGCTGACCGGTCTGATGTGCAGGATGTCGGCGGACTCGTCTGCTCGACACCCCCATATCCCAGGTCGGCCTCTTCGGCGGTGCGGTTGAGTACTTCTGCCCAACAGTTCTCAACCGCCTTGGAGCAGATTGAGGTTATTCTGCCGACGGCCCCGCCGTCCGCTCAGGTCCCTCAGTCTGCCAACCGCCGAAGGCGCCCTCCCACGGTTCCAACCCCGCCCGTTCACCCGGGCTGGCTTTGGAAGACCGTGGGGGGATGCCTCAGCCCTCTCCAGCCCCGCCCCCCGCTAAATGCCGGGTTAAGCGGCACTTTTGAGATGGGCTGCTCAGAGATGGGACTCAGTTCTTTCCAGGAGTTGGTAGCAGGGCCACTCCTTTCCCTGGTGGAGGGCTGGGGAAGAATCCTTATTCAGAAAGAACTGACTCTCTCGTCTCTGAGCATACAGAGTTCCGGACGACACGGTGCCCCGCCTCCCAGCCGTGCACCCCTCGTCCCCCTCTGTCTCAGAGCCGGATGACAGTGTGTGCCGTCCCTGGACCGTACCGCTCTCATCCCCCTCTGTCGCCAGACCCCTGGCAGAGCAGGGGACGTCGGTGGTTCGTTGACTCCGCTGGCACAGTTCTTGGGAGCCTGCCTAGAGCTTCCCTGTCTGTTTCGCTGGGTCGCGCGAACCATCGGCTCGGCTATGCGATTCAGTTCGCACGGTCTCCTCCCCGCTACAGGGGAGTCCGCTCCACACTGGTCGGTGGCAATGCCCCTGTCATGAGAGCAGAGATTGCCACCCTGCTGGCGAAGGGTGGAATCGAGACTGTCCCTCCAGCCGAGATGAGGTCTGGCTTCCACAGCCCTTACTTCATTGTCCCCAAGAAAACCGGTGGGTTACGACTGATCCTGGACTTGCGCGTGCTGAACCGCTCCCTTCACAGGATGCCGTTCAAGATGCTCACCGCCAAACGCATTTTCGAATGTGTTCGGCCCCAGGATTGGTTTGCAGCGATCGACCTGAAGGACGCCTACTTTCATGTCTCCATTCTTCCGTTCGTCCGGTTTGCTTTCGAGGGGCAGGCATACCAGTATGCGGTCCTCCCTTTCGGGCTAGCCCTGTCTCCTCGCGTCTTCACGAAGGTCGTCGAGGCAGCCCTTGTTCCCCTTCGGGTTCATGGGGTTCGCATCCTGAACTATCTCGACGACTGGCTTATCCTAGCTCACTCTCGAGACCAGGTTTGCGAACACAGGGACCTTGTGCTCCGGCACCTAGCTCGTCTGGGCCTTCGGGTCAACTGGGAGAAGAGCAAACTTTGCCCCGTGCAGAGGATCTCTTTTCTCGGTATGGACATCGACTCGGTCGCCATGTCCGCGCAGCTTACGAGCGAGCGCGCGCAGTCACTGCTGACTTGTCTGAGACAAATTCAGGGCAAGAGTGCGGTTCCACTGAAATATTTTCAGAGGCTCCTGGGGCATATGGCATCTGCAGCCGCGGTGACGGCGCTCGGATTGCTTCATATGAGACCGCTTCAGCTTTGGCTTCGCGACCGAGTCCCGAGGTGGGCATGGCAACAAGGCACGCTTCGAGTATCAGTTACTCCGACCTGCCGTCAGACCTTCACCCCGTGGTCGAACCTCGGTTTTCTCAGGGCAGGTGTCCCCCTGGAACGAGTTTCCCGGTATGTTGTTGTCTCAACAGATGCCTCCACCACGGGCTGGGGCGCCATGTGCAATGGACATGCTGCCGCG
Organism: Meda fulgida; assembly: GCA_030578275.1. Classification (NCBI taxonomy): domain Eukaryota; kingdom Metazoa; phylum Chordata; class Actinopteri; order Cypriniformes; family Leuciscidae; genus Meda; species Meda fulgida. Next base: position 8,608,510 of record CM060637.1, on the reverse strand, counting down.
GGCTCCTGGACAGGACCCCAGCGCCTATGGCATGTCAATTGCCTTGAGTTGCTGGCAGTACGCCTTGCCCTGCACCGCTTTCGGGCGCTGCTCAAGGGTCAACACGTACTAGTCCGATCAGACAATACCGCCACTGTAGCGTACATCAACCATCAAGGTGGTCTACGCTCCCGCGGTATGTCGCAACTCGCTCGCCACCTCCTCTTATGGAGTCAGAAGCATCTGAGGTCCCTTCGAGCTATTTACAGTCCCGGAGCCCTGAACTGTGCAGCCGACGAGCTCTAACGGCTTCAGCCCTCCCCGGAGAATGGCGACTCCATCCCCAGTCGGTTCAGCTGATTTGGGACCAGTTCGGGGACGCACAGATAGATCTGTTTGCCTCCCACGACTCGACCCATTGCGACTAGTATTATTCCCTGACCGAGGGCACGCTCGGCACGGATGCTCTGGCGCACAGCTGGCCGCGGGGCCGCAAATATGCGTTTACCCCAGTGAGCCTTCTCGCGCAGGTCTTGCGCAAGGTCAAGGAGGACGAGGAGCAGGTCCTTCTGGTTGCGCCGTACTGGCCCACCCGGACTTGGTTCTCCGAACTGGTGCTCCTCCTGACAGCAGCTCCTTGGCCAATTCCTCTGAGGAAGGACCTTCTTTCTCAGGGACGGGGCACCCTGTGGCACCCTCGTCCCGGTCTTTGGAACCTCCACGTGTGGCTCCTGGACGGGACGAGGCAGGTTTGAGTACCTTACCACCAGCGGTGGTGGCTACCATCACTTCCGCTAGAGCGTCGTCCACGAGACACGTCTACGCGTTGAAGTGGAACCTCTTCGTTAACTGGTGCTCTTATCGCCAAGAAGACCCCCGGAGGTGTTCGATCAGTTTCGTGCTTTCCTTCCTTCAAGATGGGTTGGAGCGAAGGCTGTCTCCCTCCACCCTCAAAGTTTATGTTGCCGCTATTGCCGCACACCATGACTTGGTGGGAGGTAAATCTTTAGGGAAGCACGACCTGATCATCAGGTTCTTGAGGGGAGCGAGGAGACTGAATCCTCCTCGCTCTCCTCTCGTTCCCTCTTGGGACCTCGCAGTGGTTCTAACTGCCCTGCAGAGTGCTCCCTTTGAGCCTCTGCAATCAGTGGAGCTTAAGTTCCTGTCAATGAAGACAACGCTCCTGGTTGCATTGGCCTCTCTCAAGAGGGTCGGGGACCTGCAAGCATTCTCCGTTGACGAAGCGTGCCTGGAATTCGGGCAGGCTTACTCTCATGTGATCCTGAGACCCCGGCTTGGATATGTGCCCAAGGTTCCTACCACTCCCTTCCGGGACCAGGTGGTGAACCTGCAAGCGCTGCCCTTGGAGGAGGCAGACCCAGCCTTGGCACTGCTCTGTCCAGTACGCGCTCTCTGCCCCTATGTAGACAGGACGCAGTGTTTCAGGACCTCAGACCAGCTCTTTGTCTGTTATGGTGGGAAGCTGAAGGGAAAGGCTCTCTCCAAGCAGAGGTTGTCTCACTGGATAGTGGACACCATTGCTTTGGCATACCAGCAGCAAGGTCGACCGTGCCCCCTTGGTGTGACTGCCCACTCCACCCGGAGAGTGGCATCCTCTTGGGCTCTAGCGCATGGCACCTCGCTAACAGACATCTGCAGAGCTGCAGGCTGGGCGACACCTAACACATTCCCCAGATTCTACAATCTCCGAGTGGAGCCTGTGTCCTCTCATGTACTCGCTTCAACTAGCTAGTACTGGACCCGCTCAGGTGTCTTCGCTTGCTCGCCATTCCACTCCACGGACTGGATACGTGCGATATTCTCCTCAGGTGAGCTTTCCCGCAAGCCCTGAGTTCCTCCAGCACCCCTGATGCTAGCGCCAGTGTCTATTGCCTGGGCGTCGGCTAGGTGCCTCCCGTGTGCATGGTCCCTCCCCGGAGCTACCCCCACACGTGTATTTCCACTGTAAGCCTCTCTGAGCAAGCCACCTTGCCACCCCTGAGGTTGAAATATTCCACCTGCGGCTGGACACCTCAGTGTTCTCCATATGTTTCCTTCGGGTCATATGAAGGAACCCCCCCCCCCCTGGGTTGGTGTTAATTGCATATTTCCTCTAACTATGGGATATGCTTCCCAGTGTACCTTGGTATTCCTGTGCTAAATAGGAGTCCTTCGTCCTTAAAAGTCTTACAAGGGCTCAGATTTACGCAGGGCACTGGAAGACAGCTGTGAAGGTGGCATGATTAGACTGATAACCCCATTCGTCATCATCCGACGTAACTCGGAGTGACAACGAAAGGGAACGTCTTGGTTACGTATGTAACCCTCGTTACGTTACGTCTTCCTGCCACTTCCGCTGTACCGCGGGGATCGCCTGAGAGATCACCTGATCGCGAAGAAACATAACTGCATGTTGCCGGCGTCCTCCTTTTCAACGAAAGGGAACGTCTTGGTTACGTATGTAACCCTCGTTTCCTGAGTAGGGAACGGAGACGTTACGTCTTCCTGCCACTTCCGCTGTACCGCGGGGATCGCCTGAGAGATTGCCTGATCGCGAAGAAACATAACTGCATGTTGCCAGCGTCCTCCTTTTATACCCACGAGGTGGGGCGGAGTTACGTCATGCAAATTCCTTAGACCCATGGCATTTCTTTGCCATTGGCTCGTTTTTGTATACATTCGAAGTCGATAGGTGTTCTAAGCGAAACCCCATTCGTCGTCATCCGACGTAACGTCTCCGTTCCCAACTCAGGGAACGAGGGTTACATACGTAACAGAGACGTTATCTGAGAGTAGGCATCTCATTTTTTGAGTAAAAAAAGCATTATTTATGAATAATTTTTACAATATTAAATAAATATGAAGAAAAATTGCTCTGTTTATCTCACTAGTGTGCTTTAATGTTTAATCATGGTGTTTGTTATAAAATGCTGTTATTTAAAAAAAAAAAAATGGCACAGTCACACTTGTGGTGTTCCCGTTTAAAAATGGCCGGCCATTGAAAGTGAATGGAGAGACTGAAGATAGGAGAAAAATGTAGTTTTCAGGAGCATGTTCATTATGTTCATGTACACATACAGGTCCTTCTCAAAAAATTAGCATATTGTGATAAAGTTCATTATTTTCCATAATGTAATGATAAAAATTAAACGTTCATATATTTTAGATTCATTGCACACCAACTGAAATATATCAGGTCTTTTATTGTTTTAATACTGATGATTTTGGCATACAGCTCATGAAAACCCCAAATTCCTGTCTCAAAAAATTAACATATTTCATCCGACCAATAAAATAAGTGTTTTTAATACAAAAAAAGTCAACCTTCAAATAATTATGTTCAGTTATGCACTCAATACTTGGTCGCGAATCCTTTTGCAGAAATGACTGCTTCAATGTGGCACTGCTGAAGTGTTATGGAGGCCCAGGATGCTTCGATAGCGGCCTTAAGCTCATCCAGAGTGTTGGGTCTTGCGTCTCTCAACTTCCTCTTCACAATATCCCACAGATTCTCTATGGGGTTCAGGTCAGGAGAGTTGGCAGGCCAATTGAGCACAGTAATACCATGGTCAGTAAACCATTTACCAGTGGTTTTGGCACTGTGAGCAGGTGCCAGGTCGTGCTGAAAAATGAAATCTTCATCTCCATAAAGCTTTTCAGCAGATGGAAGCATGAAGTGCTCTAAAATCTCCTGATAGCTAGCTGCATTGACCCTGCCCTTGATAAAACACAGTGGACCAACACCAGCAGCTGACATGGCACCCCAGACCATCACTGACTGTGGGTACTTGACACTGGATTTCAGGCATTTTGGCATTTTCCTTCTCCCCAGTCTTCCTCCAGACTCTGGCACCTTGATTTCCGAATGACATGCAACCACTGAGCAACAGTCCAGTGCTGCTTCTCTGTAGCCCAGGTCAGGCGCTTCTGCCGTTGTTTCTGGTTCAAAAGTTGCTTGACCTGGGGAATACGGCACCTGAAGCCCATTTCCTGCACACGCCTGTGCACGGTGGCTCTGGATGTTTCTACTCCAGACTCAGTCCACTGCTTCCGCAGGTCCCCCAAGGTCTGGAATCGGGCCTTCTCCACAATCTTCCTCAGGGTCCGGTCACCTCTTCTCATTGTGCAGCGTTTTTTTGCCACACTTTTTCCTTCCCACAGACTTCCCACTGAGGTGCCTTGATACAGCACTCTGGGAGCAGCCTATTTGTTCAGAAATTTCTTTCTGTGTCTTACCCTCTTGCTTGAGGGTGTCAATGATGGCCTTCTGGACAGCAGTCAGGTCGGCAGTCTTACCCATGATTGCGGTTTTGAGTAATGAAACAGGGTGGGAGTTTTTAAAAGCCTCAGGAATCTTTTGCAGGTGTTTAGAGTTAATTAGTTGATTCAGATGATTAGGTTAATAGCTCGTTTAGAGAACCTTTTCATGATATGCTAATTTTTTGAGATAGGAATTTTGGGTTTTCATGAGCTGCATGCCAAAATCATCAGTATTAAAACAATGAAAGACCTGAAATATTTCAGTTGGTGTGCAATGAATCTAAAATATATGAAAGTTTAATTTTTATCATTACATTATGGAAAATAATGAACTTTATCACAATATGCTAATTTTTTGAGAAGGACCTGTATGTGCATGTGTGCTTACAAGCATCGAGCTCTTGGACCTGTACATGCATACACACATGTGACCCAAACACACACACACACACACACGCGCGCGCGCAGGCGCGCACACACACGCGCGCGGGCGCGCACACAAACATACACACACACACGCACACACTCAAAATAATATTTCATGTTCTTTGTTACATCACAGTTTTCAGACAAAATATTATGACATTGTGTTTTGGGACTTTTGGGATGTGTTTTGGGATGTTCTCACACAAAGACAAAAAATGTTTTAGCACAGACACATATAAATGCCTCACAGAGCCTTGCTTGTCATTCATTTTGTAGCAGCACAATGGCAAAGAAGCTCTGTGCATAATGTTCTTCATAGACACTAGAGAGGAAACCTACCGTGCCTCATAGCTGGGGATGAAGACAGGACAAAGTTCCATCTTTCGACCAAAATTTAACCGTAGCATCAGCTGGGCCCTCATCATCAGAAGACTGCTGATCATCAGTTGTTTAAAAGTCTGTAGCTCAGTGGGGCCTTCTTCTTCTGATACGTCTTCAATGCTTCTAATGCTCATAATATTTTGTCTGAAAACTGTGATGTAACAAAGAACATGAACGATTATTTTGAAACAGGGTCACTGCCAGTTTGCGTGTGTGTTTGGGTAGCGTGTGTATGTATATGTATCCACACATGCACAGGTCCAAGAGCTCGATGTTTGTAAGCACACATGCACATATGTGTACATGAACATAATGAACATGCTCCTGAAAACTACGTTTTTCTCTTATCTTCAGTCTCTCCCATTCACTTTCAATGGCCGGCCATTTTTGACCGGGAACACCACAATAACTCTGTGCCATTTTGTACAAAATAAAAGTTTTTCAAAATAAACTTCCTGGTGAAACATTAAAGTAGACTAATGTGATAAACATTAGTCTTTCATATTTTATTTAATATTGTGAAAATTATTTATAAATAATGCTTTTTTTACTAAAAAAATGAGATGTCTACTCTCAGATAAATGAGACCTATGATTAATGAGATGCAAATAGAAATATAAAACCAGTCCTAATTGAAAGAAAACAAGTTGACAAAAAGATTGAATCCAATAATGGGTGATGATATAGCATAACAAGTTATTTATAAGCTACTTTTTATAGTCCGGTAATTTTTGACTGGGAAAATCACAAGTGTAATAGGGTTTTGAACACAACACAAGGGTTAAAGAAATGTTTGTATGCCTTAGTAACCTTTTGTCATAACTCATCCTCTATGAAACAACTTTCCTTTTCGGCTGACGTCACATGGGATAATTCCCATCATAATTTTTATTCCCGGTGAAATTGTAGTTTCATTTGGAAAAAAACGTCACATTACTGACGTTAGTCAATTAGTCATCATTAGTCAAAATGGCCTGCAGATGCAGTTCCATATTGATTTATTTCTAATATTTTTAATTGCTTGTACTTTTACTTTTTTACTCTAGACATTCAGGTTCCACGTTGCATACTATTTGTTAATAAGTCTGCGCTGCAGAACTTTTTAACAAATGGCCCCTCTACACCTCCAAGCCTGGAAAACCAAGCCTGAAAATTAGGCATCTGTATCATAAATCTTGGAAAGTTATGATAATTTGCAATTCACTCCCTCATCAAAGGCAATATTACCCTAATTTATTATCTTCTCGCGCGTGAGGCGCTCAGAGGCCGTGGAGATAAGAGTCTATCAGGAGGAGGATTGATTTTCATTAACAGATTGTAATAAAGATGAACTGCTCGGCCCACACGCTGACCAAAAGCCACACTTTATTGTAATTGGGCCAATTTATTTCATGAGCCACTGCCTCCACTTTTTTAGTCTCTCCCCTTTCCTTTCTTTTCTCTCTCTCAGTTCATTACTGTAATGTTTCAACCACATCATTTATTCTCTTCCCATATTTCAGCTGCCAGACAAAATATATTCACTATTTCACTTCTGTCTTCACAGTATGCACTATTTACTTATAGACGTAGGCCTACATTATATTTCAATTTGTGCAGTGCAAACTGTAACCATTTAAACAATTTAAGCGATTAACTAAATATTCTGCTATAAAAGCCCTAAATTACATGGAAGGACTCGAATTGGTGAAGCTTTTCATTCTTTTATTTACAGAAAACATCTGATTGAACCAATTCACTATATCAGGCTTTCCAACATTTGAAAAAGAGAACCATTCTGGATGAACTAATTCATTAAAATGAAATGTCGAACCAAAGCTACATAAATAAGAGAGATCCATTTAGTGTGAATTGATAGAATGAATCATACCACCACTACATGAATGAGTTCAGGACTAACCAATTCGCTAGGATGAATCAGATTTACAAGTCTATGGGAAATAAGAGGGCTGTTTTGTTTATGATGAACCGATTCACTAAAATGAATTACTTTAAAATCTTAAGGGCCGTTCACACAGAACACGTTTTCCCATTCTATTCCATTGTTTTTTCCATGTAAATACACGCATAACAGACATGTTTTACCTTTGCGCAAGTGTCTCATGGATGACGTCACTGAGTCTGGAATTGAATACTTCCCTACTATATAGTATGCGAAAAACAGTAGCCTAGGCTAAAAGTACCCGGATGACCTAATACTTCCGGCGAGATTCTGAAGTGCGCATACGATGGACACTTAGGCCCAGTTCCAAATGGCACACTCCAGACTTGTGGACTTCCTCAGAGTCCACACTTTGGTGACGTCATGTAGTGCAGACCTATAGGGCCCTTAGCGCGAGGGCGCATTGAGAGGTATTTTTGGGACAGACTCTCTCGTCACGCCGGAAACAGGAAGACGGTCTGATTGTTGTAATGGACAGGAGCTACAGGTTCGGGGAAATATGCTGCCTATTGTTGTTGTAAATACATATGACTCAGTAAAGCCATGACATTCTGTTCTATTTATTTAATGAATCATAATGCGATCGTATTATTCAGCTTGCTATTATTAGCCTATGTTTGAGACATCAACCACTGGTTGATGATCATAATGTTTGTATAAACTTGTCATAAAAACCGTAATGATAATTACACTTAAATATTTTCTTCTCAGCCATGTTAACAATTGTCCGTGAGCGAAATCTCCTCCCATCCGTTTTCTGATTGGTATTTTGCAAGGATTCAATTTAAGTCCATGAGACCGAAAGTCCGCATGAAGTGCGCCATTTGGGACAGGGCCTTAATTATCACATGAGGATTTATGAATGGCAGTGAAGAAACGCAACTGACGTTGGTAGGTCACATGATAATGACAACATGGCGGGTACGGATTACATTACACACATTAATATTATATAGAACAGACTTTTTTAACGGTCGTGAATTAAGTTCAAATTCAAATGTAGTTCCTGCTCAGGCAGCACGCGATTTCGGACACACTGAAAGTGTACTAAAACACGGCGCTAAAGTTAAAAGAAGTTGAACTTCACGTCTCCAGACCTTGCTTTTTTTCCATTCCACTGACCTTTTCACACTTTCGTTTCACATTTTCAACAGCGCATTAAAACGCGTTTTGTGTGAACCGGCACTTACAGTGGCTTTCATATGACTCACTAGAATGAATCGGACACACGCCACGTCAAATAATTATTAATACCTGTAAACTGGGAATATTTGGAGAGCTTTTACTTGTACCACGTGACCGCTATAACACCTGACTGCAGCACATTCATTTAGGCGTTGATAGTGCTTCCACAGAAGCCCATCATTTTCAGTCCAAAGACGGCTCCGAGTACGTCATCTCGAAATTACGATGACATGGCGGTAACGCAGCATTGCATGCGAAGTACAATCATGTGACATGAACAACAATCAACACCGTACAAATAATGTTTCAGTATGGTTTTAAGAGGATTTTGTGCTAATACCTTTTCACAACTCTATGTTCAGTACAATGCGATAAATATTACTTTAAGAACCAAACACAAATAGACTTCATACTTAAATTTAAAATTTTATTGTAAAATTGAAAAAAAGAGAGAGAAAGAGAGAAGCCCATTAAGTGTTTCTTTTCAATGCATACATTTTCTAAACATAACCAATAAATAGGCGATTCATAAACAGATTATTGTCAGGAATAAATAAATAAATAAATAAATATTCATAAATTAATTGGCAAATCATTAGATGAGTAGGCATAACAGTAAAACAATGTAAGCAGCAAGTATTTGAGAAATGTCAACGGGATGTTTGGTTCCTCAGGCATTTGTCTTGGACATATCTTCTCTGTCTCAATAAAAGAAATAAAGAAATAAACAGAAACACTGTCCATTTCAGTTGTTCATGCGGCACCAATCACATCGCAGAGACAGACGGTGCACCTCTCATTCTCTTTTCTTGGAAAATATATTAAAAAAAACATTAACAAGGAAACTGAAAACAACTGTAAACAGCATTGTCTCATCCAGGCTTTAAGAACAGCGCAGGGAGTGCCTGGCTCTCCCACTGCACATTTCACACAGCAAAATCAATACTCTTGATATATATTTCCTTATGCTTTGTGCTGAGAAAACCAGAACTTTGACATGATCTTTATATAGCAAAAAAACCCGCCCCACCCCGAAAGCCACCCGCCCATCGACTACTCCCCCATAGAATCTGAGAAATGTGCTGCTGTTCCCTAATATACAGATTTCATATCTATAATAAGCTACTTTCCTTAGCATACAAACCATAGTTAAAGAATCATATCGTTAATATGAGTAGTACCTTTATAACACTTTAACCCCCCGAAGCTTTCCCACCCGTTCCCCCCCTTGAGCATGCTCACAGATCAGAGTTCGGCATGAAGATCTGAGCAACGAAATGTGAACGTGGTATGAATGAGAAAAACGCAAGTATGAAATGCTGGTGGTCTGGTTTCTCCAGAAATACCTGTAGTGCATAACCCCCTCCCTCCCCCCCTTGTTTCTCGCAAACGCAATTTGTATTAACGCCGTCGGTTCACCTTTCAACACATCAAGTTTCATTTTATATGCCTTTCCAATCTCATTTTTTTTCTTTCAAGCTGTAATGATATCATCCTTCAAACTTATTAAACTTCAGGCACTAGTTGCCATTTTTAATTTGTATTACACTTGCTTTTACATGCAGGCCAAATTTAATTTGATTTTAATAATTCACATCTGGCATGGAGAGATTCTGCGAGGAAGGCCCTTGCAACTTGAGGTTATTAGAGCGCCGATGCCCGAGGGCTGCATGTCTGTATATCACGACGTTCTGATATGCCACCACAGGACAGGAGAGGGGAGATGAAATGGAGAGAGTTCAGCAGAAAAAGGCCATTATAACCTGTGAATCGAATGCGATCCATTTCGGCGCGACCTGAGGCTAAAAAACGGCTGTGATATACAGGCGACGTTAATGTTTTCCAGCGAAACTTATTTCTGACGTCCGGGAGATTAAACATTTAACATACAGATATATTTTTAGGTAAGACAAACAGGTCAAATATCCACAGTGGAAATCAAATGAGGTCAAAACATGTGCTTTTCTGTCCTACCTAAATTCTAGAGCTCTGTTTTTGCATCTATTTCGGTGTATTTGTGAATTCCGTGAGGACCTGAATTTCCTGTACTTCTGTCAATATATTATCTTTCGTTTTGGCATTTCTATGAAGGCAGTGCGGAATTGACGAGGATAAAACTGAAAAAAAAAATGTATGAACTTTAGATGCATAGGAAAACAGGAACAGGAAAATAGTTAAAGACCCCATGAAATTGTTTGGCGGGTTGATGCGTTTCCTTTTGAAACAGGAAGTTGGGGCATGACAACTTGTTTTAAATAGCCAACCGCCTTTAGTTTACATCACAGCCACAATTTGCAACACTACAAAAATCCTACACTTAACAAGTATTTTGTCTAATTTTACACTTAAAAATAAATCTATTGAGGAGACAAAATGGACATATTCAAGATGCAATTTATTCTTAATCTATATATTTTTTAATATTTATAATATATCTTTTAGATAACTGGAAATCAACAATAAAAAAGACTAATTAAAAATGTTTCTGTGTAGTTAGTTGCAGATACAGCGGAATTAGTGGGAGGAGCATTCTGACTCAAGAGCATCTGATTGGACAAAAATCGACGAGTCATCAAACAGCCACCAATTCTGACTTCATCCTAGACTTCATCTACAATTTGCAGTCAATAATATTTTGGTCCGTTTTCCCAGAAGACTGTAAATAAGGTAACCTCAGAGCTAACACACAAACTAAGCATCACCAAACTCACGGGGTCTTTAAGATTTTTGTCAAGTGCTTCAGAGTTGTGTATATTTGTGACTTGTCTGAGAGCAAAGCATCAGCTGCGGTTAAGTACACTATAATGTCAGACTCTGTGGCTTTTTTATTGATGGATCAGTTTGCTCCAACTGTAACCCCCATGGATGCTATTTGCAAGCTGTTCGTGTGCTCTTTACAGGCTGTTTATTAGACCTTTGCAGACAGTTAGTGTCAAGCTAATCCATACCAGTCTGAGGAGCATATTCTTAGAAATAAGGGTTCAACTAGTTGTCCCACGGCGTTTTCTATATCTTAAACTCATTTATTAGTGAAATGAACTCTAAAAAAAATCAATGCGGAATTGATTGTGCAGGTTTCCGAGGCGAAATTTGATTATTATTTTGAAGATGGTCCCTGTAAAATTCTGATGTGCTTCAGAAATTGTAAGCAATAACAAGTTTGTCCCTTCTGTTGGTCTGTTACGAACCTCATCCAGGACATTTTGTGTGTTGTGTTAGGGTTTAAGGCTTGGTATCTACTGTATGTAACTGCTTGTTCACTTACCAGTGTGCTTTATCAGTTGATATTCAGCATTTGGCACCAACCATTTGATGAGTTTGTTCTTGAAAGATGCACGAAAATGGACGATATGAAAGCTCTGCTGGTCCCTCGTAATGGTAAAGTTGGGGCGATACTTTACGAAGCACGATCGTAAACCTGATGAAATCAAACTAGATCCCCTTTAGTAGAAAAAGCACTAAATCGGCGCACAAAAACAAAACGAACATTTCCCATCACTGTCAAGCGTTAACTGTATTTTTCAGATTATTTACCTGTGCGATGGTACAGCAGTTATATTGCGAATAGTTTGCGTTGAAGCCACAGGTACTTATTCTGCTCGATAAGTAAAGCTTTCACTGGATAAATATGTTAGTTTATGTGTACTGAATAACTATCCAAGGTTTCGCTAAACCAGCAACACTTCGCACATGCATATATAGTTATACTCAGCATTTGCTTTCTGGAATGTGGCCTATTTCTGACATCGGAGTAAAAAAAAAAAAAAAGATGATGGATGATGGACCCTTCCCTCCCTCTTTTTTTCATCATGAATGAAAATGACTGAACATGCTCCTAACAATCTCCAATCCACATATTCTACTCCACTAAAATAGTATAGCTTTTAAAATACTTTTTTTCTTCTTTTTTTTTTCTATTTTGTTTAAATATTCTGAAACCCAGTAGATATAAATGTAAAAGGAAAAGAAATCAAAATCCCTTTCCTCTGACCTGAAGCGAATATTTATGCTTTTTTTTCTTTTTCTTTTTTACTTATGTCATTAGTAGTAGTTTGTAGTATTAGTATTGTTATTAATACCATATATTTCTGTTGAGGAATAAAAATGTTTGGTCCTTTGGTCCCTTAGGGGTGAAAGATTGATCAGTTTCACTGAGGGCATGGAAACCTTGGTGACCACAGAATGTCCTGCGTTTGCTGAAAGACGGTGACAGGAGAAAAGGAAAGAGGGAAAGAGAAAGAAAGTCCGCTAGCGGGACAAGAAGAACTTCTTTTTTTTCCACTGCATTTTTCCTTGGTCTTCAAGTTTAACCCTCATTTGTCCAGTGTGATAAAAGCCACAAGCCTCTTCCTTTAAATAGCATATGTGTGTATAATATGTATATAGAAATCGAAGTTGTTCTCGCTTTTTTCTTTTTTCTTTTTGTTTGTTGCTTGACTGACGGTTCGAAGCTCAGCGAGAGACAGGACATGTTGAGTTCTCTGTCTTTAGAGAGATCTTCCTCTTGTCTTTCGTGCGCTGTGCCGAGTGTGGTTTGTCCACTGGTGCCGGTTCACCCGCAATCCTCCTCTGTACTGAACATCTTCGTAAAATAAATGCTGATATGTCTTCAAAAAAATCCATTCATGTTGTTCTAGTTTGTTTTGAAAGAAAAAGTTAAATTCCTTTTGAGATTTCACTCTTCAAATCCTGTAAAAGAAATAAATGAAAACTGAAAACATAAAACTGTATATATTAAATTATAATATTTAATAAACGTGTTTATTACACACAATGTAATAATAATTGTAATAATAATGACACATTAATAATAATAATACTTTAATTTATATATATATATATATATATATATATACACTTTGATATGTATATATTTTTTCTCTAATATATGCATATAGTACATAAACTACAAAATATACTCAAAGTACTATAATATATACTACATTTGTTTCATGTTTAATAACAACAACAACTACATATAGCCTACATACTTATTTTAAAATAATAATATATATAAAATGCATTACATTTTATTAAAATATAATATATAATATATAGATTATTTAATTATTAAATACATACATAAATGCACACAGACTCATTCTTATACAAATTCAATATACTGAATGTTTAATAAATCATAGAAACAAGTCTCAATATCTTGGTCAAATATCTTGTGTCTTCCAGTGAAGAATGGTACCTGTGCTGTTGCTGAGAGCCCAGTGTGGGATGGGCCGTGTCAGTACGGGCGGCTCGCATCCTTCGGCCGTTTTAACTGTACTTTCAACCTCTTCATGCCGATCTGAAAGCCGTTCATGGCCTGGATAGCAGCCTGTGCACTTGCTGGGTTGTCGAAGCTCACGAAGCCTGCAACGAGAACAGACGTGAACCAAGTCGTTTGGATACTAAAACTAACTATATGACATCATATTAAAAAAACAGTAAAACATTCAAACCAAGCCAAAAAATTTTTTTTTTATTGAACATATTATATTGCATCTTTAACTCTAATATCACTATATATATGCATCTGTGTGGGCTACTTTTGAGCATATTTAAGACTCTGGTGGTATAGAACAGGGACAAATCGCCCCATAGGACTTTGAAACGGGGCCACCCACGGCATACAAACCACATCCGCCCATGACAACCACAGCTGCCCATTCGAACCCATCGACTTTTAAAAGCCAGTGACCAAAAAGCCGCATTAAAGCGCGGATGCACTTTCGCTGGCATCACGAGCTCCATCAGGAACCGGTCGTGAACCGTGAAAAAAACGGGTGCTTCCATCGGCAGTCAGCCACCTGAGAGCAGAGTGGCCTAGGCTCTTAACCGAGTCTGCAAATGCCCCCATTTCGAGGCTTGTATCTATAAGACGGGAGGGCCCACGTGGAGGTGAAGTAGGGGATAAAGCCACAAGGCTGCTTAATGGGGAATCAGTGCTCTCAGCCAAGTCCCATCGGTCCATCCCGGGCCGCGGCCCCCACCGCAGATTAATTACTCTACCGAGCGCCTGTTACCCAGACCTGACATTATGCAGTAAATGCATAGTGTATAAGTCAATACCGCAAATAGGTTCTACTTCACAAATTTATATCTTATTAACCTCCCCCAGGAGATGGGAGCTGCTATTAATTGTGGCTTGGGAAATGTCTCCCCCTGGAGCGGGAACAGATGTTGATCCATAATGGGCCTTTTTGCCTCACTTAGGACTTTTTTTCTAAAAGCAGCGCTCCGGTTTGTGGCTAGACATAGAATACAGAATGGAGTTTACAGCGCGAAAGGGACAGAGACCGATTATTGGTTGAACTGGGACGGGTTGCACGTGAAAGCATTACTTAATTCAATTACGAAATGCTTCCTCACTTTTTTATCATTTTTTTGCAACTTTTTACTGATATTAGGTGCACACATTTGGATTTATGGTGAGTGAGAGAAGATTATGAGCCCAAGTTAGTGTAATGGCGATAGTCTCAGTTTTGCTTTATATAAACTTGAAAGAAATGCATGCTGATTTGCCTCACCAAAACATTTGCTCTGGTTGGTGGCTCTATCCATGAAGACCTTGGAGGAGATGACTGTACCAAATGGAAGGAACATCTGCATGAGCTCGTTGTCACCAAATTCCTGCGGTAGATGGTAGATGAAGAGGTTGCAGCCCTCTGGTCCTGCAACACAAACATTGTTATTCACCACGAAGTTTCCATTCAAGACAAGTGACAGAGATAACAAATGTTTGTTTTTTTAAATATAAGAACTTAAATGTAAATCATAGACCTTAGTCAGGGTTGCGCCATATTTAATGTTTGTCAGGAAAGAAAACGAGACTGAGTGATAGAAGTACAGTGCGTTCAAGGGATTGAAGTGCGTTTAACAACGTACCGATTGTCCAGCCGACGAAACGTCTTTCTGAAAAAAAAAATTCAGTAGACAAAAACTCCATGAAATAGTTTTGACGGTTGTGAGTTATGAAATTGATGTGATCTAGGACCTTCATTCAGTGCATGTCATTGTAAATAAAGTGGCTGCATCCGAAATCGCAAACCCTACTATGTAGTAGGCGAAAAACAGTGTGACAAAAGAAGTATGTCCGAATTCATAAAACAGTAGGCAAAGAGTACCCGGATAACCTACTATTTCCAATGAGATTCTGAAGTGTGCATACGATGGACACTTTACTATCCCATGAGGCCACGGGAGAGAATTTAGAAATGAAGGTGAAGTGACGTAACTGACGCTGGTTGGTCACATGATAATGACAACATGGCGAATGTTGTACGTCCGGATTACATTCATACTACACACATTCATAAAATATAGAACATATTTTTTAGCAGTCACAAAGTAATTACATAATATTTAAAGTACCTACTCAAGAGTTTTTGCGATTTTGGACGCAGCCTATAGGTATATCCCTCATAGCCTCGTTTTCATCCGGGTTCAATTCAATATGGCGTCTAACCTAACTAAGGTCTATATTGTTCATTTCAGGCATTTCATTCAATTTATAATATTTCAGCAAAATTACTATTTTCTCATCATCATGGATGTCATATTGATGCATATGCATAAAAGCGAATGAAAAATCTCTCACCCTCACCTTCTCTCTGCTGCTGCTGTTGAATGACTTGTGGCTGTGGCAAGCTTTGGCCAATAGGGGTCAGTGTGGTCGCTGGGTAGATGGCTGTACGTACAAAGAGAAAATTTGTGAGCACACAGACAATATTTATGTGATACAGCATTGAACAAGGCTATGAGAGAGAGAGAGAGAGAGAGAGAGAGAGAGAGAGAGAGAGAGAGAGAGAGAGAGAGAGAGAGAATAAAAAAGAATCAAACAAACGCGTGGTTGGTCAAAAACAACCATCCATTTAAAGTAAGCAGCACAAAATACAAATCACCCTTATCATTCGTGTGTGTGTGTGTGTGTGTGTGTGTGTGTGTATATATATATATATATATATCAGGGGCGTTCGGTCCATATAAGCTGCTAATGTTATTCTACTAACGGTATGGAAATAAAACAAAACTGTAAAATAATCATAAATGTTGTGTTTCTGTATTATTAAAAATACATATAAAGGTATATGTTTTTATTGTGCGCCGCTCGAACACCTTTCTAGAGTCGCAACATCAGCTATTTCTACATGCAGTGTGCGTCCTGGTCGATGATTCGCGCTGATACTGTAACGGTTTGTTTCATTTTTAGAGTGATTAGGCCTATTTATTCTACGGTAACAACAACATAGTCTGTCATAATCTGTGTGTAAACAATTTCTACAAAATGAAGTGATGACAATGAAATTAAATCGAGTTATAAAGGTTCAGTGTGTACTTCCCACGCATCATATGACGGTGACACTCCAAACACTTATAGCTTTGAGAAGAGCTCTGCTTTCAAAACAAGCTTTTCCAGTAAAAAGCTACTTTTCCCCAACGATTAGCTGTACAGCAGACTATTTAGGCCATCATGTCTAATCAAATATTCCAGTTACATTTTCTAGCAGTATTCTAGCTTTTTTTATTTATTATTTATATTTAGTATAAATTATTTCTTTCTAACAAACATTCGATTCATTGGATATAATATAGAATAATATACTTGGATAATAGTAGATAAACACTGATGTCTCCAGTAGCGATCAAAATAGAGTAGCCCTAAATCCTTTTGAAAGTAACTAGACATTTAACATGTAACATTATATTGTTACACCAGTAGGTGTCGACAAGTGACTGTTAAAAATGTATTTTCATTTAATTATTTATTCACGAAATTCGTTCAAAACGCTAATTCGTTCAGCAGCCTAATGAAACAAATTGTGCATCTCTAATATATATATATACACGTATATATTACGGAGATTTTTTTATTTTTATTTATAATACTTATGCTACTTATAGTTATTATATTACACTTTTTTTAAATTCTTAATTAAAAAAATACTTCAGCATTCATTTAACCTGACACCTGCTATGGTGTTTCTTCTTGGTCGTGTCTTTCTGCCGATGCACTGTACCCTTTTGCACGTCGTTATTCCCTCAACTCAAACATCACAATCACATCTCTTACGAGTGCTTGTGATGGCACATCTCAACAGGTAAATGTAGGCTACGTTCAATAAAACATATTAGGAATACTTTTAGCTATGTTGCTATGTGTCACGAGAGTAAGCAACTGAGAAGCTAACACTCTTGTTTAGAGCGAACGCAAGCATTTCGCTTATTATAAACCCATTCAACCTATCTGAATTGGGTGACTCCCCACTCAGCATACCTGGTTAAAAAAAGTCACCGCTCACCACTGATACACATATTTCAGAAGTTCACCTGTATATTGCTGCACCCCGGTGAAGGCCTGCTGTAGGGTGTCTGCAGCTGTGGGGCTTTGGGTGGAGTAAGGGGACAGTCCGTTGGTGTACATGGCCTCGACTGCTGGGTGTCCATTGGGTTGGTGAGGGATGCTGGTGAAGCCGTTGACGATAGGAGTGACGATGCTGGGGACGGCTGATGTGGTGATGTTGGCAGGTGGTGAGCTGAGGCCTGAGCCAAGATAACAAACATAGACAGCACATTTTAGGTCAGTACAGCTTCCAAACAAAGTGTACAAAAAGTCTGCAATTTCACATTAAAACATAAAATGTATATACACATTTTAAAATGCTGTCGATGTGGGATGAGGTCATATACAGCATTCTCTTTTAGCCAGTTAGCTTGAGGCTAATGCTATTGTACTGATAAACGATCACTAAATTCAATTGTAACATATATATATATATATATATATATATATATATAGACACACACATACACACACACACAAACAAATATAAAATTTACCTCAGTCTGTCTATCTATCTATCTATCTATCTACACACACACACACACACACACACACACACACACACACACACACACACACACACACACACACACGCACACACACACACACACACACACACAAAAACAAACACAAACACACACACAGTGAATTTTGTTAACAATATAGGATTAAGGTTCAATGTTCATTGAAATGAAACAAAGTGTATATTACATTATTTTATATTATATTAATTGTTCAATTATCATTTAATAATAATAATATTATTTATATATAATCTATATATTTGTAATTATATATTATAGATAAGATACAGATACAGTATTACTTATACAAGTAATTATAAAGTTTTATAATAACTCATTAAAGAGTCATTAAGAATCATCATTAGACTATATTATGCTGAATTAATGTCCATGAAAACTAATGGAAATGGCATTGAAGTTTGATTAATATATCAAACTTTATATATAGATGAATGTAGATGAACTGCTGAGCTGTCAATCATTCTCAGAAAAATATTTTGCGACCCATCTGCAAAAGAATCCTTTAATAGACCCTTGCTAGCATGGGTCGGTGTTTGATCCCAAGCCTTGAGCGTTTCTGAGCTGTGGCTGTGCGCATCGGTACAAACTACAAAACAGTTCCCAAAGGATACCATTTCAATCTGGATCCGCGAACAATGCTGGAGGATGGTCGTCATGGAAACCCCCAGCATGCCTCAATTACAATGTGGCGAAAGACCCTATAAAAAAGTCTTTATAGAAATATGACCGAGCTGATGGATTCGAACAGGCTGTAGTGCCGTTCACTTACAGCATGACAGAGTGTGAACCAAGCTCTTATTGAACAGAGAAGTTCCCAAAACTGTACTCAAGCCTCCCACTGCTGTAACCTGGGGGAATTCCAGTGGGCCGAGGAGAGCTCTTTACTCTCGTTTGTGCTATTTCCTATTCCTAAGCTTTTTCGCGATTGTTTGCTTCCCACACAGCACACTGATGAATTAGATGACGCCTCTGTCCTATTCTTCCTCAGCCCAACCGACCACACGTGCAGCTGCGTGCTGTTATAATGTTGGGAATCTATCATTGTGATGTGACACTCTGGAAAAGCTGAACGCTGACGGGAGGATCCAGCCCGCAGGAAGGGTTAGGAAACAGACTGAGCGAGTCACCGGAACTAGAACACCGGAATAAGACTTCAGTAGGCATCAACAAAAAGCTAGCAAGACAAGACAAATGATACAACTAGAGTGATACGAATAGAGTTAGCTCTGAAAAAGTGGGTGATCTCATACAGATGGTGTTGTTGAATTGCACTGCTCTTCAATTGTTCACTATGTAAACATGCGCTAGACAGACATATTTTATACGTTTGTTTTTAAAGTTTTGTGCATGATACAGCCTTTAAAAAAAACATGATCTGTTTTCCCCAAATGTTTTCCTAACCTCTATGTTCTGATATATATATATATATAACCTGCTGTACGGATAAATAATTTGATGTTAGCAACAAATTCGGCTAAGCAAACCAAAACAATTAAACCCTCTGGTGCTCCGCGCCTAGTGGTCAAAAACTACAGATTTTTAATTTTATTTCAATGAAATGAATGTACTATATTTTAGTTTGATAATATTTTGATTTAATATTTTGTATTTTTAGGGGATTTTATGGTACTCAATTATATCTATGCAGAATCCATTTATTCACTTTTTGTGACTTAAGTTAGGTCTCTTTTTAAAGACTACACTTGGCAGATTATTGCTGAAGTGAAGTTTTAAAAAGCAAAACAAAAAACTTACAGAATTGTTTTGAATGTACTGTTATTTATGAAAAATGCATAAAATATAATTACATTTTTTTATGAAATATATATTTTCCAAAACATGTTTAACTCTAAAACTGTGAGAAAATCAAATCCATAAAGTTGTGTTCAAAATTTGAGCTTGATATCTCAAAAAATTAGCTTTCAGTATGATTTTTTTGGCCGCAGTACCAAACATTTCCACTAGATGAAATTTGTTTCCCATTCATTTCCAATGCAGTCATTTTGTACAAGTGTGACTTTTTTTCAGGAACATTTAACCTTTTCAAATCATGTCCATGTTTTTTTTCCGTGTGTGTTCACATTGCAAATGGCAAAACATTTATGAAGTTTCGTACCATTCAATGAAGTAAAGAATTCTTTAAAAAAACAAAACGTTACATTTTTCACTAAAAAACTGATAGAACAGCACCAGGGGGTTAAAATAGATTGAGCTATTTTTAACAGTTATTTCCTTTAGGTTAGGGGAACGTTCCCATAATGTTCCCCTAAACTCTATATTCCGATATATTTAACCTGCTGTATGTCATGTCTTGTATTATTCACACAATAGTCTGTAGTTTTAAGTCTAAACCTTTCTGGAATTTACTCACTGGCCTATAAAAATATGCAACATGCAAAAT
Organism: Meda fulgida; assembly: GCA_030578275.1. NCBI lineage: Eukaryota > Metazoa > Chordata > Actinopteri > Cypriniformes > Leuciscidae > Meda > Meda fulgida. Next base: position 8,588,054 of record CM060637.1, on the reverse strand, counting down.
GATGGGCAACACACACAAGTTGAATAAACTGTTGACTAACATGCTTTAATTAGTATTTCTCTTACTATATCCATCATTTTGAATAGGCATTCTGGGGTTGTTTCATTAAAAAAATGTACAGTATGTGACAAGGTTTTGGAATAGAGCTAATGTTCATAATGTTTTTGAAACTGTGTTGATAAAATCAAGTAAATCAGTTTACTATTCTATATTGTACACATTTTTACGTGTAATTCACAGATCAAGAGAACCAATAGGCGATTCATAGTGTGTGGCCAATTACGCACTGTATCGTCCTTCCCTTTGTGGTTCTGTGTGGTCCATATCATAGCAATTTGTTCCAGAAGGAGTAAATTTTGGCATCCAATTCCAAAACTCCAGAATAAATCCTTACGTTATTAAACAAATCTTTTATCTTTCACACCCGTTAGTATGTTGAGCACCACGACATGTCGACTATTCTGCAAATACTGTTATTTTATGTTAGGGAAGTGTAATTGGATTTACATTACTGCAATCTGCCCTCGGTGCATCATGCTGATTTTCACCCGATGGTGACTACAATGAGGAACAGCTTACCATATGCACCAAAAGGATTTATTATGCAAATTATACACTGAAATCAACAAGGAATGCTGGAACCGTATCGGTAAGCACTGCAGCCAAACCAATCACAATAACTAACTCCCATTACATCGATATTTTTATACAGAGGCTGGCTTATGTTTATTTCCTCCTGCAGAGGTTTGCTCTGGTGTAATACAACGCAATGAGAATATTTGGTTTTACTTTATTTCGATCCCTTTAACACATTCTGTTGACTGTAGATGCAGCTACATATCTACTAACTCTCATTAGTAAAGTAAAGTGTTAGTAAAGTACTAGTAGACTGGTAGGGTTAGGGTTAGAATAAGTTGACATGTAGTTGCAAAGTTACTTGTAGTCAGCAGAATGTCTGTTGGAGGACCATCACAATAAAGAGTTAGCAGATATTAAGCATAGAGTCTACTCATACTCTAATGAGAGTTATGCTAATCATATACTTTTATGGCAGTTTCACAAGATTTCGTCAAATCCTATACACCTATAAACTTGACCATAATTTACTCTTGTTTTTTTTTTTTAAACTAGTCTTCATGTCGTTCCAAGCCCGTATGACTTTTCCTCCATTAAACTAAAAATCATAGTGTTTCTATGTTCATTTTGTTTGGAGCTCGAAAGCTTCAGTCCCCATTCACTTCCAAAGAGCAGCATGAACATTCGGCTAAACGTCTTAATTTGTGTTCAACGGGAAAAAACTGACACCATTCGGGACTGTTTTGTATTAAGTTTTTCTCATGTTTGGAGACCGAAAAATGGCAACATACCAAAAGAAAAATAAATCAGTTTACATACGAGACTATTTCATCCAAATGCTGCAGAAATGCAACAGTGGGTATTAGTCTTTAACCATTTTTAAAGGTATTATAACAGCTCATTTAGCAAAGGACAGATAAATGTCTCCAAATGATCTTCAATGTACTGTAGTCTAATGGAACTTTTAAGAACACTTTAGGTTGTTAAAGTCTTAAATAGACGTCAATGTAACTGTAGGCCTCTAAACATTCATTTCAGGTATTTTACCGAACTAAATATTCATAAACATCGTGATTTTACAAGCAGTGTCTTCTTTAAACAGAAAATCAGCATCTTTAAAGGCACCAGGATGCGACACAACTTGTGCAGCTGCTCCTTTTGAAACGCATTCAGGCTTTGGTACGAGCACAATCTCGATTTCGCGGCCCCCGTGAGACAGAGAACAAAGTCAATGGGTTTTATGACCCTGAAGGCACACAAGGTGAACTCAACCGTCCCCATCATGTTCCGCGCCTCTCGGATGGCTCGCAAATACTGCATCTGACACCTCATTAACTTTGTCCGGGGCTTTAAACACAACAGAAACATCCGACATATGCTTAACCAAAGTGTAGCCTCTCATCTGTCCGTGACACATCTCCATTTAAACCGAGAGAAAAAACACAAAGCAGGACCGGAGGTTTGCGAAACCCATCAAGCCAATGTCAGGGTACAAACTTCAGGGCAGAGACAAATAACGTGACCAGCCTGGCTGCACAGTTTCAAGCCATTTAATCCCGCCGCTGACAATTAGACTGTCATGCCGTCAACTTGGAGCACTTTGTAGCTCAAGAGCTTGCACCTGCTGAACATTACTCTTATAAAAAAGAAACAAAACCGAGGAAAACATCACCATGCATCACGGTAGCGATACATCCTCTAATAGAGGGCGCCATCTGGCTGAGCTTGTACGCACCATCGCGCTTAAGTGCTTTACATCTGTTAATAGAGCGGCTGCGCCATTGTTTTCAGCGAGCACTCTTAACCCCTCTGTTGCTCTCCTAAACGCTGCATGCACCGCGGGACGTCACCACGTTACCCCCGGATGACGACGCACAGGTTTCTAGGTTACTCCGGATACTCAAGTCACAAATAGTGTTGTTGCACTAATATCATATCAAATCCTCTTCATAAAAATAAAAAAAATTGCCATTGTAACGATATTCTCTGAATTACCTTGGGGTAATGAGTAAATACCATGTATATGAATAAGATAATCATTCAGGACCATGGTATAGTATCTACTGATACTATCACTTTACCATTGTTCTGTCAGTACCTTTACTAAACTATAGTTATTATTACATGCTTAATAATAAACCGTGTTAATGTACAAAAATAAGAAATTGATTTCACATTTCAAAAAGTGAAAATGTATAAAAATTCATAGAATGTATTTATTCAAATTATAACAACATATTATTATTTTGAATCAATCTTACATGCTTAATATTAAAGTGTTAATGTACAAAACATTGTGAAAATGTGAATTTGTCAAATTACATTTTTTATAAAGAATTAAACATTTGATAAGGACATTATCCCACTTTTTAAAAAAAGTGAAAATGTATGAGATTAATAGAATTTATTTGTCGAATTTCAAAATTATTGAATAAAAATAATAGTTATAACAATAAACAATAAAAATCATAATAACAATTAAACATTTTATTATTATATATTATTACTGTTATCGCTATTATTAAGATTATTATGCTTAGTAATAAACAGTGTTCATTTACAGTATAATGAATTGATTTCACATTTTAAAAAGTGAAAATTTACTTATCAAAATAATAATAATAATAAAATAACATTAGTATTATTGTTATTGATCATCAATCTTATATTCTTAATATTAAATAGTCTTAATGTACAAACATTTTTAAAAATGTGCATTTAATTTATTATTGTTAATCTTATATGCTTAATAATAAACAGTGTTCACGTCCAAAATAATTAATTTATTTCACATTTCAAAAAGTGAAAATGCATGAAATTCATATAATTTATTTATTAAAATAATAATAATAACATTATTATTATCAATCAATCTTATATGCTTGAGATTAAACAGTGTTAATGTACAACATTTTTTGAAATGTTCATTTGTCAAAGTACATTTTTTATATTATATATATTGTTTTATCCCATAAAAATTTAAAATGTGTGGAATTCATTGAATTTATCAAAATAAAAAAATTATGCAAAATATGTTATTATAATTACTACTACTATTAATACTAATATTACTAACAATAATGTATGCTTATAAGAAATATAATAAGTAAAATAATATTACTTATAAGAATGTTTTTGATAATACTTGAATGTTTAAGCGATACTTGATGGGCCTGCTGACATTATAACTGCAATATTCCAAAAAGAATCCACATTGAATCGAATCTAACTGAAACAACCTTGAATGAATCAGTTCAGTCACCCTGTCATACCAATTACATTTTAAGATTCCAAATGTTCCAGTTATGTCAGTCATGATATTGTTTATACACTACACAATGTGTTAAAATGGCTCATTGTGGTCCATATCATAATAATATTTACCAGATGTAGTCTATTTTATAATCCAGTATCTCAAATCTTTGATCTGTACCTCCATCTGAGCACAATGAGATGTTCTGCTTATACTTTGTGACTTCAAGTTAATGTTATTTCTAACACAGGATATTTCGCTCTAATAATATTCCACGCTTGTGCATTAACTAAAAGATGGAAATCTGAAAGCGGCCTCAGATGATGTGACAGCTGTTCTGCCGTTCAATTGTACTCTCGCCAGATGTCTTCAGATTGCAGCACAATTCCCTTAAAACCACTTCATGATGGAAGAAGTTGCATCACAAAAGATCAGTTGTTCAGTCAATTTTAAAGCCTGATCCAAAAACATTTATTCGGTTTATTCAAGGCGGCACGCAATATTTCTCCGGCAACATTAGCTCTAAATATCGAACCAGATTCCAGCATAGTCTTTGCTTCCACAATGCTTTATACACAAGTCACAACCAATCAGAGCGAGTGTGTGCGCAGAGGCAGATGTATTGAATAAACCAGAGGTGCTGTGCCTGTCAGGGAGATGCAAATGAATGAATGAATGAATGAACGAGAAAAAAAAACGGAAAAAAAACGTATGAATATCTTATTTATTATAGTCCTTGGAATATTTTTAACGCCAGCCGCGCTTTCTCGCGCAGGATTAATAATGCAACAGATTCCAATAGGTTCAATAATGGAAGGCAATCAGAAGAGCCAAAGCTTGCGCGCGCATACAGGAGCGTGTCCAACGCTGCACATATTTCAGGACATCTCGCGCCCACAGGAGATCCAACAGTCTCTTTCAATTAAGTCAGTGTAAGAGAGGCCAATTCACCCCAGCAGCTGTATTGCATGTTAATATGACATTGATCCCAGTCAAAGAAGATACAATCCAAACATAAGAGTGTGGTGGTTTTACACGGAGATGGATCATTTTTGCGAGGAATGAAAAAAAAAGAGGTGTGGTTAAATCAAGGTTTCATGGACACTTTTTTTTTTGTTTCATGGACACTTGACACTTGGTATTTACATTGTACATCAAGGTACTTACAAAAATACCAAGGTGCATGTCCAAAAAAAGAAAAAGAAAACATGGTATTACCTTAGTACCAGTATTTTAGTATAAATGAGATACTATTATAGTTTTTATTCCTATTTTTAATTAGTTTTTATTCTTATATTTTCCTTTTTCATTTTAGGTGAAGTTTTAGTAATTTTGTTTTGTGTTTTTGTCAGTTTTTTTATGGTTTTACTTCAGAAAAAAAAAAACATTAGACCCTTGGTACATGTCAAAATACCATGCTAATAAAAAAAAAACATGAACTTATACCAGGTGATTACCATGATTCTGTCACAGTCCTCGTCTGCACCTGTCTGTCCTTGTCTGCACTTCACTTCCCAGTATCCTCCTTGTCTGCACACCTGAACTCACTCCCTCAATCATCCACCTGTTCATCGTCTTAATCATCTGTGTCACCTGTCCTCACCTCATTAGTATCTGTATTTAGTTCTCTCTGTTCAGTCTGTCTGGGTCGGTTCTTAGTTTGTCAATGTGTATGTTAATACTTGTATATGCATAGGTGTTGGTGAATATCCTGCCTGTCTTCCTGCCTGTACCTGGTTTTGTTTATGAGTAAATCGTTTGTATTGGAGCTCTTTGCCTCAGCCTGCCTTCATTACTCACCATACCGTGACAGATTCATTTGAAATTTTCATGGTAATACTATGTTTGTGTGAGACGTACTACGTTTCATAGACATTTGCCATTGTAATACTATGTTTTGTGACATTTACCATGGTATTAACATAATTAATGGACATTTGCCATGGTAATATCATGGTTTCATGAGCATTTACATGGTAATACCATGTTTTGTGATGTTTACCATGGCATTACTATGGTTTTATGGACATTTGCCTTGGTAACACCATGTTTTTGTGACATTTACCATTGAAATATTGTGGATTCATGGACATTTGCCATGGTCATACCATGTATTTGCGACATTTACCATGGAAATATCATGGTTTCATAAGCATTTTCCAGGATAATACCATGTTTTGTGACATTTACCATGGCCTTACCGTGGTTTCATGGACATTTGCCAGGGTAATACCATGTTGTTGTTTTTTTTACATTTACCGTGGAATTAACATGGTTTCATGGACATTTGCCATGGTCATACCATGTTTTTGTGACATCTACCATGGTAATATCACGGTTTCATGAGCATTTACCATGGTCATACCATGTTTTGTGATGTTTACCATGGCATTACTGTGGTTTCATAGGCATTTTGCCATGATGATACAGTATCTCACAAAAGTCAAAACTCACATTTCAGGAAAAAATGTTAGTATATCTTCTCAAGGGACAATACTATAGAAATGAAATGTGGATAGATTTTAGAGTAGTCATTGTGCTGCTTGTATAGCAGTAAATATTTACTGTCCTCTGAAAATAACTCAACATACAGCCATTGTTGTCAAAATAGCTGGCAACAAAAGTGAGTGCACCCTAAGTGAACATGTCAAAACTGTGTCCAAAGTGTGTGAGCACCATTGTTATTTAGCAATGGAGTTCACCAGAGCTGCACAGGTTGTTGCTGGGACCCTCTTCCCCTGCTCCATAATGACACCACGGAGCTGCTGGATGTTAGACACATGGTTCTTCTCCACCTTCCGCTTGAGGATCACCACAGGTGCTCAATAGGGTTCAGGTCTGACAAACTTGGCCACTCCATCACCTTCACCTTCCTCAGCAAGGCGGTTGTCATCTTGGCGATGTGCTTGGGGTCCTTGCCACGGCACAGTTTCGGAAGGGAGGGCATCATGTTCTGCTTCAGAATGTCGCAGTACATGTTGGAATCCATGTTTCCCTCAATGATGCTCCCCAGTATCAGTAGCACTCATGCAGCCCCAGACTCATGCAGCCCCCCTACCACCAACATGCTTGACTGTAGGCAAGACACAATGTTCTTGGTACTCCTCACCAGGGCATCGCCACACATGCTGGACACACCATCTGAGCCAAACAAGTTTATCTTAGTCTCATCAGACCACAGGATATGGTTCCAGTAATTCATGCTCTTGGACAGATTGCTTTCTGCAAACTGTTTGCGGGCTTTCTTGTGAGCCAGCTTCAGAAGAGGCTTCTTTCTGGGACGATGGCCATGCAAACCGACTTGTTGCAGTGTGCGGTGTATGGTCTGAGCACTGACCAGCTGACCTTCCGCTTCTGTGACCTCTAAAGCAATGCTGGCAGCACACATGCACTCATGCGTCTGTTTTTTGAAGCCAGCTTACACACAGCACGAGGACTCAACTTCTTTTATTGACCCTTGCGAGGCCTGTTCCGGCTGGAAGCCGTCCTGGAAAACCTCTGTTTAAACCAGGCCACTGTACAATAACTCAGTTTCAGGTTGTTTCCAATCTTCTTATAGCCTAGGCCATCTTTGTGGAGAGCAAGAATTCTAATTTTCAAATCCTTAGATAGTTCTTTGCCATGATGTGCCATGTTGAACATCCAGTGGTCAGTATGAGAGAATTATACTCAAAGCACACATTTGAACTGCTCTAATACAAGATACAACAATTTGTATGGTCCTGTCAAGCAGACAAAAACATGAACATGATGAATAGGACATGTGGCTTTGCATGGTTAAACGGCATACAGCTATTATTACTTAGGGTGTACTCACTTTTGTCACAATGGGTGATGATAAAACGATGGATGATCCGTGATGGAACAAGTGCATGTATTGCATTGCGTGTGTCTTGACAAAACATTTGACAAACCGTCCTGTCTGTCTGACTTAATATTTGAAGTAGCAAGTGAGTACATCTGCATGTAATGCCACACATGGATAACCTCAGCCTCGTAGAGGAGTGTGGCTTGACAGCTCTGGAGCTTTAATTGGACGAGGCTTTTATGGGACTGGATGGCGGCTTGTAAAAGATGGAACCGTATTAAATCTATATGTGATGCCATTGGGAGCATCTTGCTGTTCCAGCCCCTCAGGTAATAAAGCTTGTGTTTTAACTTGTGCATGAGAGCGCAAACGTTTGGCCATTCCACGGTCAGTCAATTAGCCACGAAACTAATAACGTGCTTCGAAATCGTCTGGCCAGTTAGCTGCAAGCTACTCATATGTTGCCAAACTATGCGCTTCACCAGGAATGACAAATTATATTGTCCGGTGTCGTGGTGTACAGTGTAAATTGGTACAGCAGTGCTGTTGACAAAAGAGGAATGAGCTTTGTTAAAGCTGAGCATAATTCACTGGGTGGATGTTTTCCGAAGAGATTGGAAAAGTGCAATACTGCTGCATAAGCAAATGCCGTGAGGTGGCCATTATCCAATAAGATCTCATTGCTTGTTTAGATTATATGATAACGGGGTATTGGGAATGACAATCAGAGCCGTCGTGTATCCTGATTATCAAAGCTTTCCGAGGACGGCTAAAACAGACAATCTGCAATTCTGATGCGAGTGCCATTTAGGAAAACTCAGCATTGGTGTTTTTGAAAGGTAAAGTATCAGAATAAAACCTCAAAGGCTATTCAAACTTCCGTTATTAATTCAAAAGGTTGCCCAAAAAACATTTGTGAAATTGTGTATCGTTTGGTCAATCCAAAAGTAATGCTTCACAAGTATGTTTACAGTTATTATCGAGTTTTTTATTGAACAAAATCTCAGGGTATGCGCACTTCTGCAAATTTTCCACAAAGTTTCAGTACAAAAAAATTGAAGAAATTTTGTATAGCCTAGTTTTTGCCAATCCAAAAGTAACGCTTGTTGTCTTAACACAATGAAAACCATGTGAAGGACCGCAAGTTTATGTTTACATGCGCAGTTCTGTCCATGCAAAAGTTAAACATACTGACTTCTAAATAAACCAAAAACAAACAGAACATGACTACGTTCAAATGCGTAGTTTCACTGAAACTACAGCAGGTTTTTAAGTAGTAAAATGTCGACCCAAGGCAAGGTATAGGACTGTGAAGCAATAGGGGTGTTGATGGACTCAATCCACTCCATCTATGTTTTGATCATCATTCTGAATCCGATCTGGACATAGTCTTTGACAAAAAAAAAAAAATCTCAGCTTTTTGCTCAAAATGTTGCTTTTTTAAATTAAACTTACACACATTGAAGTGTTGATTAAAAAAGAATGCATGAAAGCTAGTATAAAACAGGTTATTTTGTTAAAAGCAGAGGGTCTGTTCTTTCTTTTGGCTGTCATTTTTGTGAAAATGTTGTGAAAAAAAATGCTGTCGGGGAAAGACTTAAACATCTTTTTATTTTTTAGAGCTGACACACAACACGGGGCATGTACACGTGCTGCGTGAAGCCGAGCTACAGTTGCATTATATAGGTGCATAAAAATAATTTGTGGTCGCTCTACAGATGAATTATTGCTTTAGTCCAGGTAAAATTTTACTTTTAAAGTGTATGTAATCTTGTGAACTGACTGTGTGCGGTCCAGTTAACATAATGCTGTAAGAACGACCCCATCCCGTAAGAGAGGAAATGAAGCGCTGTTGCTCACCCAGTGTCTGATGAAACTCACCCGACACCGGGGTCATGGGAGTGGGCGGCAGACTGTTGATATTGAGCGCCCCCATCTGGTGGATCTGGGTGGTGGGAAAGGCCACGCTGGGCGCCAGGTAGCCTCCGTGACTGGCAGCCATGAGGGCCGCCTGCTGTTGCATCAGCTGCCGGATAGAGGAAACACAAAGCAGAAAGAGAAAAAGAGAGAGAGAAAAGTTACTAGAAGCACACAGGCTACATGGGGGTATGATGGATAGGCAGTGCTTCGCAGAGTAGAGGAGAAAGTAGAGCGGAAAAAGAGAAAAATGTGTCAACCTATGTTTAGTGAAAGCGTCCATCTTCCCAGTCAGAGGGCTGTCACAAGCCCCCTTGAAACATTTCAATAGCTGTCGGTCTGCCTCATTCTAATAGAGGGATCGACGCACATATTATTGTAGTCCTTAAGGGACCAGGGAGTTTGGAGTAGGAAAAATTGAATTGTATTCATTTTTTCCCTTTCAAACTTTAAGGTAATGCTTTCTTCATGGCCTTGACAGCGAAACTTCCTTCCCCCGCATTTTCCTTTATGACGTGACAGCTATCAAGGCTGAATATATCACAGTTACATTGAAGCAGATATTCTTAGATCCAGACCTCATGCATAAATTCTAGTTTTCATGCATCATACACGAGAAACGTGTTTGTATGTCTCGTCTCTGCTAATAATGTGACCGTGCGCCTATTGAATTTTGTCAATATTTAATTAGTTGGGAATGAAAATGAGGCTGGCAATAGATATTCAGGAATATGCAAAAATGAAACAAATAATATATACATTTAAAATAAATAGTAGTTGATCGCATATTCTTGTCATATATTCTTTTTCACTTGGAAATACGTCACATTACAGAAGTAAAATGGGTTATGAAAGGCATTTCATAAGTCATATCCACTTGAAATTTGTGTAAAGACGCATTTTCAACTAAAGTCTATTAGCAAGAACAATACTTCTGAAAAACGTGTACAATAATCATCAAGCTTCCACTCTTCATTTGAATGCTGAGGATTATATTGTTCATGTAGGCACATGGTGCTTTGGTCTCTTCCAGTGTTTTATCCCTTTCTGTATTGCAGAAAAGCAATACATTTCTCTCATCGCCCTCGTCACTGAGCCTGAAAGATGCCGTCCACCCATAAAACAAATCTATAAGCCTCAACTGCACTATTATCAATAAACTCCTCCTTTCATTTGCATAATTCCATCAACAAACTGCTGAGGATCACCTATTATCCTACAGGTAATAATATAAGGTAAAGGTAAAAATTCAGCATAAATATGCTAAATAAACTAAAAAGCTTGGCATTGTTTAACAATCGTACAATGGGAACATTTTAATTCAGAGGTATTCACTTTTTTTTTTAATTAACCATAATTTCTGCAGTCATAGGTTAGACCTATATTAAATAAACAGCTTAAATAAATAAATTAAACTTTTTTTCAGAGAATCTATCTTTAACACAAGTGCATTTTGTCTTCCTACACCAGCAGTTTTTTTCATTTGTTTTAAATTAATAAAAAAATGGTGCAGTAAAAATACTTATTTTCAAGATACAGTCTATAAAAACTATAATACATTTATAATATATGAAAACAGTATAATCTTAGATTAATAAAATGTCTCTTGTTTTAAAAGTACAATATGTACAAAAAAAAAAAAATCCAAAAATCACTTGCACAGTGTGATATATTTCCTGCAGTTGTGTACTTATATCCCAAAAGTTCCCAAAGATTTTTCATTTCAGAAAAATTCCAATTTTAAATAATGGCCTGTCGCCTGTCAATGACGTAATATCCGGGATATCCCTGGTTTCCAATCGTACTGCCATAGTAGCCATGGCGACAGACGTGGACAACTGCGTTACGTCTAGTGGCAAAACATTTCGTTCAAACATTATGGACCATGGCAAGCAGACTTTGGTACAAAATGAGAACTAAAACGAGGATCAATAATAGCGTGGCGTTTTCGAGATGCCAAGAGCTCCACGTCTGCGACTTCGACTTGACGCCGCTCTAGCGTGTACTTTATTAGACAGGTGAGCAAATGTACATAAAACTAATCAATGTTATATAGCTCAACATGATGAAATGTTAGAATATGATCAGTATGTTATTCTAATGTTGATCTAACTTACTGCTAGTCTCATACAGCCAACAAACTAATACATAGAACAACATAATAACTTTCAGCACACTCAAATGCAGTTTAGTATGATAGTGGAACATTAGACCAAGTGAAACAGCGCAGCGTTACCTCACTAGTTTAATTCGTCAAATAAACTGACCTGTGTGAGTAGCATTTCTGCACTTGCGGGTCGTTCGGTAGAATGAAATGTCCTTATTCGTTTATATCCGTGGGACTCGCGTGTGGCGCTGATATCTGTATCTTATTAGTAATCGTGCCCTGCTTCATACCACAGTCATGTTAAAAACATCAATGTATTCACTCATCCATGAACATTATTAGATCCATTAGCATGACGACAAGTTCCATAATTCCACTTATGCGTCATCAATCTACACCTTTGTTATTGTAAGAGGTTAGCGACCCCTAGAGGCGAGAATTTGATTTTACATATTGTAGCTTTACGGATTTCAAATATATATATATATATATATATATATATATATATATATATATATATATATATATATAAATAAAAAAAATCATGTTGTAATATTTAGTTGTCATTCTTAAGAACGCATTTCGCCGCCTGAGTGTGTTGCTAAATTGTTATGTAGGTGAGTTTGCAAGAATTTTGGAAGTTAAAAATGCGTCACGGACCACCGGTTTAATGCATTTGTCAACCTTCAAGACAGTCTGGTCTCTCTCCGCCGTATAATAGCCATGCCACAGTAAGCAGACGTCTTTTTGCCCATCTAACGGCCTCTTCCTTCCTGCTTGAAAGGGGAGTCAGAGTTAAGCTGGCTGGCTCTAGCCGGGTGACAGTTTACTAATGCCCTTTAAAAGCCAGAGGGATAGGCTTTGGGCAGAGCATGGTGCGGTGAGTTGAAGACTTCCATATTGTAATTTCCCTCCATGAACGGCTCGGATAATGTCGCCTTTCATGGCTGCCACCAGATTGCCTCAGATAACGATGTGGCATTCAGTTCTGCTCTTTAGGAATTAAAACAGAAAATTGGAGGCCCAAGCATGTAATTATGTTGGGGAGAAGTGAGCAACATCAATTTGTTCTTGGAGGAGGTGGAGGGGAGAGGAGTGGAAAAAAAGAAAAGAAAAACAAGGCCCTTCGGCTGTCGGTGGCCGAATGAGACTATTAAAAAAAACATCTCTTGTGTTATCTCTGTTATTCTCATTTAAAGGCATAGCTCAGACAAAATGTAACATTGTGTCATTATTCACTCAACTGTCATTCTAAACCCTTTAGTTCATGCGTAGAATATAAAAGAAGTTTAGCAGAATGCTAGCTGATCCATTCAATACAATGAAATTTAATGGTGATCAAAATTTTGAATGTTTAGTTCAAGATTATATGATCTATTTTTATGGTGATTTTATGGCGTTTTTGTGTTTTCTATGAAAATATTCCATACAACTAAAGAAAACGGCGACCAAGATTTTCAGTCTTTAAAAATTGAATTACGTTCAAAATTGACTACCATAAAGGTGTTATATGACTTTCGAAGACTTGGAATATAGCGCAAGAGTGGTATGACCTACTTATTCTGTGATGTTATGGTGATTTTGTGTATACAATGAAAATATTCCATACAATGAAAGTGAATGGTGACCAAGATTTTTTATGTATACACTGAATTTAAAAGTCTTGACAACCATGGTCTCCACATGCTGCTACTAAGAAGAACTGTGTAAAATAAAATCAAACAAGTTTGGAAAGACATGGTGAAATAATAATTATAAATAATTACATAATTACAAATAATTATAACAATTCAACTGGGTGAACTATCCCTGAACATTTTAGAACCAAAACATTATCCAGCATCCTGAATAGAAAGGAAGCATTCAAGCGCAAGCAAAAGGCACCAAATTGCCTTCAGAGAAGTCTTCATCACTGAGGTCGTAACCTTTTCTTCCTTCAAAATGGGGAAAAAAAACAGAAGTGGCCACGGCTAGAAGTTGTCCGGGCCATGGCGTTCGTTTAGTGTCAGGCATGTGGGGTTTTTTTATGGCTCGCCGGTGGCATTAGTCTCCCTCGGAGCCACCAGGCAATCACCTCTTTATCACTTGGCAATTATCTACCCAGAGCTGCTCTGTGTCTCTGCCCACCTCTGCCTGCATCACACATGACCCCTTACAGTCGGTCTGGCCCTGCTGCAGCGCAGGGAGAATGGAGGGATGACTGGAGAGATATTTATAGAGAGACGAGAAATGGAGTGAGCTGAACGCGAGGACCCTGGTTATTAAGGTCCCTGGCCCTGTAAGATTGCCTGAAAACGGCTTCGCTCCTTTTTCTGCTGTTTGCTGAGGCACATCTCAGAGATGGTGCCAATTAGTTTTGGTTGTACCAGAGCTTGTTGTTGAAAAAAAAAACTCACATTTTACGAGAATATATAATTACTATAAAAATCACACTACCGTTCAAAAGTTTGGAATCATTAGGATTTTTTAATATTTCTAAATTGAGTCCTTTATGCTCACCAAAGCTGCTTAAAAAAATACAGCAAAACCTGTAATATTTGAAATATCACTACAATTTAAAATAACTGTTTTCTATTTAAAATCTGAATTTATTCCTGTGAATGTTTAGCATTATTACTTCAGTGTCACATGATTCTTCAGAAATCATTCTAATATGTGGATTTGGTGCTAAAGAATCTTACTATTATCGTTGTTGAAAACACACTGTAAAAAAATTGTTGTTTCAACTTAAAAAAGAAAGTGTTTGTGTTGCTTTGAAATTTACGTTTAGTCAAACTGAAATGTGAAGTTATACTAAGTGACAACATGGATATTTGAGTTGACTAAACTTAAAATGTTAAGGCAGCACGAACACTTACTTTTTTAAAGCTGCACTTATTTTATTATAATTTTTTTTTTTTTTTACTTTTGGCATTCTAGCAGTTAATAAACAGAACTGCATGTGTCTTGCAGAAGAATATTGTAGCCAGAGCTACTTCTCTCTGTTTATATCTATGACGTGTCACACAGGTACTGGGCTACTCGTCAGCGGAGGCGACCAGACCGGTCTAAAATAGTCAGAATATAAACACTTATTATAGGTGTACCATATTTGAGACGCAAAAATTATTTATAAATATGGTACGTAGTTAGTTTTGCACTTATGTCCACTGTAGCGCCCCCAGTGGCAATTATCGGTGGCAAGGCAACATGTAATTGTTTTGTGCTATGAATTGTTTAGTTGCATGAATTCTAAAAGCATATCTTGCATATCTAAAAGCATTTACACTCACACACATGTGTAGAATATGTAGAATATATAGGGCCTGAGTGCGCTTCCATTTAGATATTTTTGTCTTGTACATTTTGCACAAAAATTGTGTTTTTAATGTACAGTACATAGTCCTATTTCTGCAAAGAGTCCATTTACAACTAAAAAGACATTTCAGGTGAAGCATACACAGTTCTGCTGAAAAACGAGGGGTGAAATTCTATATTTCTAAAAAACACATCAATCATTTTGCCTTTTTATAGATTGCCCATAAGATTTTTTTTTCCCAAAAGAAGCATTAAAACTACAATGGTTTTTAAAATAGATGGATAAAAAAGAAACAAACACTTTTAACGCTCTTCGAATATTAAACAGTTATATTTCCCAACAACAGGGGGCAATGTAGGTCAATAGCAGAGCATGTGCCCCCCTCCTCAGCGCCCTCCTCCCCAAAATACCCAGACAAACATTCCCCTCATTAATGTTGGCTTCAGAACATTCTGAAGTGCTTTCAAGCAATTTGTGCGTCATATTAATCTAATGCACCGTCTCTGGTGATTGGCGTCAAGTAAAAGAGATCTTTCTGGCTTTCCATCAACAGCCGTGCTTTTATTCATCTTCCAAAAAAAAAAGAGAGAAAAAAAAGGCGAAAATGAAGATGGCTCCACTTAGAAAAAGGAAAAAGATCAAACATGAGGCAGCGGGAGAAAAAGACAGATAAAAGATGTTCGGCTTGTATTGACAAGAGCGTCTGAAAGAAAATTAATGTTTCTCGCTTTCATGGCGTGTTTATGTCACCCCCCCCTCCTCCCCCACATTCCACTCCAGAGATGAGGGCGCATCTGATATTTTCAACATCTTCATGTAATACTGAATGATAAGCTGTTTGTCAGATTTAGGAGTTAGATGTACCTTTTTAAAAAAACGCATCTGTCTTTTGCCACGATGTTGTCAGCACTATTACCCCTCAAATTTGCGCTCAGATGCCCCCTCCTCTGCTCTGACTAAAATCCAATTTACTGGCTGTCAGCTCAACCCAGTAATCCTCTGCACAGCTGTGTTTGTGGAAGGAGCCTCTTAATTTGCTCGTCCTCCACGTTTCTAAATGTACCATTGCCATATCTGAAGCTAAACGTTAGCTTATGCTGTTTGGCGCAAACGAATGCCTGTCGGAAACCCTTTCGGGCTCTACTCAGGTGAGAAAATTTGTGAACAGTAGAACATGGAAAATGCTAGTGGAGTTAGCGACTTCCTAACTTGCTGCTACAATGCTAGCATGGCTGCTACGCACTGCATATGCACTCGTTTAAGTATTTGAAATGTTTTTAGTTCATTGCTAGGCAGTTGCTATGGTGTTTTGTGTGTTTGCTGGTTGGTTACTTACTAGCCCAAGTCGAAATAGCCACAAAAAAGTGATATTTTGGCCACCATATGAAAATTCTATTCAGAGTTTAGAAATATCATGAATGCATCAGGCCGCGGCAAATATGCGCTACCAGCCCTATATTAATGTTAAGGTTGAAGGGTAGGGTTAGGGGTAATACTTGCTTCAGTGTTGTTTAAGCAATTAGCACTGTGATTGACATGACCAATGAAAACTTTAGAATAGGCTGTGAGCCGGGTTTGCACTGGTTTAAGTTGCCTATCAAAAGCAGGATTTTTAGACAGTTTTATCATCTTACATCTTAATTATTTATAAAAGTTAAAGCTAACATCTACTGAACAAGCTGCACAATCTGAGGTAGGCTATCATTTATATCAAATAACACACTAACATTTACTACTTAGCATTTGTTCAGAGTAACAATTATGAAGAATGAATGTTTTGGTGAATTCTAAGGCTCTGTCCGAAATCTGCCCCCTATACCCTCATTCACTATTCCCTACATTACTAATATAGTTCACTTGAGGAAGTGAATGAAAATGAGTGAGTGAATTCGGACACTGAATTCACCGGGAGGGCTGCAGAATTTGCATAGTTTGTGCTTGCTGATTAATAATCATTTGAAACTTAGCAAACTGGCAGCTCTAGTAAAAAGATGAAAAGATTTATCTTGAACTCTGTCATGGAAAATATGTATAAACCTTATCTAAACAACTTAATAATCAATTTAAAAAAAATTACCTATATGATATTACGCTATGGCCACATTGGACCAGCGGTAAATGGATGGATGGATGGATGATTTAACTGCAGCTCCATCTTCTCCAGACATGGGAATTCATTCAGCGCACGACTCTCACAGTGCATTATGGGTGTTATCTAGCCGTTATTGCAGTGCATTGTGGGATTGAATGAGTGCACCCGATAACGTCCGTCCACTATGGTTTCGGACACCACTACAAATGCCTGTCCACTCAAATAGTGCCCTATTTAAGGGTATGGGGGCGATTTCGGACACAGCCTAAGTATCTTTAAAGTCTTCTTTTCTGGCTATGATGACAATGTCGTCCATGCCTTATACTGACACCTAGTGGTGTGTGGAAACAGCATTACACAAAATCATAAGTTGCCATGTGTTGTTTTTGTTAACTAAAACTAAAGTCATCATCCCAGGCGATGTGCATATATAACATTTTTAAAAAGTACATTTCTTCAAATGTAAAACTTGGAAATGAGGGGAAAAAAATTGTGAGTGCCTTATTTCTATGTATCTGGTTTAAAATAATGCACTTGTTTAGACAAGTCAAAAACATAAAAGATAACAAGCAGAAAAGACGACCCACATAAAAATTCGCAAACTTTGTAACAAGCTGAATGCGATATCATAAGGCAGTCGGTTTTCGACAAGTGTGGGTTGTGGCTTGGGCTGGAGCAGTGAATTATAGAGAAAGTGTCATTGCCACCGCGCAGCACACTGCACCATCTCTGACATGGGAGATAAAAGTCACTGCCAACCTGTGGGAGCCACAGCAACCACCCCGCCTGCCTTCCCGCACGCCACTCTCGGACCATTTGCATTTCCCGCGGACGCTTCGTATCTCATGAATGCTAATAAGGGTGTATTTTTTCAGCATCCCGACCAGGCACCCACACGTCTTCTGCTGCCATGCCGCTGTCTTCCGCGGGTCGATGCCAACAATTAATCCTGCCATTTAAAAGAAAAGATTTGTCTATGCTTATCAGTACATAAATATAAGTATATCTATCTACTCCATATGGAGGAACTAACTAGAAGGATAGTTACTCCCCAACAGTTTTATAGTATCTTCCCTAAAATTGAACTCAGATGTCCCCCATGAATGAATAATAGGTACTGACTAAACCTCTCTGCGGCTTTTCAACCTCCCACGTACTGAAGGAACCAATGCTATAAATAGCCAGGTGAAGATCTTCCTATGGAATATTCTGAGTCACTCCGGGAATGGGAGTAAGACATGTGGGCGTGCAGGGATGGGGAGGGCACATGGGCAGCTATGAGAATATCAAAACGTGTCGGGCCTGGAGGTGTCCAAGTGCCCCAGAGAGGTAGGGTACTCACCGCATGTGCGTAGGTGCTGTAGGTGCTGAAGGGCAGTGCGATGGCAGGGTTGAAGATGCCAAACTGGCCCACCATCTGCTGCATGCGACGGATGGTGCGCTCCTTGTCCGTGTCTGCAAACTTGACCACCAGGCTGGACGACGCGCCCTGAGGGAGGAGAGAATCGGAGCCAGTCTGAGGAGAGAGGGCAGGCTGCGTTTAACCTCCCGCTTTGCAAGCGAGACTCATGACCACCACACAAAATACAACTCATAATGTACATAGTTACTTGATTCTGAATTTCAGGTGCGGTCACATTAGCGAAATTTCAGCAAAATTTCAGGGGGGGGAACCTTGTCAATAGTGTAGTGATGTATTTTCAAACCAAGCTGCTTTCTGTTGGTCAGCGTGGCGAATTCACATAACCAACTTGAACACGAGCAAATCTGCATGGGGAACTTTCTCACCCTCATGAATGTGTGAATTCTTATTGAAATGATTGGATTTTACATGACATTTTGCTGAGGAACGATAAATGAGAACGCACCTTTACAGTAACACGCTATAGAATTCAGTGGAATTTTAGAGCAGGTCAACATGTTAACAAAGAAATCTAATGAACTTGTGGTAAAGGGATAGTTCAAGGAAAATTCTGTAGTTTAAGTCCCGTTCACACCAAGAATGTTAACTATAAAGATGTTATCGTCCATACCAATGGACAAAAATGTCTGTTTATTCTAAATGCACACTGCGTCTGCTGCTTTAAATGCTTGAACTCTTTTAAGCAGGATGGATTCTGATTGGCTGTCAATGTTTTTACCATTCATGAGGAGCTGGAAAAAAAAATTCTGAAAGAGATTCCAATGTTATCGTTCCTCTGTGTTGTTATTGTTTTAGTTGTGGTGTGAATTTCCATATTCTCACAGAACTATAATAATTGTAAAAAATGTATAGTTATACTTATCGTTCTTGGTGTGAATTGCCTTTTGCTCAACCTCATGTTATTTCAAGCCTGTATGGAAAACTAAATTAGAATTTTTAAAGAATATCCTGAATGGATATTAAAATGAAAAAACCAAAGAACCATCAAAAAATAAAAATAAAATAAAAGTGATCCTTACAACTTGCACACAACATACAGGTATCAAATCTTTTGAAGCCATACAACAGCTTTGTCATAAAAAAAGTGAAATGGTAATAATTATTATAGTTATGTAAGAATTTATATACTATTATTATTTATGTACTATCTTGACATTAACTGTAACTCTCTGGGGTCCAGAACTGGGCCCTCATTAAATTATGGAATAATTGTTAAAAAATAAATAAAATAGGCATATTTGTGGAAAAAATATATAATATTTGAGTTACATAAGAGCTTTTTATTTGTTTTCTTCCTAATTTTCCTTAAAATAGTGGCAAAGAACCCCGCCCCCCCCCCCCCCCACCCCAAAACAAAAATGGTTTGGCCACTGATCAAAATTTGATTTTGTCATTTGATTTGAAGTTCAGTAGACTAACGTTACGCTCAAAAAATGTCCGTTCAGCACAAGTCCGGTGCTCAGAAAAGAAAAGGAAAGAGAAGAAGAAGCAAATAGAGGCCTTAGAGATGTCCTAAACAAATATTTGTAAAAAGGTGGTGACGGTGAAGCTGGAACTAACGTTAGTATTTTTCAACGTAGAGCAAGGTAAGAAACAGCGCAGCCAACGTTTATGAGTGTTTATGACCGACTTGGTACTTCGGTACCAAGTCGGTACAATTTTTTTTTTCCCAAGCGCCCTAAGTTCATTGTTGCATAGCAACGACAGGACAGACGCCACGGGAGAGCACGCGCTTGTGGAAAGGAGAAAGCGGTGCGAACTGCGCTCTCCATGATGACGAGGAAGTATCAGCAAAGAATTAATTGATTTCTAGCCCTTGCATTAGCTTTACTACTAGATATATTTATGGAGATGAGAAATAAAAAGCCGGCTGAAATGCATCACTGTCGGCATCGGTGAACAGATAATGGGCCAGATCCGAGTCTATTTTTGCTGCTCTGCTCATGCTTAATTAAAAGTGAAAGCACACTTTTGATGGACAAAAAATAAATATGATTTCACTCAAAAAGTGCCCAAAATGCACAGATTTTGCATGTCTAGTGTGTTTTAACAGAGAACTGCAGTAGACTATGTCAGAAAAGAAAATTAAGACATTTATAGAAAATGTACCCATTTAAGCATGTTTTTGTTATTCAGTTTGAGTAAAAGTATATGGTGTTTTATAAAAAAAAAGGAAGAGCAAGGGAAAAGGAGAGATCTGGGCGTGGGGGGGTCCCATCTAAGATTATCTTGTCCCGGGCCCAGGCAAGACTGTCAGCTGGCCTGCATACAAGTTATATGAACTACTTTTATGGTGCTTAATGGCCTTTTTAAATCTTCAGTCCCCATCTACTTTTATTGTATGCAAAAGAGCATTTCGGACAACAATAAAAAACAAAACAAAAAACATCCAGTATGAGATGGCACGAGAGTGGATGGCACGAGAGTGGATGGCACGAGAGTTAGTAAATGATGAATTGTTATGCGTTTTGGATGAATTGTCCCTTTAAAAATGATCAAAAAGATTGAGTTCCTATGTGAAAGGCATGACCATGACTTTTTCACTTCAACTCTTTCACCAAACACAAGGCGGTTGGACGCATCTTAAATACAACTGTTCAACTCAAAAACGTTTTCAAACAAAGTCTCAACATCAAACCTAAGGCAATCGAACAAATACATCTACAAAGCTGTTCAGACTGACATGAGCCTTGGCAGCTTGACCGTTACATAACAAAATCTATTTCAGATTTTCGTACTTGATAGGTTATGATGTTGCTCCTGAAATATCAAATGGATTAGCCGAAGAACGTGTGTGTGTTTTGAGATTGACAAGGCCTCCCATGATCATGTTCTGACCTTGGATGTGTGGGTTTCTGAGTCCGTCTCAGTCATTCTCTGCCGTACCGTGGTAATGAAACACCTGCTGCGAGAGCCACGTTCACATTCATTATGAATCTCTCAATGATTTGATGCTACACTTGACCTTTATCAGCCTAGAACATCCTCTGTTCCAGCACTATATAGTCAGAATAAAAAATTAAAAATAAATACAGAATCGATTTTGGCAAAAAGACAGAAATATGACTGTGATCTGACGGTAGAGAAAGGTTGTGCATCAGAGCCAAGATAAGAAGCTAGCTGAAATTGATGTGAAAATGTCGATAAGCAGCCACAATATGGGGGAATATCAGGTAAGGCCACAAGCCATGTCTGTACAGCTGAATAGGGGACTGCGCTTTAAGACCTTAACTGGTGGATCATGACCCAACATTGGGTCGAAATTCTATATCTGGGCAGGGAAAACACAATATTAAATAGGATTAAAAAAAAGCATCTAATTACATATTGTGGGTAATTTTGGGCAAAATGTATTATCCAATAAGATTCAAAAGGCATTTAGAAACTGAACATAAACCAATAATTTTATTTAGTATTTTTTTTTTAAATTACTATTATTTTGAGTGCAGTATAAAGTCGAAATCTGGTAATTTTGTTTACTGATAAAATTGGACCATTGTGAAATACCTTTTACTTTAAAGGTACAGTATGTGAGATTGACAGCTAACAGTTGAAATGAGCACTGTAGTCCATAATTCAAAATATTAGAAAGAGTTGTTTACCCCACCCCCTTCTTATGATGAGTTGATATGTTTTAATATGCTCCTGTTCATAGAGATTTTTAGATGGGTGCGGAGGCTGTTTAGGTCAGGTAGGATCTGCAATCTCTGACCCAGTTTGTTCGCTGGCTTCTATTGCTGCAATATGCTGTGTTTTCCGCCAACTGGAAACCTGTGGTGGCGAAATACTATTGGGAAAATTAGCAATGTGCGGTATCGCACAGACCAAAACAAAAACAGACATTACGACACAGAACGCACATTTCAAAGTAAAATAACTTGTCTGTAGCATTGTTTTTCAGAGAAACAAGTATGTGAACTCAGCATTTTTCCTAAATACCTGCAAACATATTATGGTATTTTTTATGCTTTACTACGGTCAAAAACCTACATACAGCACCTTTAAATCGAATGCTGCAATGTTCTGATTTACCACAGAACTGGCTGATACAGATTCAAACTCTATCAAACAAATGCTCAAAATAATTATGGTGAATGAGAAAAAAAACTGGAAAACCAGAACAAAGACTGCTGAATGAGAAAAAAAAAACTGGAAAACCAGAACAAAGACTGCTGGAAAAGTATGTGGTCAGTGTTGTGCTCTGTATTGTTGCCGGAACACTTAGTGAGGGCAGAGAACAAAGCAATCAGTCTGCACATCCAAGCTCAACAACTCTGGCTCTAGGCATACGGCACTCATGTGGGCGTTTGAAGGGGTTGCCAGAAACGCAACGAAAGCCAGTCGCTGGGGAGGATAAATGCAGATTTGATTTTCGATTTCATTCTGTTTGAACCCTCATGCCCTTAGCCTTCCCCAAACTGTTTTATTGTATTGTTTCCTCAACTGCTTAGTTAGGATATCATTACCAGGGACAATATCAATGCATTCAGTAACTGTTTATTTGGCGGTCTGCACGACTAAACAAAATGGAACTTTGCAGGTCAGGAATTGTACCACAAGATGCCCAAATGCAAGACAATCTCCAAAAAAAAAAAAAAAATCCTTATCTTCTATCTCTTCAGGTTTTTTTTTTTTTTTTTTTTTTTTTTTTTTTTTTTTTTTTATCACCAAAGCAGTTAAAATTACATCTGGGTATAACCACAAGGGAAACTGAGACATCTGTGAATTGAAATAAAAACATTGGGCATTAAGATAAGACTGGCGAGATACGTAAAAAGTTTGACGGTGGACAATGTTGGGACCTGCAGCATCCTTTTCCCCCGGATTAAATGGATAATACAGACAAAAATACAATTCTGTCATCATTTACTCACCGTCATGTCGTTCCAAACCTGTATGACTTTATTTCTTCTGTGGACCACAAAAGAATATATTTTACAGAATGCCGAAGCTGCTCTTTTCCATACAATAAAAGTGAATGGTGACTAGAATTTTCGGTGAATAATATAAATGTCACTCTGTTCCTCTGTTTTAAACTTATTGTTTTACTTTAGAAGACTTGGAATATAGAGTGCAAGACATTTGGACAAATTTCTTTTATGCTTTTATGGTGTTTATTTGTACTTTTTAGAGCTCTACAGCCTTGTTCATCATCCACCTTCATTGTGTAAAAAAAAAAAAAAAAAAAAAAAAATTATTTTCCCTGGACCAAAGAAAGAGTAAATGATGACAGAACGTACATTTTTGAGTGAACTATGCCTTTAACGTTTTGAACTACTGGTATTAAGTTGTATGTAAACTGTAGGCCTAAGCTGTTATTTTAATATTAACCTCGAATGCGATTATCTGGAGTGTTCAGAGTATTTATTGAAAACCTTGATGTTCTGCACATCACCATAAGCTATTGAGAAGGAAAACAAAATATTTACTTCTTAGTTCTTGGGCAATGCAAATAAAAGATGAATTTCAATATTCTTTTAGTCCTCAGTTTGTTTTGGAACTATGAATTTCAAAATCTTTGGTATTTGTCCAATCCTTTCTTGACTGTTTGTTTGCTTTAGCTCAGAGGCATCCAGTGAATATCAGGGCCGAGGGCTTGTTGGTCCAGCAAGATATAGGCTTGTGGGAGAATGTGATAGAGAGAGAGGGAGGAAAAGGGGAGAGAGAGTGCTGGTTGATCTGTGAAGTAAAACTCTCATTAAATTTTAAGCCGCCAAGCACCCGGAGGAATTCCCATAGGTCCAGGACCCAGCGAAATGGATTCAGGAGAGAGAGTAAAACTGTGGGAATAAAAAGTGCAGCTGTTCAACAGAGGAAGAAGGAGGGAAACGAGGCCCTGGAATCAAAGAGAGAGGACCGCATCTTTACAAGAATGAGTGGGGAATGGGGCCACCGTGATGCTTTCCCGATTCTTGAGGTCTCTTTGTGAACGTGGACCATAAAAGCACTAACTAAGACATATATCTGATATAACTCTAACTCTACACATCTGTCTTCACATCTACATTAACTGTGAATAAGATAATAAGAAAGAATTATCTTGCGCATAGAACATCCAGAACTGGAGCAGCTGAGCAGAACTTCTTGAAGCAATCGCTTGCATTTTTTTTGTATATTTTCACATTTTACATGGACATCACATTCGAGCTCAGGCTGTGCGTAACCAGACATTACTGTCTGCAATTTTGGGCCAGTATTTGTCCCGTAGTTGTTGCGCAGATATCCACACAGTCATGAGGAAATGAAAATCCAGCTGAACACATTGCCATTCAACCACAGACAGTGGTAATCGGTCGGCAGCCCAAACTCTACTAAACCAAGGAGATTGTAATATCAGATAGCAGCGGCCGTTTCATTTTCCTGTATTTGTTGAAATACTGTCAATCCCTGGCGTACACACTCGGCTGGAAATGAGACCGAAGCAGGGGGCTAGAGTTCCTTGACCCTTCCAACCTTCTCCGGGCATAATTTCGTCCCTGGTCTTCCGTTGTACAAGGCCTTCCTGAAGTCTGGCAATTTGCTTTACCGCACGGCAGTGTAAATTTTTAATTGCCCCACGTCCGAAGCACGAAATGGGAAGGGCACTGGGGGGCGGCCGTGCGCGGAATAAAGCGAAAGTCAAAACCCTGCCTCAAACCTGCTTGCTCTAACATTTTGTGCTTTTCGTATTTGTGCATTTGCATACACACATGTTTAGTCTGGATACATGCAAGCTTCTGGAGCTGAAAAATTAGTTTAAAAGTATGTAGCTCTGACCTCATGGCTATGCTATTAAGAGAAACAGATAGAAAAGAGGGGGAAACAGAAAGTGGACTGCGTGTGCATGCATACGTGTGTGTGTGAAGATAATGCACTGACTGTGATGAGCCGGGGGGATTTGAGATGAATATAAGATTGGATCGACTACAAGCATCAAGCATTTCTGCAATAAGGCCAGTTTCTTGCAACCCACAAGCACCTCATTAGCAGACTGCGTTATGCATGCGTATTTAAAATGAATTAGCACTCTTTTCTTCACTGGACTTTTTATTGTAATAACTACAAGCTTTGGTTCTTGGAGAGTGAACTGAGGGTTGTAAGAGGCTGGCTGATGTTTAAAACAACAAATGCAAATTTTTGCATGCTAAAGCAAGTTTTTGTGTTTAGCATAGCAAGAATGAGCATTAAGACATTTTTTATTTGGTTTCTAATACTTTTGCATTGCACTTTTCTCACTCACATTGAAATCTTATTGGTCTTTTTTGACTCAAAATTAAAATCAACTCAATTCTGATTAGCTGTGATTTTGTCATTTCAGATATTATTTTCCCATTTTTATTAAAATTTTGGGTTTCTAATTCTGTCACGAATTCTGCGTAGCCCCGCCTATAATTAAAACTTGTTGGTCCAATTTTTTTTTTTTTTGACATTGCTGTATATTAAATCTGAAATATATTCTGATTAGTTTTGTCTTTTAGTCTAGACAAACTCATTACTTACTGTAGCGGCTTCTATTCCAATCACCTCCACAGTGAAATGATTGGTCATTTTGTTCATTATACTTTTAGTCAGGGCAAACAAATTACTTGAAGGAGTAAAGTTGTCATGTCAGTTATTTCTGCCGCAGGTTTTATAAGTACCACCTCACGCAACGTAGCTCCGCCCATAGTGGATCATTAATCTAAAGTCAAAACGTTCTGAATGGTTGTCATTTTCTCTTGTACTTTTGATCTGGATAAACCAATTACTTGACGCTGTAAATTTGTCAGGTCACACTTATTTCTGCCGTGGTTTTTATTCGAATCGCCTCACACAATATAGCCCCACCCACAGTGAAATCTGATTGGTCAAAAGTCTTGTTGTTCATAAATTAAACAACTATGCTCTAATTGGTTGTAATTACAGTTTCATGTTCAGTATTGTACTTTAGCCTGAACAAACTGTCACAGAACAGAAGGATGCAGACAGGTAAGAATTCAAACACAGAGTTTATTGGACAGATACACGGAACTGAACAGGAATGCAGATTGGTGGTATGAAGGATGAAGAACAGATGAAGAATGACTTGGCTTGCTGTGAACGAATGTCTCTATTAGCAGATGACAGTTCCAGACGCAGACGAAGGGCAGGTGACGGGTGACGGATGGCAGACGACAGAAGACAGGTAAGGTTTCCACCAAACAGGTAAGGTACAGGTAATCGGTCTTAAGGTGTTCGTATAGATGAGACCAGACCAGGGACTGTCTCTTTATAGGGAGTGCTGATGATGAGGTGCAGGTGCTGATGTAATTAGGTGATGAGTGAATACGTGACACAAACGTATTACTTGACAGTATAAACTTGACGCATCACACCTTTTTCGGTTGTGCTTTCAATTCCAATCACACAATGTAGAAGCCCTGTTTGACATTAATTTAATATAAACATCAATAATACATTCTGACATAAAACATAATACATTCTGACTAGTTGCCATTTTAATTTTGCTCTGATGTATTAGTTATCAAAATGATTGGATATTTTTCAAATCATGTGTTACTTTAGTAACTGCGAGCAGCATGAGATTCTCTGATGGCGGACCGAGGGCGTGAGAGGCTGGTGGGTGTTCGGTAAGTTCGCCATTGCTTCGTTTGAAGAGTTTGCAGATGGATGAGTGCTTCATCAAGCCCTGCCTTGAGAAGAACTCCATTATCTCGGCTAAACATCTCACTTTGGCACCTGGGAGATCTGCAAGTCGTGACCCCTCCCTCTACAACTTCAGACTCAAGAGAATGGAGGCCAGTAAGGTTTTCCATAATCAATTTACCTTCCGAGATGACTATAAACCTTTTCCATCCCTCCCCTATGAGCTTCCTCCACTCTTCCTCTGTCTCTCTACCTCTCTCTTTTTACTTTTCTATATGGCGTTCCTTCCCGCTCTCTCTCTCTCTTTTTCGCTCTTCCACTCCCACCTCAGTACATGCCAATGAATAATTCACCAGTCAATGTGGTGAAAGGTGAGGTAAACAAGTCTATTGCCTAATGTCCCGGGAGGATGGAGGGAAGGAGAGAGGAAAGGATGTCTGAGTGTGTGTGTGTGAGGTGAAGATTTTAGAACTGTGGTTTATATTTCAATGTCCCTGAATCATTTGCACCTCAGTTGACCCTAAAGGTTATACAGAAAGCGGATCACACCACAGATCCATCTCTCTCACCGTTTCTCTGGCCAATTCATTCTCTTAAAGGGACAGTTCAACTAAAAATGATCACTTACATTTTACCTGGAAATAAAATGACCAGACATTCTTCAAAACATCTCCTTTTGTGTTCTTCTAAGTCATACAAGTTTGAAACAACATGAGGTTGAATGGAAAATAAAGACAGAATTTTCATTTCTGGGTCAACCGTTTCTTTAAAAATAACGGTGCATTGTGGAAAATGAAGAAAAAAAAGCACTCACTAAAATACATTTCGAAATTCCATAACTCGTTTGTATCCAACTGGAGTCTTTTAGCAAATAAAACAGCAGCGTGTGAGCTACTTCTGAGAGCCGAACAATGTGTGTGTGACTGAATAGCTGTGTGATTCAGAAAGGCTGTGCTGAATAGCCGGCTTTTTATGGCTCAGCGTCCAGTCCGCGAGATTGAAACGGCCGGACAAAGGCCACTTGCTGATATGCTGGCAATGCAGCTATTCAACAAAACAATATGGCCAAATATGCAGTTTGGAAGTGGAAGTGACTGATCTGTTCTTACTTGTGTGCTGGTTCACGTTCATTCATTCTCAAAGTATTTGAATAATTTGATCATTTTGAAATGTGAGATCATTGAGATAACACTTTTATGATGAGGCAAGATTAGTTTCGTTTGTAAAATATAATGTGGCGTGACAGCTCAAAAAAGATCTACATGTGTGAATTAATAAAAAACGAAAAATCAAGAATTTTGTGGTCACACCTCATGACTGATTGGCGGACAAAGTTTTTCAAATATATATATATTATATATATGATAAATTACCCTTTTATGATTAGGCAAGATTATTTTAATTTGTAAATATGTCATATGGTTTGACTCCCCAAATCCTTAATAATAATAAATTCAAGATATTTGTATATATTTTTTTTTTTAAAAAAACACTTTACTTTGGAAAATATATTCCAAAACAATATTATGATTAATGTGTGTACATGTGTTCACGGTGTAGGTAAAATACGTTTTTACTGTTACCTTGACGGTTACATCAAATGACATTTTCAATAAAGTGAAACTTTAAATTTGAACATGTTTTCAAAACCATTTAAAACCCAAAGAATACAAAAAGTAAATTTCTAATAAGTTTTCAAAGCACTGAAACAAGATTTTTTTCAATATAGCCCTTATAATGATACAGTGACCCCAAAATATATTTGGACAGATGTGTGAAAGTCATCGCAACCGCTGATTGTCGAAGGAACATCAAAGAAAGAAAGCATCAGTGAAAATTAGAGTTTTTCTGTGTACGTGTGTGTATGTGTGTGTGTGTTATAGAGGAGTGTGTACTCACTGGCATGGTTTGACTGCCGTGCAGGGCGCTGATTGCAGATTGAGCTTCAGCGTGTGTGGAGAACTTTACAAAGGCGCAGCCTGAAAAAAAAAAGACACACACAAAGGTACACAAACACTTTAGCCACAGCGTAGAGAAGCACATTAAAACACCGGAGAGAGGCAGAAACCCCTCCAACGGTAAGCAAGCTTCTCCTCTAGAGACTGTGCTGATGCAACAAGCGTGCTATTTACTGCCACATGCCCGTCTATGCAAACAAATCTCAAAATACGGGATAATTGATATCGTTTTAAAACGCCGCCGCAGATATTCATCACGAGAATTCAAACCCATTTGGGATTCAAGAGCAGTCGTATTGAAAACCGTTGAAAAACCTGTCAAAATATTAAGGATAGGTCTTAATGTGCCTTATACAAGCGTAACGCATTTTATACAGTTTTTATTTAAGAATTAAGCATTTTTGGCAGAAACAGGCTTTGAAATGAAACACATTAGGAGCTAAATGAAATGTAGTTTTCTTGTCTTATTGTACAGGGACTGGTTTGACATCTATCCTTTTCTTCTCTTCCATGAGAACTGGATATTCACGGATCCACCCCCTAAGTAGCAGAAATAATCCTAAAGCAATTTTCGTAACACTGGCAAGAGGAAAACTCAGACTCCCACAGGGCTTTTCCAAATGCCAGGCTGTATTAGCGTCTTACAGTGTCCCCAAAGCCTCGGTGGGCAAACAATGGAGTCTATAAAAAGTTTAATGTTCAAATATGTGCTTTTTCGCCATCTCTTAAGAGTCTTCAATGTTGAATGAGCGACAACTCAGAACAAATTGTTGGTTCTTGGACAGCATAAAATATCTACATTAAATTTGAATATTATATGTAACAGAATATGCAAAGAGAACATAAAATGTAGGGGAGAGTTTTGAAAGCGGGTGTTACCAGTATACAGCATACATACAGGTCAAAAGATTTTTTTAATGGTTTTGAAAGAAGTCTCTTACTCTCACTATTTACTTGATCAAAACTGTAATGTTTTTAAATATTATTACATTCTAAAATAACTGTTTTGTATTTGTCCAATTATCAATTATTATTGGTGCTCAGTTTTTGAACTGAATAAAAGTGTCCTTACTGAATTTTTTTTTAATCTTACCCCAAACTTTTGAATGGTACTGTACAACAGTTTCCACAAAAATATTAAGCAGCACAACTGTTTTCAACATTGATAATAATAAGAAATGTTTCTTGAGGAGCAAATCAGCATATTAGAATGATTTCTGAAGGATCATGTTGATGCTGAACATTCAGCTTTGATCACAGGAATAAATTACATTTTAAAATACATGAAAATAGAAATGTTACTTTAAATTCAAATATTTCACAATATTACTGAGAATAAGTACCTACTTTCAAAAACATAAAAACTTATTGTGTATTTAATATATATTTACAAACGTGTGTGTGTGTGTGTGTGTATATATATATATATATATATATATATATATATATATATATATATATATATATATATATATATATATGCTAATCATTCACAAAGAATATATAAGCTAATATATATAAGCTAATCGTTCACAAAGAAGACCAGAAATGTGTACAAGAAAGCTATAATTTCATGTTGACTGATAATATAGCATCATGCCATAAAAAAATGACGTAATCCCACCTTTGCTGTTTCCATCCGGACCTCTTAGCACAGTGCACTCCTCAATGACTCCGTAGGGTTCGAAAAGACGGTACACGTCCTCCTCCGTCTGTTGTTTGTTCAGCATCCCGACGAACAGCTTCCTGTCTTCTGAAGCAAAGAAAAACAGAGCGAATGGAACGACTGGCGTAACCTCTCACCTACCCATTACCCACATACATTACATTTGTAAGCACAATCCAAATACTACTCAGACTTTTGGTCCTTGGCCAGCATGGACAAACAGGGAATGCTTTTGCTTGGCCCATTTAGCTTGTGGAATGGAGTCGCAGCAGTAATTGTTCCCCGTGCCAAGTCTGTTCATTTTAATTTGGGGGATAATTGGGTTCAACCCCATGTTGGAAATGGTGGGTAGGCCTGAGGTGATAGCGCTAAGCTGTCGTGCTTAGAGGCTCGCTTTAATAGCAAGAAGCAGACTGCGAAGAGACAACGCTTTCTACGAAACTCTGGAGGGTGTAGATAGACCGAGAGCGCTGCTACCGCTGACCTGGAATTCAAGCTAATACGAGTTGTTTTTGTCCCGGTCTATGTTTAGTCTATGGTAATTGCTTGTATTCACGGATAATACTTTTTCTTTGACCAAGCTGAAATCTTGAATGTTATACAAAAATTAATATCACAAATTATAAAGGGCACTATGCCATGTGATACTGCCAAATCATTTGACAAAACTTGACAACTTCTGCAAGAGAATCTCAGTGGAATATCCTATTAAATATTATAAGGGTTGAAAGCATAAATTCAAACTCATCATTTATTTAGCATTAAAAAGCAAGATTCTTGTCATAAAAAAAGCTGTTACTAATTTGGACAGTCAAAGTCAAAGTTTAAGTTAGCAGAACTGGGAGATTTTTATTTTGCACTCACATTTTAATTGCTCTTAACTTGAAATATTTGAGTAAGCTAATGTATACATTTAACTTAAAATCATCATGTAATCTCAACTTAAAAAATTTGAGTAGTTGAAACTTGGTTAGCTTTAACTAAACAATTCAGTAAATTCTAACTTGCAAATTGGTAATAATGCTTTGATAGCATTAGTATAGCATTGCAATTGCTGAACGAGTACAGCAATTTAGAGCAATTAATACCTGTTCTCAAGCTTATGCGGTCCACTCGTCACCATGATGGTAACACCCCCCAAAAAAACATATACACAGAAACTCTTATAAATTAGCATAGCAAAACATTAAACACTACTAAATATACCACTTAACATTAACCTTGCTCAAAAACATGATAGAACACTTAATTTTAGTATTTACTCTCCCAGAGTGTCATGGCAAAGTGATGATGGATTGTCTAAATTGTCTAAAAGAAACAAGTTCATAAAACTTAAAACAATGAAACCATTCTGATTACTTCAAATGTGTCAGTTTGGTGAACTCAAAAAAGAAAGAAAGTTCTAAATACTCCTAAAAGTTCATTTAATTGAACTAATTTGTTGAATTTAAGTTTACCGATCTCAAACCAATTAATTTTGAGCATTATGAGATACAAATTTTGAGCAGATACAAAAAAAATATTAAAAGTTTCACTCATAGACATCCACTTTTGCCATGTACTGACATAATGAGGTAACCTGTAGAAAAGTAGAGTAACTGAATCTGAATTATGAATAATGAAACACTGAATTATTAAACTATTTAACACAATAGTTTTCAGTTTCTGCACATTTTCCCTTTCCTCTAAAAAAACAAAACAAGGTTGGGTCAAAAATTGTGGTAAGTGTGTGTTTACTGCAGCCTCAACAGAAGTGTGATCCAACTAAACCTACAACTTTATCATTGCATTGATCTTTTTGAATATTTGTCAATGGGATGGATGTGTCTATTGAGTGTACCTCAGTCTTAGTCGTATTGATATTCCTTCATTCACTCTTGAACCTGGCTGGCTCCGTGTCTCGCCGCGGCAATGACGTGCTCTAAAATAATCACGAGTGTCAGCGCGTTGTCTGGGCCTCGTGCGTGCTCTTTATCGTTTGTGGCAGGATCAGAGGCTATGTGTCAAAATAGAGGCGATGCATTGTGACATCTGTCACGTTACATCGGAGAGCATTTATCTGCAAAAAAAGAAGGCCCTGAACTGGAAAATAAAAGGGCGGGGATGTGCCCTGGGGGGATCTTTCGATCTGAAGGTAGGCTGGTTAAGTTCCTGGACGGATTCGCATAGATGTGGCCTTGAGGTCTTGTCGTGCTTCTTGTGACGTCTCAGCTCAAGGAAACTGGGTGATGGGACTCTGACCGGGCTGGATTAATGTACGAAGCTGACCTGTATGAATTTAATACCGCGTGTGCTTCAACTCAATATTTATGCCACAAGCGCTGCTGTGGTAGCGTGCTTTAAAATACACCCTTGCGGCTGTCTCATGGCTGACAGCTGAATGGAATAATACTTATGGCTGGAAAGAGTGTAACAGTAACACACACTATAAATCAGTATATAGTGTGACAACAACTTAAGAATGGTTCATCCAAAAATTTTAATTCTCACATTCCTAATCCCTATGACTTTTGTTCTTTTGTGGAAAACAAAAGACATTTTGTACAATGTGGTGATCGCTCTTTTCCACAAATTATATAATAAATGAAGAGTGTAAGCTTCTGTCATTCAAAAATGACCATGAAAGTGGCCAATTTTAAGTTGCTATTCAGTGAAATTCCTCTTCTGTGTGTAATCTTTTCATTGAATCACAAAACCTGTCTGAAATTATGTCTGATTTGTGAACAAATCATTCTTTTGAGACAAAAATTTTCATTGTAATACAATGGCGATCTTGTCAGATTTTTTGTGTATAGGCGGTGGGGGACTGAATGATTTTTGGATTCATGAAATAATTTTTTGGAGTCAAATCTCTTTTTATTTTTCAAAACCGGTCAAAATGATTTGTCAGATTTGAGAACAAATCATTATTTGAGTCAAACCTTTTAATTGAAATCACAAGACTAATCTGAATAATTAGTTGGCAAATCAGATAGATCCAGTTCTCAAGTTCAACTCCGACTTCTGTCTGTTTCTATCATAACTATATTTGAAGTTCCAGTCCCCATTCATTGCAATTGCATGGAAAACTACAACCAGCAGTGTTGAGCAAGATGAGGGTGAGCAAATGATGACAGAATTTAGATTTCTGGGTGAAACATTCATTTAATGCGTTTCCCTTTAAATCGTTGAATACTTTATTTATCACTTTAGCTATACTCCTGTTTTTCCATGATTCAATAAGCCGCAAAAGTTTTGAGAACCTCCAAGCGATTTATAAAATAAATCAGCCAGAGAATGTTTTCATCAGTCTTTTTGACAGGGATGAGGGATAAAGCATCACCACAGGGCCACCGTAAGAAAATAAAAACAGACACTGCGACTGACATTACACAGAAAAGAAAATCACACACCAATCCATTTTAGGAAATACTGGACAATACAGACTGCATTACATATAAAGGAACGTATGGAATAGCATCGCAATCTTGCATTATTCAACTTTTTTCGGTTTAGTCAGATGACAAAAGGTTATGAGAGTCGACGGCAGTCAATAATACAGTCGCAGTCCATGAATAAGCAAGCAAAGTGAGTTTATCGACAGCGTGACCACAACAGATTCATTAAAAGGCACTGGAGTGTAACATGCTGTACAGTATCATATTAATTTGAACTATAAGTGCACTTTGATAGAGCGTTCAATCACTACAGTGACATTAAGGTGCTGCAGCGTTCTCATCTCACGTTTAATTGATTAGCACTCGTGATATTTGCATACTTTACTCCCCTGTGTCCTTCATACTGGGTCCGGCCCCACCAGCTGTGATACCGTCTCAAAAAATGACTCCTATCAAGCTTCATCAACTTCAGCGGCTAGGAAGAGTTTTGTTTAATACATCACACATTAAGGGCTGAACAAGATTGCTAGCTTCATGTCTAAGGGAATTTAAATGTACGTCCTTGTGATATGACTGAGAGCAAATTCTTATTTGTTTAATATCATCAGTGATATTTGTTATCTTTATTATAAGAAGTATGCTGCTAGACAGCAGAATCAAAGCTATTAAGCATTGACTATAGCTGTGAGTTTACTAGTAAATATCTTAAATAAAGAGGACAGAATAGCCTATGAGATTCATATATTTAATGCCACAGACCCACAAATGTGATGATTCTAATGGCTACGTTCACACTGAGTTTTTGGGATTTACAACCGCATTTACTTAAAGGTGTAAGTCTCAAAATGTACTGTATGACATGACAGACAACTTGTCCAGTTCACACAGCAAGGTTTTTTTGAGAATGCGGTTGTGATTCCTGAAAATTGGTTACAGAATGCGGTTGTCAGTCCCGTAATTACCAAACTGTGTGTGAACATAACTATATTAAGGACTCAAATAGGCTACATTCCCTCTGTGAGTTTTTGGGATTGACAACCGCATTTACTTACAGGTGTCTTGAAATGTCAGTTCAAAAAGCTAATTACAGTAGGGCCTCAAATGCTGTCTACATGAATGTGCAATGGGAGTCAAACCCATTATCTCTTACCAGTAAAAGACTTACTGTCAAAGACTATCTACATCTATTATCAAAGATGGCGACATCCATAAAAATGAAACGTTTTTCTCCAATCACTGTAAGTTACCGTAAGCGAAACAACACACGAAAACCTACACGAAAACAGACAACTAGGTTCCGTTCACACAGCAAGGGTTTTCCGAGGATGCGTTTGTGAGTCCTGAAAATTTACAGATGTGAGTTTGGTTATTGAATGCGGTTGTTACTTCTGTAAATAACTAAACTGTGTATGAACCCAAATGCTGACATCCCACCACTCAAAAACGAATTTCCGGGAGATGGCACAACACTCCATGATATAAAAAAATATATATTATACTATTATATAGGCTACATTCAATAGTATTTGTGCGCCTTCATTCAATTGTATATTAATCATTGTTCTGAATCTGACCTGTATGTAGTCTTTGACAAAAATGCTATTTTCTCAGCTTATTGCTCAAAATGTTGCTTTTTTTTAAATGAACTTACCAACATTAAGTGTCAATTAAAAAAAAAATGCATGAAGAATGATTTGTTCACAAATCAGACATAATTTCAGACAGGTTTTGATATTCAATGAAAAGATTACACACAGAAGAGAAATTTCACTGAATAGCAACTTTTTAGCAAAAAGAGTTTTTTTTTTCTTTTGATGTTTTGTATATTCAGACATTCATACAACAAAATATTCTGGGGGCATTTAAAATTTAGTGAAAATATTCCAAAATGCTGGCCGTGGCTGGCAACTTTTTTTTTTTTAAATGCTGGTTGGGAAAGAGTTAATACCATGTGGACAAGGGCTTTCTCTTTTCTCTTTTTATTCTCAAAATAGTCTGAGAGTCTGAGACTCAAATGCAGGACTGACAACCTTTTATATATACAATATATTACTATATACAGTATGAAAAACAGTCGAAGTGGCAAGGAGAAAGACTTTTTTTACTGTAACTAAAAAAAAACTAAAAAAATTTATCATATTTGACAAAAAAGTCATTATATAGATGATCCTTCTGAATAAAGGATGTGAACACATTACATTAACTGCAGGTTGATCTACCACTGAACGCTTGAAACAGTAAAGCAATAAACCTAGACCGAATTGCTATCGTGTTTTTACAATTTGTATCCCGCGTGTTGTTTTGTCTGCAAAAAGCATCCGTGGAGGCTCTCAAAACATGCAGACCGTGTCCTGGCTCGCATGAGGAGATCCTGCAGCCACGGATAAGCCGGGATGAGTGTGGGAGGTGAGCGGTCGAGTTTGTAAATTATTGTACTGAGAGAGCCGAACGATAGTGAATCATCACTTTTGGCTCTCTTGTGATTTTGCACAGAAAAGAGAGTTTGTGGAGGTTGTCATGAAAACCGTCTGTCAGTCAAGCCTAAATGAGGTTTGCGGAATGCAGAGGGTCATTCCTAAATCTGCTGTCGGGCACGCAGTGTAAATTCCATTGTCTGAGGTGGTGATAAGGAGAAATGATGAACAATATTAGCATCTTGATAAAAGGCAACATACGAATGAACAAACACATTAACTGAGAATTACCGGGTCGGCGATTATTCAACCGGAGACTGAGCAAAACGAGAGAAAAGCATTCGGGTTTGTTAGGTAGATAAGTGATGCAGACAGATAGGATGGGCTGAGATAGATTTTGCTGCTATTTCCACTTGGCAGACCAGAATCGAGCCTTTGAAAGAGGCGCACGGCCCCGAACACTAATTAAAAACAACACAACAATTACCTCATGCAACAAAACACAACCTCAACAAACAGACAGAGAGGGTTAAAGTAATTAACCTACAGAACAGACCCGGCGGATTTTGATCCAATTCATTATATAGAACATATCTTGTTTTTGTTCGAACACTGGTGGAATATTCGCATCCGTCAGGACTCTTATATCTGCCAGCGATGATCGGGGGCTTCGAGGTCTTTTGGCTGCTGTCAAACTTGAGACGCATTTTCTCAGCTCTTGGAGTTTTACCTCCCGTGAGTTAATCTGAAACAATCAGCCTAAGATTAGTTCACTGAGTTTTTGGCCAAATAGATTAATCTACATACAGCCACGATTGGCAGTTTCTATCAAACACACGAGCATCAAAATTTGATCAAGGGAAGTAAAAAAATAAGTCAACAACATAATTTTCATAACATTGTGTGCCAGAGTTACATAAACCTAAACCGTTTATGTAACTTTGCCACACATATCTCAAAGAGTTCACTTGCAGGCAAGCAGGCCTGCTGGTACAGTTCATGAAAAAAGTTTTTTCAAATATAAAGCTGTTTTCCTAACAATCATATAAATGACTTCACTTTACATTATAAAGTAATATAGTAATATGGTAGGATAGGATTTAAGCTTTATATTTTTATACCTCAACTAATAATTCCAATTACAAAAATGCATTTGAAATGAACATAATTAAATATAATTAAACATATAAATATAATTAAATATATTAGTGCTGTCAAAACGATTAATCACACCTAACATAAATGTTTATATATTTTTATTGCATTTATATGTTATTATTATATTATAAAAAATATTGCATATTTACAAACTTTTGTTACATGTGATTAATTGCAATTGACAGTTATACAAGAGTCAACTCATTTTTTAAACACAATTTAATGTAATTTAAGTTAAAATTACTTAAACATCCAAGTTGATTGTAATAAAAAAATTTAAGACAGCAACTTTTTTTTACAGTGTATGTGATTTTTGCCATCTACCACCTTACACATTTTTGCTTTGTTTCATGAAGTGTTTAACTCACTATAATTGCTTGAAAAAAGTAATTGGCTGTTTCATGACAGGTTCCATTTTGGCAACTTACCCCATACAATTGTGCTAAAATGCTCCCAACAGACGGTCAACATCTGCTTTAATCTTGTTCAGTAGTTTTGTTTTGTTAAGACTTTAAGGTATGTGTCTACACAGAAAATAACTTTCAAAAATAAACCAAAACTGAAGAACAATCCCTGGAGTAAAGTGTGACTACTAGCCTCTGTCTCCCACATAACAAGCTGTTACAATAAAATAAAATAAAATAAATAAATAATTTAAATATATAAGTATAAATATATAAATAATTATAGAAATATAAAAATATTTAATGTAATTATTTAATTAATAATAAAACTGCAATGCTAAAACAGTCTTGGTATACCATTAACTATAGGTTACTAAATAGGTAAACAATGACAACAACACAATTAAGACCAAATTATGTTTTAGGAGATAATATAATTTAATAAAAAAATGCTTAAACCTACTGCTTACCAAGTATTTGTCTCAGCTACACTAAATCCTCCGAGCGTTAACTAAGTGAACCGAAACGGCGCATAGTTTAATCTAAATAGATTTGCGGTATTCTGGTTGTGCCTGCAGTAACTGCTAGGTCAACACATAAAATAAAAACAGCCAGCTGCAGAGATGGCCTTCAGACTGCGTGTATAAATCACAGGGAGACTTGAAGCAAATGGCCAACACATTTTCCATGTCACCATTCGATCACAAACGACGTTGAAACGTGGGATATCTGTGCGCTCTAATAGCACTCTTCGATGGCTTATATAGCTCTCCTGAAAGGTCCTATTTTACATTTACATTTACATTTAGCAGACGCTTTTATCCAAAGCGACTTACAACTGAGGACTAAACCAAGCGAGTCATCGTGAAGAGACAAAAACAACGCAAGAAGTGCTCAAAATACAAAGTTCAGACATTGCTTGGAGTAGCATAAGTCAGATAAGCAGGGATTTAAAGGAAAAGGAGAAAAAAAATTTACTTTTTTTTTTTTAATGTTAAGTGCTCACGGAAGAGATGAGTTTTCAGTTGTCTTTTGAATGCTGTCAGGGATACTGCATTCCGGATGAGGGTGGGGAGATCATTCCACCAGCATGGCACCGTGAATGAGAATGTTCTGGAGAGTGATTTTGAGGCTCTCTGTGATGGTACCACGAGCCATCGCTCATTGACTGATCGTAGGCTTCTGGTAGGGATGTAGACTTGTAGCAGTGAGTGGAAGTAGGAGGGAGCTGATCCTGAGATCAGTCTGTAAGCAAGTGTCAACACCTTGAACTTGATGCGAGCAGCGAGTGGTAGCCAGTGCAGAGAGGTAAACCGAGGAGTGACGTGGGCCCTTTTGGGCTCGTTGAAGACCAGACGAGCTGCAGCATTCTGGATCATTTGTAGAGGTTCAGTTGCACTATTTTAACAGCGAGGCAGGTATAAGACGTGGGTTGTTTGAAATTCAGCGTTTAGAGAATTCTAGATGTAATCGAAAGGAGTTTGTCCCTGGTTGACGCGACATTCGCATCAGTTGCGGCGGGAAACCTTGAACATATTATAACTGACCGCGCACATATAAAACCTCTCGTGTGTAGTCTCGAGGCTAATATTCGCTCTCGAATGAGGATGTGTGAGAGGAAACAGTAGAAGAAACGGCTTAAAATATTTTATCTCCCCCGTATACTTCACGGCAAATTTACACTCGATATGATAACACACGTGAAATATGACCTTCTACCTTGTCGGCTTCAACGTATTACAGCGGTGCCCATAAATCTCCAGACCGCCGCACGACGTCCACGCGAGCTGTAGTAGCCTATATAAACATTTACAATACTGCAGGGCTATTTATACTGCCTACCTTCATAATGCCATTCGCAGGGCTCTTTGGGGTCTGTTATATGGATTTTGTTTTTCATTTCATTTATGGCTGTTTCTATTACATAAACAGGTACAGCTTCTTTCTTTCGTACAGTGGCTGTCGTTTAAGGCAGTTCCCAACCGGTCTCTTAATTATTTTCTAATTTTTCAAGCTTCACATGGTTGAAACCCCTTCACTATAACAGACCCCACACACACACACTTTTCCTCACAAGCCCCTCAACCACATTAGTTTTGGTTGGGTAATGAGGTCGCCACATGCTGTACTGCACTCTAATCATTAACCTCTCCTTTCTTCCTTTTCGGAGGACACGAGACAACAAACTTCATTAAGAGGTTAAAAGCAAGCTGGCATGAGTCTCAACATCACTCATAAAAGCGACAGAGTGAAGAAGCCGATACGGCCTTCTGGGATTCTTCAAGGAGCAAAGCGAAGCTGCTACAGAGGACGAGAGGTGAGTGAACAAGAGTGATGACTCATAAATGATGGGGAGAGCCAGCATGGAAAGCAGAAGCTGACCAGTCTGAAAGCAATATTTTTTTTTTGTCGGACCAAACCCCTTTTTATGACATGACAATGCACCGACTAAATTTAAAAGACAGTTCCAAAAACTATGACTGAAAGAAAATATATTTCTTATATATTTGGAAGTCAAAGCACTGCACAGAGCAGCTCGTGAACACACCGAGATTAGAGAATGAATATGGATTAAATGATACATTCGGGATGCTCTGACCTCACGTGTAATGATGATTGCAGTCGCACCCCTGACCTGACTACACCATAGATAACATCTGTATTATGTATCAATAGTAATATCTGCTGACAGCGGCATAGGAATGAGCTGGAAAGTGTGAACGGAAATATTACAAAGTATGACATGAGGGTATATTTAATTTGATTTAGATTTTTTTTAGTCATATGGCTTGCATGACATCACATACTGTCTTGAATAGGTATTGCATTTGATGAGTTACGAACTTCGCGACTAAAATCGCATCCTGAGTAGGTACTAAATTTGGTAGGTACTCATCAAATGTAGTGCCTATTCAGACAATATGTGATGTCAGACAAACCACATGACTGAAAAATCGCATGAAATATACACTCATGTCATAATTTGAATGTTTCCGCTCACATTTTCCAGCTCATTCCTACACCGCTGTCTGCTGATATTTATATTGATTCATAATAGGGACAGTATCTATGGACTAGTCAGGTAAGGGTTTGGGACTGCATTTAAGCAATCCTCATTACACATGAGGTCAGAGAATTTTGAATGTATCATTAAATCCATATTCATTCTCTAATCTCGGTGTGTTCATGAGCTGCTCTGTGCAGTGCTTTGGCTTCCAAATCTGCAGAGTTAACAGTTACAGATGGGAAAAATGCTGGATAAGGTAAAGTGTCAAATACATAAATAAAAACATAAGCCCCCGAAAGCTAGTCCCATATCTCTGTGATTTCATAATAATGCAGGTTGGTTTCCTCCGTACAGTATACAGACTAAAAGTACAGTGTGCTGCAAACTGATAAACCTTTACAGTAACTCCTCACCTCCTCTCTCATTGTCATGCTGTTTAATGCAGTCTGGAGAAGACTGTAGGAAATTGGCTCGGGATAGTGTAGTAGCTGAGAGACCCGTAGGCCTGACATTGACTTTGAGAAGATACATCTTCACTCTCTGTGTGGGGTGTGTAATTTATAGTAGTAAATAGGATAACTCAGCTTGACGGAAACATCCTGACTCGGCTATGCCATTTAAAGCTTATTAGGATCAAGTCCAAAATAGAAGATGAACATTTCTGGGTGGTCAGACAGACATCTAACATAACCTGAGGGAATATCAACCATATTAGATTAATCAAGCAGATGTAAATGGTGGATGGGCCAATTTCAGGTGACCTCATCTCAATCTGCACGAGATTTACGTTTATGTTTGCAACTTAAACATGAAAATAATTGACGACATGGTATTGCAATGTCCAATGCTAAAACTTAAAGCATTGGAAGTCTGAAATGCAATAATTAATATCACATGAGAAAAATAAATGTGATGTTGTTTTTGTACAGAAGTTCAATAAACAAGAAGTTAATATTGAGTAAATTTCATATTAGAAACAACACTGTAAAATATTTGTCTCCAAAAAGAAAATCATTCCAAAAAAATCCAATGCAGAACCATTTATTGACAACACACAGTGCTGTTCCTGAATGAATCAGGGTTTTTGAACAAATGAATTGAGTGAATTCATTAACTCACTCATGAAGACAGCCACTTGTTTAGATCTCAAATTAATACATTTTTAACAAATCAGCTGAGTAAATGATTCAATGACTCACTCAAAAAGACTTGTTTTGTTCATGAATGAATTGACTGAATGATTCATTGACTGACTCATAAAAGAAACCCAACTGATTTCTTCCAGAATGAT
This sequence comes from Meda fulgida, assembly GCA_030578275.1. Lineage (NCBI taxonomy): Eukaryota > Metazoa > Chordata > Actinopteri > Cypriniformes > Leuciscidae > Meda > Meda fulgida. The sequence goes on along the minus strand of CM060637.1, from coordinate 8,545,701 downwards.
TCAGAATTGAATTATGAAGTGAATCGGTTGAGTGAAGGATTTAATGACTCACTCAAAAGTCTAATTTCGTTCCTGAAAGGAATAAGGTTAATGAACGACTCAATGACTCTCTCATTAAGACAATCAATTGTGTCAATTATTGGTGTAAATGTATTGGAATGTCATTGAATTAGACACAAAATACCAAACATATTTCTATATTTATTTGGTGTGATATTTTGTTATGTAAAGACAAATATTTGTAACTTTGACTTAAGCATCCAAATACTTGTTTTGGGCAATGTAAATGCAATAGTGGCCATCTTCATTGAATTAAATCATATAATCTGTGCAATTCCTACAAAATGTATGCCACACATCATAACTACGGACTTCAAGACAGCTTGACTCCTGGCTTTGCACACACACTCGCAACCACTGGGCTTTAAAGTAGCTAGGTTATGAAGGAGAGGTTTCTTCACTGCCTCAGTCTTGTGGGGTTTTAAGTAGCAAGAGTGGAGCTTCAATCCCAATGCTGCAGGCCTGCCTTTCCCCTAACACTTATTAAAAATAGATTTGAGGGAAAGACTCTCTCTCTCTCTCTCTCTCTCTCTCTCTCTCTCTCTCTCTCTCTCTCTCTCTCTCTCTCTCTCTCTCTCTCTCTCTCTCTCTCTCCCTCTCTCTCTCTCTCTCTTATAGGCTTTATCTGCAAACTTTGACAGGCCCATTTGTTTTGATTTTTAGGATGGTGTGCTTGATACTTAATGAAATACTGTAACTATCTATACATTGACCGAAATGTTGGGTTAGGTGGCTGTAATTGGTCATCGGCTGTCATTTCCTACCACTGTTTTGCCTTTGTATCCTGGGGTAGTTTGATTACATTAGTGGTCATAAGCATGGGGAAATATTTTCTCATATCCAACTGTCATTATGATTTTTGATTTACCTGAAAATGTCGAATCCATAATAATTAAATATTATAGTATTTTTTCTCTTTATTGTAAGGGCAATGAAATTTTAAATTGCATTCAAATTATCATCTATATCTATCTTCACATATGATATTTTTGTTCATGAGGATACATGCAGTATTAAATCAAAGTCTGTGAGCCTTTACAATAACACAATGCATTTGTCTAAATCACTACAGCAAAATAAAGTTTTGTGGCTTTAAGACAATATACAGTATATGCTAGTGTACTCCATTCACTTTAGGCATATACACTGCCGTTCCAAAGTTTGGGATTGCCAAAGGCTGAATTTATATGATCAAAAATACAGTAAAACAATTATACTGTGAAATATGATTACAATTTAAAGGAAATATTGATTCTTCAGTGTCACATGTTCCTTCAGAATTCATTTTAATTGTAATTTGGTGCTCAAGAAACATTTAATATTGTTATCAATGGTGAAATGTTTTTGCTGCTTAATATTTTTGTGGAAACCGAGATAAGGACTTAATTTAGGAATCTTTAATGAACGGAAAGTTCAAATGAACAGCATTTATTTGAAATAGAAATATTTTTCTAACAATGTAAATTTTTACTGTTGGTTCACTGTGTAAATTTATTGCATCCTTGCTGAAAAAAAGTATTACTTAATTTATTTAAAAAAAATGTAGAAAAAAAAAAAAATAATAATTTGAAAAATGGACCAAGAATAGTGATGACTCATCCTGAACTACACAGATTTTCAATCCAATCAAATACTGTCTAGAATGCCACACCCTCTAATAACACGTGTAACTAGCAAGTAGCAAATCAAAGTTCATGTCTGTAATGAAACTAAAACCTACCGGTCTTTAAAACTAGATGAGCACTTATATGCCCTGTCTCTTCCTGTAAAATATTATAAATTAGATTTATCACTGTAGAATAAGATAGCACGCTTGAAGAATAATTTTCCCCAGCCGTGGTTCTTTAGCCTCATCTAACCTTAACATACTAGGATTGCTATTGCTCATGGCTAGCTCAGCTGATTCTTACGATAGTTCTCTCAGGTCCTTACGAGTAGCCCTTAATAAGCCTATGATGAAATAGCAGGGAAATTTTCAGATTGTAGCATATTTTAGGATGAGAAACAGTGATTATGTATCTGCCCAGTGGGTACTTCTCATCTAATTTCACATATTTGCCAGGGATTTTCAACCGCTGAGCCTCTAGGGTCACTTTTTTTTATTGACATTGTCCTTCAGCATTCCCAGAAATTCTGATTAAAGTCCTAATATCCAATAAAAGTCCGACTTTCAACATTTCTGCACCGTGAAGCTGGATAAATTGGGCTGGAAGAATCTCTGTCCAACAGCTCATTGCCCATTAGCCTCTGGGGGAAAAGTTTAACATTATTAGTGCTTTAGGATTTAAAAATGCTAAACTGCTGTAAAAATTCAAATAATTATGTGGATAGGTTAAAGTTTAAAAAAACAAACACTTAGACTTGCCCTTTAACAGTGATCTATTACTATCTATGTGTGTGCGAATGTGTGGAGGTTTGTTGCACGATAATGGCTTGAGGAAAGTTGTAATCTTTGCAGCGCAGAGTCAGCGCCTCATTACGAATTGCACCTCTTTAGCTGCAGAAGTGATACAGAGATGACTGACAGGAAGCAGAACGAGGGGCGTCTTATATTTCAAATATCAATTGGCGGCGTCAGCGTTGCCGGGCAACGTGAGGGATTATCTGAAATTAGTTCAGTCAATTCATCATTACAAAGGGCAGTCCCTCCACTGCTGATTAGTTATTGTACACACTTGTCAATTAAATCTCCCTGGAGAGCACCACATAGAACAGGCAGTCATAAAACACAAAGGAAGGAGAGAGAGAGAGAGAGAGAGAGAGAGAGAGAGAGAGAGAGAGAGAGAGAGAGAGAGAGAGAGAGAGAGAGAGAGAGAGAGAGAGAGAGAGAGAGACCGAGAGAGAGAGAGAGAGAGAGAGAGACAGAGACAGAGACAGAGACAGACACAGAGACAGAGACAGAGACAGAGAGAGGGAGAGCACAAGAATAGCAAAGAACACGTAGCCTGGGAAAACCCAGACAACTTCCGGCAAATTTAGATTTGCTCTGAAGGTTAGTCTGGCAAAGAGCTCATTCAAGCCCATTTTCAATCCGTCGAAATCGAGGCACCAATCAGAAACGTTGGGGCGGGCTTTACACGATGACGAGAGCACTGGGATTTTGAAGCAGATTTTGTAGCCTAAATTACAAAATATGGATGCCGCCGTCGAACATCACTCGTTCGAATCAGCTATCGCGTCTGTTTTATCTGTTTTCGCGACTGTATTTGAACGTTTCCTTTTTGTTAAAAACCGAGCAAAAAACAACACTCGGAGATGTTTCTTCGCCGGCCGCCGCTCTGCATACGCCATCTCCTTCAGCGCTCTGATTGGTTTAAGGTCTACCCACGACGTCCGTTGGTGACGCCCATCTGGAAATGATTTGTCTATGATGCTTTGCCAGACCATTACTCAGTTACAACTGAGAATGGTCTGGTTTTAACCAGGCTAAAGAACACGGCAATGATGGGACATTTTTCTCTTTTCTCTTATGTTTTTTAAAGGTGAGGAGAAAACGTTTTTGGCAATGTGTACATGAACTAAAATTACACTTCCAAAATAATGCTGAAAAAAAAGGTATTTATATACACACATACTGTATGTATTATATACTTAAGCATTTTACAGTTACATATCAAATGCATGTTTAACATCCACAAGTAGCTTATATATCTATGCTAATTCAATTATATATTTTTTTCAGTAGCATGATAGCTTCTGAAATCAAATTTGTGCAGCTTTTACAATAACAAGCTATGGGTTCAACAGGTGAACGTGATTTCACCAAGAACCACATGTTCCTGGATCAACGTCTTTGTTGATCCTGAATCAACTTTCCAATCAACCAATCAGATTTGAGGGACAAGTTTACAGTTTATGTCAAGTTTAGGCTTAGAACCAGGGTGAGGTACTTAAACATCAGTGTTATTCACCTATCATTACCCTCCTATTTTAGGGAAAAGTTATGGGTAGGGTTAGGTTTAGGGGTAGGGATTGGGTAAGGAATACATTTTGGGACAGGAATGTTGATCCAGGAACATGTCTTACTTGGCAAAATCACGGTGACCGGTTCAACAAGTCTCAGTGTAACATATCTGTTTTTCAATGTTATATTGTTTGCACACACATCCCCACAGCCGAGCGAGCCAAACATGTTGAATAATTCAAAGATATTTCCCTTTTGCGTCGCTTCAATGTAGTTTGGTAGGCTACAAGCTAGTTGAGAAAAGTAGCTAACTACATTAAAGCCACCTAAGGGGGAAATATCTTTTTAAATATTGAACTATGCAATGATATATTTCACAGTTCAAACAGAGCCCAAAACATTCTGTAAAAAGATACTGCCCCTTTATGTAGCTTAATGTAGCTAACTATGCTACAAGCTAGTAACGAAGAGTAGCTGACTACAGTAAACGAATTTACATGAATAAGTGGGCCATTTTCCTTTTAAGGAAACAAAAAAATCTTTACAACTTTTAAAGGATTTGTTTAAGTTGAATAAGTAAGTTAGCAAGCAGTAGTTTAAGTTATGAGTAGCTCAGCATGCCACAATTTTAAAATGGTGCCCCCAAACACTAGTAACCACTAGAATATGAGAAGCTGTAGAGCTCCATATAAGATGAGTTCACACCACATAATGAGACAAAGAAAGGGGTATAATAAAAAGGTGGCAACCATTCAGAATTCGTAAAGGCAGCATGGTTATTCATTCTTGCATTCAATGCTCTCACCTTTTTGGTAAGCAACGGATGCCCTTTCACTATATTTGCTCTATAGCTCAGCAACCCGCTCAACTCAATATCACCAATATTTTTTTCCCCTTCACTCAGAAGTGTTGATTCTCCCATGAGGGGGAGAGGAGAGAGGAGCTAGACTTCTATAAAGGCATAATGATGTGCTCTAAAACCGCAGGGGTGAGCGTAACCTTTCGCTTCGGAGGACGGCGTTATTAGACGAGGCAAAGTCAGCGCAGTCGTTTAAGTGTGTCCTGACGGTAACTGCTATTCCCATTAGTTCCTCTGCTGTCTGTTGAAATGCTGGCACGGGGGGGGGGGGGGGGGGGGGGGGGGGGGGTTGGGGGGTGTAAGGGTGGGGGGAAGGGGGTGATGAAAAAAAATGCCACCAGAACAAGAAATAATAGACCTCTGTTTCCTACTATTTCCAATTCAATTTCCAGCCAGTGACCTGAGGTAAGGAGAGGAAATCAATGCGAGTTGGAGGGGGGTGAAGGATTGGGTGTGAGGGGGAAGAGGCAGGCCCTTCTCTTTAAGCCACAGCGCATCCATCAGCCCACAATGTCAAAGTGACAATCCTGCTTGTCTGATCCCGATGCACCACATCCTCTTTGAGCGTAAATTAAACCTTTGAACCGTGGAGTTACCTGTGATTAATATATTCTCCATGAGAGCAAGAGGTGTGAAAGCCTTGAGTTAAGGCAAAAGGGTGGGGTGATTCCCGACTGACCCTTCTTGACAAGGGCTAGAAGAGCAGATCTTCCTGCCCTTCAGAAGAAAACGAAGACTGACTAGCACAGCTCCAATCCACACTTTAATCAGTTCATTAAATGCCCCTGTCTGACGAGTAGCCTGGTTTATGGGCCGCGAGAGTACAGGCGGGCTCAAGATGTAGCAATAAGCTGAAGGCAAGAAGGCTAGATGTTGCTCTTAAATCTACACACCCTGGGTTGATGAGATGAAACCTGAAGCTCAGGGGGTCTGGGAATCAATGCAGGAGATGGTAGATGTACATCGGCTAATGATGAGAGCATCTACAGAGCAAGCTAGCCTAATGGGGTCTTGTTCGCAAAAACGTTGACCACTGTTTTTAATGAGCGAAATCAGTCTGCAGGATGCATGCGTCAAAACTCCACAACTTGTAGAGTACTGTACTTACCTTGAAAAGTTTCACTCTATACAGAGGGCATATATGAAGGTCGTCACTGCATATACATGTTCAAACTCTCTGTGTATATACATTTATCACTGGGGCAGGTGACAGAGGCATTAAAACCCTCTGGGGCATTTGAGGGCCTCAGCAGTAGAAAAGAAAAAAGGGATGGCTTAGAGGCTGCATAGTGTGGCACCAATGGCTCAGCCTAAATATGGATTCTTCTGTCTGTCACTTTTTTCTTCAAACAAGGTTTTCAAACGTCTGTTTTCTGAGGCGGTCAGAGTCGAGAGACCCCCGGCTCTAAAGTGTCAGTAAAGAAAAATGGAGGGAAATTCACAAGAAGGCACAAGATTGGGAACAAACAGCAGAAGGGCCAAACTTCTAAAGCATGAAAGGCTTGGGATTTGTTTCCTTTTATAAAAAGACTAAAAGAAAATGAACGGCTCAGGATTGTGCAATGTTATTTAATGTGTGTGTTTCTTATACTTGCTCTTTCTAAAGTTGTCAGGAACCTTACTAGAGTTTTGGAGAGTTGTCTACTCTGAATCAAGACCTACAAAAAGTCTAACTTGGCAGTGGCTTACAAATGTCTTTGTTGTCCTTTCCCTTTGTATAACTATTCTAGGTCTTGTAAACTAACTTTTCTTGGAGTTTGTATTCCCCTAGATGCCCTTTCTGCATAACAGAGAGCAAGAACGTGTCTAATTAGACTTGAGATTGAGTACATGTGCGTGTGCATTCTTGCATTAGATGGATCCCTACTGTTACCAATCGGCAGCGTATTAGCCTTGAGAGGCACAACACCGTCTCAGATACCAGAGTGACTGTAAAGAATAACTGTTGCTGGGCTACAATAGCAGACTGCTGTTGAGAACATTTTAATATTAATATTAATATAAATATATAATATTTTATATTAAAAGTCAAAGGCTCTGACCTGATATTCCTTCTTACCATGAAACAATTTAGGCTTGTCCTTGACACATGGGCACTGGGCAGTAATACTTGAAATACGTTTAGATTTGGAGCAAACATCAAAGAGACTGACTGCTTACTTTCATGTAGTTTGCACCCGGAGGCTAAAATGCAGGTTCTGAGGCTGCTGCTCCCTGTAAATAGTTTGGCTTTCAGGGCTCAGGCACCATGCAAATTTCATTCCAGCCTCCTCCTCTCCTCTCCTGCCTGCATGCTGCGATCACCCAGAGGTCCCACGGGAAAATCGCCTCACATAATAGACCTGACGATTACTTTGGATTCCAGGCTACTGATCGACGCTGTTGCAAAGCATTGCTGCTTCAAAGCACAGCTCGAGTTGAAATAGATCAAGACTCTAAACATATTTATTTTACAAAGTCAAACATACATCATGTAACTGCCAATGATAATAAGACAATTTCTTTTTTCAAGGCTAGAAAGCCGTGTAGCGAAAGCTACCACTTGAATTGCCGTTGTATTACTAGTCCACTATCAAATAAATACTCATTATATTTGTGCCGAAAGCACTAATCATAACTTTAAATAACGCAAATAGCACAATATTAGTGGGCCATAAATATAATTACTTCTAGTGCATGAAAACAATAACAAACTGTCCTAACATGTTCATATTGGCTTGGGGCTGCTAAATTAAGTCATTCCGTTCTTCCATTTAGAATAGGGTCCATTTAGCTTTCATGTCATTAAAGATAATACAAAATTAAATAAATACCAACATGAAGGAGTCGCTAATTCCTCCCAAAGGCATGTACACACAGAGCCGGTCCATCGATAAGCGTGCCCTTTCAAGGAAATGTTTTTTTTTCTCCATATTCCCACAAATCACACTGCATTAGTGCTGTACAAATTTCAGTTAATTACAAAGCAAAATGCTCCCTAGACCTTTTCAATCCCCTTTACCATGCTCAGCGGGGACCTGAATATTATTTACTAGAGTAGTGCAAATACATCATTGACAGTTTTGCGTATAAATGTCTCCAACAAACCCTAAGCAACACTTGTTTCTCCAATCTTGACTTTGACCGATACAAAGGCAGCATACTATTCCAGCCATGGAACTTTAATGAAAGCTTTTGCAACGATGCATCCTCCGCTTGGTTGGTCTAATGAGATCCCTAACTGTTCCTGCCATCTGCCAAGCTGAAGTCATGACATTAGCAATGCAGCCAGTCTGGATTCATCCATTTTTATACACTCTTTTCTCTTAAGTCAACAAAAGCCAAGGAACAGACTTAGCAGTCTGCGTGCCAAACAAAAGAGCAGAATTTTTGCTTATATATCATTGCAAAATAAGGTCATCGGTTTTGTAGGCAAATGCCCATTCTTTCCTTCCCACTGATGACTTCTCACATTTCAAAAATGGTTGTACCCCCCAAAAAACCTACTAGTGTGCAAGATGAAGATTTATATTCTGTGTTTAACAAGGGTGTGGATATAAAGAGCTCCATAGTAAATTTCATCTTTATAGGGTCTCTTTACATCAGCATTTTCAACCATAAGACACATAGCCTCAGGAGTGCAACTCTAAAGTACTTTTAAAACAGTTTAGAATTATTGGCGGTTGTGTCCTGCCATCTGCACTGGTTTCTTTGCACCAAAATCTTAGATTACCTTTCCTAACCGTGCCTGGATTTCGGTCTCCCATTGAAGATTTCAAAACAGAAGCGATTATTCCTCCTGACTCTAAATAAACATCATGTTCTTTAGAAGAACAGAGCTGACCGAGGCCATTGAAGATTAGATATTGTCTCCCCATTAGCATTAGCACTTTCCATACTGCTTAGCTCATTCCCTTTAATGGCGTCCCTTAGCTCAGGATTACCTGTTTCTTTTGTCTCTGTTTATTCATCTGTTTGGTTGGTTGCCATTTTTGGATTGTCACTCTTGAAATCCTCTTATCAAATAAATGCCTAAGGTAGCACATGCTAAAGTTTCCACCCCTCTTCCATAAGTCTCCGATCAATGTTCCCACTGGAGAGAAAATTGAAAAAAAAAAAGCAGTACGCCCATCGGAGATGGGATTAGGCCCTTTTCTCCCAACATGCTTAAATTGCTGTAATCTCCTATGCAGATCACATCTGCGGCTAATTGATGGATTTGCTAGAGGATCTGAGAGCGGCTCGTTTCAGTATGTACTTGTGTTTATTTAGCCCATAGAGAGGCGGTTTGATAGCGGGGAGTGTTCTTCATCTGTAGACCACTCTTTTGAGAAAAGGGGGCTGATCAACAGTGAGCTGCTTGTCAAAGAATCTCCAGACACTTCCCTAGGCCTGTACATAATTACAATGTTTGTGCGTGCTCTCCAGTGTGCATGTTGGTTTTGCATGAATAATGCAATGGACGGCGGGTATATTGCTGTCGCCCGTATAGAGCGGATTGCCGGCCACCTCAGAGTGCACTCGTAAGTGAAATGCAGAACGGAGCATGGTAGCCGGAGAAATGGTAGCCGATATACATGCGCGCTTATGGAATAGTTACTAGCTGACAACTGCATTTTTACATGCGCTGTGTTTGCTATTAAATGGTGATATGGGTTCATGGTTCAAAATAGAGTGATCTGACATAACAGACAGCAACATTTCCCTGAACACTCTCAGCATAAGAAGGCTTTTAGACGGCGGAGCTGGTGATTATCGAGCCAGTTAGAGGGAGAAATTTTGAGCAAGTAACATATAATGAGCTATTATTCTCACGGGGACCTGGGTTCGAGGCTGGTTTGGGTTAGGTCCCAGTCCCGTTAGATCCCAGCTTTCATTTAAGTGTTTTTGCTTATACAAGTTCAAATATTCAATGCTAAAATATATTAAAATAAGTCTATTATTACCAGGTCGAACTCATTAAGAATAGTATTTTTCTACAGTGTACAATAAAGTAAAAAAGCCAATAAACAAAAAAAAAAACTAAAAAAAGCAATCAAAAATATGAGGTAAAGAGGGGTGATTGCTCAACATAGTAAAGACTGTACTTGTCCATACGTGGCAAAAAGTACACCAAGAGGGAAGGGGTTTGTGCATATGGGGAGGAAGTGTTTTGACGGTTTGCTGAAAAAGTACAAATGTTGGCTTGTGTTTGCGGGCAATGATCTATTTTTTCGCCATTATCCGTGCTGCATACGTGGGGCTCATTTACATTCATGGTTATCCAGATAATGAAGCTTTCAATCCAGGGGATCCTGCGGTGAGAACAATGAACCCAATTACCTCCTGCCGCCTGCGAGATGGGATGGCAGACTCTGAGACAGATGGGAGAGGCTGCGGTCGGCCAGCGATCCAATCACATTTATCTCACTCCCCTGTTTCTCTCCCCCCACTGTCCCCAACCCTCCTCCGTTCATGCTCACATCGCAACTTATCAACAAGCCAAGGCCAAAGCCCCGGGATCAGTATGTAGAACCAGCCCCTAATACCTAATCACCAATGCCAAAAACCTATAGCCTTGTGAAAATGCCAGGTCAAGCCTCTATACAATTCACTGTTAACACTGGGAGTTGTTGAGTATACAGACTTTCTTTAAAATCAACATCATACAAGCATCTTATCTCATACAAATATATCTCTTTAGACTCTACTAAAGCCCGCACCTCTTTTGGCCGCTCTTCTTTTAAATTTTCTGCTGCAAATGATTGGAACAGTTTACAAAAGTCTCTAAAATTAGAATCCACTGTTTCGATTGCTACGTTTAAAGTTTTACTGTCAAATGTACATGTTGATGTTGATGCTCTTTGCGAACAAAGACTTATGTATTTTTGCACATATTCAACTAAATGGCTGTCACTGCATTTATTTGCACATTATCAATTTACCCATGTTGGATAGTACTATTATCTGACTGCTATTTCTTTTGCACTGCTATTTTATATTTTTAAACTATCAAGTTTTTCATTTTTATATATATATATATATATATATATATATATATATATATATATATATATATATATATATATATATATATATATATATATATATATATATATATATATATATATTGTCCAGTACCTTTTAACTGATTCTGAATGTTTTCTATATTCATGACTGTGTAATTGTATGTTGGTATGTCATGTGTATCTTTATGTCGCCTTGTACCCTGCGCCTTATCTTGGCCAGGTCGCGGCTGCAAATGAGAACCTGTTCTCAACCGATTAACCTGGTTAAATAAAGGTAAAATAAATTAGAACAATTTTTTTTTTTTATAAATGCGTCTGGTCATATTGTGAATAATTCATTGGTGCATGTTACTTCGAAGAAGCTCATTTAACGTAACTTGCTCCACCTCTGTAATGACTTTCCTTTTCAGGTGACATCACCAAACTCTCCCTTTTTTAGCCCCTCCTCTCCAACCACCTGTCATTAAAGGCCACTTTTCACAATCCAATCAAATCTCGATAGAGAAAATAAAATTCTCATCCAGCGTTTGTTTAGCATTGGTTCACTATAACAAATAAAATATATTACAGAATTAATATCAATTTCAAATATGTAATATTTTTTATTCTTCCCTCACTCTTTTGCACCACAATACAGTTAGAGAATGTGAGTGTTAGATCATTATACAAAAAAAGGCTTATTTTCCAGTAAAAATATTATAAGACTTGTTTTCACAGATTGTATTTTGTTTTACTTTTGTTTTAAGAAAACTGTAAGTGAATAAAATCTGCCGCTGAATTAAGTATTCAAGTATTCATAAAGCATTTTAGGTATTTTAGAAAACGCAAAAATGCTTTCAAAAAACGCATTAAGCAGTTATTTGTTTTGCAGCGAATGAAATGTGATGATGCATTTTTCAATACTAACAATACATAAAAGCTTGAGTTTATTTTAGGCCTCCTAAATTCTCTTTCAGTAACTTTTACAAGTTTTTGACAAACCATTTATAAGAAACCGCTAAAAAGCATCAAATCATGTTACAACATGAATATTTCATAACAAACGCAACCTATTTACGTTAAACACTCCATCAAACTTTCAAAGCGGATCATTAATACCTCTTAAGTCTCCTCCATATTATTATTGTGTCCCATGTGAGATCCTAATGTTTGACTAGAACTGTTACCGGCTTCACCTGTTATTTCATCGCAAAAGCATCGTTTATTACATTACACTTATTCTCCTCGGCTGATGACAGCTGACTGGAACAAAGAATAAATATAGCCGAGAGAGTGGATGGAAAAGGGCCCAAACAGCAGTTTCCTGGCAGCACCGGTAGGCAGGCGAGGCTTGGAGGAGATGACAGAAGCCAAAGGATTAATGGTCCCACGGGAAGCCAAGGTAAAGCACGCCGCTCCATCCTGACATCTTTGTACTTGTAAGAGCACACAAATTAACCAGGCGATACGGTGAATAATGGCTAGGGCGCTTCCATCAGTCCTATTTAACAATGCATGCAAAAGCACTTAATGCGTTTTGGGAGGGCGGCAGGGGTAGGGGCACGCGGGGAACGAAAATATAGAACAGCGAGAGGTTGAAAAGATCATGTTGATGTACGTCCCATGTCGAGTTGTAAAATCATCATTGGGCCTATAAACATTGAGCACTCTCAATATAACCCATTAGTGGCCGCAAACAATTTGCTCTATTTGGCACTTTATAAAAAAACATTTGTTTTAAATGACTAAATCTTTCATTAAAGTTGGTATTTCATGTGTCTGTAAACACAGCAAATGATAATGGCCAGAAGAATTTTTTTTAATGCGAGTACTCCGAATGCAACCGAAAGGCAGTTTACCACAAAGAAAACACATCAGATGTGTGATGTGCTCCGCTGTCTGATGCATTTAAGCAATATATGAACTGTGCTAAAGTGAAAAAGACAGCTAGGATGGATTAATTTAGCTTCTAGCCAATGTAAAAGCCCTGGGTCTTCTGTGGGGTTGCCAAGTACTCTTCTCCCGGGAGACAATAGGCTGTGTTGCATATTCTGTGTCCTTTAAAAAATATATTTTTCAATAAATGGCCAGTGAAAGGAGGAATTTAACATTCAAACAATCTTGAATGTCAACATCAGGACTGTTTTATTATTATTATTATTTTAACCAAAATTTAGATGTTTAAATACAGTTTAAAGCCTATTTTCTAGCAATTAACATTGAATAATATAATATAATATAATAATATAATATATAATATTAATTTGGTGATTTGTATATAATTTAACAATTTAAATTGAACTGATTATGAACTGTTTATTTGAACTCTTTACTCTGAATATGAATTGAACAAAATCTGTAAACAATTATGACACTATAAACTTTTAATTGTTGGAAATAGAAAAGGTCAAGATCCTCAATTATCTTAGTTTATCAAACATTAGTTATCTTTTCAAACAAAAAAAAATAACTGGTGCCTCTTTTGCTTTAAAAAAAAAAGGAATGATTTATTTGTAGAATGTGCCAAATTCTTTCTTCAGTTTCTGTGGTTTTCTCTCCTCAACAAGTGAAACAAATAACATGACTAACTACCAGTGCTCAAAGTAGCGTCTGACTACACGCAAACAATTGAAAGAGACTTCACCAAGGGTTCGCAGCTGTTTGCAGATGTGTCATTCTTCCGCAGCATCCTGCTTCACTCACTGTGTCTCCCACTAATGACCAGGAGGTCTGAATCCACCAACTCCCTATGGGAAGACAGCTGCCGCCCCACGCCATTCCTCTCCAGGCGTCTGTCGAGCTGCGGAGCTGGCTGTGATCCTGCCTGAACGAACTGCCGATCTGCTATATTGTGCCAGCATGGTGGCTAAGCCCATGGAAAGCCCGTCCAACCAATTTATTCTTCCCAGAATGCCAAGCAATCTGTAATGGGGACACTGGGGAACAGAAGCTCTGGGGTCGATTCAGAGACAGGGGTGATGTATTACAAAAAGAGCATAACCCAAACATTCGCCTTAAATAATAGGTCACCCAAAAATTAAGATTCTGGCATCATTTATTCCCCCTCATGTTGTTCCAAACCTGTTTTACTTTCATCTGGAGAACACAAAAGAAGGTATTTTCTTAAGAACATTTCTACTGTTTCTGTCCATATAATGTCAGTCAATGGGGTCCAAAACAAAAACATTAGGACCCCATTGACTTTCATTGTATGGACAAAAATACATATTTTTCCAATCTCTTCTTTTTGTTTTGTTTCACAGAATAAAGTAAGTCACACAGGTTTGAAAAGACATAAGGGTGAGAAAATAATGACAGAATTTTGGGTTAACATAAATGGTTACAGCTATTGCAAAATATATAATATAATGAACAACATCAAAAACCTAAAAAAATCAACACAACTCGCCCAGAATTTCACCATTTTCTGTTCCTCTGACTTTACTCTCATTGGTAGTTGTGATGGTATTTATTTGCATAAAGTTGTTTTCAGTTTTTCTAGGCTATGCATCCAAATTATATGTCAATAACAGAAATTGCAGACTTTTATTAACCTCTGGTCACTTTAATGCAGCAAATCCCTGTCAGTATGAACAGAATATATTACGAAGACAGAATATTACGAAGAAGAAAAAAATCCCAACAGTGCAATAGACTAGAATTAAATACTTACTGCCAAAAAAGACAAAAAAAAAAAAAAAAAACAGCAGGGTGGAAGGTAACACCAATAAAACCAGATGTGAATTATTCACAGAAGAATAAAGTGCCTTCTGGTGATAATTTTTCATAAACTCATTCTGCTGAAAAAACCCCCAGCTTAAACCAGCGAAGCCTAACCAGTACCCCAAACCATCCAAATGGACTAGAATGATTAGGCTGGGAGCCTGTTTTAAGATGCTTTATGATTTCAAAAGAGTAATGTTAATATACAAATAAATTAAAATAAATTAAAATATATAAAAAGTGATCTAGACTATCACTGATGTTGGTACTTTTACATACATTCCTTATTTTACCTTTGCAATGCTGCTGCTGAAGTACAGAAGCCCTACTGAACTTCTTTTGTTGGACTAACGAATCATGCAAGTCACGTACAGGCTTCTGATAAGCAGAGTGCCTTCGGAAATGTTTGGGCCAATGGCAAGCATGCTTTAACTGCGCTAATTTGCAGCAGACTGGCAGGGCTTTCACACCAGTTAGAGACGCACTTTAGATTTTACCAGCAAGGTGAGACTGTTTTTATGGGCTGCTATAGTTTCATGCTTTGCCTGATGACTTTTTCATTTGCTTAAAGAAATCGCCGGGGATTGGAAAATACAAGGAAATCATAATTAATGCCAGCCTGATAAATTGAAACAAATAAGCACGCCTTAAAAAAGAGAGCTGATTTTAGGATGCATATATCATCACAAGTGCTTTTTGTATTCATTTCCTGTGCACTTACGAACCATAAAACATTTCCCGCGGCCAAAACACATCATTGTAGTTTGCTTATGACCCCATTTGACGTTTAAGCCCTGCAGATGGTCTTAAAGGCTCTTTATTTGTGTTTTTGCCATGTTAACACATGACTTGTAAGGATACCTGTGCCCGTGCCAATCCCAGGTTGGCACAGGTTTGTGCCAGAAAGCTGTTTTGCTGCATGTACGGCATACCAAATCCACAGTATGCCAACATCTCCCGTTTCCAAACAAGCTTCTGATAGGTGGACAAAACCCCTGGCCAGCTAGCGTACATGCTAGTGCTAGTACATGTGTAAATGAATAACTAGTAAGAATAAGGCAACTTAAGGCCCTGATATACTCATGGCTAAGTTCTTTGCTTCTTCGCTTAGGTGTAAAAAGAAGGAAAAGTAACTTTTTTATTCAGACAAGTGAAGAACCGGATTTATTTGTCAGAAGAACAAGCACATGACGAGGCTTAATTTCGAGCCCTGAATATGTAAATATATTGTGCACTTTCCTCTCAACAACAAAATAAACACGCATCAAAAATGACAGCGGTGAGAAACCAGTTAAGAAAGCATCTGATCACTGTGGATATGTTTGTTCAAGCTCTGCAACTTCAGTTTGTACTATAAAGCGGCTCTCCAGTCTGTAAAATGGGTATGGAGTTTTCTGCACGTTGCCTGAACAAGGTCACATGGTGGCTTAGGATCTAATAAAGGAAGGTGGATGTTTCCCTGTAGCTACATGCCTTCTTTAGCTTTAGCTGTAGCCAAGAATAAATGCAGTGTTGTGGAAGTGAGATGAATGTAGAAGCAAACGCAGACGGCAGAACACAGGAGCGTCCTGTGCGGAGGAGGCTTCTGCAGCAAGTGGAAAATATTGTGATCTGTGATTATCTCCCTTTCAAGTTTCAATAACGTCATCCGAATGGGCCCGAACAGCGAGCCGCATCCCCCCTACAGAGTGATCATACCACAATCCTGTGATGAAACACCTCAAATGATCCTGTGCGATATCAAAGAGTGAGGCAAATCAAGGAATGTGTAAGAACAGTTATTATTTAATGAGGCGGCAGGGTTTGATTCCAGTTCACGCAAAACAGGTTTTTTAGCAGAATATTAAGACATAACGCACTTGTAAATGTAGCATCTCACACTACGGAGAAGCCGTGAGCAGATCTGTTGCACACCTGACTTGTGTGTGACACCTGACTTGTGTGTGACACCTGACTTGTGTGTGACACCTGACTTGTGTGAGTTGCTCAAAAAGTAAATAGAAGCGTTGAATGAGTAAGGAAAAGATGGGTAAATGGTTGGTTTACTCTTTTATATGTAGTAGTTAATTTGAAAAACATAAGACAGTGAGTCTCATTCACTATCAAAACGTAAAGTAAGGTCACTTATAATGTATAATATGAAGCATATAAAAAAGAATAATATAAAGACTTACAATTATTCTTGTATAAACAAAGAATTTATAAATTAATACTAAAGCAAAAAAAATATTTTTACAGCTGGCATATACATATAATTAATATAAAGCATACAAATAATAATATATAAAAAAATAAAGAATTATGATTATTAGAGTACGATTACATGACAACAATGCGTTTTTGAAGTTTCACATACAGCTGACAACAAAATGATCTCCGTACACACGGATCCGCACAAATTACTAAAAATGCTGTATTATTTTCTGTTTTAAATTGAAAATGGTGTCGTGTAAACTGACCCTTATTGTATAAATAAAATATATATAAAGAAATACTAAAAACAATAAATACAATACAAATAATTCAAAACATAAATCAAATAATATAATTTTTAATAATTTATAACACATTTAACATTATTTGTATTTAGATATATAATAGTTATAATTCATATTACATATATTATGCACGCACAATGTATCATAAATATTAAATAATTATAATTCATATGATCATTTATAATATATAGCATATAAAGAATAATGTATCAAAATATTGAATTTATAAATAAACACTAAAACAATACAAATATTAATTAAATTATAAACCTTATTTATATATCCCACAGTGCAAAATCAAAAATGCAGATTGTATTAAAAATATCCAGAGGACATATGACCTACCAGCAGCCAAAGCTGGGGAACCAACTGACATTAGATTTCAGGGTGGCAACAGGCAAGACACTCATGTTTCACAGCAAGGATTTTCCAGTCAGCCTGGGACAAGAACAGTCCCACTGAAGCTTTTAGTATTGCCTTTGAGTTTTAAAGCCGGCAGGACTTATCAGTCCTTTCTAGCTTGATTTGATATATCGCAGTTTGATGCTTGTTGTCAGTACCTGTGAGTTACAGCAGGCATGCGGCATGGATTAAAAAGCCTCTCGAGATTGCATTGGCCTTGCGCTCTCAGGGACTTCAAGGTTTTGTGTTAACATTCTGAATCAGTCCCAGCATTCCTCTAAATTAATTCTCCTTTAAGCATAATTTGCTTCTCTCTTATTCCCTCGCAACATTGATAGGAGACAGATGTCCATAATGGAGTCCAAGTTTATTTGGTCCATGCAATGCATTAAATAGATTTTTGGCTATTTTTTTCCTCCAAAAATCCCAGGTAACAATAAAACGAAGTAGTACTGAACTTCTCCATTCTTGTGGATGATAAACGTGATGGACTGGCAAATGCAATTCTGTTTTTCTTAAATGCACAGAAGAAAGAATGATTGACTGTTTCAAACTGTTTTCAACCAGACTTATTACAGAATATTGTTATGCCATCTGTTGAGAAAAACGCATGTGGATTTTTATTTAATCTGTAGCCCTCTTAATTCTGAAACAAGTTGGTGCTTCTTCAATATGTAAAACTAGGTTTGAATATTCAGAATCGTTCTTATTTTGAACTGGTTCCATTTTTTTATATACACTGTCAAAAATAGTTTCAACTTAAAAAAGTAAGTGTTTGTGTTGCCTTTATATTTTAACTTTAGTCAACTTGAAATGTGAAGTTGCACTAAGTGACATCATGGAAATTTGAGTTGACTAAACTTAAAATGTAAAGGCAGCACAAACAGTAAGTTGAAACAACACTTCTTTTTTTACAGTGTAAATACTTGAAGACCAAAAAATAAATAAAATACATGAAATTAAAATTGAGCATATATTTTTTTTAAACGCATATTTGTGGTGTTATTAACAAAGATGAATACTGTGCAAAAATACAAACTTAATTTGTAGTGGACGACTCTCAAATGTGGTGTTCGGAAAGCATACTACTTTTATTGTTCTGTTTCTGCCTTATCAACACTGTAGAAAATGTTTTTCTTTAATCTAAAGAATGGTTTTCCACTATTAAAGAACCTTTTGTGCAATGTAAAGGTTCCATGGATGTTAAAGGTTCAACATGAAACCATAGTTGCCAATAAATAACGTTTATTTTTAAGATTGATACTGCAGAAATAGTAATAGTAGTATGCTATGGTTTTAAGACTAAGTTTAACTTAACTCCCTGAATCAGTCAGAGTGGAAACTGAATTAACATCCAACTCACTCAATGAACCACAGTTGATACTTCTGACATGAATCAAACCTTCCTTTAAACTACTAAAAGAATCATTAACAAACCAGAGTTGTTAAACTGAATCAGAATGAGGAACAGATTCATTCAATTCCCATCCGATTTGAAATGTATGCACACAATTGCTGCATCTCTCAAACTTTACACGTACTCACTGCCAGACCAAAAACACAATTTGAAAAAGATATAAAGGGACGGAGCTTCTTATCTCAAGCTAACCCGTAGTCGGCGGTCCACATGTGGCCGTTAGCATTCTCCTACTGATCACGTAAGCTACGTCCTTTCCAAGATCGAGATCCCTGGTTCCTTTTTATGATAGTGCATCTCTATTATTAGTCATGAGCTTGCGTCAGGGAAGCTAATCTGAAGTGAAAAGCCCCTCATGCTCTGATCTATCCAATAAGCCTCCTCTGCCATCAAAGTGCTCTTTGAAGTTCATGTTCTCCAGACAGATTGGTTCAGGTGTCAGGTCAGAGTTCCTGTAGCCAAAGGTAACGGCAGTCATTTGAAGCCTTCCAATACCTTTATGTTCTTACCCGTCCCATCATGTTGATTACAAGGGGCCAATAAGAACAAGCTTTGTTCTGGTACAAGTTATGTTTGTTTTTTCCTGTCCTGTCTTCATTTTACACACAATATTGGGAGACTTTTGCTGGAACATGTAGAAAAAAAATGACTTGGAAAAGTGCTTTGAAAGACAAAGTCTACCTAATGATATTTATGTCTTTCTTAAATGGCAAAATAGAATTATATAAATGGACCCATGTGTTTCATTTATATACAGTATATGTGGACTATCTTCAGTCGGACACTCTCTCTTGCTTCGAGGAGCTGATGAGTGGAACCAAGACAGCATGATCTTATACTAACTAATACTAAGACTAATAAAATATGAATCGCAGAAATGAATGTGTTATTTTTGACAGCCATATGAAACCGCTTCATCTGCATCTGAATTGGTAGATATATTTACAGAACATTTATTGCAGCTCCGATGTGGCATGAATACATTTACACTGCGATTACAATTGCATTAATAACGGCATGAGAAAGTTTAGAAAATCTTAGTAAATCAACTTGTATGATTCATTTAAACACTCTCCTCCCATAAATGTGTCTTAAAAGGAAAGAGGGATAGATAGATAGATAGATAGATAGATAGATAGACAGATAGATGGATCGATAGATAGATGATAGATAGATAGATAGAGAGATAGATAGATAGAGAAATAGATAGATAGATAGATAGATAGATAGATAGATAGATAGATAGATAGATAGATAGATAGATAGATAGATAGATAGATAGATAGATAGATAGATAGATTGATATAGATAGATAGATGGATAGATGGATAGATGGATGTAATTTAAAGTCTATTAAAAATAAATAAATATATTAATGTTGACAGCCCAACCCTTTTAACAATAAAAAAACCTCAGTGTTGAGCCTTGGTAAGTGTGACAAAACCCTCTTCACAGCGAGTATTAAAAAAAATCCACAGGTATATAATGGGAGAGCACAGTTATCGATGCTAATGTGCTGGACGTTTTGTTCACGCTTCACAGCAAAGGTTACAGATCTTCTAACTGCAAGGCTTTTACAACCGACTAGTGAGCACTTCTTTCTCCATTACCTGCACTCTCATTTGCCTTGCCTGGTGGGGTAATCAGCAGCCCATGCCGGACAACATGACACGCGCACACACACAGTTCTCAGTTATAGTGAGCAGGCGTCGTTTAAAGCCTTTTTGCTGTGCCCTCTGAAGCAGCATGGGCTCTCTTTAATGGTGCATTGCTCCTGGAGTCCCCCGCCGTTCCCATGTGTATCTGCCAAGGTCTGGTGTCTGTCTGCTGCTCGGGTATTTTTGGAGGTGTGGTAAGCATCATAAATAATGTACCTGTAAATGATACGTGTTTGGTCTAGCTGACAAATGGAGCGAAGGTGCAAAAAGAAGGGGGGAAAAAGCTTTTTGAGAGGGCAAGCCCCATCAAGGCATTTGCATCCTTTGGTGCGAAGAAGAATTGCATCAACTTGCACCCAGAATTTCATAATTTCGGCTTAAAATGCACAGGAGAGCAGCGAGCATCGATTCCCTAGTGCTCGCTTTTAAGATGCTGATGAATCACATTATAGCGGCGGGACCGGTGCCAATTCGAGAAATGATGGAGGATGAATTGTTGCTAACGAACGACATATTTATATATAGCTATATGCTGTACAGACACCAATGGGGGAAAAAAATATTCCCTCATGTTTTCATCCAGCAGTTTTCTCCAGATATCCATTAGTCTCATTTCAGACACTTTTTAAGTATCTCTCTTAAAAAGCAGCCAGCATATGCTGTCATTTGACTTCCTTTGAACTGTAGCATATTCTTTTTCCATCGGCCTAACTTCCTTCAGAGTGTTTTAAAGGCTTTTCCAGGCTGAAATTGAAGCATGCTAAATTATAGAATAAGAGATTTACAGACAAAAGTGCCGTTATTGAAAATCTTTCTTACTGAGAGATTAGACGGTCCCCGAAACTGCCCATCGGATTGGTCTTAAAATCTCTCTCTATCGCTCCGTCGATCAGCGTCGTTTACCAGCTCAAAAAGATTATACTTTAACAAAAAAAAACATGCAAATGCAAGTATAATACATATTATATAATACATATATAATACGTATAATACATAGTATGTAAGGTTAGTAGTATGCGGCACTTATGTTGTTAGTTTGTAATTAGTGTTTATACCATGATGAATTTATATACGTATACAAAGTCTATGAACTTTAAATCAAAGACAATTATAAAAAAAAAAAAAAGGAAAGATCAGTAACAGATCTAGGAAATATTAAAAAAAAAGCACATAAAAATGTGGCCTAATTTGAAATTGTTTGTTTATAGTTTGTATTCAGCTGAATTCATTCCAAAGTGTGAAAAAAGGGGCAAAAATCATGTACAAATTCAGACAAAATACCGGAAAAAAAGTGGTTTATAGATACAACACACTGACTAAATCTGAATTCTGACTCGCATTATGTCTAAGGATGCTTGTGCTGTAATCCATCCTTCGATTTTACATGTAATATTCATCAGGCTGAGTTTGCTCACTTGCCACGGAAAAACCTTGAGGTATTTTCATGCCTGCCAAAAAGTGTGTCTGTGTGTGTGATGTAAGACTCACATGCAGTGTGTTAGAATGAGCTGGGTCTCAAAGCAGTTCTGGATGTAGTCTATCGTAATCTCCTCCCATCTGCTAAAGGAGCTGCTCTCCCCGCACAGTGCCTGGGCCCTGGCCCGCCCCATCTGGGCTTTTTGGACACTCCAACGCACTACCCTGACCTGTGAACTTGTGTGTGTCTATATATATATGTGTCTGCACTGCTGTGTCTTTTATATAGTTTTCTAAAGAACATTTCTCAATTTTGTGAGTGTCTATGTCTGGTTTTTACTGTAGCCGAGAGAGCTGCAACTGAAGAAAACACCAGCAAATTAAGAAAAATCTTCATCAGTTTGACAACACATGTGCAGCAAATACTCACAACCCAACCAAATACAGAAACACACTGTAAATACTCACCACACACATGCAATCAGGATGTTAAAATAAATAAAATACTCACATTTCAGGTCATCGACAACACCACTGACGAGTAGACATTGAACAAAAAGCATGTCCCAGCCAGGTTTGTCACTTGTTGGGGTCCCCTTGAAATATTTCCGTTGTGGTCTAGTCTATTTGAAGTGTGTTTCTGTATTTGGTTTTGTTCGAAGAATTTGCAGCGCATTTCTGGATGTGGTTGCGTTGTGGGTATGTGCAGCGTGTTTCTGCATTTGGTTGCATTGTGAGTATTTGCAATGCGTTTCTGTATTTGGTTGCATTGTTAAGTATTTGCAGCGTGTTTCTGTATGTGGTTGCGTCGTGAGTATTTCCAGTGTTGTTGTCAAACTGATAATGGGGATCAACTGGACCCACAAGGATCTTAAAACTAGCTTGCATTGGACAAAGCCAATTGTAATAAAAACTGTTTAATAAACATTGTTAATAATATCTTAAAGAAAAAAAAAAGAATACAGGTTTCTGTGAGGTTAATGTACAAGTTTAGGGCATGAGAAATATTAGACATGACCTAAATGTGACCTAAAGGGACATCCTCACTTGGAAAAAGACTGAAGAATAATAGGGCTGTAAAAAAAATATATATTATAATTGAATTGTATGATAAAACATACAATTATACGGAATTATTAAGTATAATTTATAAATAAAATGTATGATTGCAATTTATTCATTTTTAATCAATGTATTAATTTTTTATTATTATATAATTAATACATATTATATTGCAATTATCAATCAATATTTGCCCCCAAATTAATAATTTAATTCTGACAGATAAAAAAATACAACAAAATATATTCTTATCAATACAATTTAAAAAATGTACAGCCCTGTTACTTTTTAAAATAAATAATAATAATAATAATAATAATGTTTTACAATAGAAGTCTATCCACATATAAATATACTGTCTGCATATAAAAAGCCAAGTAAACATGCATGTGTGTGTATTAAGTGGAATCACAAATCAATCTTGCCCTTCATGTGTAAGAAGGTGACATTTTTTTGTGGAATGCTCGGGCATGCAAGATGAAATATGGCCTCGTGTGTCCTGAATATGACGGACGTATTTTGAGAATGCATGAGTGTGTTTGGCACTGGAGAACATGATAGCTTTAATGAGACGGCTGCATATGAAGGACTGTCATTAGTGCTGAGAGAAGCAGCAGCCTGGTGATTGCAGTGATTTGGCTCAGCTCTTTTTGACCTGTACGACCAATCAGAACACCTCAAGAGCTCGCTTCAGAGCCTATGCAATCAGCCAGGCCATTGGCCCACTTAGCAACAGCCACCCAGCAAAATGGAGTACACATGTAAGTACAATGTTCTCCAGCAAGTATACAGTCTATGCAATGCCGTGAGATGTGACGATCCATTTGAAAATCCATTTGCATTCTGATAAAAAATATACTTCAAGTCCTAGTTTATGCTAGTTAATGCTGGTTATGTATGGTCAAGTTAGTGAACCAATCGAGCAAAGTTTAGCAGGTGAAGATGATATACCTGCAATGTCTTTCTGGCAAAAACTGTTTACCAAGGTAGTCTTTCTAGTTAAGCAAGATAAAAGATTAGATCACTTAAATTTGAATTCTGGCATAATTTACTCACCCTCGTGTCTTTCCCAACCCGTATTACTTTTCTTTATTCCAAAGATCAAAAAAGGAGATGTTTAGTCGCTGCACTTTCAATGAAAGTCAATGGAATCTGAAACACTCAATCTCCAAAATTCACCAAACGCATCAATAACCAAGGTCATGGGTTCGATACCCATTTACATGAACTTGATAAAATGTATAACCTGAATGCAAAGTAAAGGGCCATTCACACCAAGGACAATAATTGTAGCTACAAAGTTTTTAAAATTGTTCAAATTCTGTGAGAATAGGGACAGCACAACTATAACAATAACACAAAGGAACAATATCATTGGAATCCTTTTGAGAGGATTTTTTTTCCAGCTGATGAACGATAAAAAATCATTGACAGCCAATAAGACTTTTGATCAATTAAAGCGGCAGATGACAATGTCAGTGCGCGAATATAATTAACAAAATGAGTCTATACAACTTGTGCGTTGTATTCCAAGTCTTCTGAAGTCATGTGTTAAATTTGTGTAAGTAACAGATCCAAAAATGGCTTTGAAATGGTCTCTGCGCTTCAAAATATTAAAATTTAGCACTATAAAATTACTTACTGTAGACTCATGCAGCAACCAATCATTCACATCACTTGGCCCGACATGTCAATGTCCAGCTTGAAAAAGAGCATGAAGGTGATTAAATTATGACCAAATTTTCTTAATATTTTTTTTCAGGGGAATGAGTGAACAGTTTCTTTAAAAAACCTGGAAGCAACACCAAGGATTCTGTGTGTAGGGTTAATACTAGATGTGATAAGTCTTGGAAAAAGAAAACGTAAATAACAACATCTACGCTATTCAATCTGGCTTGTATTTTCCAAACTATTTAGTCCGAGATAGAGGAAAACAAGTTTCATCAACCTATCTTCATTCTTCCCACTTGATACAAGCAGATAAATCATTATGAGAATGGCAGACTGAAAGCCTAGCCTACCACCTTTGTCCATGCCTTTCTCTAAGGAAAAAAGGCAAGAAGAGTTTGTTTCTCAAGGTGATTGTAGCAGTGATAAGGGAGCAGTTCTTATTAGGGGTGACAGCGAAGGGGCTGCGGCGGCAGTACTGACTGGATAACCTTGTACCTGCTCGCCCTTCTGCGCCAGGCTCCTCTGCCTTGCCTCGGCGGGGACACAATCTGCTGGCTGGAATTACCTCGCAGCTGGAGGAAAACTAAACATGATTTCTGACCTTTACTTCTTGTGTTCAACAGTAACCTTTGGTGGTCCGCTTGCACAGACGGGCTGAAATGAAATCCCGACCGCTGCGTGTATGATTATGTGCATGTTGAGGCTGAGAATGACGAAAGAATCAGCGGTTGAAATATGTTCCTTCAATTGCTGTCCTCTGTCTGGGAACCCGCTAGCTTGAAATGCTAATTGAAGCCAATTTGTTTCTACAGTATTTGGAAACCTTAAGATACAAGCTACCTTATTTCTCCTCCCCAAAATGCAGCCACTAAATCTAATGCAAACTTACACTCTTTGTATGAAATGATATAGCTATTTATGGACCAGATGCCATTATATCTTCAAGTGAGCTACCTTATTTCTACTATATTTCTAATAAATGTTGATACTCTGCTAGAAATTACATTTCATGGCATCCACTATGTGAATATCTTCCAGCAAAGTTGTTTTCTTTGTCCAGGTGTACAGATGACTTAAAGTATTCACGGCTAGGTGGATTGGTTCTTAAACATGCATCTTAGCCTATGCATGTGTGAAGAGGATTAACATGTATTTTTCAGACCTTTGGACCAGCCAAGGATGACTGAAAGCAGTAATCTAGACCCTTGTTTCCCTTTTCTGAGAAAAAAAGCTACAATTACTTATGCTGTACTCATCCTTCTTTGCTCATTACAGGCTTATTCCACCAACTTCTTTTAGTGTGCAAGCTTGCATGCTTGTGCATGTTGTAAGAGGTTTCCATCCGATTAACTCATTATTCCACAGTACTCACCCCACTCAATGACACACTCCACATCTACCCCTGACTGTCACATCCGAGAAAATTCATGCAATCGTGCCCACTATCCTTTAGACTGGAGATAATGTAGGCATGGTGAAGTGCGGCTGAATCTTAACCACGAGTGGAACCTAGAATTTAGTCAAGACGCTGAGGGGAAAATTGACCTGTTCCATTTTAGTTGAGAGGTTCAGTATGTGCATGTTTTTTCAATGTGTTGAAGCACATGTTTGTGGCAAAATTTGAATTTGAGACACATTGGAACTCAATTCCAAATGTATGGGAGGGTCCCAAACCCTTTCCCTAAAGAATTTAAAAAAAAACCATTATATTTGAAAAAAGGTTAATTATTACAAAACATTCAATGGTCAAGACTAAAGACAACAAAAAAATTACACAATTTTTTCAGGGAGATTTTAAACATGTCCATGATATGCACAGGAACATGCGAAGAAAATTTAACAGGTAAAAGTTATTGAAGATATTAATACTAATACACTACATTATTTCATTTATCAACTCCTAAATGAGAATAGGAGGATCACCAAGAGCAAATTTCAAACAACTGCTTCCATGGACCAACTTTTAGAAAATTCATATACCATACTGACTGGCCTGTGTGGGGCAATTCTTATTTCTAAGCTGGATGGAAAATTAAGAGATGAAACCTGTCATTGGGATGATTCCACTCTGAAAAAGGACAAGATGGTTGGTGTTGGGGGTATCTGCTCAAGGGGGTGGGACTTTGGGGGGTAGAAGATCAAAGCGACTAAAGCTGATTTATCCTGTGTTAGGGCTCAAATGCCTCTGAGAGGCATTGAACAGGCCTTCAAAAAGCAAAAGCAGCCACCTTTATATCCAGCCTGTGCCAGTCATCAGGCTTGCCCGTGAAGCAAAATCAATCTGTTTCATATCAGAGATACCAGGGGAGAAGGAGAGAGAGTGTGTATGTGAGTGTACAATCTGTCCCCAAAGCTCTTTTTAATGACACATGCTGCATAACAGAAAAGATAGAAAAGTGTTCAATAAGGCAAACATGCTGTTATCTGGAGATGAGGACTAATATAAAAAGGCTCGGATGATACAGAGTGAGTTGTCAGTCAAACATGCTTTAATTTCTATTTTCAAATTCCCTTCCTTTTCTGCTCAGCATGGACACACTTACTTGGGAAGAATTCTCGCTAACAAAAATGGTGCAAGAACCACCCAAGCTATGTTGTTGACAATGGTTACAAGCACCTAAGAGGCCCTCATAAATTCAAAAACACACATTTCATGAGGCAGCACACTGTTCTTTTAATAATAACCCATCAAAATATTAATTTAACTAGGCAGCATGTCAATCAGGTGACCCAACCACGAGATTCTTTCTAATCCATGACCGCATGCAGATTGAAATGATTAAAGAAATGCATCTAGAAGAACTATTTAATCACATTAGCTCTATAGACTTAATAACCAGTGACAGAAGGCCCTTGTGGAGAAGGTTTCTTGAGGTTTAGAAAACCTCTTCCTTTGTTTTTCTTTGAACAGGTGTGGTGACCTTTCAACCACTTAATGAGATTATGAGAGTAATTAGGACTGAAGCCACCGAGGGTCCCAACAGTCAACCCGCTAGAACTCGAGAGAATAACCAGTGTCCATCTGGGTGCCACCTCGGAATTAGAGTAAGAAACGTAATTAAGTCCTAATGCATGGATCCTCAACTACCCTTGGGACTGGAGGACGTGTCGATGAAAAAAAGTAGCATTAGCGTACATAGCTAGCAAGCACTGCTTAAAGCAATACCAAGTCTGTCAAAGTAGGACACACTCTAGGATTTGGGGTTGGGGAAGAAATCCCCTGCAACCATTAAAGTCACAATGGTGTTGGATTGCTCCTGGGGTGCTACTCTGAGCTGTTCATTTAGGATGATGTGCAACTATTGGGCCTGACCTAAGCACACTCTTCATCTCCAACATGGCCACCGAGAGGAAGGCAATAAGGGACCCAAGGAAACCCAATGGGCACCTAGGGAGCTCTAAGGCTGGCCACTCACAGGGAAGCCCAAAGACAGCAAAGTGCGAACACACACCTCTACAATGGCAAAATCAATGAGGCTTTATGAGGCATCAATCTCCTCTACAAAGGCCTGCTTGTCTACTGCTGCGATGGAGCATTTGGAAGTGGGACTTTGACATTCGCCATTTTCCAAAAATTGCTGGGGAAGGCTTTTGGGGATTTTGTTGACCCATCCCAGATGGTTTATCTCATTCCCTTAAAGATTCTTTTATCTGTCGTGTGGTCAAATTGGGAGCCTTTTTTCTTTTTTTTAGTTACTAAGGGTCATTGATTTTTTAACGTCCTTTGGAACGACAAAAGAATGTACTCTTAGTCTGTTTAGATCAGGAATGGACAACTCTGCTCCTGGAGGGACACTGTCCCACATATTTTAGTTCCAAATCTAATCAAACACACCTAATTTTCCAGCAGTCCTCAAGACTTTGTTCATGCGTGTTTGATTAGGGTTGGAAATTAAATATGTGGAACAGAGTTGTAGATCCCTGGTTTAGACCATTAAAAGAATCACAATATTGACCATCATTCCCAAGAAAAATACCTATTTGACCTATTTTAGTTTATACCTATTTTATCCTCCACCATGTTGGTGTGGGTGATTTAAATAGACTGATCTATTTACAGTAAACAGCAGATCACATGCTAGAGACTCAGAACCAAGGTACTTGACAAGTGTCCTGCAATATAATTGATTGTTAGGCAAGTTGTGCATCCTCTGCAAACCTTGCTCTACCTCCCACCCCCAACATCCATCTCTATGGCATTTACACCTTTTGTTTACAATACGCCCCTTGATTTGACCAGACATCAAGTTGGGGGTTTGGGGCTCAGGGCTCCCGTTCCAATATCTAAGCTAATTACTTTTTAATTTACAGTGTGTCGTTAATGGTCTTGGCAGGGGAAGCAAGGTTAGACAGGCAGCAGAAGCCACTTCCCTTCCGTTCACCAGCACCATGGCCTCCTTAATTAAAATGAATAATCTAGGCATCCATCAGATGGATGGAGAGAGAGTCAGAGAAAAACAATTGTGAAGATAGGAAGGTAGGTAAAAACCTTGCTGAAAAAAGCAGCTTAGGCTAGCACCAATTTCAATGAATTGTTATGGTGGTTTAGCTGGTGGATTTTATTTCAACCATCTTGACTTTTTCTGAAAATAATTGAACGAAAAAGTCTAGAAGCCTGGTGGGGAAATCAGTACACCAGGATCTCGTTAGGAAACAGCATTCAAAACACAACCAACGCTGGCCAGTTTTGATGGTCTTTTGAGCAAGGAGAAAGGCGAATAAAGAAGTAATGTTACAAAAGTAGTTACAAAACCTAAATCAAGAAAAGAAAGAACAAGACAACTACCTCCACGGCTCTCGCTGTCAGCTGGCTTCACCTGGATGGGGCGAGTCATCTGGAAGAAGAAAAACAGTACAAACAAGACAAGGGGTTAGTTCAGGCACAGGAAACTGCTGTCACAGCAAGAAGCCTACAGCCTGTTGAACTTTTTATCAAATTAAATAATTGTTAATTATTAATAAAATAATAAATTTGTATCAAATGCAAATATCCTTATGTCAGTTTGCAGGGTACTCATTGTCCCTTAAACATACAAAATACAAGAGTGGTGATTTGTACCAGCATGCCTTTAGTTGACTCGCACCCTATTTCTATTTTTGACGTGCTGCACAGATCTAGACACTTTATTTTATCCATCTGAAATAAATATATTAACAAATGTTGTGTGTGTGCATTGATTGCTATTTTATTCATGCCTTTAAAATGACTTCCGATCATTATATCAGTGGCAGGTTCCATGCGCACCTTGAGTAAAAAAACCTATAGCATGTTTGATTTATATTTACCTGGTCCAATCAGTGTTCATTAGGGTTGGGTACCTTCAATGGCACAGACCGAATTACGCCGTTATTACCGAGTACCGATTCACATTAAATCAATGGGTGCCAAATTTCAGTACCTGTTTTTCAGTCTCTGCAGGCTCACTATATGAGAACATGAATGCTATAACGATATTTTTTCTTAAATGAAACTGTAAAATGTAAAATTAACTTCAGTGACTCTGAGCGGCTCTGGAAATGCATTAACACGGAAACTACAAGTTTTAGGACACTCACAACAACCCGTCAAAATAAGGGTTTGGTATAATATATTACTGTTGTACAGTACATTTTATATTTCTCGATTTAATAATAATACTAATACTAATAATAATAAATTATTGTCGAAAAATATTTTTTTAAGAATTGTCACACTTTTTCTTCTATGTTGTAATTGTAACAGTAGGCTATAAAGCTTAAGTGTGCCGCATGTAAAAGATCAATAAAATTTATGTTTTATGTCTTCATTTGATTACTAGAAAATTCACAACACAGAATTTGTGGGAAATAAATCATTTCATAGAATGTATTTTCTTGTATTACTAAAATGGTTGTTTTTATTAATATTCAAGCATCACAGACAATGGCAGACAGCGACCAAGGCAGCTCTGGCATAATGTCAATAACACTTCTACAAATGACTTAGTTTCTGTACAGTTATTGAGGTAAACATGCCTAAAGTACGGAAAAAAGGTACCTTTGTGTACTGGCACCGAATTTCAGGTTAAAATGTGAACGGTACTTATAAAAAGGCTGAAATCTCTAAAACTTTTGGCAAAAATTGGAGAAAAGTTTCAATGACACATTTCAAATCAGGAATAAAATACAACAGCTCTAACATAAATAAGCTTTTTGTATCTCAAAGTCCATTTACTCCTCTCAAAAAGTCTCTAGTCTGATCAGCAAGTTGTTTTATGTTTGCTTTGCCATGCTCGCTTGGTTACAGTGTCTAGCAAGGTGGAAGTGAAATGCAACAACAATTAAAGTGGAGGCAGCCACAAGAGAGAGAGAGAGATCAATGAAGCCCTATTGATCCCTGCCCCTTAGGCTGTGGAGAGCGTCTGGAAAGGAGGGATTCTGTGGGTAGAAGGCTCACAGTAATCTACTAAAGCCTGATAAGAATGGCATTTGTTGGATTAGATGCCTCTGTCATCACAGTTTTTGTGCTCCGTATTTTGCTCGACAATTTTTTTTCCCATTATCCCTGCAAAGGTTGAAGCTTTCTCGACTGGTTCTTATTCTACAAACTTGAGACAAACAGAAAGAAAATACATATATTTTTGTTTGTTTGTTTGTTTCATCTTCTGCCCGTCGTTCAAGGATTCAAAAGGATTTTGCTGCAGGATCAAAGGATGTTCAAAAGGTTTTTCTGTGCTCCCATTTATTCTTACCTGGGGATGTAATGTAGAACTGAGTACTGTAAGTGCAGACTGTTTGATTATTGGAGCAGTACAGCAACTTACAAAGCAATTTGAGTATTATATATATATATATATATATATATATATATGCTATCAATCGTTAAAAAAACCCTGAATTAATCTCACATTTTCTGTAATTAATCGCGATTATCACACCAAACAGTAAAAAATTCATATTTTATACTGTAATAATTTCACATTTAAACTCCTAAATAATGTAGAAACAACATAAAGACAGTAGCCTATATTTTAAATATTTGTTTAATAGCATCTTTTTATGAATCAAGGCCAATACCCCTACTGATGTCTGTATGAAATAGATTTTTTTCTCAATTTTAGCCATTCATTATAGTTGCTCAGTATTACAGTATTAATGAAAGCTATCGATTTTAACAGACTTATAATAATATAAAAATAATAATAAACCCATTATAATAAATGTCACATTTACCTGTGCCCTTCAATACATCAGATTTTTAGATAGGTCCAACAGGTAGGATATATACAGAAATGGAATAAAGTTATCAAACACTTCACAGTCTTCACTGCATAAATTGTGAATTAAATATAAATTAAACATTAATGACATCACGGCAGCAGGTTTATTAGGCTGCTGTCACTTTAAGATCTGCCGCATATCACGTGGATCTGATACACATTATCTCACAGCTCTTTACGCTCATGTAAGACTTTTTTTAGGACCGTGCTTGCAGGAATACTTGAAAAATGGGCATTTGGACATAATTTTATGTGTTTTTGTCGGTTCAAGCGAAGCTTCTTTATGTGCGCACGAGTCATGTGTGTATCACACAGACAGGAGATTCACAGATGTGCACCAGTATCGCACTGTGTTCTCTTTTGTGTCTTGTAGAGCGTGAATGGTTTAAAAGCATTTGTATGAATAAGAGTGTTTAATTATTATTACAAAAAACCTGTTCAGGATGATAAAAGATCCATCCTGACATCTATATCAGTGTTTATTTAGTGATATCACTTGTTTTATAGTATATTAACCCATATATTACTAGTAATAAAAGAAATAATCATAAAAGCTGATAGTGTTTTAAAGTTATGTTACATTCGAAAGAACTTGCTTTAATTGTTGAAATACAGGACAGATCCTGTCCTAAAGACCTACTTTACACTATAGCATCCATTCCCCAGCATAGTAATCCAATGGGAGCTTTCTATCGATCCAAAACAAACTGCTAATAGCAACACAGCAGGCCCAGTTTGGATGAAAAAGGGCCAAGAGCTGTGCAGAGATTTGCGACAAGATTACCCAAATTTGCAAAGCGCCCTTTGCAGGCTCCCCAGCCATCTGTAACCTGAAATTAAGCCTTCATGAATGCTGCCGCAACTTTCGTCTCATGCAGACGCCAATTCAAAGGCCTGGGAAACATTTGAGAGATGACAGGATCAACATTTTGCCTTTCTCCTTAACATATTTTCTTTTACTGTTCAACCGAAAAAAAAGGTCAGTTTTAAAGACAGACCAGTCCCATAAAAGCACGACTTGTTCAAGGAGAAACACCATAATGGGATTTTAAAAAGCCTTAATAACATGCTGATATATGAGGAAGAGAGCCAGGCCAGTTTCATTAAGTGTTAAACGTATCCCTTTTCACCTTGAGGAACTGAATAACCTTCCTCTGAGAAATTATTCCATAAATTTATCCATCGTAAATAATAACTAGCATGGTCTAACTCTTTGTGTGAAGGGGAAAAGGCAAAGGATGTAATTCTTCTGAAGGTCAGAGTTCAGTAGCTTTGTCTTACACTCCGGTTAAAGGAAAAGTAAAAAAAAAAAAAAAAAAAAAAGTGTATTTGAAATACAGTAATGCACTAGATGGAGTTGCACTGCAAGCGTTTTCTCCATTGCAAAGAACAGCATTTTATCTCAAACAAATCATTTGACAAACACAAACAGTTGCCCACATTAGCATTTATGGATACTTCGCAATATGCATGCAACACTGTGGATGCGACGTCTGGTAATAAAGGAGATTTTGTTTTGCAAGAGAACACATTCAGAACTACCTCATGTAAACACCATCAGTGAGATGCATTTCTAACACGTTGGACTTGTGTGTAAGGTTTATGGATTCACCTCTCTAACTAGTCACTGTCCTGGTCATAAAATGCTGGTGTAATGGTCCATTTGTTTTCCTAAGAGCAATGTGTTTCTCCCTTGCACATTTTGTATCGACGGAACTCAGTTTATTGCATTTTTCTCACGTCTAATGGGATGCCTTACACTTGAGGTACACACATTTACACACACACAAATATTCTCAAAAATACTCTATACTAATTTTCAGTTCATTTTAAACATGTGGGAACAGATGGAGTTATGGTTTTGAATATGTAACAAATGCTAAAGGCTGTGAATAATATTTAGATTATATGCAAATAATTAAAGCAAATAAAATAAATAATACATTATAATATAAAACATATAAATAAAATATATTAATAATGAATCACAATCTTTGAATGTTTTGACAAATAGTCTATGGTATCTGGAGTAGTAGAGTATTGGTAAAATACTTTCTTAGTAATATTACTTTCTTTGTTAATTAAAACCAAGCTCAAATAAAATAATAAACATAAATAATTTTTTAAACATAAATAATAAATGAAAAACTTAGCACAGAAAAATAAAAATGCACCTTGACTGAAATAAAGTAACTTTTAGTTGAAGTACTAAAATTACAAAAACTAAAGTAATAATCAGTTAAAGCTAAATAGAAAAGAATGTATAAAAATTTAAATGAATAAAAACCTAATATTAAAATAAAAACTGAAAATATAAAAATAAAAGCTATTGCAAAATATTAATAAATGCTATAATAGTATATAAATAATACTAAAATAACATTTATTTTTCAAATACAACTATTCGAGGCAGCATTCTGGCTGTCCAAATACAACTAAACAAACCATTACTACATAAATAAACTATGATTATGTTAATTTAAACAAAAACATTTTGGAAATATTTTTGATCTAACTAATATAACTGATCACAACCACTCAGCACAACATTAAATATAATTCACAGTGATCACTCAAATACAATGATTGCATCACTGCTGCAAACTATTTAAAAAAGTGGTGAGGACAAAATTGGAAATGGCAAAAAATAGGCCATCCAAACCATAAATGCTCATTCTAAATACATTTACATGCACTATAGAAACAAAAAGACCAGCAAGTTGACAAACTTGTCCTGTAATCAGGGAAAGCATTCATTTAGCTCCTGTCCTGAGAGAGTTCACTACACCTCTCTGCTGCTTTTGTGCCTTTATTGCACACGCGTTCTTTACACATAAGATAAAATGAGTTCGCCTTATGCTGTGTTCCTTGCAAAAAACAACATCAACAACACGTGTTCTAATTGTGATAGATTCAAGGTTTCCACACTCAGAATGGAGAATGCAACGCGGTCCAGGACAAAAACAGAGGGATGGAGGGGGTTGGAGAGGATGGAAGGCAAAGGAGAACTGCCTGCAACTGCCAGATAAGATTGCTTCTCAGTTGAGTGGCATTTCCAGAGCCGTGACTCCACCCTATTGCTCCCCCACATATGCTGATAGACTCGCGCTGGCGGAAACGCACACTTATACGTTTCCCGCCCGCAGCAAAAAGCACCGGCGTCCCTGTGTTTGCCAATCTGTTGTTTAAACTCAGCGGAACAATTCAAATCCCCACGTCCCAACAGGAGTCTGTCAGTTGCATCTCGTTTAGGGATGATGCACACGATTCGACACACCCCTCCGGTCGCCAGCATTCCAGACCGGGAATGTATTCTTCGGGATTTCCAATGTAGCTACGGGCGCAACTGTCTCTTTTGTTCTTGTCATCTGTTTCTTTAAGCACACAATATTCGATAATCATGCTGTTTGCTGTGCTGCTGTCTTTCAAAAGGGGGAGCTATCAAACAGGGTAAACAGAAAATACAGTGGGGGATATGAAACAGCCATTCTCCTGAGAGACAGTCTGTTCTCCTGTAGTGATGTTTGATTAGACACCGCTGTGCTGGGGTAGATAGAAATTCAGAACAAGCTGCTCTGAGCAAATCGGGACTGCGCCTTGTTGCCTCCGTCTATGATGAATATGAAATAATTCCCCTATTTGCTATATACTGTTCTGTCTTAAATTGCATGCAGGACAAAGAGGCATCATGGATGAAATGAATGGTTTGCAGTGGCTTTACAATCAGTGAATGAGAAAAGCGTAAAGCACACGTGATTAGATGTAGGCTACAAGGATGTTTAAAGCGCACTGGGGTTTTTTTCCAGGTCAGTTGCGTCAGAGGAGTCACGGCTTACGGAATCCTGTTAAGAAACCGACTTTGAGCTTGGCTCACCTGCTGGGTTTAATGTTCAAAAGGCTTTTGCACCATATCGCTTTTTTTTTTTTTTTGGTTCACATGCAACATTAAAACGGCTCACAAATTAAAAGAATTAAAGAATTTCCTAAAACGGATGTACATAAGGTATATACTGTATAGGGTGTATTGTATAAACAATACTATACAATGATATAGTTTGTTTGTTTAAAGGGTTAGTTCACACAAAAATGATCCCATACTTGAATCACCCTCAAGCCATCCTATGTGTATATGACTTTCTACTTTCAGCCAAACACAATCTTTTATTAGTTATATTAAAAAATATCCTGGCTCTTCCAAGCTTTATAATGGGAGTGAATAGTAGATTTTGAAGCCCAAAAACGTGCAACCATCCATCATAAAAGTAATCTATACTGCTCAGGGGGTTATAAAGGCCTTCTGAAGCAAAGCGATGCGTTTTTGTAAGAAAAATATTCCTAATATTAACTTTATAAACTCTAATAACTAGCTTCCGGTAATGTCCGTCCACGCATTGTTTGTTCTCTTTACAAATGCTCGTAATTTGTGGCCGTTTTGTTTTGTTTTGCACAATCCTCTGCACTTCCACATTTATCAATACGTCGGGTCATGCGTCGGGTCAGAGGTCACTCTTCCGTCAGACTCGACTTGTGTACGGCTGTTACCGGAAAGCAGTGATTATACTTTATAAAAGTTATATGGATATTTTTCTTACAAAAACACATCGCTTCGCTTCAGAAGGTCTTTATTAACCCCCTGTAATCATATGTATAACCTTTATGATGGATAGATGTGCTTTTTGGGGCTTCAAAGTCTCAGTTACTGTTCACTCCCATTATAAAGCTGGGAAGAGCCAGGATATTTTTTAATATAACTCCAAATGTGTTTGGCTGAAAGAAGAAAGTCATACACCTAGGATGGCTTGAGGGTGAGTGAATTATGGAAATTTTTTTGGGTGAACTAACTATTATAAACAATTACTATTAATTATTGGTTATTAATTATCCAATTATTGGAATAGTTAATTATTAACTAATGGTGGTGGTTGAGGAGATTCCCCCTTCTATGTAAAGAGCTTTGAGTGCAGAGAAAAGCGCTATATAAATGTAATGTATATTATTATTAAACATTTTAAAAACAACTACAGTATATTAAAAAATAAATCTACATCTAAAAACTAGAGATAATTTCAAACTATAGCAACCCTGCTGTGCACAAGATTGTCTGATTAAGAGTCGGGCATCTTGTGTGTGTGCGCGTGTGTGTTTGTGTGAGCATGCCGATGGTTTGGCTGGAGTTTAACACTGAGATAACAGCCTATTCCCTGTTCATTATTTAGCATTAGCAGACCATCAAAGCCCCTTCTCCTCTGTTATTCCTAATAGGGAAATAAACACCTTTTGACTGGAGCATCCCAGCTGCGAAAATTAATATTTCCAATTATTGATTTGAAAGTGCGCTGTGTGGTGACAGCCTTGGGCCTCAGCTCGCCTAATAAATCTACCGTACAGGAAGGTGAGAGCGGAAGAGAGAGGGACAGCGAGAGGGAGAGTTATTCTCCTGCAGCCTGTGATTCCTACTTCTGTTTTCCACACAAAGCTACCTTATGAGTTGTAATATAGAGTGTAAATAATATGGACTACTTCTATTAACCATATAGGAGCTTGAAAGATATATAAAGAGCGCTAAGATGTGGTCAAAACATTTCCTTTTGTCCTTGAATTTCCAACAACATGAGGGTAAATAAAAGACAAAATTAGCATTTTTGCACGAGCTACTCCTTTAAATTGTAACTCATTTGTCTTCCAGAGTCTCTAAGAGGAAGAAAATGAGACAGAAAATAGATGAGGAAGAATGAAGTGAAGTAGTATGTGCGTGTGAGGTACTTTGCTCCCAGCACCTCTGTGGAATCCCTGATAAGAGTATCGACTGCACCGACTTGTCAATCGCTAGCGTCTGAAGTCGAAAAGTCCAATAGCTTCCCTCCCATTTGCACAATACCGGAGGTCAGATGTAGCTCCAGTACCTTCGACCATTGACTCTGCACTTTCTGAGTCATCTGGAACGTCTACAGTCCTCTGAAAATGTCTAACGCCGCGCTCCATCTAACGTCAAGTTATCTTACACCACATCAAGCTTGTGCTTTCAGCCTGACGTCCCTCAAAAGGTCAGCGGTCAAGATGAAATCGTTTCCCCCCTCCTTAAAGTTCCTCGGCCTCCTAAGTTCTCACCACAAGACGAAGCAGCTGACCTTTCACAGCAATACAACCAGGATCCTACAGAAGACCGTCAGAAAGACAGTGTCTGCATGAGCGTGGACAACGGTTCCTGGAGTGAATTCAGCTTTAACACAGTTTATCTGGAAGTGGATGAAAGGTCCGAGCTAAAAAAAAAAATAAAAAAAAAAACTCAAGAACAAATAAAAAAAAAAAATGATAAAAAAGACTCTAATCCTACAAACACTCGCAAGCCACCGGAGTGTCAAAGTGAGATAAAGAGAGAAAGGTGGTGCACAAGAGAGATTCCCTGACTTCACAGCTGCTGTGGTCTTTTATCAGGGGAAGGGCATCTTTCCCAGACATCTCTGGTAAAGGCGTTCGCAGCTCAAAGAAGCCATCTTTTTTTTTTTTGGAGAGAGACGTGAGGTTTGTTGGAGAGAAAAAAAAAATCTCTGTCAACAAATTTTTAAGCACTACCATGGTGTTTGTTTTGATCTCTTTTTATTCTCATTTTCATTTGCAGCCCTGTCTCGTAGAACCTATTTGAAGAGCAATTGGTGCCGTTTCATGTCAAAAATGTTGGCAATCACGATTAGCGACTCTTATGTCTTCAAAGTCTCCTGATGGCAGTTTTAAAAGTAGGGGATGTCAGATGATAATGCTTCAACTTGCTTTACAAA
Source organism: Meda fulgida (assembly GCA_030578275.1). Lineage (NCBI taxonomy): Eukaryota > Metazoa > Chordata > Actinopteri > Cypriniformes > Leuciscidae > Meda > Meda fulgida. The sequence continues at coordinate 8,507,051 of CM060637.1, read as the reverse complement.
AAGAAGCACTTACAAACAATCCTTCTGAATGGCTGAATAAGCTCCTGCTCACAGTATTAAGAGAAACTCTTAAGTGCTGATATATCTAAATACTACTATGCAACCTACGGAAGCCTTAAGAGGTCATGCATTATTAAGTGGCCTTTCCCCTATCCCCGACATTCGCATACAATTGTCGCATTTCACCCCCTACAGGCAGTCGCATCGAATTTTCAAACTGGTCGTGAAGCAGCTGTTACTCTCCGCTTATTCAACATGGTAAAATGAATTATTTTAATTTCTTCTGAAAGAATTTTTTTTAGGTTTTCTAGGGCTATTATAAAATAATTATTTATTCCAACATTATTCATAAGCACCATTTTACAGATAGAGAGTTTAAAGAATAACATTTTAGTGGAAAATACTGTTAATTCTCACCTTGTGGTTATAGTTTTGATTAAAATACACCACATTCGATCGTATACGGTATAGCCACAGAAGTTCAAATATTTCAACGCATCCGAAGCTCAAATCGGATCCGAAAATTCTGCATATGATTATAATAATAATAATAAATTATAATAATATAGGACCTCAGACACATCTGAAGGCATTCACTCAATACAGTTTTCAAACCTGAAAGAAATCAGTACAAATTATCCCTAAATAAACCCCTTTTCCACTCATAATTAAAAATTGTGTGCAATTATTGTCTTCATCATGTGCAACATGTGCATATCTGTATTTCATGGCCCTTTCTATATCTGGCTAAATCCAGCAATATAGATTTCTGCTTAGAAACACATCAGGCCAGATTAAATAAAATATGATATTTATACTAACAAAGATGAGAACACACTGGAAACCTTAGCATTTTGACCACAGGATCTCTTAAGTATGTGCTAATACAGCATTCAGGGGTCTTCATGGTATTTTGCTCTGTGCTTGCTTCGCCCTGCCGGGGCGGAACAAAAGGGAAGCTCCCCACGCTGTCACTGCCGCTACAGGGTTGTGACAGATTACAGGGCACTTCTCTGACCAATGGGTGGCCAGCATAGCTTCCCGGTCAGTGACCCATAATTCCCTGTATACCTATGCCGAGTTGACGTTTCTTTAATGGGTTACAGACCTCTGGCGAGCCAACGCCTTCTCAGCGCTATGATAGCCTATTAGCAATTCACCACAGCTTGCAGTTTTTTGCCTTTTTTTTTTTTAAGCCACCCTGCGCCTGTCCATGCCACGTATAACCTCTTTCAACCTCGTGGTCCTGAGGGGATGACAACAGCAGAACAGAACAGGAAAGAGGCAGAGGAGAGAGGGAGGCAGCGATGCAAGTCGACCAAGTGTCAGGTGTGGACAGGAAAAAAGCCGGGGGGAACGACTAGGAGATGGGAGGATAGACAGATGGAAAGGGAAAAAGGGAAAGACCTGGAGCCAGAAGTGGCATTTGCTCAAAGCCATTCACCTATCTGCCATGAGAGATGATGCAATAATGGTAATACGCTCGACTGCAGCGGTTCTCAACTGGAGGGTCGCAACTCAAAAATGGGTCGCTGGTCTGTTCTGACAGGCTTTGGACAACATGATGGGGAAAAAAAGGAAGCTGAATGCAAATAAACCAATAAACCCAAATAAATAGGTTTAGGGTTTTGTTGCTGTACGCCCAATAAAACTCTGATTTAGTCAAGAAACCAATCTTGTTTATCAACCCATGGTCCATTTCTTACAGCGTTCCATTGTACTTATCTCACATGCGATCTAATTCGCCATTGCCTTGACGATCGATAGTGAAACAACAGATCTTTGTGTGTTCACTGTTTTACAGAAGGGGCTCAGTGTCTGTCATTGTGAGTGTGTTTTGTACGGACTAGAACTCGACGAGGATCCAGCATGCTTAGTCCATCTGTCTGCAGTTCCAGTCCAAATCAACTCCAATAACAACTCCACTCTGGCATAGATAAAGAGTATACGATTTAAATAAGGTCCTCATTATCTGCTTATGTTATCAGCTTGTATTGATATGAATACTGATGTATTGTACACTGATATATACATGATATATACTCTATATATGTATAAATATATATATATATATATATATATATATATATATATATATATATATATATATATATATATATATATATTCACACACACTGTAAATCTAACTATAAGGCTGTTTGTCCTTGTTTGAAAGTAACTTATATGTATATTCATTTATGTATATACATGTGAATATAAACTTTTAATAAATTGTGTAAAAATCCCTTCAAATATATGTTGCATAAATAATATATAGCCTATTTATGATTAATTCAAAGTGACTTTCAAATGGGGATAAACTAGCGATTTAGCCAGTAATACCAGCAGTCGAAGTTCAACGTTTTTATTAAAAAGAACTTTTGAGAAAACACATTAACAGCATTTTCTTTCAGCTTTGTCAGTTATTCTGTTGAATAACAGACAAATGAAATCGGCATCCTATTTTTCACTCTTTTGTTGAATAAGGAGTTACTTAAGTTACTAAACTGAACGAACAACCTGAATCGGTTCATGGAGGTCCCCCTTAAAACGCATGCTAAGAAGTTCATCAATGACAGCAAAACATCACACAAGCTAAATTCCTTCTTATGCCATAATAGATTTAAATACTACATGAAAATAAAAAAACGTGAAAGCTTATTTATTTGTTTCTCCTCTAGAAAACCCCTCTCTGCATCATCCTATACATCCAGTGCAAACAAGCCAGATAAAACACATACAGCAGTTTAGACCTTGAACTAGCGCTAGTGCTGACAGGCAGATGAACTCCAGCATTTTCCATATCCTGCCCCGATGGACTCCAACTACGTGAAAACACGGTGCAGCTATGCAGAAAACATGATGTAAGTGTCTGTCCATCTCAGAGTTACTCTTTTCTATCAAAATCAGAAGAGAGGAACTGTGTGTGTGTGTGCGTGCGTGCGTGCGTGTATATATATATATATATAAAACTCGCTTCCTCACACACAAACAACATCAGTCATTTCTGCAGAAAAAGTTATTGCTGCTTGTCAGAATGTGTAAGCACGTTGTGAGTGTGTTAGATCAGTAAAAACACGATAAAATAACTAAAGCATAAACCCATAGTGTCGCCCATATCCGGCCCACATCTAGTACGCATGGAATCCACATGTACCAGATGTGGCCCGGATCTCGGGGCCGACACTATGTTGCTGTCTGGGTCTGGGAAGATATTGTAATTGTAATACAATACAGTAAACGCATTTTGTTTTTTCACATCACATCAACTAAAATGTTATTTTCATTAACTACATTTAGATGCAATTTTATTACAAAAAAATTAACTGAAAGTATGAATAGGAAATAATGACGTACTGAATATTTAAAGGACATCTTCGTCAGCGAGACAAAAACATTGGTAGTCTTTTTTTAGATTTTTTTTTTTTTCACAACACCATTCTGTATTTATTTTTGGGTAAATATGCATAATTTAAACAAGCTGAGAATACACTGTAAATAAATCTTTAAAATTTAAAGTATAAAAAGTTTAGTTTAGTTTCAGTATAATTAACTGAAATAATGTTAATATACCAACCTACTGAAGTACAGTACTTGAATGTCTTACAGTATATCTTTATAATATACTGACAACAACCAAAAATACAGGCAGTAAAGAGAAAATCCCCTTGTAGAATAACAAATAGCTTTTTCAAGTATATATATTGCTATTTACCTCAACTTGTAGAAAACGTACTTGGTTACTATCGTAACCTCGGTTCCCTTTCCCAATGTCATAAGCACACATTCATTTAATTATGAAACCCGCCTCTGGCCGGTTATGATCTCCCTTTTATATAAAAGACCCGACAGTGTCTGGTCTCACTGTGCTCACTGTGCTAGCTGTGCAGCTGCAAAATGCGTTTTACATTTTAAGCTTCAAAATTTTGAGGAAAAGGAGTTTCCCCACTGCGTATAGCAACGCAATACGGAGGGACCGTTCTCGAAAGGGAACTGGTGTATAAATACAAAACACCATTGTAACACGAATGCACTACAATAATGCAATAAACATTAATTAAGATGCATGTAACATAAAACTCATAACAAGAAGAAGAAACAGTTGTTTCAATGAAAACCCATTAAATGTTAAGTGTCACAAAGGGACTTCTAGGAATTGTAAATTATAAGATGGCACTCCTTTTCACTTAAAAAAAAGTTTTAAATAACTAATAAAACTGATTTATTCATTTTTCACAGGGGGAAATGGGCAGTGATAAACCAATTAACTGCAGATAACCAATAAACCGTGATTAACTGATTTTTTCTGTAATATTTTACTGTTAAAAATTACAATGTTACTTTTTTACAGTGTGCACTCTTATCTGAAATCATAATCAAATTAGCCAAAATATTTAATAAACACACCTGGGATTCTATTCCAATTCAACTCAACTGTGGGTGCGGATTCCTATGGTCATAGGTTACACAGACACATGGGGATACAGCATGCAAGGAAGCCCGCAATGTATATTGGGACATTTTCTTACACTTGGGATCTCACTAAAACACATCCCAAGGGTTGTGGGTTGATTTACCTCTCAACTTCCTTACTTTCTTTAAGCCGTATCCCACTGAGAGACAAGGCCCTTCCATAAACATTTCCATAATCATTTCCGCCACCTGTGTCCATCCCACCACGCTGACAGATGCTCTCTTCCTGTCATCCTATGCGCACAACCATCCAGGGACATTTATTTTACCCCGGCATTAATTCAACGAGGAGCATCGCATTTAAAGGTGTCAACGGTGATGTCCATGACGCTGGAAGAAAGACGGCAGAATGAAAGAGAGATGAAGCGTCTCCCTCGAACGCACTGCACTCTGCGTGAACTCTAGCCTCCTGCCATGAGCTTTGCTTTGTTTAATAATTTATTCATTTTTCATAAAGTTCACATGCTCCCTATTTTCGAAGTGTAATGCTATGGAAACCTGCTAAATCATGCAGCATTTACATTTGAAGAAGTCGACCCTCCTCGCTAGCCTTCTAGCTAATGCTTGAGCAATCTTGCGCGTACACATTGCGCTTGATATTTTTACCCACCGCCAGCGAAAGGGTGTTTACACATGCTAGTAATTCACATAAACCAACTCAAACGTGACAGATGATGTATCCATCATGGTGTTAAGAAGTTAAGTGCAAAAAAAAAAAAGTATTTTTCTGAAACTACGCCTTGGCTGCACTCCACTGGAAACATGACAGCCGAGAATTATGGGAAAGGGTGGGGGGATTTCAAGCGAAAGGGAGAGAGAGTGAAAAAAAGAGGCCAAAGAAAAGTGATTTAGCCTCCTAGTTCATCTTCATCTGTGTCCTGTCCCAAAGACCTGGTTCATGAAATAAGTCCTGCTGAAAATCAATGCAGGGCTTGAGACTTATAAAGGTGACCCATTCGGAACAGGTGCCTTTTGTGGAGTGCTAAACTCCAGGCTTGTACCGCTAAAACCAAGCTAAGAATAATTAATGGGGAGCATCGATTAGGTAGAGCGAAACTTAGGATTCACTAAGCAGGGAGTCATTTTAGAGTGGGAACCGTGGCGTCACAGATGGGCAATTTTTGCCAATTCTGTGCTCGAAGATAATTTAGAAACCATTGAAAGGGAGAACAATAAAAGTGATTTTTAAATAGTTTTCTCACTCTCTAAAACTTGGAGGGGAAAAAAAATACTTTTTTGATTTTTTTTTCTACAACTACCTATTTATTGAGCTACAATCTATTTCAGACGTTTGCTGTACTTAATGCCCAAGTGGGAGGTTTTTCTCATCAGATCAGATATGATACTATACACTCTTCAAAAAAGTTTTTTTCTTTATTGCCATCTTTGGTTCCATGGAGAAACTTTAACATCTATAGAAACTTTCCATTACACAAGTTTTTTCTAGTGGAAAAAGGTTCTTTAGATTTTTAAAATGTTCTTCACACTTGGAAGAAAATGATTCTTTAAATAACTGTTAATTGAAAGGATCTTTGAGGAACCAAAAATGGTTGTTCTATGGCATCTCTATGGGGCCATTTACACAACACCATTTTACAGAAAACTTTTTATGTATTTTAACCAAGATTCATTTACATGACAACTCCGTTTTAGGGGCCTGAAAACGCAGACTTTTGAAAACGGGAATCAAAGTGCAAGTTTTGAAAACAATACCGTTATGGTCTCGGTGTAAACTACAAAAATGTGAATTTGTGAAAAAGGTGATGCAGTTTAGGCACGTGGTCTTTCTTTACAAAGTGACATCGCCAACTACTGGCCTGACATGAATAATACAGCGTTTTTACTCGTTTTCGCGGATCCGTGTGAATGGAAATCACTTGTCGTTGTACGCGAAAAACGCAAAGGTAAATAATTTCCATTTTTAGTTCATTGTTGCAAACGTAACCTAGGACTGTAGACGTGATGCTAGAAAAATGTGATTGGCACTGCTGTTCAAAAAGATAAATCACATTTTTTTTTTAAATGTAGTACTGCAAAATATGCCACAAAAAGTAAATTGTTAAATGCCTAAAATGTCATTTTTAAGCTCTAAATTGTCCTCCAACTTCATCATTAGTTTTCTCGTCACCTGAGGCTTCTCATTTCTCAAGTATTTTTTCCACCTTGTTTAAAATAAATCAATAAAAAGTCCAGGGGAGACAAATCAACGACACATGTGGCCAGGGGGCATGAGGTCCAACATATTCCCACCTCTCTACCCCTGACGTTGCACCTCTCTCTCTCTCTCTCTCTGTGTGTGTGTGTGTGTGTGTGTGTGTGTGTGTGTGTGTGTGTGTGTGTGTGTGTGTGTGTGTGTGTGTGTGTGTGTGTGTGTGTGTGTGTGTGTGTGTGAGTGTGAGTGAGTGTGTGTGTGTGAGAGAGAGAGAGAGTGAGTGAGTGAGTGAGTGAGAGAGTGAGTGAGTGAGTGAGAGTGTGAGAGAGAGAGAGAGAGAGAGAGAGAGAGAGAGAGAGAGAGAGAGAGAGAGAGAGAGAGAGAGAGAGAGAGAGAGAGAGAGAGTGTCGAGGGGAAAGATGGTGACACATAAAAATTTCTGGTCTATGACAAGCGTGCCAAATCGGATGCCTCATTTATAATGTATATCGTGTATTTGTGAGTGATTTTCCATGCATACTAAAATGGCACCAGGAAGAGTCTCTCATGGAGATGGAGAGAGGGGGGGTGAAAAAACAAAAAAACAAAAAACAAAAACGTGAGACATGGAAAAGGAATACCAAGATCTATAACAAAAATGAGTAATTGCCTCCAGGTACCAATTTCAATTTTCAGGTGTCGTTTGTACTTCCATGCTAGCACGTCACACATGTTCAAGAATGTGCCCTTTATAGTTTGAGTCAAAGGGATTAGGCATCTCGCCACATAAACAATTAAGATTATTCAAATTGGAATCAGACATAGCAGCTATGACAACCATTGTCATGTTTTCAAGTTAAACCAGGAAGAATGTTTGGCGGATTTGCAGCATTTAACCGACACTGGCCGGTAATCTAAGGACGATTTAGCAGGATTACACCACTGTGCATATGGTGACACCTTCACCTGTTCTGTATCCTTTGGTTGTGTTGAAATAGGTTGTTTCTCAACTGGTAGGTTGTGATCCAACAATGGTATGAAAGTCTGTTCTAATAGTTTTGTGGACAGCATGGAAAAAACAATGCTAAATGCAACAACAATGTTAAACTAGCAATTTAGCTAAATAAATAGGTTTATTAACTTTCAAAAGGGAGAATAAAACACTTCTCATACCTTGTGTATTGGTCGACATCAAAAGATGTGCATCCAGTCAAACTCTACGGAATTTTAAGGCTAATTCATCTCACTCTTGGTAGAAAATACCCAAAATAACTAGATGCTAACATGGATAGACATGCAATCATCCCTAAAACACCCTGAAGAAAATTAAACTATACTAGGACAATGCAAATATGCATTAATAGTAAAATTCTGTCCGATACCAATAAAAAAGTTTTAACGAATAAATATAAAAATATAAAAGACTGAAGATTTGCTAAAAATGTGCAGTTTTAATAAAATTATGTGTAAAAATAGTGTCATTAAAGATTAACTTCAAGGGAGCGTCAGATGACAGCAAAGGTAATCTTTCGTTGTATGAAAACATTGGGGACATGAGCATGAAAAATTAAATGTCAGCAAATAGTAAAATAAAATAAAAAAAATATCTAATATCAACTGATAACCAATATGGTACGAACATAATACATATCCCAATTAAATATGAACTGGATTACATTAAAGGTTTACAACATGGCCAAAAAACTCTGAAATTCAATTTATGTATGGTTCAGTTACTGTGTCGGAACAGCACTTGTAAAAGCAAAACCGGTTGAGAAGTGCTGGTTTAAACAACCTAGACAGCAAGCATCAGCAATGCAATCCTGCATTGCTAAATGAAAATAAAAAAAGAGAAAGAATGAAATAAATAAATAAACATGACAAGCAGCCACTTAACCGCAGACTCCCAGGCTGAAACCTGATGAGGCCCGCACCCCGGTGAAACTTCAACAAATGCTAAGTGACACGCTTAAGTGGGTTCAGGTTGTGCAACCAGAATAATTCACTAAAAATACAAATGAGGCCACACAACGGCTGCAGGGAAGAGAGAACCAATAACTATTCACCCATTCAAATGAACCTCTGGGTGTAGGGTCTCCTTGGTTTCCCAGGTGCCACGCGGCGGTATTGACCGGCCTGCAGTCATCGAGCAAACACGTAAACGGCCTGTATAGACATCATGGATTCCCCTCATTGAGAATCAATATCAAATAACCCCACTGTTCACTGGCAATTATGGTCGGTATCCAACATCTCAGGCCTCTTTATTTTCCACCTCCATCATTAAATGTGACCTTCAGGCCACATTCTGGCTTTATTCTCCAGGTGGAGATGGAGGCACGGGGAGCAGGCTTTTGGGGGATTCAGCTGGAGCCACATGGGAGGTTGCAGGGACATCTTCTATGACAGATCAATTATGGTTGTACCGCTGGGCTTTGGGCCAGCTCCTCTTCCAAGGCCACTAATAGAATCCCAATGTCACCAATGACATTACTGACTAGATAGGTTAGCCTCGGGTTCTAGAGGTCTCAAGTCACTGTCCCGGTCCTGTCTTGCTGTGACCACTTGACCTATTCTTACTGGAGACGGGTAAACACCGCTTGACAAGGTGCATTGTAATAGCGTGGACATTGACGTCCAGTTAACCTCGACGCTCACTCATAATTGTCCTCACCATTGATTTCGTGGTGCTACTGATTGCTTCTTGCTCTGAAGAGACCCAAGATTATAGATACGCTAGGTGCACGGAATATCAAATAAATGGTATTTGTGAGGTCTTGCTGCAGAGATTTCTCTTCATTGCGGTTTGACAACTTTAATATTTCTGAACCACTGCTTCTCTGTACCCAGACTGAGTCAGGATGAATTATTCTGGAATCTACAAGGAGAATCCAAAATTTTGGCCAAGATAGGAAAAGTTCCCCTCAAAATGTATGACTTGTGGAACACAAAAGAAGATGTTTTTTAGTGTTCTTTTGTACATAGAATGAAAATCAATGGGGTCCAAGGTTGTATGGCGTTCATTGTATGGACAAAAACAATCTTTGAAATCTCTTTTTTTGTGTTCTCCAGAAGAAATAAAGTTATGTTTGGAATGACATGAGGGTGAGTAAATTATGACAGACTTTTAGTTTGGGTATAATAGTCAAAGTAGTCAAAGTAACACTTGTCAACTTTAAAAAGACAATTTAGAAAACATTACATAGCTAAAAAACTAAACTTAACAAAAAAATAAGTCCATTTTGTACTGTAAATTTCTAAATAAAAATAAGTAGAAAGTGCCATTTTTCATTTGAAATACAATTAAGTAAAAGTATTATGTTTACAATACTTGTTGAGTAATGTAAAAAAATAACAAAGAAATATAATTGTCTATTATTTGATGCACCTAGTCTTAAATTAATGTAAAGTGTGCATCAGCACGACTGAAAGTGGAATTAACCATACAAATGAAAGAAAGACAACTGTTAATGGACCAAGTATGAAACAAAACAACAAAATCTCATTCTGAAAGAGGCTGTCTTACAAGATGTTAGCTAGATAAAGAGTTGTGACAGCTAAATGACAAAATCTTTTTCTATTCCAATTCTAAGTCCCTGATGGGCTATAGTCTCTGAGGTATTTTCTACACTGTCTCAGTTTCACGCCCAACACAAAACCTCTCTCTCTCTCTAATTCAATAGGGTGGGTTGCTGTCCGGGTGCCTAGCACAGGCAATGACAGCCCTTTTAAATTCTCCATTGCCAATTACACTTATTCCTTCTGGTGGAGAAATGGGGGGGGGGGGGGGTAGAGCAAGAAGAAAAAAGGAAGAGAAAACGTGGCGACAATGAGCACTTGTTTGACAGGGCCGATGTGGAGATGGAAATGTGGTAATTTGGAGTAATTCGGCAGTGCGTCGATGCTAGCCGGGCCTGCCTGTCCGTCCGCCAGAATAAATGGGGTCAGCCGAGTGTGATCGGCAACTTTCATTTATATGTAAATGACCCCCGTCACCGTAAAGCCAGCATGCAGCCACACGAACACACACACACACACACTCACACTCAAATAGCACGTTAGCTACCATCCATCCATCCTTAACTCTTTGCGCTACATTTGCAAAGCATAAATATGCACATACCTCATATACACCCAGTATGTCAAACAAAACTGATGCACGTCTGTCATGATCGTCAGGTTAAAAAAACAGAAGCTTGCAGAATGTCAACACCAGCATATGCTAACTATCCTTTAGCTTAGCATTCTCACACTGAGAATATTCGCCATACAACTTAAGTAGATGCTTGAATTTACTGAAAGTTTAGTTAAGTTTACATTATAATTTTATAATGGATTTACAAAAATGTATAATTTTGCTAAATGTATGATCAGGTGAAACTTTAAAACAAACAAACAAACAAACAAACAAAAAACTCCACATTTGTTGTCCCCTGAAACACTGAAAGTAAAAAAAAAGTTAAGTTACATGTGACATACAGTAGAAACCAAGTCATAGTTATTGATGTCAACATTTCAGACAATCAATGATACAGGATTCCATTAGAGATACAACCTCCCATACATTTGGCTAGCTGATGTATTATGTTTATTTACTATGACTTATTTATGAGCCTGGGCTTTTGAAGATGTATCGATTTAATTTTCAAATCGTTAGACGATTTTGGTATCAATTAATTCATGTCCAACCTATCACTGGAATATGTAAAAAGTGCATAATTTAGCTCTTTGAGTCATGAATTCTTTAGATTTAGACATAGTAAATTATTTATAGTGCTGAGATAAATCTGTCTGCGATATATCTGGCCAAACAGGGCAGCAAAATAAATTGTTTTTTCCTCACCAATAAAAGGTCCCTGTTGTAAATATGAATGATATCTTTTAATAAGGGTAGTTGTTCTTGCATTCACGGTTGCGTTGTTTCTCCTTTAATTTAATATTAAACCTTTCCTGTTTATCTGGAGCATTAAATAATGTGGACGGATATAGAAACACTTTCCTTTCAAAGTTCTCAGAGGCATTCTTGTCTTAATCTTTCAGACTCTCGCGGCATAGCTTGGCATCTAAATTCCTGCTGCAGTTGATAACGTGGAAAGCTGCATCCTCAGTGCATTGTGGGAAGGCATGGTCAAAGAGATGCTTTCTTGCTGAGCTCAGGCCCTGACGAACAGAAGCTGACTCAAAGTCTGTCACATTGTATTGCAGCTCACTTCCCAGCATCACACCAACTTAATGTTATAGTTCTTCTCTAATTGTTTTCTGTCTTTCACACTAACCATTTAGGCCATACTCTACCAACAATCCTCATGTTATACACTAAGGTGATATATGTGCCAAACATTTAGGGACATTAAAGGTCAATGTTGCATCTTTCCTAATAATTCAAGGAGAAGATTTGTGAGAAAACCTCATTCATCATTTTTTCAAACAAGTCTTTGAACTAGGATAAGATGGTTAAAAACACAGGTTATTTCAGGTTTTGACTTCTGCATATGAATCAAAGGCCAATCAAAAGCTAATCAAGGTCATCCAAAAATCAAAAGGTCTGTTTCTCACACAAAGCTATTGTATATACTTATTGATACAGCACATAACTTATAATATAGTGCATGAGTCATACTGAATACCTTTATGATAATTTTATGGTGCTTTTCTGTCCTTTTTGCAGCTTGAAAGCATCCGTTCCTGTCCACTGCAATTGTATGAAAAACAGCAACCATCATAGAGGTTTGGAACAAAAAGAAGATGAGTAAAAATAATTTATTTGGGGGGGTGGGGGTAAACTATCCCTTTAAAGCTACAGAAGTGTCGTGAGGTGAATAATTCTAATAATTTTAACTGGGTTGAGATTCTATCTAGTACTTGTCATCTCTTCTTTTTGTTAACTTTTTTTTAAAGTCATTTTCAATTTGCACAGGATGATATGGGTGTACTCAAATCATTTGCACGATTAAACCTACTGTGTTAAGACACCTTGGCAGTATTGAGGCTCCCACTTCTCAGAAATTCACAAGATGTTGTACCCACACTGTAATTTGTATAACCTTGTGCTACCTACTACTGTGTCTACTGACATTCCTATATGTTTTGTATATACTAAGATAATACCTTGTTTTATGGACATTTACCATGGTAATGCCGTGGTATTATTTGAAGTACTTTGGAGTACCTTGTAACTACTTAACCAAAGTATAGGAATAAGGTAATAATCCAGTGCGATATACCAAAGTATCATGGTATTAGCATCTGATATCATTCCCATACCACGTTACCAGAGCCGGACAGTAGCAGAGTACATTTACTTGAGTACAGTACTTAAGTACAATTTTGAGGGATCTATACTTTACTCGAGAATCATTTTTGGGGAGTACTCATGACTTTACTCAAGTACATTTGAGAGGCAAATATTGTACTCTTTACTCCACTACATTTCTATCCATAACCGTGAGTACCCGTTACTACTTCTAAACTAAAAAAAAAAAAAAAGGAAAAAAGAAAAATCAGCAATCAGCTTCAGCTTTCCGCCAAAGTCAACTTCATGCTCAGATTTAGATAAGAGACGAAACCATGGATGAAGACGCAGCGGGTCCATCTCGGGAATATGCCAACCCGTGGCCCCACCTCGCCAGACCATTTACATTTTCTGAATTTTCTGAAATTTTCTTAAATGCAAAATAAAGCAACATGGTAAAAAGATGAAAACGACTTGATTTTACTTTCAATTCCTTTTACATTCTCCAAGGTATTAACATTAACATTTTTCATAACTCCATGTAGGACGTTTCTGTACATAAATGTAAGCACTGTGGCAGTAGTAATGCAATATTTAGAAAATGTGCTCTTGTACCCTTGATACTCAAGTACTTTTAAAAACAAGTACTTCAGTACTTTTACTTAAGTAGACATCTGACTGTAGTACTTTTACTTGTACTTGAGTAAAATTTAGCAAGGGGTATCTGTAATTTTACTCAAGTAATGAAGCTGTGTACTCTGTCCGCCTCTGCACGTTACCACCACAGTACATTTTTGTTAGGCAATATAAAAGAAGCAGCAGTAGTATTTGACTTAGGAAATAGACAAAACATAAACAATGTGCACTGAAAATCATAAAACAAAAAAACTTTCCTCCAACCACCAGTCATACAGAGAGTCCCTAAATATGTTTTTTGGATTATGAATGTGTAAACTTAATTTCAACTTAAGCAACAAAAGAAAAATGGAATGACAAAAAATAGTGCACTTTGTAGCCCTGTCCACACTGAAATCTCATTGGTCCAAATTCATGCTGTATTAATTTTTAGTGTGGAAAGACGGGTAAATTACTATGTATCGCATTATGCCTTGTTAGGACACAGTATAACTCTTAATGTGGCTTTAATCGTCTAAAGTCGGGTTTTGCTGACTGTGTCTTCATTTGGATCGCCATCCCCAGCCCCCAAGCCCCTTCTCTCCTGCACTCTTCCTACTTCCAGTCTCTCTCTGCACTCTTCCTACTTCCAGTCTCTCTCTGCACTCTTCCTACTTCCAGTCTATCTCTCTGTCTCTCTCTGTCTCTCTCTGTCTCTCTCTGTCTCTCTCTCTCTCTCTCTCTCTCTCTCTCTCTCTCTCTCTCTCTCTCTCTGTCTCTCTCTGTCTCTCTCTGTCTCTCTCTGTCTCTCTCTCTCTCTCTCTCTCTCTCTCTCTCTCTCTCTCTCTCTCTCTCTCTCTCTCTCTCTCTCTCTCTCTCTCTCTCTCTCTCTCTCTCTCTCTCTCTCTCTCTCTCTCTCTCTCTCTCTCTCTCTCTCTCTCTCTCTCTCAGGGTTGGGGAATGAAGACTTCAGGGCCAAGCAAACAAATTCGAATAAATTGCTGGACCGTGACTGGAAAGCTCAAGTTCTAATCCTCCCACTCTCTCCCACATCTCTGCATATCGGCCGCTGCATTAATTCTCATCAATGGGCCGTGGTGGTGGTGCTACGGGGGAGTGTGGCCGCGTCCGTCCTGCCTGTTGCACCTTCACTTAAGCCCCCACGTTCATGCCTAGTACTTTTAATAAAAACGTCAGCCACCGTATCGGAGGCCAAACATTGAAGAAAAACATCCTGTAATCTGTAAGGACAAGGGAAGGCGAGAAGGTTGGAGAGAGTGAGAGATACAGAGATATAGAGGTGAAAACAAGTGGGAAACCAAAAGGAAGCTGACACAGATTGGATGGTTTAAAGGGGGTGGGGGGTGTAACTGTCACCATGGAAACACCTGACCTTTAAAGGTGAAGCAAAGTTGGGCAAAGTTGTCTCTCTTTCTCATTTAAAGGGGAGTGACATTTAATAGTCCCCACAGGTCAAAGGAGGGTAACAAACACCAAATAAAGGCTGCCAGTTGATTAAATAAGGGACCACTATATCATCAAGATCTCCTAGGCTTTGGGCAGTAAGCCTATCTTTAGGAAGCAGGGTCATATCTTCAAGGACTAGGCTATAGGGAAGGTCCTGCAACGCATGTTAGCAGCATCCAGTGATCCTTTCAGACTTACGAGTCATCTGACATTCCGCTTGGGATTCTAGCTGGTGGAATTTTTGTTTTACGGTTTGACTTCTCATGCATAAAAGTTACTACAGACGTAAAAGGTTGGAGACAGGTGGGGCAATCACCCCAACCCCAATTAACTACTCCTTCAGTACCAGTAAACCTGGCACGATAAAGATCAGTCCTCCCAATACCATTCATCTTTATTGCTCCCATCTATATATCCCTCTATCCCTGTCTTTCTCCATGTCGCTGGACTCTCCGTCTTCTGTCCGTTAATTAAGCAGCACTGCATTCATATCTTGCATGCCATTGGCCATTGGAACAGATATGGTTCCCTTGAGTTTTAAATGATTCAAACATTTGCCCTTCAATGTTCCTGTGGCGGAGTGAGTGTGTATGTGTGTATGAGGGGATTAGACCCTCACCTCCATCTGCCTCAGCCCACACGCTCCTCTATAGAAACTCTAGCTCCTCTCTCATGGAAATTTCCACCTCTATTTCAATCACTTCTTTTCCTGACTCATTTGCTCCAAATGTGTTTCACTTAGTCGATCAGACAAATGACTCAGCACTTTTACACATTCTCCATCACGATTTCAAAATGGTGCCACGAAGATGATAAGAGCGAGAGAGAAACTTTCTACACAATACACGAAGCAAGCAGCACAAACCAAAATAAGTTTACACTTTTCGGCTTTGGTGTAGCTGTTGTGACAAATATCACGTAAGCAAGAGGTGAGGTGAGGAGGAAGGGGTGGAGAGAGTGAGGGCCAGAAAAACTGGAGCAGCTGTAACCTTGTGCCCCCGTTAGCTCCCAGTTGTAAATGCCCTCTAACTGAAGAGTAGCCGAGCAGGCCAGCAGTACATACAGTAAATACATTAATTACACACTCAATGTGGCTCCGAGCACCACTGTGGCAGCCGTCGAGTTGAGTGGGGGCGGTACGCAGAAGACTCTCTGGGGAGCATTGTCCACAATCCCCTTAGCTAATTACAGATGCTGCAAGGGTCCATTTCCCATCACCTTTATGCTTTCATGCATTTTATTTCGAGCATAATCTCTTAGTAGATATTTCTTACATCCCATAATGAGCCAGTTATTACTTTAGACAACAAAGAGGGTGAAGGGAAGGAGGGAGGGGAAGGTTGTTAACAACTCAAACTGTTACGCTTTTACGACCCTGTCAAAATCAAATAACTTGTCAAGTTGGCTGTCAGTCTGTACCGCAACCTTCCCCGGAGGTAGACTGGGCGGTACAACTGCTGAGCAACTGCATCAAATAAATACATAAATAAACGCATACATAAATAGTTCATCAGACTAGGCAGAGACATCTGAGACAGTACCTGAGGCAGCAGAGAGAGGGCAAACAGTCTACTCCACTGGCCGAGGAGATGCCTGCCTCCAATGATTGATGAGGAGAAGCAAGACCAAGACTATAAACGGAAGAGGGGATTTAGTCTGTCAGTCAAGGCAGAAATGACCCTCTGTGCCAGAGCCAGACTGTAGGCCCACGCCCGGGTAACTTCTGTGCATCTGGTTCGCATGGATCCTGCAGAATAGTGCAGCTTATCTAAGCTCCATTAAGCGCCTATCTTAAAGGGATAGTTCGCCCTAAAACTAAAATTAAGTCATAAATTACTCACCAAAAGGAGTTTTTTTTAGTGTCCTGCTTGCGCTCGTCCATTAAATGGCAGTGAATAGCGACCAGCATCAAGTTTTTAAAAAATAGAAGCTTAAGTATCGCAGAATGATCCCAAGTAACACGTGTCGTATATTCCAAGTTTTCTGGGGGTATAAAATATGAAATTGAATGTATTAATAAACGAATCCTATCCTGACCTTGGCAGCATTGGTAATCCTGACACGTGTCGCATAAAGATAATTCAATTATACTTTTGCATCTTAAAAAAAAAAAAAAAAAAAACTTGTTGCTGGTCTTTAATCACTGCCATTTTATGGAAGTTACAAATTACTGAAGAGAAATGGGCGAATTGCACTAAAATATATGATCTGGATTCACTCTTAATACAAACCTGTACATGCACAAGCACTGTTCCCAATGCCCTTTAAGAAAGGGCGAGTAAGTGGGAGTCAGAACTGAAAGGAGAGATGGAGGTTTAGGTGGCTCTGCACATGGGCAATGTGAAAAATTTCCTGTTATCAAGTTCGCTGGTCAGGGACAAGCATGGATTCCTGTATTGGGAAGATAAGTGGCTCTGATAAAGTAAGTTAGCATTGATTAATCCATGAAAACGTGGAACTGCAGAGTTGGGAGTTAATGAGCAGGGTTTTCAATTGCCCCTTAAAGGGGTCATGACATGGTTTTTTGTTTTGTTTTGTAATGTTCCCTTAGGTGTAATTATAGTATTACTATAGTTTTTGGTACAAAAAAACCTTTAAAAATGTAGTGATTTATGACCTTTTCCCACCCTGTTTCTCCCCCTCTGATTCAAACAGTCTGTTTTGGAGGTGTTTCCCCTTTAAGAGTTTAGTGTTAACGCCCATTGTTATGATTGGCCAACGTCAGTGCTGCTTATGCATACATTATTAACGTTAATCATTTTGTATTACATGTAGGCTACTACACAATGCTTCGCCACGTGAAACTTCGGTCTTCTGATCTTTTACCATCGTGTCAATTCTCAATTGATTTTGATTCATATGCGCGAGGGAGAGAGAGAGGGAGAGCAAGACAGTTTGAAGGCGCGCGCGCGGCCGGGGCACTCTCTCTCTCTCTGCTCGTTCTTTCGGTAACATCCCTGTCACACTCATCTACATCACTCACCAAACAAATAAGGCTTTGGCGGGCTGCATATGCTGCAAATAAACTGCATCCAACTGCTTTCCCTGACGTCTGGATCGTTCGGCAGCATTCAAACATGTTTGTCCACAGCCAGGAACAGCACATCTGAGTGGCATCGCAGTCATCTTGTAAACAGACCCACTCGCTGCACGTCAACGCATGGAGGCGGTCAAATGCAAACGACTGGTACGTCACATTGCACCATGGATCCAGAACGAGCTGTATTTAGAGCTTGATTAAACAAATGCTTCGTTTATAATGGGGAGGACGTCTTAAGCTATGAAACTTGCAGGAAGTTTGAATAGTACATAGATCTCGTATATACCAAAAGATCAAGGCAAATGAACTCTTTAACACGTGCACTCACATACACACACACCAAAGCTCCCCCATTCTTACCAAAGCACAGGGATGCCAGCATTTGCTTCTCTGTTGTTTTGGTGTGTTGCTGTCGATCGATGGATCTGACATTTGTTAGCACAGAAGATTCATAATGCAATTGGACCTTAACAGTCCTATTGGACACCTCATGTACATCTGCACAAGAACAAAAAGGTCAGGACTAATATGGGACCTGGATATTTATCTACAAATGCATAAAAGAACAAAGAGCTTGGAGGGGCGATGAAACCCTCGATGAACACAGGCAGCAATTGATGCTGGCAAATCTTTTCGACACTCTGGGGTCGGGTCGTTTGCTCTCTGTTGGCAAACTAGTAGCAGCAATGCAGGGGGCCAAGCATGAGATGGAATACATGAGCTGTGGAAGCAGTCAAGCTCAGGAGTTTGTGTTAACAACAAATGAGGCGGGAAAATGAATTAAGTAAGGTACATGGGGAAAAAAGGTTACTGTTTGTTCCTAAAAATAAAATGATGATGATGATGACGAGACCTTCTCGGTTCAGAATTTTCTACTTGGTTGTGTTACTACTGTGGAATTGCAACTCTTAATAAAAAGGTTTTGAAACATAGTGGGTTTAATGCAACACGTTTCTAGCACAGTTAATGCGACAAGAAGACTTCTGTACTGTTCTCACATTTAGTACAGCCATGAAACAGACTAGGCCACAGCTGAGTCCACGGTAATAAAGCCAGTGAGATTTCTTGAAATCCTTTTCAGTACAACATCTTCCATGCACATTTTCACACCCACCTGCCCCCGCACTGTACCGCACTGTAACACATTTTAAAGAAAAGATGAGAAAATTGGTGGTAATTTTTTTTTTTTTGCAACAAATACATGTTGACTGAGCTTAACTTGCAATGAACCCTAAATATTCCTCTAAAAACTAAACTAAAATAGTTACTTAGTTGGACTAAGCTAGCTTAAACTGGTCAGGATTGTCTATAGCTGGTTTAGCTGGTCTCCAAACCTAACCAGCTGACAAGTGTTCAAAACTAGAAAAACAGACCGGTCTGACTATAGGCTGTGAGATCAGCAAACCAGTTTGGGCTGGTTTAAGCAGCTTTTTCCAGCAAGAACACAATGTAACCTGTGAAATTGGAGGTACAACAATCTATCTGAATGTTTTTGGAGGGAAACTAGAAATAGTGTAACCGATCTTAATCTACCCGTTACAAACTGGATTCGAACCAACATCTCCTAAATGGGAGGCAGGCGTACTAACAAGAACACTAAAGACCGCAGTCTCTAGCGTCAGTCGCTAGAGCACCTCTTGAGATCAGGGGAGTGAGGTTTATCCACACAGGCCTTACTAGCTTGCTTCGGTTACACTCGCGCTACAGCATTTCTCTATTCACTTTTTTGGATAAGACAGAATGTGCTGCAGCATGCTTGCTAGTATTAGCACTTCATTATCCAAAGAGCAAGGGCAGGAAAAGTTAATCTCAGCATTGGAAAGGCTCCATCTGACAAAAAAAAAAAAAAAAAATACAAGCCCTTAAGTCAGGCGCAACACTGCTAAGTATCTCCGTGTCACTTGTGGGGGGCTTTTTCCACAGCTAATTTCCTAATTCCCCCTTGGCTTTCCTTCGATTGTAAATCAAATGAGATTCAAGACCCTGCTCTCACCCCTTCTTTCCTCTCTTCTTCCTCCTCCTCATCTCTCCATGCAGACATTTGTTTTAATGCCTTTTTCCAGGAGGGGCCCCCATTATTCCGAGAAAAAGACAGCACTACAAAAAAAAGCCCCCCTCCCATGACAGCGAGTGTAAATCAGCACCCGCTGAGCAATCTAATAGCGCTGCATGGACCTTATATATCGCAGGGCTCCACCAGTCATGCATGGCTGTTATGCATGTGTGCAGACGTGATCTTTCGAAAAAGAAAAGTCCTATATTGTCTAAAAGTAACTCCCTCTATGTTTATCTCATGTAAAGTTGATGAAGGGCAATGAGCAAAGGCCCATAAGAGCAAACCCATTGCCTCGAGAAGTTGTAAAAAAGTCCAGTCTGGCTTCTAAATGGCCTTGGTCATTATCTCTCATGAAAAAGCTTCAGTTTATCCATTCCAACAGGGTTTTAGGGAAGTTTCCTGCTTTGGTTGACGGTGATGATGTGGCACAATCAGCAGGCTGGCAGGGTGAGGGGTGGGCAGGGGTGGGGCGAGGATTGGGCTCTCAGTATGTGGCCCCTCAATCCGTCAGACTGCCATCCAACCGACTCGTCACATCAGGGTGTGTTGGAGATATGCCATCGGCACGCTGCGAGGCTCCGAGCCTTGGAAAGAGATCGAGAGATTTCTCCGCACAGCCCGGGAGCCTCAGATAGTGGAATGGCGGACAAGCATGAAAGCCCCTGAATGGGAGTTATTTGCTTCGTCAAATTCATTCCGACTGTGTGCGTCAATGTTTCTTCTCCTACTGCTTTGTGTGCGTGTTTCTTCTGACATGGCCTTTTATTGTTACGTGACTTCAGCTATAAAAGCACACACGCCATGTTTGATTGCAATATGAATCTCATTTACTAATGGTTAAGCATATTAAGATTTTGTAGGCACATTCCGTTCTAGTAATATCGGCATGTAGGGCGACTGCTTTCAGACAACAGGCCATAATGGCTTTCTATAAGATTTTATAAGATGTGAAATTACATTATTTAACTACAAAATGTATATCTACATGTACAAATCTTATTTGTAGGATGTTACGAGCTGGTTGGATGGCAGCCCAAATATCTTTCAAGCTCCCAGGCTGCTGATATTGTGCAACATAATCACTGTCAACCAAAAAGCAGAGAACTTCCTAAAAATCCTGTTGGAAAAAAATTGAATGAAAAAGGATATTAAATGCATATACTTTACTATATAATTCAATACAAATTCCAAGCCTAAAACAAACAAAGCTAAATTAGGCTAAATCAAACAAAACAAAAAGTATGAAAAATGGATATTCATTTTGATATTTGCTAAAGACTTTATTTAACAAAATTATAAAATTATTAGTGTTTTTAAAGATTAACTTTATGTGGGTTTAAGGTAATATAACTGTAAAAATTGGGAAAAAGCATGCAAAATTAAATATCCAATATCAACCAATACCAAAAAAAAAAAAAAAAAAAAAAAAAAATCTGCCAATATGGATCAGTTATATCGTGCATCCCGACAACACAGTATAGTAGACAAATTAATAAAAAACGTGACAGATTTTTGCAAACATATTAAATGCAATCTACTTTACATTAATATGTGCATAGGATTTAACAGATGGTACACAATGATCAGATTGATATGCAAGTAAGTTTAAGCATTTCATAAAACATTTAGTTTTGCCTTCATAAGCTCATCTCCAAGCTGTTATTTAAGTCACGGCAGGAGTACATGTGTAGAAAGTAGTAAAGATGAGAGTGCTTCCTATGGAGCAAAGCTTTACTGAGATGCCCATGATTCATAAACCCTTATACGTGACTCATAGTCCTACTACTGACTCACCCTGGAGCGAGGTGTGTGTGCATATGTGTGTATGTGCACGTGCATGCGTCACGCATGTGTGCGTATCTGCGGGAGATCCTCGGCCTTCAGTTCATCAGCTGAAATGACAGGGAGGGTCAGTGCTGATGCTGAAACATACTAGCAGGCCTCTGGCTTCGAGCACTTCCCCTCTGGCAGGGGGTCATCACTGTCACTCCCTCTCTGACTCAATGACCAACACACAAACACACACACACACACACAAACATACAAACATATATCCCAAGCATGGCTGACCGAAACATTAAATATTCAAGATAGATTCACGGTGGAATGCCTGATATAAAATTAAGCAACTTTGTGAATGTGGCAATGATTTATTCATGCATTAACTTGCATTTGGTCAGTAAATATGTCAATAGATTACTTTCACAATGTACTGTGACAAGTGAGCATCAAGTCAGAGATGTTTGAAAAAGCTTCAACTAATTTCAACACTGATTCAGTGATTTGTTTGCATTATCTGTTTTTCATATATTAAAATGTTTACATAAAAAATACAAGTAAACCCTGACATTTAGGGTGATATCTTTTCTCATATGTGCATAGCAGTGTTGTTGTTAAACTAAAACTTAAATAAATCGGAATTAGATGAAAAAATCTTTTTTACACAAAAAAAAATTAGAAAATGTTGCATTGGCAACTATTTTAAAAACATAAGTTGAAGTACTAAAATGACTAAAACTAACCTGAAAATCCTGATTAATCGCATCTAACATAAATGTCTGTGTTTACATAATATATGTGTATGTATATATATATATATATATATATATATATACACATACTTGTTAAACACAGACTTTAATGTTAGATGCGATTAATCAATTTTACAGTCCTAATTTTAATAGATAAATATTAAGATTTCAACTATCCTGCATACAGGCTTGCACCCTAACATGCATTAATGCACAAACCTTAACACACTTCCATAAACGCCTGCGGGCAGCTTGCCCTAAAATTTGTCACCCACAGACACATCTCGAACGCATCCATATGATCTATAAATCACTCAAGAACCTTGTGACCTTGCTCTGTAGGATCACCAATCGCTCCAATATTAGCAGATATTCTTGTCCTAAAAACCACAAACTCTGGTCCTCATCAGTATGGACGAGAAAGGGTGTGCGCACTGGACGATTAACGCATAATTATCAAGGTGATATTTTATCCGAACGGCACCGGCTGCCATAGACCCTGAGTCGTTTGGCACCGTTTCAGCCTGGCTGCCACCAAGAGGAGTTTTATATCAATTTACTAAGTCTTCAATTAATGATTTTGGGAGGAGAGAGAAGATTGGGTGAGGGGAGGGAGGTGTAAAAAAAAAAAAAAAAAGAAAAAAAGAAAGAAAGATAGAAAAAAACTTTGCTCGCGTAAACTCGCAAAAACAAGCAGCCTTTCTGTGTAATTAAATTCAATAAATAAGCAAAGGTGAAGAAATAAATCAAGTGGAAACTGATGAACAACAGGAGATTAAATGCCATTGAGGCGTGCAAACAAATATTTCAATACCGTTTTTAATAGAGGACACGCACACACATGCGCGCACACATTCCGCCCTCTTGCCACAGCTGTTGAGCACTGCAGCAATGCACATTCACCCAAAATAATAATCACCATCATCATCATCATCCACAGCACCAGAGGCACAACACACACACAGTCAGCCTTCCATAGTGAGTTCGTCATCTCTTCCAAAGGAGGAACACAAGTCTTTATTAATGACTATAGAAGTTGCAATTAACACTGAATAATACATGAACTACAGCTGTGCAAAGCTGAATAAAGCTGGTAATTAGGTGCTAAAGGGGAGGGGGGAACTGGATCCAGTGAATATTAATGAGCTCATTAAAAGCAAAAGGAACTAGTAAACTGAAGTAAGGACCGCCCACTTGCACCATCCATAAAGTAGAGACTCTTTCTAGACTTATACCGTGGCTGGATTCACAAAAATCGTGAATTCTTAGGATAGAGTTTGTAAGATTGTGAATTTTTTGCAAAATTCTGAAGAAGTTCTCAAATATTTTCTTAAGGACATCTTTTTTTGTTTCTTATAGTATCTGATTGTATAACGGTTCTCGACGAATACTTGATCGGCTCAATGAGAAACATCTCAAATGTCGTCTTTTTGCGCTGCCTGCAGATTACTGTAATAATCATAATATGCGTGCACAATATTTTCATTGCGATTAGCTTAATGGGAATTCTAGCTAGTGCTATGTTGTAATGCTTAATATTTGAAACAACCCAATGAATTCATTAAAAATCAGGAAATTTACATTTTTTAAGAACATTCTTGTCTGGAATTCAAATTGTTCTTAAGTTTAGTCTTTAGAAACAATCCTAAAAACGTCTCGGTTACGTATGTAACCCTAGTCCCCTGATAGGGAACGAGACGCTGCGTCAAACGCTGTGGGAACGCCCCTGCGTTGTGCGTCATGAAGCACGTATGGAATCAGTCCAATAGAGAGATGAAACGTCATAGGCGGGTGACGTCATCAACCAGGAACTATAAAAACAGAGGACGAGAGCACCTGTGCCCCAGGGGTAGAGCTTAGGTCTAGGTCATAGAACCTAATAAAAGTATGCGGTGAAGACCATCCAGCCGCATCACAAACATCACTCAGGGAAACTCCTGACAATAAAGCTTTAGAAGCAGCCATACTCCTGGTAGAGTGGGCTCGAACAGCCAAAGGTGAAGGCTGGCCAGCCGACTCATAAGCAAGTGAGATAGCCTCAACCACCCACTTGCTCATTCTCTGTTTAGACGCAGGACACCCTTTCCTGGGTGGCCCGAAACATACAAATAGTTGTTCCGATTTTCTCCACAGGGCAGCTCTGTGGATATAAGCGTCTAACGCCCTAACAGGGCAGAGTAAATTAAGTTTCTCCTGGTCCGATGACATAAATGGAGGAGGACAGAAAGCCTGCAGAACCGTAGGTCTAACAACATTAGTAGGGACCTTGGGAACGTACCCTGGTCTAGGATGCAGAAAAGCCTTAACCATGCCAGGCGAAAATTCCAGGCACGAGGGTGAAACCGACAGAGCCTGTAAATCTCAGATTATTTTTAAAGAGGAGATAGCAAGTAGAAAGATAGTTTTAAAAGTGAGAAACTTCTCAGGAACTTCTTCGATGGGCTCAAAAGGAGCTAGGGAAAGACCTTCCAATATAACGGCTAGATCCCAGGTCGGCACCCTCGTACGAACTGCTGGCCTCAGCCTCAAAGTACCACGGAGGAAACGAGTTATAAGTGGGTGTCTCCCAAGAGAAACTCCACTAAAAGGGACGTGGTAAGCAGCTAGTGCCGCCACATACACCTTCAGTGTGGAGGGGGATAACCCTGTGGAGAAGCGCTCCTGCAGGAAATCCAGCACTGCACCCACTGGGCAGTTAACTGGGTCCTGCAGGTGTTCTCCACACCAAGAAGTTAAAAGTTTCCACTTCAAGGCATAAAGCTTCCTCGTGGATGGAGCTCTGGAGTGAAGAATTTTCTCAACAACCTCAGTTGAGAGACCAGAATCTACGAGCTGGGCCCCCTCAGAGGCCAAGCCCACAACTTCCACAGCTCTGGGCGGGGGTGAAATATCGTGCCGCCCACCTGAGAGAGTAGATGCCTCCTGACCGGGAGCTCCAAAGGAGAGCCGTCCAGGAGAGAAATCAGGTCCGTGAACCATACTCGGGCCGGCCAGAACGGGGCTACTAATAGTAGGCTGACCCCGTCCCGGCGAACCCTCTCCAGAACTCCTGGTAGCAGAGCAATCGGGGGAAAGGCGTACAGGCGTGACCTCGGCCACGGCTGTACCATAGCGTCCAACCCCAGAGGGGCTGGAAGACTGATGGAAAACCACAGATGACAATGCGTGGTCTCCTTGGAAGCGAATAGGTCCACCTCGGCGCGACCGAAACTCAACCAAAGGAGCTCCACCACCTCGAGGTGGAGTCTCCATTCCCCCGGCCTCGGCACCTGCCTCGACAGGGAGTCCGCTACCACATTTAAATACCCGGGAAGATACATTGCTCTCAGTGATAGTAGCTTCCCCTGGGACCACAGGAGGATCTGACGGGCCAACTTGTAAAGCCGGCGAGACCGCAGGCCCCCCTGATGATTGATATAAGAGACCACCGACGTGTTGTCTGACTGAACTAACACATGATGACCTCATAGGTCTGCTAGGAAGTGCTTCAGAGCCTGAAACACCGCCAACATCTCCAGGCAGTTTATGTGCCAAGAAAGATGATGGTCCTGCCACAGACCTTGGGCTGGACGACCACTCATGACCGCCCCCCATCCTGTGAGGGAAGCATCCGTCGTTAGCGTTACGCGACGACAAAGAGCCCCCAGCACCGGACCTTTGGACAGGAACCAAGTTTCTTTCCACATGACCAGAGCACGAAGGCAGCGCCGCGTGACTTTGATCAAGCGGAGCGGATTTCCCCTCGGGGAGAATCCCTTGGTCCTGAGCCACCACTGCAACGGTCTCATGTACAACAGGCCGCAAGGTAAAACGTTGGACGCTGCTGCCATCAGACCCAACAGTCTCTGAAACTGCTTCACAGTGAGTAGCTGGCCTAGCCTTACTTGTTTCACGGCTGAGAGAATCGAAGCGATGCGGGTCGGATAGAGTCGCGCCCGCTTTGAGACCGAATCCCAAACGACACCCAGAAAAGTGGTCTTCTGGGAAGGAGATAATACACTTTTCTTTGCGTTCAGCCTCAACCCCAACTTTCTGATATGAGCAAGGACGACATCTCGATGCCGAACCGCCATCTGCCCCATCTGAGCTAAAATCAACCAATCGTCGATATAGTTGAGAATACGAATGCCCTGAAGCCTCAGAGGCACTAGTGCTGCATCCATGCATTTCGTGAAAGTGCGGGGAGATAAGGCTAGGCCAAATGGAAGAACCCTGTATTGGTACGCCTCGCCCCCGAAGGCGAACCTCAGGAACTTCCTGTGTTGTGGAAGGATGGAAATGTGGAAGTACGCGTCCTTTAGATCTATCGTGACAAACCAGTCCTCAGATCTGATTTGAGACACAATCTGCTTGATAGTGAGCATCTTGAATTTTAGCTTCCCTACCGAGCGATTCAATAGGCGCAGGTCTAAAATTGGACGCAACCCCCCATCCTTCTTCGGAACGATGAAATATCGGCTGTAATAACCTGACTCCAAACTGGGAGGAGGAACCCGTTCTATAGCCTCCTTTTGAAGGAGCGTTTTCACCTCTTGTTCCAATACCAGAGCCTGCTCGGGTCCCACCACTGTGTTCAGAACCCCTCTGAATTTTGGTGGACGACACCTGAACTGGATAGCATAACCCTTTTCTACTGTCTGCAGGACCCAATGAGATATTCTTGGAAGGCTTTTCCACTCTGCCAGAAAAATCTACTAAGGGTACCAGCCTCTCGAGACTGGCCTCTGGTGTAACTTGAGCAGCAAACACAGCGCCCTGTAATGGCGCACCGGCAGGGAACGACTGGTTTGACTGCTCTGAAACCCTCCTCAGAGGGAGCGAGCGTCCCTCGGGAAAGCGCTCGCTGGGACTGTCTACGCCCCGGCATAAAGGCGGGGTTGGCAGAACAGCCCCCTGAGGGCACCGAGGAAGAATGGGCACCGTAAAGAGAGGTGAACTCCTTTCCGCCTCGGTGGGGACCACCCTCAGCATCCTGAACGCCTCGGCGTCAGGACTTCTTCTTAGCCAAAGCCTTCTTAGAAAATAACACTGTCCTCAGATCAGGCCTATTGCTAGAAGGCTTCGGCTGAGAGTGCCGCACCTGAGCCCACTGTCCAGCAGGGGGAGCACGAGACGCGTCACTCTGCTTCTGCTGTGCTCTATGAGATGAACTTGTAAACGGCCGGGGCCGCTCCCGCCCAGCAGCCCCAGAGACGTGAACTTTTAACGGGAGAAATTTTTTGAAAGCTGCAGCTTGTTTTTCTCTTCCTGGAATTTGTCCATAACAGAATTAACAGCTTCGCCAAATAACCCCGAAGGAGAGAGAGGAGCATCTAAAAGAAACGTTTTTTCTTTCTCTTTCATGTTAGTTTGATTTAACCAAAGATGTCTTTCTGCGGCCACCAGAGCTGCCATAGATCGACCCATTAGCTTGGCCGATTCTCTGGTGGCGCGCAGGGATAAATCAGCAGCCTGACGCAGTTCTCGAATTACGTCAGCACTGACTTCCTCACTCTCACTCACGTCCTTTAGCAGGTCAGCCTGGTATGCCTGCAAGATTGACATTGTATGCAGGCATGACGCAGCCTGACCTGCAGCCGAATACACTTTACCCACCAAAGCAGATGTATTTCTGAGGGGCTTGGTGGGTAATACCGGTGTTTTAAAAGATGACGCCGCCTCAGGAGAGAGATGGCTCGCGAGCGTTTCTTCCACGCGAGGCAAAGCGCCATAACCATAAAATTTAGCCCCCATTATATTAGAATATGTAGATGTCTGGGGACTAAATATTCTATATGAAACCGGTTTCTTCCACGATCTCGACACCTCAGTGTGGAGATCGTTAAAGAACGGCAGACACCGGCGTGGAGGCTGCACACGTGACGGCAAAAATCTTTCATCTAATTTAGATCTAGAAACAGACTCCTGTCTAGTCACTGGCCACTCAATACTGAGTTTATCAACAGCCCTAGTCAATACCTCCATTAATTCATCACTTTCGGGAGTGTGGGGTGGCGAATCCTCCACTTCTCCCTCAACACTGACAACATCCAGCTCCTCAGAACTGGATAGCTGCAGTGTTGGTGCCTCAACCCGAGCGGAAGAAACCGCAGCGCGTGCTTCCGAACTCGGGACTGAGGCACTGGATCTCACAGTTGAAGGGAGAGATAAGGCAGCGCCCGTCTCAACCCCCGCTGAGAGATCCATCTGCGATCCTCACGATAAGCGCCGCCGCTCTGCCTCAACAGAAGCGGGACCCGAACCGTGGGGAGCGCGCACCGAACCGCTCTCCTCAAAGAGCGCTCGGCGGGAGCGGAGCGTCCTTAACGGCAGACGCTCGCAATGCTCACAGTCAGCTCCCTCGAGATGCTGCACTCCCAAACAAACACCACAAAGAACGTGTGTATCCCCACCCATTAAATAGCGCGGGCAGGGAGTAACACACTTCTTAAATTGCTGCTCGTTCGCCATTCTCTCAAATAAATATATATATATATATATATATATATATATATATATATATATAAATTGTTTGTGTGGTGCAGAGTATGTAGGACAGACAATATCACACAGGGACAGATTCACATGTAGCGCGACTGAAGGCACAGAAGCTAATGCGCTTGTGTTTTGGGGTGCTTTTATAGTTCCTGGTCGATGATATCACCCGCCTATGACGTTTCATCTCTCTATTGGACTGATTCCATACGTGCTTCATGACGCACAACGCAGGGGCGTTCCCACAGCGTTTGACGCAGCTCGAAGTTCCCTTGAAAGGCAACAGCATGTTTTTGGAATACTAAATATTATTAACTTTATTCTTAACTTAGAAAATTAGAATTGTATTCGTATAAATGTTTCAGGAATCCGGCCCCTGCTAGAAACTGACCTCTTAACTCTTTCCCCGCCAGCGTTTTTGAAAAAGTATCCAGCCAACGGCAGCATTTTTGATCATTTTCACAAAAGTTTCATAGCCCCCAGGATATTTTGTTGTATGAATACCTGAACATGCAATATCAAAAGAAAGAAATGAGCCTCTGATTTAAACAACAACAAAAAAAAGTTGTATGGCTTAATGCATTCTCTCTTTTTTTACCAACACTTAAATGTGGGTAAGTCTCATTTTAAAAAGCAACATTTTGATCAAAAAGCTGAGAAAAATCACAATTTTTGCCAAAAACTACTCCAGATCGGATTCAGAACGATGATCAAAACATAGATGGAGTAGATTGAGTCCATCAAAACCCCTAATGCTTCACAGTCCTATAGCTCATCCTGGGTCGACAATTCACTCAGTAACATTAGGCAGTTTTGATTTATATGCTGTTTAATGTTGATGATCGCGTTATTTTACACAAGTATCTGCTTACATATGATATCACTTGTTTCTGCTTCTTCACCTTTGTTTTGATCAGGAGATTCAGTACTCTTTAAGAAGATGTGTAATAGTGCCCCCTACTTTATAACAGTGAAAATACGGAAAGCCGGAAATTTCCCTCAATGGCGGGGAAAGAGTTAAAGTCAACATGAAATGATTTTATATTATGCAGTTCTCATGTGCACTGAATATTAACATGAAGCGGGGCTTCATTTTATCTGCCACAATTCACAATTTGAACAGCATGCAAAGTTAGCAGAAAAATCATTTCAGGTGATGAATCATGCACAAAAAGACTAGGAATAGTTAACAGCTCACTGGAGACAAATATTATCAGTAACGACTTCAATTATAGTCTGTTTATCTCACAAAACCACTGCATGGTTTCAAAAGACTTAATATAAAAGACAAGTCATTCAAATCAGTTTGCTGAAACATTTATTGTACTTTAAAGTATGTTTTGTAGCCTGAAAGTTTTAGTTCCTTCTCACTTCAATTTCAACTAAAGAAAAAGTCATAAGGTTTAACTGAAATGATAAGAGGGTGAGGAAATGATGACAGATTTTTTTTTTTTTTTTTTTGGGTGAGCTATTCCCCATTCATTTATGAAAATGAATAGGGTACATTTTGAATTCATTTCTTCAAGTAAACTTAAAATAAAATTCTTAAACAAACAACCACCAAATTTGGCTGAACTTTGGATCTGAGCTGAGAATCTATCAAAGATTGGCACTTTGAATGTGGGAGTCTTTCTTCATGTCAACCTGTGGTGGGTTCTTACTGAATGATCTTTTGACACACATACATTTATTCTAAGGGTCAGCTTTTGCTGTCCTATTTCTTTCATAAAGCACATCTCCTACATGTGTGTAGAACCATTTAAGCGTTCCCAGTGAAAGGTTTTCAGAGAGAAATACAAGTTAATAAAAGGTAATAGTGGGCTGCTTCTGAAGGTACTCCATTCAAGGCTTGATGATTTGTGATGCCCTTATAAACTGCAAAGGTTTTTGGTTACTTGTGTAAGATGGACCTCATATAACTTTTATAAATTTTTTAAGGTCACCATAACAGCCCTCCTAAAAGTATAAACAGCCTGTAAATGACTACAAATGATTAGTTGAAGCTGAAGTGTATAATTTCACCATTGGAATTTCAAACCGGTTTCTCAAATCTACCACTGGTTGGTCAAAAAAAAGTCCCGCCCCCAAACTCACACTATTGGCTGAACCACTGTTGCAGACTAATTGGTCATTATAACAGTCCTTTTAAAAGTACGAATAACCCAAAAGTTACCAAAAAGGTTAGTTGTAGCTAAAGTGTGTAATTTCACTGAATGAAACTGAAACGAATAATGACCGTTTTCAAACAGGTTTCCCAAACTCCGCCGTTCTTCTTCTGGTTGGTCAAAAATAAGTTTCGCCCCCAAACGCACGTGATAGGCTGAGTGACTGTTGCTATGTCAGGCTGGTCGGAAAACAGAAAC
The DNA here is from genome assembly GCA_030578275.1 of Meda fulgida. NCBI lineage: Eukaryota > Metazoa > Chordata > Actinopteri > Cypriniformes > Leuciscidae > Meda > Meda fulgida. The sequence goes on along the minus strand of CM060637.1, from coordinate 8,475,669 downwards.
AATTTTGATAACTGTCACTTTGAGACACATAGGATAGGAGGAAGTGTTAAAATCCAACATGAAATAAAAAATTTACTTTATTTACTTATACAATTCATGTTTTCAGTCTTAAAAGTCGTCATGCAATAAAAATCCACCCTATCTATTTTATAAACGCATGTCATTGATCTTACAGCCCACATTCAGATCTGCCTCCATCCAATCAACTATCGATGGATTGAACCAAGCTCCCACCCTCCACTTTTTTCTTTTTCAATAATTAATTTCACTCGGATGTATGTCACAATAGATAAAAAGATCTGTCGCTACTTCCATTACATTAAGACTTGAACATTTTATTGGTATGTTATTCCAAAGAAAAAAAGGTTGTCTTAGTAGTCTTAAACAAAAATACAACTGGCTTATTGCCTCTGAAACATTTTTTTCCCACCGATGTAACTATTGGATAAATCTTATCTTCAAGTGAGTTTTATACTACTTAACATGGGAGACACAATGGCAGAGGCTTTACTCAGGTTACCACTTTAGGTTAAAAGTTATTTACTCTTACTCAGACCACAGGCTGCTCACTGCAGTCCTCTACAATAAAAATTCCCCTCACGTGCAAAAGTTCCAATGCGCAACTGTGCTGAGGTCTTCCTCAGCAACAAACTCGGACTCTGGCACTCTTGAGTGCGGTCATTGCAAAAACTTCCCGTTCATTTATTACCTTCTATTGCTTCCGATAGACTCCGCCAAGGCCTGGGATTGAAACTGCAAGGACGAAATCACTTTCCCTTGGCCCTCGGCTCCCGGCGGAGAACACAGATCCCTTGCTCCCCTCCTTCTCCCCACTTTCTCTCCAGTCTCAGAACAGCTGCTCTCTCCATATTATCTGTCCCCCCTTCGTTTGCCTGCCCTTTTCTTCTAATCCTCACTCCCGCATGTTATAAGTCTCCCTTAGACGCTCCGCCCGCATTGGCGGATATACGGAGTTGTTGTTTTGCTGCTGGCTGGCATTTGTCTATTGTTCGACTAAGTTTTCAACTCCCTTGATACAATAAGATGGATTTTGACTTAGCGTGCCAGTTTGTTCAAAAGGAGGGTGAAGGCCGCATCAAGAGTTTGGACTGGTAATTGGTTTGTCCTTTAAATTGTGCCTTCTGGAGCCACTTCCCAGCATCAAACGCTTAAATGACAAAATACACAACAAAATTGAAAAACAGGGAAAATTTAAAAAAACTAATAGAAAACATTAACAAAAACTATAATAGTATATTATTGATATGAAGGGTGTGTTCTCTTTTTGTGCGGTTCATTTGAATAAGTGTGAACTAGGGCTGTGCAACGATTAATCGTGATTAATCGCATCCAAAATAAAAGTTTATTTTACATAATACAGGTCCTTCTCAAAAAATTAACATATTGTGAAAAAGTTCATTATTTTCCATAAAGTAATGATAAAAATTAAACTTTCATGTATTTTAGATTCATTGCACACCAACTGAAATATTTCAGGTCTTTTATTGTTTTAATACTGATGATTTTGGCATACAGCTCATGAAAACCCCAAATTCCTGTCTCAAAAAATTTGCATATCATGAAAAGGTTCTCTAAATGAGCTATTAACCTAATCATGTGAATCAACTAATTAACTCTAAACACCTGCAAAAGATTCCTGAGGCTTTTAAAAACTCCCAGCCTGTTTCATCACTCAAAACCGCAATCATGGGTAAGACTGCCGATCTGACTGCTGTCCAGAAGGCCATCATTGACACCCTCAAGCAAGAGGGTAAAACACAGAAAGAAATTTCTGAACAAACAGGCTGTTCCCAGAGTGCTGTATCAAGGCACCTCAGTGGGAAGTCTGTGGGAAGGAAAAAGTGTGGCAAAAACCGCTGCACAACGAGTAGAGGTGACCGGACCCTGAGGAAGATTGTGGAGAAGGACCGATTCCAGACCTTGGGGGACCTGCGGAAGCAGTGGACTGAGTCTGGAGTAGAAACATCCACAGCCACCGTGGAAAGGTGTGTGCAGGAAATGGGCTACAGGTGCAGCATTCCCCAGGTCAAGCCACTTTTGAACCAGAAACAGCGGCAGAAGCGCCTGACCTGGGCTACAGAGAAGCAGCTCTGGACTGTTGCTCAGTGGTTGCATGTCATTCGGAAATCAAGGTGCCAGAGTCTAGAGGAAGACTGGGGAGAAGGAAATGCCAAAATGCCTGAAGTCCAGTGTCAAGTACCCACAGTCAGTGATGGTCTGGGGTGCCATGTCAGCTGCTGGTGTTGGTCCACTGTGTTTTATCAAGGGCAGGGTCAATGCAGCTAGCTATCAAGAGATTTTGGAGCACTTCATGCTTCCACCTGCTGAAAAGCTTTATGGAGATGACGATTTCATTTTTCAGCACGACCTGGCTCCTGCTCACAGTGCCAAAACCACTGGTAAATGGTTTACTGACCATGGTACTACTGTGCTCAATTGGGCTGCCAACTTTCCTGACCTGAACCCCATAGAGAATCTGTGGGATATTGTGAAGAGAAAGTTGAGAGACGCAAGACCCAACACTCTGGATGAGCTTAAGGCCGCTATCGAAGCATCCTGGGCCTCCATAACACCTCAGCAGTGCCACATTGAAGCAGTCATTTCTGCAAAAGGATTTGCGACCAAGTATTGAGTGCATAACTGAACATAATTATTTGAAGGTTGACTTTTTTTGGTATTAAAAACAATTATTTTATTGGTCGGATGAAATATGCTAATTTTTTGAGACAGGAATTTCGGGTTATTTTTCAGTTGGTGTGCAATGAATCTAAAATATATGAAAGTTTAATTTTTATCATTACATTATGGAAAATAATTAACTATCACAATATGCTATTTTTTTTAGAAGGACCTGTCTATTTGTGTGTACTGTGTATAATTATTTTGTATATATAAATACAAAAATATTCATGTATATATTTAGGAAAAGTGTGTTATTTAAATATATAATATTTCTATTTATATATATAAAACAAATTATATATAAATATATATACAGTATATACATGCAAATATTTCTTAAATATACATGCATGTGAGTGTATTTATATATACAAAATAATTATACATAGTACAGACACATTTTATATAAACAAACTTTTATTTTGGATGCGATTAATGACGATTAATCGTTGCACAGCCCTAGTGTGAACGCTACTATCTGAACCCTGAACAGCAGATCTTAGTTTGTGTGTGTGACGGAGGGATTCCTGCCACTGTTTTGACTCCTTCACAAATCTTAAAAGCTCTTCACGAGTTCTCAGCTGGTCAAAATACCATCATATATAGACTACGCACATACAGTGAGCACATTTATCCCAGAACACAGGATTGTTTTGGATGTTTAGTAAGTTCCGTCGTTAAATATACGTAATAAAAGCCGACCAATCAAGTTGTGAACATATCCGTATGCCTTTAGGTTCGGTGTTAAAATACCAATGTGAGCACTAAGCGGACCAGGACTAAATGTTTTTTTTTGGTCCGGACCAAACGTACCAAGCGAACTGAACTACAAATGTGAACACAACCTAAAATAACACTGATTCGGTTATCATTTATTCATTCTCAAACTGTATAAAAAAGGAAGTCAAGTCAAGTCAAAGCAACAGAGAACATGCCACAAAAGCTGCAGCTTGCACGGACCTCCCACTTATTGCATTAATGAAGTGCACTCTGAACTCTAACACAATGGCCCTGAGCCTGGTAGTCTATCAGCTTTTATTGGACTCTGGTAAATCATGTCTTGCACTGGGCCCTTTGCTGATCTAAATCATTGTAATGAAATGCATGATGTCAATGTGCTGGCCAGTGCTAGGTATGAAGTAGCTAAAATAATGCTATATCGATTTGAAAGCGCAGAAAACATTTGTATCTTCAAAGCAAGAATTTAAAAGTGTGACAAACTGTCACTGTACTGTACTGATTTACAGCACAAGAAATAAATCTTTTAGTAAAGTTTTTAAAAAACAGTCAGTCGCTATTTAGTTACATCACATGAAAGCAATGAATGTAAAAGTAAAGTCAACTGAAGTTAAATGAAGAAGTCAGGAGTCCTCTTCAGCTAATTTGCATTTTGGTCAATGCAAACCACTGTAAATTTTCTGTTGGGTCATTCCGTGTCAAACCAACCAAAGTATTAAATGCCATGGATTAATATTTACTGCGTAATCCATTATTTTGTGGAGGGGGGCCAAAATGACAATTTTCACCTGAGATTTGGACTATCATGATCTAATTTTTTTACAGATAGATATTTAGGCCTGTTAATAAAATCTACTGACTTAAGCAATCCTTGCAGCATTATATGCCAATGCAGTTGTGTTCCGTCTTCTGGTTTGTATTTCCACAGTATGAAGGTAAGGGGCCCTATTTTAACCATTTAATTGCATGGTCTAACATGCACTGCGCAAGTGCACTTAGGTCTGAATCCACTTCTGCTAGTTTTTAACGACGGGTAAAATGGTTGGCGCGCGCCGCATGGTCTAAAAAGGGTTGTCTCTATTCTCTTAATGAGTAATGGGTGTATTTTGGCCGCAACGTGCAATAAGCCAATCAGAGTCTCATCTCCCATTCCCTTTAAAAGAGAGTTGCGCTCACGCCATGGTGGAGTCGCTATTTACATGGCGGAATTTGCAAGCAGAAAGACACTTCTTTAGCGTGGAAACGGATCTGCTCGTGTGCGAGGTTAAAGCGCGCAAGCAGACCATCTACGCGTCCCTGTGTGTGTAATAAGTGTACCTACGTAGTGCACCCGCCTGTAGGCGCATATTACTAATGTGCCCTTTAAATAACAGTTGGTCAATGGTGCGGTCTATTTCAGTTTCCTAAAAATAGCAACGCGCCAACAATGTGCCCGAACACACCTCGTTTTTAGACCAGCATGGGCGAACAGATGGGTGCAAATGCATTTGCTATAAAAACAACATGGCGCAGGACGTGAAAATGATAACTGCGTCGGGCTGAAACTAGCAAAACACACATGCGTTGTGCCTGGCGCTGCATTACTTAATCTTACGGATTAAAGATTGAACCGCTTGTTAAAAAATCTTCCTGGTCCACTGACATTTATTATGACATCCGCTTCAAACATTACAATGCTGATGCTAACATTCGTTAACTCTACAATATGTAAATCCACTTCACCAGTTAATGCTCTTCGACAGCGATGCCACAGAAATATACAGATTTACAGCAAGTTCAAATGCTAAATTCTAGAATGCTAGATTCTTTTCGGTGTTAAATTACTTTCAAACAGGGCCTCATTTACCTTCTTTCACTCTCAGTCTCTCTGAAGCTCTCTATGGGCTCTGATCACTAATCAATACAAGTGTCACATTGTGGCGGTCCTTCGCCTCTAGCAGCAGTAGACGCTTCAGAGCTTCATTATATAAAATCCAGTAAACGCCTTGGTTTCAGCAATGTGGTCTCCAAAGAACACGCTTCTCAAGAAGGCCTTATATGCAATGGAATAAACACGTAGCTTATCCAATTTATTCAGCTGCCACGATCAGCAACATCTGGAAATGCTGTGAACCAACACAACATATCTTGTTTGGTTTGGACTTGGCTTAATAACCCTGATCAGTTTGGGCATCAGTCATGGTGGGTTTTTCAGGCTCATCCAAGGCTTTTCCCACAGGGAGTTGTTTACCTGCTTACAGGGTTTTCCCGCTGCTGCATCATGGTTATAATTTGCCTGATTAGCTAAAACAAACTCCACGCTTTTTCATATGCTCCGCCGATTTATCACGGTCAATCTGCATGTCACATAGTTTACAGGGGTAATCCAATATGAAGAATGGGAAAGGGAGAAGAATTGCTCCATACACTTCACATCAACGAGAAACAAGATACATTTGAGATAGTGGAGTCATTCACCTCAAAAGACGAGTAAAGAAATAATTTGATCATCTCCACAGAAAATGGAGCCCTTTACATTGTTATCTTTAAAGGAATATTCCAGGTTAAAGGGTGGAAAAAAAACTATTCTTTAAAAAATAAAATTAAAATTAAATATTAATAGCAATAATAATAATAATAATAATAATAACTTATTATGAGTTGTAAAACAGTCCACTTATTTTTTAACAATCATTTAAAATAAATACTACAACTAATAATAATAATAATTAGTAATAATAAATAAATAATAATTATAAGTAGATTTTTGACAACTGTTTACAAACTGAGTCATATATAATAATATTTTGTAAATACAATTTTTTTTAAGCAATTATTAAAAATAATTATTATAATAATATTATAATAATTATTAATATAATAATAATAATTATTATTATTATTATTATTATTATTATTATTATTTTTATTATGACTCGGTTTGTAAAAACAGTTGTAAAACAGTTAACTTAATGTTTTAACAATTATTAAATAATAATAATAATAATAATAAGTATTTTTTATTATGTCTCAGTTTGCAAAACAGTAAACAATTTTAAATAATGATAAAATTATAACAATATAATAGAAAACATTCTCAGTTTGCTTACACCCACATAATAATAATAATAATAATAAACAATAGCAATAATTATGACTGTTTGTAAAAAAATATATATAATTATTATTACAACTCAGTTTGTAAAAACAGTTGTAAAAAGCAAACTTTATTTTTAAACAATTATATTATAATAATAGTAAATAAAGTTTTTTTTCAGTTTTTTATTATTATTTTCTATTATAACACAACTGTTGCATTTAAATCTGGAGTATTCCTATAAAAAAAGGGTTCCTATGAGCAAAATGTATAAATGTGATTAAATAAAGATAAAAAGAAAACACGGGGTGTATTATTATCTGAGACAACACAAAGATTTCGAACACAAAGGCCGATTAGGCCTACAAGACACATGTAAACCGCCTTTGACGAACAAAGGGCATAATCGTTCTTTGGCTTGCCGATTTGCATTAATATCACTGTCATTAGTCATTATGAGGTCATAAAACACACGAGTGTGACAAGAACCATGTTCAATAAGACGGGGGAATAAACAAAAGACAGAGGCCAGACACCTTAAATAGCACGTCACATTCTTCACAAGAGGAAACATAGCTAGTATTCAAGGGAGAGTCTCGCTGCAAAATATCATCAAAACAAAGAGATTCAGAGAATCCCTCGCAAGCCGTCTTTGAGGAGGGAGAGAAATCTCACATCTCTGACAGCCTTTGTGAGGGCGGCCTGTCTGTTTGTGGAGCGCAGGGGGTTTGGGGGAGGTGGGCTGATATCAGCACGTGCTGCTGGTAGTATCTCTGAACTCGGCTTCAAAGGCATGTTTTGGCAGAAGCTTTCATAGCGTTACACGCTGGCCCACTGCTGCTCTCCCGAGAGGAAAGACAGACAAGGAACACGAGGAATAGAGAGATGGGCCGTAACGCCTCATCTACACGCAAGTTTGAAAGTCCCGGCGTCTTGGAGTAGTATCAATATTAGTTTATTGCAGTTTGTTTGCAAAGAACCTACTTTTATATTCGAACATCACGAATGGGAATCATAACGTTCTTCATCTGCTTAAGTGACTCAATGAATGATTCTTTTAGAACTGGAATTATTTTTATTACTATTATTATTAAGGCAAGACACCCCAGGTAAATAGGGTAAAAAAAAAAACTAATATATATCACCATACTTCACCAGTTGATTGATTACATTAATAATTGCAAACATTTTTTGTATTATAAGTTTTCTGAAATGTTATGTTTAGATATGCAAATGAGGCGTTATCTAATTAAATATGCACTAATTTGCATAAATGTATAGAACTAAAATCTGAGTCAGGTTCAACATTCTTGTTTCATTTATATATATATAAATTAGAGAGATTTCTGGCTCCATAAGAAAAACTAGTTTTGAGAAAACAGCCTTTTAAAATAAATATATATAATAGATCAAGTGCTCTTAAAGATACAGTTAAAAGTGTATTTTGGATGTTTTCTTTCCACTAGTCTGAAAAGCCAAAACAATCCCCAAATTGACACATTTTGCCTGTAGTGTCTCGCCTTACACTGTCAACACTTTTGTTTCTTTTTTACAATTTATTATGATTAATTATGACTCAGTTTGTAAAAAATAAAATGTCAACTCAACTTGTTATAAATTATTATTTCTTCTTTATTTTTTATTTTAAAAAAAAGTACTTTCCATTCCGAAAACTATCAAACATAGTCTTCGAAATTCTTGAATCTAATCTAAGAACCCAAAGTTGATACAAAAAGATACTTTGCAAAACGCTGCGACTGGACAGACAGACTTGTCCTATCACCGCACTCGATACATTTTCTTGCACGGTTCCCTGAGAAAAGCTGCAGGTTAGCGCGGTTGGGCGGATGTTTAAGGGGGTCACGTAGGAGTGATGGATTAAAATATCTGTACCAAATGAACCCTGTGTGGACACAGCTGTCTCGGCCAGAATGAAAGTCATTGCTCAGAGGACCGGCGACTGGGCAGCGCAGTGCGGAAAAGTCTAAATGAAACCAGCAATCCCTTTGCTTTGAAGGAAAATTAAAAAATGAGAGGGTTTGAGGATAGTAAAGGTGCTAGATGTGACGTCTCAGTCATCTTGTATGAATATTTTGAAGATTTTTAATGGGGTAAATCACAAATAATGAACAGAGCCTACTGATAGAGGCGTTCATTTGCAGACGGTGTCCTATGCAGTCGATCTGCAGATATTTACATAGTACAAACAAAACAAAATGAAGAACTAAAAAACAAAACAAAATGAGCAAAACACAAAACAATATATATAAAAAAAACCTAGAAAGTAAAGTTTGTCTAGACAAAAGCCTGGTTTACACCTGGTATTAAGATGTGTAAGATGGATTTAAACTTTGTCGGCTGAAGACCCAAGTTTGGTTTGAAGATGAAAAACGTACCAAGCACAATGTTCTCTCACTATTGCTGATTTCTAACACACACTCACAGCGTTCGGTGTGGTCTTGTGTTTGTCAGAGCGGAAACGAAAGCTGATGCTCTCTGTGTGTTTTTCATGTTGTATGTAAATTGAGAGAGTTTATTTCATCCATTAGATCAAAATATCTGAAAAAGCCCATACATTTACCCGCCCCATATATAGACCCTTACCTCGAAGAAATCAGGACAGAAGTGGTTGAAAGAGGACAAAAGAGACACCAGGTGTAAACAGGAATGTGTCTCCTAATCTATTGTGATCCGATTGACCAAAATGCCGTAAGCAGGGCCTTAAGCTTCCTAGCATGTTTTATAATGTTGTTAGCATGTCTTCGCATGTGTCTAACATTATTTTTGTAGCATGTTCTAATACATTGCTAGCATGAATTACCATGTTGCAAGCATTTTAACATGTTGCTAACATGAATTACCATGTTAATAGCATGTCTTACCAAATTGTTAACATGTTGCTAACATGTTTTAACATTTTGCTAACATGTTTTAAAACATTGCTAGTGTTTTAACTTTCTACTAGTATGTTTTAACACATCGCTAACATGTTTTAGCATGATTTAACATGTTGCTGCTAGCATGTTTTTAACACATTGCTAGCATTGAATTAGAATGTTGCTAGCATATCAAACCTACATTTAAAAGCTGCCACTTATCTGATAGGTCGGGTATGTGGATTTCACACATTTGTAATCGCTTTCGAATCGCTTTCACTTTAGAATTCGCTCAAGTTCAACGGGAGGGAAGGGAGGGGAGAAGGGGGTCACAGTAACTCGTTTTGGGAGGCACGGCCCGTAAATGCCACCCCTTGGCGGGCCCTGAATTTATCCCTAAAGATATAATTATAAAATACAACCAGCAAATCAGATACAAAACACTGGAAGACTCCCCGTGAATCTTCCATTGCTTTCAAAACCAGCTGAAACCCACAACAAAAGAACGACAGACCCAGCTGAGTCTTCATCTCGCATATATCTTTTTCTTTCTGTCTCTCCTTCGAGACGCACATGACGGCGTCCTCCCCCTCCTAATTTGTTCCTGTTTCCTTTCTTCTTCCACATCTCTTCTCTTTCAAGCTTTCTCTTCCCTCCCTCTGCCTCGATATTTCTTTTTATATTTCTCCTTGCTCTTTTCTCTTTATCTCCGCTTCATACGGAATAACTGTGCGCTGGGGTGAGGATAATGAGGTTGTTCATCCAGAACTTCAAACCTGAATCTCTCCGCCCGATTTTAAAAACAATTCTAATCCTGGAACAAATATTTTGACATGCAGAGGCGAGAAAAGGTGTGTGCGATTCCTTGTGTCACATTTTCCAATTCAAGCATTAACAAAACAAAGTGTTGCGAATTTGATAGTCAGTTCACCCAAAAAGGGGTTTGATGTACAAATGACTCAATATGTTTCCATCATAACAGAATTTTGAACTAATCATTTATTGTTCTCCAGTAGCGAGATGATGTAAAATATCTATACATAAAAGGATGAAAGGTAATTAAAAAGAGAGAGAGAGAAAGATTGATTAAAAAAAAGAGAGTGATTTCCCATCATGCTAAATTGGCCGGCCAACATATTGTGCACACAGGCCCGTTAATAGTGGCAGGTTTGTAATTGTAATTGCAGTCAGTAGGGGGAAAAAAACCATGATGCTACATTGCCCTGCCATATTTACCATAAAGCAGATTAACATGATGTAATTACCACAGCTTGGCCTGTTTCAACAGTAAACATGAGATCTATCATAACAAAGAGGTCTAATATGCCTGGAGAGAGTAATCTATTAACATTTCCATGCAAAATGATAGTTGCAAGTCCATTGCATGCTTTTTAGAGCCCATACAAAAAACATTATATATATATATATTTATATATATATATATAAAGTGATTTGGCTGGCGACAGTTTCCGAAAACCGGGATCAGGAGGGTGAAATGAAACGGACAGCTCTTTCTCCTTGTCATCACGTCCGTAATCACAACTCTTGTTTGGCTATCGACCGCGGGCCGCTGTAATTCTGCCGTGTGTTTGCCGTGTGTGTCCAGGACAGGAGGAGGCGAGCGCACGTCTGCCGTAGACAGGGCCTTCTGCTGTAATGGGGAAGCTGTAGAAATGAGCCTGTGTGCTGTTGTACTTTAGGGCAGTTCATCTCTGCAATGAATAGTCCCCTATGGGCCGGATGCTTAATGGCATTTATTAATAGAAGCATGCAGCCAGTAGTTTGGGCCAGAGCCCTCTGAGAGCCCTTTATTAAAGTGTCTGGACATAAAGGGAGGTAGAGAGAGAGAGAGAGAGAGAGAGAGAGAGAGAGAGAGAGAGAGAGAGAGAGAGAGAGAGAGAGAGAGAGAGAGAGAGAAACTGCAAATGTGCAAGTATATTGATTGTTCAGCAGAGGAGAGAGTGTGTAGATCGCTGTGTGTGTATCAGTGTGTAGGACGGCAAGAAAAATAGATAGGAGGAACAGCCCCAAGCATTGGTAGTGACAGAGATTAAGGTAAACTAAAGCCTGACTGTCATTCTCACTGCTTTTACTAATTGCCGTTGTGCTACCGGTCCAAAAGCTCAAATGTTAAAGGGTTATGTACGTAAGCCAACCAAAATAAAATTCAGTCATCTACTCACCCTCATGTCTTTTGAAACCAGTATGATTTTTTTTTTTCTTCAGAGGAACTCAGATGTTTAGCTGAATGTTCAAGCTGCACTTTTCCATGCAGTGAAAGTGAATGGTGACCACGGCTGTCACGCAAGACTTCATTGAATAATGACTTCAATTTCAGTCGTCTTCATATATAACTTCAGAAGACTGGGAGGGTAGAGTATGACTTGCATAAACTTCTTTTATAGTTTTTGTCTTTTTTAAGCTTGCCACCACCAGTCCCAATCCGCTTTATTATGGAAAGTCATACAAGATTGGAATGACATGAAGGTGAGTAAATGATGACAGAAATTTCCTTTTTGTGAGAACTATTCCTTTAGTTCATTCATCTGAGAAAAATTATATGCATGCATGATGACTGTATATGAGGTGAAACATTGGTAGCTGGATCAAAATTAAAGGATAAAAAATAAAGGATAAATAAAGGTACTAATAAAGGAATCCTTTCAAATAAAAAAAACTGACAGAAAAATCAACAAATTATATCCTTAATCGCCAAATAAGACTCCCAGAAGCAAAACAATACAAAGCAAAGCAAAACAAAATATTTACAAACTATTTTTATTTCAATTCTTTGAATTGCAGTGAAGCGACGCAACTGACACTGTAGGTCACATTACAAAGACAACGTGTCGCATGTAATATGCCCGGGTTTCTTTCATACTACACGCATTCATACTAAATAGAACAGACTTTTTAAATGCGAAGTTCATATTTGTTTAAGGGACACGTACTCAGTAAGTATGCGATTTCGAACCCAGCCATACACTATGCAGTGATGTAAATGCAAATGTTTGGTCAACAAATCTAAGTACACAATCCTGTACATACTTAATGATGCTTTATCCTCCGTACTCAAGGGGGCGATAGAGTTAACTTTAAATGTCTGTGCTATAAAAACGAACATTGCTAGCTATAAACAAGTTGATAGTTTACCATTAACTTTCTGAACAAGATTTTCTTTTAAACCATCGCTCCACTATGACAGCAGTCGACCTGAAAGGAACGAAAACGAACTGGCCTAACATATGGAAAATAAAAAAGTAAGCGTGCCACCCTAATAAACATGTTTTTGATGGAAAAATCATACATTATTGTAAATAGAAAATGTATCTTACCTTAGTTGGAGAACATGGGAATGATTTTGTTGAAAACATGGAAAAAAAGAGAAAGAGAAAAAAAGAAAGAGGAGTTAGTGATAATCTCGAAACAGTTCAAAGCATTTGCAGACCGTTTCATACCTTTGGCAAGAAATCAAAGAGCAAATAAAAGTATTTACACAGCGGGTGAATCCTCATTGGTAATGCTGGCAGTGACATCACTTTGAATTTCTTTTATAGGTGCCAAATTCGATGCCTCTGTTGGTTGTGAAGATCTAAGCGTGAAACACAGTAAGCCCTGGAACAGATAACTGTTTGATGTACGGACTCCAAATAGACACTCTAAACCGGAATGTCATGAAACTAGACGGCTTGCGCATGTGTGCGCACGAGTTTAGCGTACTAATATTGCTTTCTAATGATGCCTTGCACTCTTGACCTCCGATCAGGGGGCGTTCAGGTTCAATTGGTGCGCTTAAAAAATTAAATATTCATGGGTGCTTGGCTTGACCCTCCCACCCACATAAGCCCCGCCCACCTGCCTGCGTTTATACCATCCGAGGCCATCTGCATTAGACCGAGTCAAGCTGTGCGCTCTCTCTCACCTCCTTCAAACCCTTCCATACTTCCAGCACGGAGCCAGTTCCCCATACTCTCATCCAAGGCAACCTACACTTGGCACGGCAGGCGGAGAAAACACAGCTTGTGTCTCGGTGCTCAATCTCGCTCTCTCCCACCACCAGTGCAGAAAATAATGTATGCCAAAGATTATTTTCATACTCCTCGCCCATGCTTAATGTAATGGAAACTGAGAGGGCATTGTATAAGGCTGGGTTTTACACTGGGACGTTTATATAAAACATAGACAGTGAAAGAGGTGTTGATGTATGTATGCTATTGCATTCAAATAATGGCTGAGCTGTCAAAATATTCTTGGCTTCTTGAAATATTTTTTTTTCATTGTTTTTAAACAAACAAAATAAACATACATCAATCAAAAAATTATTATTATTATTATTAGTAGTATTTTATTATTGTTATTTCTAAATATTTTTGTCATCATATAGATTTTTTTTCATAATTTCTCCAACAAACACAAAATAAACCTACACTAATTATCATCAATCAATCAAATAAATATTCTAACGGTTAGATTATTTTTGGCATCATAAAATATTTTATTTTTTATTTTTTACAACCAACACAAAATAAACCTACACCAAAAATTGTATAATCTTCATGTTAAAATATTATTGGCATCATAACATGAATTTATAAAATATATATAATTTTTCAACAAACAAAATAAATCTACACCAATAATCAAATAAATAAATAAATACTCTGTTGTAATTATTATTATTATACACCGATATATATAAAAAAATCACAATATTTTAGTCTATCATATATTAACATAAGAAATTTACTTGCAAGTTATAAAAATTATTTAAAATTAAACAGGTCTAACTTAATAAATTAAGCTAGATGAGCTTCAGCACTGGACAGCGCCCTATATTGCACAATAATCTGCACTTTCCCCAAACACTTCTGCCATTATCATTGGTTGACTTAACAGATAGCCCCGCCCCCAACTCATGCAATTAGTTGAGCTAACGTAGCTCTGTTGGCCTGCTTGAGATGTTCAAACAAACAGCAGTTTTGAAAGCTCCACAGAGCCAGGCAGAGTCTTCAGGGGAATCAACCTAGAAAGGGCTTATTTATAGTTGTCTCTGCATATTAAGCTGGGATACGAGGAAGTATTTTAATACAGTACAAAATTACACAAACCACCTTGAAAGAATAAAGCAGAGTTTGAGTTTCAGCACCGGACAGCTCCAAACGAGCCTCAACTGGGAAATGCAAGGGAGTGGCAACCGGGACGAGCTTACTGAAAAAATAAAGGGTTTAACCAACAGCGCTTCACTCAACCCCACCGTGCTGCAACATGCCAGGCCTGGAGCGAGAGTGTGCCGGAATGATAAACAAACAAGCATTTTCTATTTTTTCCAAAGGGTGGAGGAAATAAAGCTTGGGAGGAGGGGGGTGAGAAATAAGACTCAGGGGCATTAGAACATGAGCTGATTTCAGCTGTGCGCAAACGGGCGTCATAGGATGAGCACCGAGCATCAGATGTTTGAGGAGGGCTGACGCAAGAGGGGGAGGATGAAGCTACTGGCGACGTGACGCCTCTGGAAAGTTCCATGTGAGACGTGATGAGCGGAACGGTTGCAGGCATGAGCAGAAGCTGGAGGAGCTTATGTTAAAGGATTAGTTTGTCCAAAAAAGTGAGAATTCAGTTATCATTTACTCAGCTTCATGTCATTCAAAACACTTATGCATTTTGTTTCTCTGTGGAATGCAAAATCTTCAAACCAAGCAGATTTCTGTTCGTCCACGTGACCAACTCGAAGCTGTTGCAGAATCTGCGTAGGGAAATATTCACCCTCGCGTAAAATTCCAGATCTTGTGGATTCCTATTGAAATTACTGGCTGTGAAAATTCGCCAAACAACAATAAATGTGGCTGCACCTTTAGATTCATGTACGATTCGTTCACACTTTATTAGTGAACCGAATTAAATGATTTTCTGAAATAATCTGGTGAAAAATAAAAATGTAATTCACAAATTCAACATCAGGATTTTTAGTGAACAACGACTTAAATTTGGTCTTCCGTCCAAAGCTTCAGTCCTCATTCATTGTAATAGTGGGGAAAGAGCAACCAGCGCATTTGTCAGATTTTATCCCTTTTTAGTTTGCGGAGGAAAGTAAGTCATACAAGTTTGAAACATCATAAGAGTGAGCCAATAATAAAAAAAAATATTTTGCTAAAGGATTATTTCAGGGCACTATGAGGAAAAGCGGCAGAACATTTCACAATGCGCTGGTCAGTAATTTCCATTCAATGAACAGTAGGGACTGGAGCTTTCATGCTCCAAATAGGACACAAAGACATTAAAATATCCTAAAAGTGGTCCATATGACTTGAGCTCTATTCCGAGTCTGCATCTTAGTAGCTCTATTCACTGAAAATGTACACCCAAATTCACTGAAAATCTTCGAAAATTCACGGCAACAAATGTATGACAAAATATTCATTGAAAATCTCCCCTCCAGTGAGCTGATAACCATCACAACCAGACCATTAAGAATCAGATCACTCTGATCAATGAACCAATCATTCAGACTGGGTTTGAACCAAATCAAATGATTCAACGAAAAGATCCGGTTCAAAAGAAAATTTCACTAATCCGAGACATTTTGTGAATAACGACTAAAAATGTGTCTTCTGTCCAAAACTTCAGTCCTAATTCATTGTAAATATAAAGAAAATAGCAAGCAGCACATTCATCACAATTTCCCCATTTGTGGTTTGTGGAGGAAAGAAAATAATAAATACTAATCAAACTAATTCTTTAAGGATTGTTTTGGGGGACTTTATTAACCCTGACCTCTCAACAACTACCAGAATATTTTGGGCCATACTTGTCCTTTCATTTCTCTTCCAGCAATTTAAAATTCATCATCTGCTCGATAAACAGGGGTACACTCCTGACATAAATAAGGATTCACACACACACACACACACACACACACACACACACACACACACACACACCTCTGACATTTTAATCATAGACAGGAGCACTCAGAGTTCAAGACAAAGTCCAATCACTCGCAAGATAATTTGGGTCTCCACTTCAATCAGTGGCCTTGGTAATCACATCAGCCCCTCTTACAGTCTCTTTTCTCTTTCTCTCTCTGTATATATCCCTCACTTTTGTTTCAGGCTTGCAGGAAAGACAATGGGCCCTTTCATTCTGAAGACATGTTTAAAAAAATGCCCCATTGTCCACAAGAGCGAGCCTCAAATCAGGGGCCACCTGTAATTAATGTTCCTGCAATCAAATCTTAATCAAGCTTGTACATCTTGTAAACTGCACGTAAAAATTAACCGCTCTTTTAAAATGTTAGCGTAATTAGAAAAGCAGGCAACAAGTGCATGCAATAATAATGATAATAATGTTGTGCATTGAGAGTTTTCATTTCCAGAGGTATACAGTAAAATACTTTTTTTTTAAATATGTGTACTTCATTATATTATGAAAAGTAAAAACTCATAATCCAAACTTTCATTATTTGCTACTGCAAATTGCATAAAACAGCAGAGTATTATAAATAAGATGGTTTTGTGGAAATATATATATATATATATATATAAATAATGTATGTTTAATATAATTTTATTTTATATATATATATATATATATATATATATATATATATACATACAATTTAATATAAATTTTATGTTTAATATAATTTTATTATATTTTATGTAATACGTTATTAAAAAATCCTGGAGTGGAAGAAAGATGGAGGGCAGAGAGAGAAAGGAGTAGAAGCGAGGGATGAGATGGAGTGATATGTAACTGTTTTGACAGGCAGGAGCGGAGGGATGGAAGTCTTCTGTGATGCCTCGTGAAGTGACACCTTGCTGACACGCAAGCGGTCGACCCCCTGCTGCACGTGTGCACATACCAAAATAAAGGTACGAAAGCACACACACACACACACACACAGAGAGAGAGAGAGAGACCTAAACAGTCTTCCACATCTCTCTCCTTCTCCACTGTCTGACAGATCCGAGTAGGGCGATAACAGCAGACAGAAGGATCAATTTAAATGATCTATGAAAGATATTAGTAATGACATTTATGAATACTTTATGGAACCTAGAGAATGTCATCATAAATTTTTATGTAGGGAAATGAGTCAAGAATATAAAACAAACAGCATTAAATTTTGAGCGAGACATCCAAGTCAGAGGAAGAATATGGTGTGAGGAGGGGGGAAACGAGAGACAGAAGGAAGAAGACGGTACTTTGTCATCCGCCAACTATTCTGGGACTATCCTTCGAGACTGGCGACGGACAGTATAGAGGCTCCGTCGGGGCTCACGGCGGCCTGTGGGGAAGGGAACTCCAAGAAAACACTGCCATCAATACACTTATCAGACTATTGATCGCTCTCTGCAGGCGTAAGCTAAGTTGATTTTCCTGGATTAGACAAAAAGCAAAGAATCGAGTAAATACAAAATCAGCAAGCGTCCTTTTAAATGTTCTTGACCCGTCAAATCTCATTGGTATCTCTCTGGAAAAAAAAAACAAAAAAAAAAAAAAAACAACTATGGCTTTTTCCAACCAAACACAAGTACCCAAGATAAAAAAACTAAAATCTGAGATCGTTTTCAGTTATAAAATTAATAAACTTTTATTTATTTTCTATTATTAATCAGTAATTTCATCTAACTTTCCAGTTCAAATAAATAAAATAAATAAATAATAGAAAAGTTTAAAGAAACTTATTATATTAATATATTTTTCTTTATTTAATCAGTAATTTCATCTAACTTTCCATTATAAATAAATACATAAAATATACATGGATGAATTAATTAATTAATTAAATAATTAATTAATTAATTCATAAATTATAGAAAAGTTAAAAGTAAAAAAAATCCATTTATTTTTAATAAACTCAAGCACCCAAGATGTTTTTCAGTTATAAAAGCAGAGACTTTTTTTTATTATTTTATTTAATCTTATTTCCCAGTAAAAATTATTAATAAAACAAATAAAATGTAAAATGTAAAATATAAATAAATAATGTAAGTTAAAATATAAAAATATAAATTTAAATTAAATAATTTTAAGTTCACTTAAATTTGTAGAACAAAAAGTATTTTTTTTAAATCACAAAAAAAATCTTTGCTTCAAGCAAATCACTAAGTTTACACTAAATTAAACTTGATTAACTTTATGCAGTTATACTTTTATTTAAAAAAAAAAATCACATGCACATTTAATATTCAGTATAATGTTACAATTTGACTAAATTTACGAGGAATAGTGATACCCCATCAGCTTTGACAGTTTGTGTTCCATATGCTGAACATCCCATGCACCTTTAATTTTACATACAGTACGGCACAAAGATCTTTCCCGACAAGATCCTCCTTCACTGAAGAGTACGCTCTCTCTAGGGAACCGAATCTGCAAAAAGTTTCCCATCTCTGAAAGCTGTTATTTTTTAGCTTTCCCCATTTACATACCAGTGAAAATGCCTGTTTTTCTACGCACTGATGCCATGACAGGTGAGGGACTATAAAAAGCTCTACTGAACCCTGCGCAGATGGCTCAGCAGAAACACAAATCAAAGATAGAGAGAGTACAAAACTCTGAGCTGTATCATTTCCCCATCCTAATTAGAGGCTTTTTAAGGTTTGGCAGAGACTGGGGCAAGTTGTCACAAGTGCTATATCTCAAGTTTTTGAGTCAAAAGTCCAAGTATACAAATGTTTCTTTTCTGTAGCAATGGTTTTGATCATTGATTTCAAAACATCTACACTGAGAGAACAAAAAACAAGTAAAATGTACAAGTTTTTGCACACAGGTTTTTAATGTCCTGTCCTTCAAGTAAATTTCACATATGGAATAAAGTAAACTCTACTCAACTAAGTTAAGTAAATTTCATAAAGAAAAGAAGTAACTTTAACTTGGCCAGTAAAAGTTTATGTAATTTCTACTTATTTGAAGTTAACTTTGGAATACTTTTTACTCAAACAATATAACACTGAATTTAACCACGCTTTTTTAAAGTGTAAGCTTTACTTAGAAACATCTAAGTAATTAATACAATAGATATTGTGTAGATACTATATCTACATAATAGAAGTAATGCAGCATGCACCTGAACACAGAGACCTCAAAACTTGGTACAAAATACACAATGACGGTAACATTCGATGGATTGTTTTGGAGTATGAATGTATCATTTTGAGTAGAAAATTAACTCCAGATATCACAAAATGGCAAGTTACTAAACCTAACAACAAAAGCAATGATACAACAGCTGGAAAGCAGTGAAAAATCTACCTTATTAATTATTCAAGCACCAGTGTATGGTGGGAACACCAGTATAAGAAAAGTTGAGTAGGTTTAACTTAATTGTATAACGTTGATATTTACACTTTAATTTCTACGAGTTTAAATTAAGTACTAATATAGAGTTTATTTTGTTTTTTGAATTCTTCCCTGGACTGTCAAAATGACAGAATGTCAAAAATGATTCACGAACCATATCTTTTTTTCCAGGGCATTAACGCTGGAAACATTCAATGGCTGATTTGTAGCCAAGATTTTAAGCTCTGTTTTGATACTTAACTAACTTTTCAAAAATGAACCCCCTAAGAAATATTCACTAAAAGTGTGACATCTAATTCTAGCCCTTATTCCGTTTTAAACGCAGGGCTGGAGTTTTGAAACTAAATGCAAAGTAGAAAAATTCAGCAAATATCCCAAATAACTCTAATATTCCACGTCCTAGCCATATCCTCTGGGTCACGAGGAGCTTTGTATTCAAATAGCACCTGTTGGAAATAAGCACATCCAAACGGAGAATAATTACAGTGATTTGCGTAAATGCGAGGAGCGTGCGGTAATTGCAGTGTATTGAGCAAGCGGCGAGAACCCGAGCTTGCAATCTCACCCCACAGATTTCAGTGTGCCCGAGCCGGCCAGACTGAGCTACATCAAAAGAGGGCACGGATACCAACAGTAATTAAATCTCTGTTTCCACGGCAACACGAGCGTGTGTGTGTGTTTGACACGGGCCTGATTCGGCTGCTTATTAGCTCTGGCTAAGACGAATGCAAATATTTTGATAAAAAGCAGGCGCTAATGACACTGATGTAAAGGTGCTGATTGACCGTACAAGGCTGCATTCATTATGTACAAACTAGGGGCCAGTGACAGTGTTAGTAACTAGCCAAAAGTTGCAATGCAACTACCTTTTCAGAGCCATGTTATTAGTGCAACTATTTTTTAAATAGTTAATAAGTGAACAATAAAAGTAGCTTTTCAAGTAAAAAAGCAAACAAATCATTGTTTTTGTCACACTGTTAGTGCCTGTAACTTTACTGCCGCTGTAAGGCACTCTGATGGTTCACGTAAAACAACAGCTTCACAAAAATAATTCACAGATTCATTCAGAGCATTTTAGGTCTTATTTTTTTTCAATACCATGAAATTAGTACAGCTATTTTCAAAATAGATTTGAAATCATATTAATAATAATAATAATAATAGATCATGAATTTATTATAAATAATAATATAAAACAATAATAATTCTTAAAATAACGACTATTATTATTATTATTATTTTCAGTATCATGATATTAGTGTAGCTATTTAAAATTTTTAAAAAGTAATAACAACAATAGATAAATGTATTATAAATATTAATATAAAATAAACAATAATAACTATTATTATTAGTAGTAGTGGTAGTAGTATTAGTGCTGTGATATTAATGCAGCTATTTAAAAATATATATATAATAATAATAACAATAAAAGATAATTTATTATAAATAATAATATAATAATAATATAAAAACAATAACAGTAATAATATTAATAACAACAACAATTATTATATTTCATTAATGATAGTGCATATTTTTCAAAAATGTTTATAAATAATAATAATAATAATAATAATAATAATCTAAATAACTTAAAGAAAAATATTAATAATAATTCGTATAATAAATGCTCTTGTTATTAATAAATAAAAAATATACTTTTTTTTTTTTAAATGTAACTTAACTACCCAATTATTCATTGAAGTAGCTTAGTATGTAGCACAACTTTTAGCTTTGGTGTATAACTATTCTTTCAAAAGTGCAACTTAACTGTAACCTAACTGACAGATAGATAGATGGTTACAGTCCAGTTATGCTTTTTGAAATCCATTACGCTGTATGCCCGTTTGATTTCAAACTGACCCAGCTCTTTCCACGCTCTCAAAAGTGCACATTAAACCACTCTCCGTAAAACACTTTGAGCTTCCTCTAGCGTGCTCATGCCCTAAAAACTCGTTCAGCATCTTCACCTCGTGCGCTCTCTTGCTTCGCCATCGCCGTTGCATATTACAAATGATGTTATTTAGCAAACGTCTAAACCGACACCCGTGGGATGCGGCAGTTGATGGGAGAAAATGCATAATATTGCATAAGGCATTAGCACAGTGTAAAGGCCCAATGATTGGTGTTAAGGTTTTCATTACATGAAGTGAGTAATTGCTTGTCACTCGGAGCTGGCTAGCCCACAATCATCCTCACTTTTGTGTCATCAATCAGCCGTTAAACTGCTGACGAACCGGGCTCCCTGTTTAAGAGCAGTGGCAGAGACCCTTTGTTCACTTTGTTACCTTTGCGGTAAAACGCGAAGGAAACGCGCTCTTGTTGAGGAAGCTGATGGACAGGATGTAGATGTAGCTTTGACTTTAAATCTGTTTCAATGGAAGATGAAGGGGACTATGTGGGAAACTGGTAACTGTGATTTTTTCAAGTAAGACATTTTCCTGGATCGACATATTTGATGACCCTGAAACATTCCGGTCGGAAAATTTAGTCCTAACCCTATCACTACCCCTAAACCTAATCCTACCCATAACTTATCCCTAAAATCAGAGGAAAATGACTGGTGAATAACACTGATGTAGAAACACCTTACCCTAGTTGTAAGCATAAACTTGACATAAACTGTTAACTTGACCCTCAAATCTGATTGGTTGATTGGAATGTTGTTTCAGGAAAAAACAAAGATGTTGATCCAGGAACATGTTGCACTTGGTGAAATCACATGACAGGTGCGCAAAAGTTACATATTTCAACTCTAATGCCCAGTACACATTGTACGATTTTGGGTTGTCCCAGACGAAAAACGACCAATCGTGGGGATTTCTGTGGTCCGAAACGGTGGTCCCACATCATTCAGTAAGAGAGGTTCAAAGACAGCCATTGTCACGGTCTTGGGACCTAAGATAGACTGTGATAATTTTCTGACAAAAGTTTAGCATGATCATCTCACAGTGTGTTTGCTGCTACGACCTACGTCTACTGACTAGCCAATAAAAACGCAATATGAAATGGCGTATTGATCAATGCGACATGGGGCTAAAACTTAAAAGGATTACCCCAAGCTCCATTTGCAAGATTGTCATGCCAAGTTGGTCTCTTTTCGCTAGCAACGACTGCATCCATATTCTCCTCTTTCGCTTACCCAACTTTTTTCAGCACACATAAAAACCACAATTGCTAAAAAAGTGCGATTCATCTTGCTCTATTTGTATACCACTAGTGCGTGGTGACTCGTAATGATCTTATAGAATTGCAGAAATTGCACAATGCAGTCTGTAGCAGACAAAAATAAATAAAATGTGCTTGTCTAAGGAATAAAGACATGCAAAACTAAAGTAAAACACTATCTAAGATCATAATCATCAATAAAGTCACTATCCGCCTATCTTTTAAATTCCTCCAGCAGTTTACTTAGAGAACGGAGTATGAATCTAAATGCCTCCTTGTTACACGTGGCCAGTTGCCTAGATCTCTTGCACATCAGACTGAAAGTTGAGGCAGAGCGTGCAAGTCAAGTTTTTTCATTCTTTTCTCATTATTAATTTCTTTTTTTTGTAATGAAGTTTCCCCCGTGAGAACGGAGGGTCGTGTACACACTATTACTGATGTAAGTGCAATCAGGATAAAATGCCAGAGTGCCGCAAATGATGATGGCTGGGAGAAAGCGTGTGTACTCTTGCATGTGATGTATGAGTGCAGCTGTGCGTGACATTAGTATTAACCTACATGTTTGATCTGGAGATTGACTACTAACACAACCTGTAATCATTCTATCTATCCATCAATCTATCTATCCATCTGTCCATACATCTATCTGTTTATCTAGACATCTACATTTCCATCCGTTCCCCTGTCTATCTACTGTATGTGTCAATCTACTTATCTACTCCTCAGTCAAGCCATCCAACTATCTATCCTTTTTTAACCATTCATCTATCCATCATTACATATGTCTACATATCCATCCATGCCTGTCTGTCCAGCTCCAACTCCATATCCATCTGTATATCCACCCATTGACTATCTATCAATCAATCTATATATTTTTACATCTGTCTATCTATATATTTTTACATCTATCTATCCATCCATTCCACCTACATTTCAATTTTTTTTATCTGTCTGTCTATGTATTCAACTATTCATCTATCCATCTACCTATATCAATCTGTCTGTCATCTGTCATCCATCAGTCTACACATCCATTTGTTGCCTGTCTGTCTGTCTGTCTATCTGTCTGTCTGTCTGTCTGTCTGTCTGTCTGTCTATCTATCTGTCTGTATGTCTGTCTACACATCTACATATATCTATATATCTCATTAAGTCGGCTAAATATTGCAGGCAGTTTGTTTACCGGCTCCACACCGACATCACACTCTGATTTCTGAAAACTTAATATCCATCATGAAAGAACCAGCAGGGTCCAGGGGCGGGGCTCAGTCTGCTTCTCTTGCCGGAGTAAACATTGGTTGGGCAGGCAGGCAGGCAGGCAGGCAGGCAGAGAGAAGAGCAGCAGCGAGGAGCGATGGGAGATCAATAGCTTAATGGAATTAGCCCGGCTTTGAAAACACCTCTGCCAATCATATTTACAGAGGCTTGCTTTTCAGCGCCAAGCCTGCTCAATATTTAAAGCCAGAGCCAATGAATCGCTATCAGTACCTTAACACGGCAGCTGCTGTCCGAGGTAGTTTACCTCTAAGGCTGAAAAATGTGAATCAAGGTCTTGTTAAAGTTGGGATCCGTCTATTGGACACTGATTTCTTTTCACTTTTTAATATGGCCAGGGGTGCATTGTTGCACATGCACAGACGTATTTGGAAGAAAATGTGATTTGCGGTGCCCATGTACACATACGCTTGCTCAAACACACTTACGGATTCCCAATGCACCCAGATAACTTGATTCCAAGTGATTCTCTGCATGGCACATGCTTAAATCTATTTCCTGCCAGGTTTACCATCCAGCTTTCACAGAACCTTACCTCATCGCTAAACAAGTTAGAGCATCCACCTAACTTGCCCAATCTGGGTGTGGGGTCAAAGCCATCAAAGACCCTGGAGATCAAGAGAGTCCAAATGCCTGGGCAGGCCAAGCGCACAGCCTAAGAGTCATGTGGCTCGGCCCGATTACGGACGCAGAGCAGATGCCCACCTGCTCCTGCTGAACCTGGCCTAGAGTCGGGCACCCGGGGTCACCCTGGGGGCACCTTAATACGCCCGCTCCATCTGTCGCCTCGAGAAGCGAAGGGCGAGAGGCGGCCAAGAGAGCAAGCATTCCTCCAGATTCCATTCCATTCCGAGTCTAGTCAGGTTGGAGAACGGAGGGATGATTAAACTGCCGGTCAAAATTATCACCCACACACAGAGGCTCGTAGTGTCCCGGCTGACAAACTTGACATTGTACGTGCTAATGTAACAAGTAAACAGGAGTGGAGAGGAAAAGTTGACAAAGCCTTCTTGTCTACTCTGATGCAGCTCAATCTTTTTATTAAACAAAGAAGGCTAGTCAGGAAATGCTGTTTCATGGATGGTACATCAGAGAAGGTAGGATGAGGGAAGTTAGCAGGGTGTATGAGGATTACATAGTAAATAAAACAGGATATGTCTTGTTTGATATAGTTACATTGGGCACGGAAAGCATTTGTCGCTTCTGTCGCGTCAAAAGCAAAATAGTAAAAATGTTACACATACCAAAGTAGTTACAGATGTGACACACACCCTGACGAAGGCTTAAGCCGCAACGCGTAGGTGTATCTGTCACCGATTTTACTGCTAAAAGCCATGATTTAATAAAGGCTTTTTAACTTTTTTTTTACACAATTCGAGTGCCATGGATTATTTTTTTAGATTTTCAGTTACAGACGTGACTAAGTAAGGCCACAATTCTCTCACTCTTTCTCCCATCTCTCACTCCTGGTCATAAATGATTATTATCAGTTCAAAGGCTCCCTTTATTCTAATTGCCTTGTAAATAAACTTGCTTGTCATTATTTCTCAAGCCAATTACATGCTGTCTAATAGCAATGCTTAATTAGCACACACTCTGTCGGAAAAGAGTGCGGGCGAGAAAGACAAAGAGAAGAAATGAATGGAAGCACAAGACGAATGTTGGTGGAGAGGGAGGGCGGTTTTCTGCGCCTAATTATATAGTCGTCAGTTTTTCTCAGCGAGCACAATGCCCGCTAGTCATTCACTCCCCTCCCCTGCCTCTCTCGGGTACCATTCAATGGCCCCATACAATAGCCCTCTCCATGAGGTCTGACCCACAGGCCTTAACAGCAGGTTGGCAAGCCTGGCATTACAGAAAAGATGAAAAAAGACTGTTTGTATAGGAATTACACTCCATTTCCTTTCTGTAAGGATGGCGATCGACAGTAGTAATCTCTCTCTCCAATGACGCTGAACTATTTGCACTGCACTTGATGTCATTTTCCACTAAAGCAAAATAAACTGCCCTTTTATTTCTTTATTTTTTTTATATAGCTCTATAGTGATCAAAGTATGATTGCTGAACTATTTTATATGTCAAATAATTTTATTTTAATCATGATAACTCTTGGAATGAGTTTTGGCATGTGACTGAATATGGCAATTTTAAAGGGATAGTTCAACCGAAAATGAAAAATCTGTCATTTACTCACCCTCATATCATTTAAAATATTGATGCTTTGATGCTTCAAAAAGTTCATAAAGGGATCATAAAACTAATCCATATTAATTGAGCGGTTTACTCCAAATTTTCTGAAGAGACACAATTGCTTTATATGATTGCATTTAGGCTTTTATTTACATTTAAACATTTGATCAGTAAACATTAAAAGAAAAAAAAGATCTTCATTTGTGTACCGAAGAGGAACGAAAGTCTTACGGGTTTGGAATGACATGAGGGTGAGTAATTAATGACAGAATTTTCATTTTTGGGTGAACTATCCCTTTAATGTATTTGGTCTTCTGCTCGAGCTGCTGCTCCTGTTGATTATTGCTGCTGCAGAGCAAGTATGGAATTGCTACTGCTAATAGATACACAGAAACGCTGCTGTGAGATATGATGTTGCTGCATAAATAGACATACATAAATCCCGTAACAGCAAGGCAGGTGGAGCTGGGGGAGGTAGAGGGTTTCAGAAGAACTGTAGGACTAGCTAGCAGCAAACAATGAACCAGACTTTCAATGTTGAGCAAGCAATTTCATTGGCTGCAGGGTCAGCAGAGGTCAATCAGCTGTTATCTTAATAATAATACATTATGTATACATCATATAATAAATTAAAAAATGTGTAAACTGAATACAATAACAAATAACCTCTAAATCAGATACATACTAATAATAATAACAACGTAAAAAAGACTGAAAAAAACTTTTATAGAAATTCACAGTAGCTGACTGCTGTCTTAATAATAATAATAACCTAATAATAAAGAAATTATATTAAAAAAATATTACATTTTTGAATAACATTTGAACTGAATAACATTTAAATCAGATATAATAATAATTTAAAAACATCAACTTAAAAGTAAAGAAATTAAAAGTATTTATTTGTTTTCTTACTGAATGCAATAAAGAAAATAATAATAATTGTTGTTGTTGTTCTTGTTGTTAAATACATGTTCTCATTCTGAGCACAGAAAACAGGAACCAACAAAGAAAGTAGAAAAAAAGCAATACTGTCCCTCTCTCTAGGCTCTTTTATCGGGGCATTTCAACCAGACCCGGGTGGAGGTGTGGTGATTACAACTGTGTTAAGAGCCAACATAGATCTGTACATGCCAAGATTAGACTTTGGCCATTTACAGGGTCTATGAGCGTGTGTGTGCTTGCGCATGGCTTAATACAAGACACCTGCTGCAGTAATGGTGCTTCTCTTATCCTAATTCTGCATCAGTCCATTGCTACACTTTCACCCCGTTATCAGCTGCCACTCTCCCTCTATCCTATCCAATCAAATTTGTCACGGCAATGCCGCTGGCGCGGGGGGGGGGGGGGGGGGGGGGACACGCTGTGCTGATAAGAGCCAGACTCCCAAAGGCTAATTTATTTATTTTTATTTGGTATTTCACGCCTGACGCTCGTTTTTTTTTTTTTTTTTTTTTTGCTCGATTTTGAAATTTCTCGCTCTGCTCCATTATCAGTTTGGCATTAGACAGGTGGGGGGCGGATCAGGTGGAGATATATACTGGCCACTGTTCAGCTCTACGATGGGAAATAAAATTACGGTTTACAAAAGACTGTATAATAACACTAATTCATCAAGACATTAAGAATGAGAGCAGATATAGACCGGTACATACAGTGTCTACTGTGATCCTCAAGAATATTCTAAATGCACATTTACATTTAGAATGAATTCATTATTCATGAAAATGTAAATACTATATATAAATACTACATTATATGGACTTTGTTTAAAAGGCCTAGACAGAATAAATAAAATAAAAGCATCCATTACAACCATTACATTACTCTCAGTGTGGAGTTTAAGTTTACAGCCTGAAAGTCTGTTATATTTGTCTGAATTTGTTGTGTTCATGTTGTGTGCATGTTTGTTCTTAGTAAGCAGCAATAAAGTCCCTTTGAAACTGAATAAGAACATACACTGTAAAAAAAATATATATTCAACTAATTTTTTTAAGTCAGTTTAATGTGATTTAAGTACTTAAATATCCAAGTTGAGTGTACTTAATTTAAGGCAGTAACTTTATTTTACAGTGTATTGTTAAGTTAAACTTATGGAAAAATCCAAGACATAATGGAAAAATAGAATGTTAGAAAGCATTCACCCAGTGTTATGTTACATAAAACTTTTTTAAATTGGTTATTAAAAAAAAGCTGAAATAAAGTCAAATATAAATATTAGATGAAAAAGCTAGTTTAGTTGAAGTTGAAGTACTAAAATTACTAAAACTAAAACTGAAAAGCTAAATAGAAATATTTGGAAAAATTAATACAATATGACAAAAACACAATCACAAAAATAACTAAAGCTTAAATTTAAAATGAAATATTAATATCTTGAATTAGCTTTTATTTTTATAAGTAGTCCTATCGTAAAACTACAAAAATAATAATGTTGAGTCAGAGTGTAGCTATGTGAAACATGGGAATTTTTATTTATTTAAATTAAAATATAAATACCTACCTAAAAGCAACTGCAAAATGCTAGTAAATCTGAATTATTTACATGCTTTTTTACTTAAAAGTGAATATTGAGGATTAAAAAATAAAATATTTATTGCGACTTTTTAATCTCACAATTACATAATTTTTTCTCACAGTTACGAGTTTATATCTCGCAATTCTGAGACACAGTCCAAAATGCGAGATATAAAACTCGCAACTGCAAGAAAAAGATAAAATCGCAGTTTTTCTTTTTATTCCATGGGGGAAACAAGCTTCTCTACTTTTGATATTCCTGTCAGCCTGCACAGCAGTCATGATACTACCGTCTTCATTTCAACATATCTTGCACCCGCAACTTCCTCCCTCAAACTTTCCGTCCTGCAAATCGCTTTTCACTAGGCGCTTTCTTTGTTTCTCATCATTTGAAAAGCATACAGACCAGCAGGAGAACAACCCCCTGCTAGAACATTTCATCCCTCCTTCTGACCATTGCAAACTACAAATGCATTGCTTTTCCTTTTATTATATGCAGCTATATTCTCAGTGAGGCACTTAGGTTGTGCAAAGAGAAATGGGGATATTTACAGCAAAGAGACTGCTAGCAGAAACAGATGTAAAATAACAATGTGACTTGTTTGTTTTCCTTCCAGCTCCAAATAAAGCAGAACACAGATAACAGGGTGCAATGATCACTGGCACTGTGAGACGGATACCAGGCGAACATTATGGACTTTGTTTGAAAAGAGAGTTGACTACTAGAGGTATTTTTGTATTCCCCAACCGTCTCAGACAGATGAGAGATTTAGTGCATCCATTCACACTTCTACATGATTAAAACATTCTGGCTAAAATTATACATTTTTTCTTATATATACTGTGTGTGTATATATATATAATATATAATATATATATATAAAGCTTTTGCCTTTTCCTTTAGGATAGTGCTAGATTACTAACCCTAACCCGGTTTGCTTGTTTATTTCCAGATGGGCAAAGAAACCAAATACTTTCACACATGGCAGCATATAAAGCCTGTGTGACAGCCAATCCAGCTATGCCTCAAAATATTCACAGACAATGCCTCTGGTTTAAGCACAGCAATTTGTTAGGAACATCAAGCCTGGCAGATACAAAAGGTAATTGTTATTTCAGTTTGCAGGTTGAGAATGAGAAAAAACAACTCCTCAAGGTAGTAGCTGTTAAAACAGAAAATGAGTAGTGTCTGTGAGAAAAAAAAATAATAATTTTTTTCAGTTAAGGCTTCAATATATTGAAAAATATATATTATGTAACGCTAACGGTCCTAGAATAAAGCCCTGTGGGACACCATAGTTAAAAGTATCAGTTGGCAATTCTGAGCAAAAATACTTTCCCCAAAACTGTACTTTCAAGTTTGTTGTGAATGTGAATGAATACAGTGAAGTATATATACAAAATAATTAATATTTAGGATTCTGCAATATTTTTTGCTAATCAAAAACTAATATTAATGTATAAAAATCGCACGTTCACAATTACTTGAAAAAGGAGTGTTTTACTATCTGCATGCTGTGAATGGCCCTTTCTGAAATGAGCAAATTTTGGGTCACAACACAGCACTTTGAGAACCACAGATCTACAAAGGCAAAAACACATAAAAACACAAAAAAACACGAAAATCTCTTTCAACATTGCTGCAGTTCCTCTGTAATCTACTTCAATGGACAGCAAACTAGCATTATTCAGGCCAGCGCCTGCATCAACACACAGATTCCTTTTGGCCTTAGACTCTGGCAAGTACTTTCCATCACACATTTCCAGTACGGAGGAGAAATGGGCAAGATATCCTACGCCGAGCCTCCTCCTTTCCTATGCCTTTCATCAGCCGCCAATGTTCCCCACGCTTGAAACAAACAAAAAGGATGAGCGAGAGAGGGGGAGAGAGAGAGGGGGGGAGAGAGAGAGAGAGAGAGAGAGAGAGAGAGAGAGAGAGAGAGAGAGAGAGAGAGAGAGAGAGAGAGAGAGAGAGAGAGAGAGAGAGAGAGAGAGAGAGAGAATGTGTGTGTGTGAGGGGGGGGAGCGTGAGATACAGCTGATGCTGTAATCAACCTGGATATATGCAATACATTTTTCTGCTGGAGCGAAGCTGCCATCTTTCCTGAGACCAGATGGCGACATTACAACACTAAGGTTGAGTGATTACACCTTACAGACCGAGAGGTTCGGGTATGGGTGCGAAGACACGATACTACTACCATGAATTATTTTCCCCACTCACTTTTATGTATTTTAATATTTGTGTTTTAGTTTAAGACTAAAACATGTGATATTCTTGGTAATTTAATAATACCATAGTTTATTGGACAATATATATTGGAAAATATATTTCCATATTGAAGTAGCTTACAGTAACATTTAACACAACGGTACAGTGGGGTCCAAAAGTCTGAGAGCACTAGTGAAATAGTTTTTTTTTTGTTTTTTCATAAATTACATTTTCACACAAACAATTTAAAGTTTAAATAAGACTCTGAATCCCAGTTATTATCTTTAAATAATGACAAGCTTCTTGAAAGAAACAAAAGTAATTCTTCATTTTTAATATATATTTATTTTACTTATTTAATTTATAAAATTGCCAAACTCTTTGAGAGGAGAGCAAAAATTCTAACATTTATTTTATTTTTTAGGAAAATAAATAAATGTATATATATTTCAAATTTTTGATCTAAACCTTCAATTAAAGAGGCCATAGATCATTATTAGTAAACTATATATATATATATATATTATATATATATTAAATATACTGTATATATTTAAGTAGTAAAATAAATAATATATATATACACACATACATATATATATATATATATATATATATATATATATATATATATATATATATATATATATATATATATATATATATATATATATTATTTATTTTACTACTTAAATCTTTATAATATTTATTACTTACTTTAAAAACATTTGAGAAATAATTGCATTATTGTAATTATAATTTTTTTATTTATTTGATATATTTATTTAACTTTTTTACTATTTAAATAGTGACCAAAATCTTTGGGGATAAAAACAATAATAAAAAATGAATTCTCATGTTTTAAGATATTGTTCTTTAACTTTATTTACAGAAGATAGATTATTGTTAGTGGTTAATTGTACTAAAATTCCTAGTGGGGTTCAAACGTCTGAGATCACTGATGCAAATGCTTTTGTTTTGTATTTTTCTCATTCCAAATTAAATTATCAGCATAACAATATGAAGTTTAAATTAGATTTTGAAACCCATTTTTTCAATGAGGTCTCAGTTGTCCAATCTATATGAATATGGTAATCAAATATGCTAATCAAACAGTGCCATTGTATTACCATCTGATACCATCACTGAACCATGATACTCTTTTGTAAGGCCCAATAAGAAACCATCTGCCCTGTCCCACTCTAAAAACGACTCAACAATGTGCGTGCTCTCAAACCCATCTCATATAAGAGCTACACATGGGATATGCGCCGACAGACAAGTGTAAGCGCACCTGGGTGGCGTGGTCACACCAGAGAAACATATCCTATCAGAGCCAGGCAATCTTGTTGCTCCGTGGTGGGAACCGAGGATTCGTGAGCCGGACTAATCTTGGAGACAGAGGTCAACAAGTTTGGAGAGTGATGTGGAGAAGCATGACACACCTGTCACATTGCAGCTTCGCCGTGAAATCCAGGCATTACCCATTCAGTGGAATGAAATGGAAATGGAATGAAAGGAAGCGTTACCCAGACTACGCCTGAAGATGGAGTGCGGGGAGGTGAAAATTGGATGTGAAAAAGGAAGAGAAAAGAGAGGGAGAAGAGTGAGGAGATGTCGCGGTTACAAGAACAAAGGGCTGGAAAAAAGAAAGAGTGTGCAAGGGCAACTGCCACTTCTCGTGGGAATATGACCAATAGCGCATGTATATAATCGCTTTCTTTCCTCCATATTCACTGTCAGTGTGGTTTGGATGTTTCTGGATAGCAAAAAAACATCTAAAAACATTTAAACATTTCAAGACAGACCTACCACGAGATTATTAAATGATATCTGCTATTTTTCTTTTTAAAGTACATTTTCAGAAATTTTCAGGTGAAGAACTACTTGACCCATAATTCTAGAGAGATCGTCTTTGAATTCACCAATCACAGTAGTCGCTGTGATTGGAAATTATACTTGTGTTAAAGCATTGTGAATGACGTAATAGTCTCTGCACACTTTCAAACTACTTATATTTTGTATGCATACAATTCTCGTTTCCATATATTTATATAAATTATAATGGTCAAATAATAAAGCCCTGTGGGACCACATAGTTTAGAGTATCAATACGCAATTATGCAAAAAACAAATCCAAATGTCAGTTTTCTTTTACCCAATAAGTTCTTGAAGATATTCTTATGAAAAAATTAAAGAAATCAGAAAATAATTAATGTTTCAGATTATGTACTATTTATGAGAGTTTAATATTGTACTATAGTTTACATCAACCACATCCAATAAAGCATTAGTGTATTTTACAGTAATTAAAAATAATAATGAAATCAATGTTTAAATTACATAAAAAATTAGGAATAATTAAAAGTGTAAATGTTCATTTAGGCAGCAGATCAAGCTGACATTCACTCACTATTAAAATGAGGAACAGATGAGCCAACCTTACAGCAACATCTCTTCAGTAAAGCAAACAAAAAATAAATATTTTTAAAAAAAGACAAGCTTTCGAGGAATCAGGTCATCCTGACGAGTAATAATAGCTGCGTCTTTAAATTCACAGCCAGGAACTCTCATTGGGCGAGCTTCAGATGATTAAGAACAGCGTGGAAGGGGCGAGTACATATTTGCCCAACGGCGCGCCACAGCAAATACGACGAGACACATGCAAGACACACCTCTGGCGTCTCTCACCAGCATCATTATTTTCTCTTTCTTTATCCTTACATCCTTCTCTCCCTCTCTGAATTTCTTAAAGTAATTCACTCACTTCCTCCCTCTTCTGATATTCACCATCTTTCTCTCCGCTCTCAGCCACCCCTGGCAGGCTGACAGCCGCAACCCCTCCCTGTCTCCCCAAACCCCTCAGGCGCTTTCTCTCGCACACACACTCTCCCTTTCTTTCTATCTCTCCCTCCCCCCTTCAACCTAGTGACAGGGAGTCTTACTCATCTCCAGCCATAGCCCACAGCGCTCCGCCAACATCTGCTTATATAACTTGGTTTAATTTGAAGTATCTATGCCCGAACTGTCAGGCATCTTTCTCTACTCTCCTTCCTTCTCTCAACATCTCTTCTGTCCTTTTGTTCTGTTCAGATGGGATCCAATAATAATGTGTTTCGAATATGTCCTTAGCATTGTGCAAGAAATGGCAAGGTTATGGGTTCTAATACTACCAGAGAACATAAAATGATATGCCCGTATTCTAATTTATCAAATGTATTACTGTATATGATGAACCAAATAATTGAGTACATAAATCACATTCACCCCATCATTTGAGCAATATCACAGCAACAAGAGTGTCACACAAATCAGGCAACTGCGAGATACCAATCGTTGCCTCAATTTGTTACTGCGTAACTTACATTTGAACATTCCCAGTTACTATGTCTGTTTTCGCCTATGTAAACAGTTCGAAATATAAAGCAGAGCCGTTGCATATTTCTGACAACATATTGCGTTCCTGAACGAGTCTGCATTTTTGAAAGTATTGATTGAATTCTTTGAATTTGAATTTCATTTCTGAATAAATCCACGTTTTTGAATGAATCAATTGAGTGAATAGGAGTGTTCAACTTGAAGCGGCGCTGCGCAGACCGATCGGTGGTGGTTTATTACATCAAAATACCGCAAGAGTGATTCATAAGCATACAGAACCGTCCGCTCTCTAATCGCTCTCGCGGTACTTTGATGTCATACACCACCGATCAGTCCGCGCAGCGCCCCATCAAGTCGAAGACTACTACAATGAAAAATGAATCACTCAAAAATAATCATTTGTTTGGTTCCTAAACTAATTGGGCTGCATCAGAAATCGCATACTCTCTTGGGTAGGTTACTTATTTTAAATAAGTAAATACTTCACGACCACTAAAAGGTATGTTTTATATATATGAATGTGTGTAGAATGAACGTTACCCAGACGTACTCCATTCTCTATGTTGTCACTGTCATGTGACCTACCTCGCATAGGTCATGCAGATACTTTTTGCCTACTGTTTTATGAGTACTGTGAATTTAGACATTTTACTCTAGTCACATACTGTGTTTTTTTTGTGATTGTTGTGGGCAAAAATCCTTGATTATGCGGTACGTTTTCTTAAAAAATGCGATGGAATATGCGGGATATTTATGCAATTCTATGCGATGAAATTACGGGAAATTGATGAAAACTGCGGTTTGATGAAAAAGAGAGAAAAAAGTGATTCCCCCAACACCCTGTTCTCACTAGGCTACTACCTTAATGTAAAGAGTAATTTCTTATTACTTCCTATGATAAGTAAGCATACAACATCACAGAAAGTGCTGGGAATATTTTAATTTTCATCTTGTTTTATTTAATAAACACATGGCTCAAACTTACAAAACATTGATGAGTCAAACAAGTTCTGTAGCTTTACAAAAGGAATATGCTACAACTTCTGAAAAAATAAATAAATAAAATATAAAAAAATAAAATGTGTGCCTCCCGTTTTACAGAGATAGCTATACAAAACCAACATCTTCTGTTAAAATAAGTCCTTCCAATACACAAAGTGCAATCTCTTACTGTAACGTAAATTTACATGTCATGAAACACACCAGGAAACTGCTTTGCGCGGCCTTTTGCGCTTATTTTTGTTGGCAAATGAGAATTTGCGGGCTTAGTCATGGCTTCATCACGGGGTTTAAAGCTTTTCGATGATGTTCACGTCGAGTAATCAGTCACTTCATAACGTTCCCATGGCAATAGGGGGGAATGGCTGCTCTTGTGTGAAGTAAACGCAACATTTTTCAACTTTCTGCTAAGATATATGTGACTTTTATGCAACAAAAATGCTGAAATCATGCAAGCCCTGCATATTTTGCGCTGAAATCTGCAATTTATGCAATTAAAGTGCGGCTTATTTGAAAAAAATGCAGCCCCCGCATAAATATGCGGACTTTGGCTGATTATGCATTGAATTATGCGATCGCATAATCGCATTTTTCTGGAGGGACTGTATATAGTAGAGAAGTATGTGATTGCAGGTGCAACCTTAGTGTTTTTGAACAAATTGGTTTATTCAAAATGATTCAATGACCCACTCAGAAAAGATTTTAGACGTTTCTGAGCGAATCAGTGTTTTGAACAAATCAATGACGTGAATGACTCAATGAATCACTGATAGACTAAGAGTCACTTGTTTGGTTCCTGAATGAAGCAGTGTTTTTGAACAAAACGGCTGATTGAATGATTCAATGACTCACTCAGAAAAGATTTGGTTGTGAATAAATCAGTGGCTGAATCCAAAATCGCCCCCTAAACCCTCATTCACTATTGCCAGTCCACTAGTACTGTTCACTTGAAGGAGTGAACGAAAAGGAGTGAGCGAATTCGGACAGGTGTTGAACGTACATCGGTTGTACACTCAGTGCGGTGCAATGTGGGATGAAATAAGTGCACTCAATAACGTCCACTATGGTTTTGGACACCACTACAAATGGCTGTCCCCTCAAATAACGCCCTATTTGAGGGTATAGGGGGCGATTTCGGATTCAACCAGTGTTTTTGATTAAATTGTTAGAGCGAATGATTCAGTGACTAAGATAGAGTCGATTGTCGCCACCTACTGGCGTACAAATGTAACCTGCAGAAAATCTCTTTAACATACAAATTGCGGGCTTAATTGATTATGTAATTTTTTGTAAATAATTTTGCAGTCAATGCATTAAATTATTAAGTATATGGAGCGAACCCTCCACACCCCAAAATTTACCCTAAATGCACTTTCCAAATAATAATACGTCCCTAATCTTGTAGTATAGTGATAGTAATCAGGTTGTGGGCCTTACAATGATGGAGGACAGTAAGAATAGTACTTGGTGCACAAAAGCAATTCCAAACCAAATCCACACACTAGTTTTTGAGGAAAAATTGGGTGCTAACTCACTGCGATCCAACCTCCACCGAGTGCTCTACTTGAGTTAATGTGGAATCTTGGTCCTCCAGTGTCGTGGCAGGATACCAAGGGTCCTCTGGCTGGATGTGGGCAGGCAGTGTCGGGGTTGTGATCACTAACGGACTTCCCCGGAGAGTACGAAAACACATGCAGCGGGAAGATAAGGCCTGCCTGGCTCCCTACTCCTACTACTCCAGTAAGTCTCCTTGCATGGGGTGCCAAGAAGCCTCCTTGACAATCTATCGCCAAGTGATGCCTCTATTACAATGGCTGCCCCACAGCTACAAGAGGTCCTGCACCAGCTGCAGCAGATTATAATTAGAGGAACCATGAAGTGCCCCGGACACTGGCAATTGATCTGCCTCTGACAGTCCAATATTTCCACCAGGGAAATAAAACCTTGCGTCGCATCGCAGGCTGAAGCAGGGAGAAAATGTGCGTGCGTATGTGTGTGCGCGTAGAAAGAAAAAGAGTTAAGATTCAGCGTGGTTTTCGCGACTTGTCTGTTCAAAACACGCTGTTTTGTTGATTGTGCCATGCATCCGTCACTCTTTATCACATTGATGTTCAGATGGTCGGCTCTCGAGCAATAAGCCCTTTTGTGTTTGCTAAGGAAGCGGAATGGAATCACGGCTTAACCGCGTCAATTGAAGTCATGTTTTTATTTCTAAAATGAGCTGTATGGGATCTTTTGTTTGCCGTTTGAGTGCGTGGCTGTTTAAGGGTAAAAGTAATTTTGTGTCAATTCAACAAATAAATTAGATTTTTTTTTCCTTCATCCCGGCATGTTGAAGCCATTGAAATGTTTTCCGGTCTTTTGTCTCCTTCCTGTTTTTCCATCAAGCTAAGCAGCAGATAAGTCTCAAACTCAAAGCCTATCAATGCTGAGCCACTAACGACGTTAAGAAACTACAAGCAAACCAGTAAAAAAGGACCCGAAAAGTCTTTTTATGGTGAAACAACATGTAATATGGAGAGCACAAGTCAAAATAAAATCTTTTATTCAGCCAAATCAATCTTCTCAAATCAAGAGAAAATTGATGTTGGCGACGTATGGGTGACTGAGGGTTCAAACCTGGTCAAAAATAAAACTAAAAATGGAATTATTAAAAGCAAAAATCCTATATTTTGGATTATGTTCATATTGATTAATTATCTATCAATAGCAACATTCTTAGAAAAATCCTTATTATGCCAGATCTAAATTGACAAAACGTTTTCTTTCTCCATTAAAGCAATAAGATGTGAGTAATGTTGTATTAATCTCATTTCATTGTTCTCCAGCATTGTTCCATAAATTATTTGCCAATTACACACTAAATACCCCCCAATTATACATGAAGTCATCTAACCTACACGCTGACAATCCATTATTTAATAATATAAATTTTGCATTATGACATCACAAATGAATAAACCATGAGCGGGTGTGAGGAGTAACAGATTGAAATGAGCAACTGTCCTCTTAATTCTGATTAAGCTGTCAGTCAGACTAGCCGAACGATCAGAAAGAAGCTTCATCATAAATACTTGAAGACTCAGTAAAACAGACAGAAATGAATGAGCGAGAAAGAGAAACGAGAGGATTTTAATGGTGGCAATGAGGTTTTATCGGGTCCCCTTTTTCATCGAAATACCTCATGAGACCTTAGAGGACAATGAACTGCTGCTGTCATCTTTCATTATAAAACACAAGCGACAAAAATCTTTTTATCCGTTTTATAACGATCGACAGGAGCACACAGTGGGGTTAGATGTGTAGTGTAGTGTAGTTGGGGGGGGGGGGTGGCACATCTTACCCCCATTGTTGTCACATGACTATATCATGCACATCACATCAGCTGTCTGTGATTGAGGTATTTAAAGGTTAAAAATGCGTTTGCATGTCAAAGTAACTGATTAAAATGATTATGTACACACACACATCATTTATTTATTTTTTAAGTAATTTAAGTATTTAAGTAAAAATGTGTCATGTAAAAAGTAAAAAACACTTAAATGTTAAAAAATATATTTTAAATATTTCTATATTTATGTTAAATTATTAATTCACTTCAGAATTAAAATTTCCTGATAATTTACTCACCCCCACGTTTATCCAAGATGTTCATGTCTTTCTTTCTTCAGTCGAAAAGAAATTCAAGTTTTTGAGGAAAACATTCCAGGATTTTTCTCCATATAGTGGACTTCAATGGGGTCCAACGGGTTGAAGGTCGAGTAAATTATCATGATTATATATAATTATCAGGATTATAATTATCAGAATTATCAGGATATATATATATATATATATATATATAAAATGTTCCAATAGACAGCAGACACCCTGAAATATAATTTGGCGTATACATTTTGCCTCAGTCTCATTTCTATAAGACAAGTTAAATGGTGGCAAATCTTACCCCACGTCACCCTATCATGCAGAGTCAAGCTATCAGAGATGTATCAGCCTGTGAAACAGTGTATCTTATAGCCAAACATGGAGTACATCAAGGCTCTATGCTTACCCTCATGTCTCATCTCTCTGACAGAAAGTAATGTGCTCTCTTTTCATCTGGGGGCCATGCCTGCATTATCGGTCTATTAGATGTATGGCAAGGCAAGACAATATTAATGGTCTTTCTCCTCTGCAAAATGAAAGAGGACTCTTGGAAAAAGAAACCACTCTCGGTTTCACTCTCAAGGCCAATGATGGTGCGGCAGATGAAAGGAGATTCGAAATGACCACTCTCTTGCTTGAGTAGCTGCTCTGACATATTGTAGCAGGCCCCTGGTTAGTAAAGGTCTGGGTAATTATGGGGAAAAAATAGCATTTGTGCTGTGCACCATAGCAAATTGTATTGGCTACGACTTAACAATGGTTTCATGGAGAACCTTTGGCTGTCAAGGCAATGGTTTATGATTTTGGTGGGACATATCTCCTTTCGATATGTCAGAGCCACAGAATATCGGAATCCAGCGGAGAGAAAACGAAAAATTAATGATGCTCTGAACAAGCCTCTTGCTTAATCTTTTCACCTCGTATGACTACTGCTACATTTCAGCGTTTACAATCAGCTTTGTCTAGTGTAAATTATTATTAGTATTGATTTATTTTTAATCAATCAATCTTTGACAGTACTATATATATATATATATATATATATATATATATATATATATATATATATACACACACTACTGACTTTGTGTTGTGTATTGTTAATATTTAATACTTTCTCATGATGTATTATTAATATTTTTTATAATTAATGTATTAATAATTAAATTATTAAATATTATTATAAAAATGAAAATACATAAAATATTATTAGAAGTAGTAGTAGTATAAAATATCAGTGTTATCCTGTGTTTTGTTCCTTTTTAATATTTTATTGTTAATAATAATAACAATGACAATACATTAACTCAATCATAGTAATCCCTTGATTGATCTTTGGCAGTGAGAAAATCAAACAAATAAAATGTTATGATATAATAATAATTCTAAATTATCTTTATTATTATTACTAGTCACTGTCTGGTCATGTGATCTCAACATAGCAGCATCCATTTATTGGTGAGCCAATATGTTAGTGTAAAAATTGATAATTAGCTAAACAATTACAGTGCACCATTAACCTTTTCAGAAAAAAAAGAAAAAAGAAAAAAAAACTTCAGCTTAAAAAGCAACAACAAAAGTTCTAAAACTCTCCTAACAATAGCAGATTCTCGGAAGAGTGCAGCTATCAGAGATGGCATGGATGATTGAACTAAGAACATCTACTGCATGTAAAGTCAATACCAGGGTTGACACTGGCTTCAATGTCTGACTGCATTAAAGCAGACATTGTGAGCTTTCTGCATGAATGCATGGGCTAGTGATCTAATTCCTCTTGCTGTGCAGCACATTGGGAAAAACTGGGGTGGACATGGTGTGTGTGTGTGTGTGCGTGTGTGTGTGTGTGTGTGTGTGTGTGTGTGTGTGTGTGTGTGTGTGTGTGTGTGTGTGTGTGTGTGTGTGGGTGGTGGGAGGGGGTGATTATAAAGTGGAGTTTGAAGCAAAAGGGGTCGAAGGAGCCTTTCGGCTAATTATAAAGCGCAAGCTTAATTGGAAACCAAAGCAGTTATTTCCTATCATAAGCCCAAGAACATGTTGTTATCTTTTTTATCTGCTCCATTTATGCAGATAGTTTATAATGAGACCCCATTACAATTATGCACAAACCGAGAACAAAGGCTGACTTGCGCCAAAAGTACAGGACTTTTAAATTAAAATATCTTGTTTAGGTTTGAGCAACACTATCATGCTAACTCAGAGACCTTAGCCTGAGATGCTTCGTGAGATGCCTTAAAGGGAAAGTTCACCCAAAAACAAAATCTTTTTCTCACACTCATGTCGTTCCTGCATGGCTTCTGCGGAAGTCAAGCTGAGGTAGAGGTTCAAAAATACAGGAAAATTAAATTTACACCTTTCATTGGCAATAAAGACTTCAGGGTGAACGTTCTATATTTAAAAGGCATTAACGCAGACAAGGCCGGTTGGGTCATGCAGGAAGGCTGTTTGCAGGCTGCATACTGGCTGTAGGGAAGCTTTAGGCACACCACTCCTTCCAATCTCTGGAGAAAAAGCAGCGCCACTGAGCAAAAAAAAAAAAAAAAAGCTTTGATGGGGACGGGATTGCAAGGGGCGAGGGAGGGTTCAAAAGAAGCACAGCATTAAAGAGAGAGAGTGGGCACTCGAGCGAGTAAATCTTGGGAGTATTTTTGTCATATGGATGAACAGATTAGTACGGGCAAAGCAGTCATTAAATAGCCTGAAGGATGTGTGTTCAGGTAAGAAGACGCTTCGGTGTTGAACAGAATGATTTGCTCCTGATTTGCATCCGTCGTTAATTGTATTGCGATGCACTGAGGTGGGGAACAATCGAGGAAGGCGATGCTTTTCAACAGGATGAGTTTGTTTTCACATGCAGCACGCGCACGCTTTTGTACGCTGTCAAACGTTGGAATTACATGCAAGCTGAACCTATTTTCCCCATTTAGTCGGCTGACAATGCACAAGGATGGGAAAGCAATTATTTGTTTTTCCTCTGAAAGTCAAATTTGATAAAAGAAATGCATTTACAATCATCCAAACTGCTGAAGCAGTTGACTGTGTTCCATAATGGCAGGTAGGCTGTCTGTCTGAAGCCCATGGACAGATTTCTTCACTGGAACAAACTCAATTGAATCCAATGCATAAAATGCTAAATCTACGCCAATTTAAAACAACACAATTGAATTCTCATCTCCTTTCAACAATCCCCTTTGGCGAGCACAATTACGTAAGTGTTAAAGACAAGGACCAAATGGCTGAACCAGTTTCAGAACCTTGGACAGCAACACTGACAGCCTGAGGACATGGGAACTAGCAATGGCAAACAGACAATATGTGCAAGTGTAATAGCCTGTACTAATATTTGATTTGAAATCCAACAAAATAGGACAATTTTTCAAATGATTAATCCCCATATACAATAACATAATTGTACAAATGATCAAATAAATAATCAAATAAGTATAAATAATAATATCAATTTATTTTATTAATAAATTAAATATGAATATAAACAATAATAATTATTATAATTATAAAGTACTGTTATTATAATTATGGCTTCTTTTATTGTATAATTTACTACATATTTACTACATATAAATAATTATTATTATAAATATTAATAACAGTTATTGTTGTTAATAATAATAATACTGCCATTAATAATAATAACAAAAATATACTAAAGTGGTACTACACAAACTTGTTAAAGCCTATTACTAGCACCCATAATCCTGTCAAAAACTTCATATTGAGCTATTTTGCAAACCAAAAACACCTACCTACACATGATAACAAAAAGAAGAAAAAAAAAAGAAAGAAACTCCATGAGGAGAACAAAGACAAACAAATCAAAAAGAGGAAAGGTTCCCTTGTTAAACATGTGGCCTTGACGTATGGTAGTGCGTGGGTATGTGCAGCTAAAAGCGGCGCTTTAAAACAGGATTTGTAATCTTCAGGCTGTTGCTCCCAGAGCTACTGACTGCTGACAACTCACTTCTGACTTACCAATCCTGTGGGTGGTGGTCTCACTAAAACCCTGTAATTCCTCATTTCAGAATAGTGCATAGCTTCTATCTGAGTAAAAAACTTCTCATTCTCTTGCACATCGATTAGTTCTCAACAGCCTTACTAAATCAAATATACAAGGAGCTGTGGACGAGCTAATGCAACATTTTGTCAACTTAATTCCATTGCATGTAATCAATTTAAATTTGTAAAATGGACGTTTACTTAAAACATTTGCAATGGGAATACAAGATTTCTTTATTCATACCCAGACCAATAAATATCAGAAATGTATGCAATTATGATTTTAATCTAACATCCATCATGCAGTTTTTTATTATCATTATTATAAATTATTATGCTACTAAATTAAATTGTCTAAAATCATAAACTATCAACAGCCAATGTTTGGTTAAAAAATATGTTAAATGATTTATATATATATATATATTAATCATTAAGAATAATATGAGCTTTTTGTAAAGGAAAAGACTGTCTTATTTGCAGCTCTCTCACTTTGAAATGTGTTTCCAACTCCGCCCTTACTTAAAACACCGCACAAAGATTCATGGAGCACTTGTCTATTTTTAGCCCAGGCTAAGCCATTTAAATCTGTGCCATGATCTTAATTCGATACCTGAACTTAATTAAACTCATCCCCAGGACCAAAGGGGCTTGAATGTAGCCAATTAGTCTCATAGTGCAAATGACGACAGACTGCTTCATTTATTCTTGTGTAACTTCTCGGTAATGAATAATGCACGGTCTGTTTTCAGATGTGTTCCCTCACAGATAAGAATGAGGAGATCTAGCAGAGATGGCTTTTTGTTCATTTTGGATTATGTAATCATTAAATGTACGATTATGACACAACATCTTTTGAGAAGTAGTATGTTTGGTTTTTTTAATCATCATTTACTCACCCTCATACAAACTGACTTTTTTTGTCTTCATTGACCATAAAAGGAAAAGGGAGAAGGAGCTTTTGGAGTCTGACAGCTGCTGATTGGACAAATCATTTTCACAGACTGAGATTATGCTTTGTGTTTTATTACCTTGGCATCAAATCATAGAAAACTAGTCACAGCTATTGGGTGTTTCTAACTGCGCAGCGCTTCTGTGCTGTACGTCACACGCATCACACACATGACCAGCGTTGGCCAATAGTGAGCCTACGTGTGACGTACAACACAGAAGCTTTGCGCAGTTCCACTACGTGAAATCTCAAGGCCCACAGGGAAGGAAATGAGTAGTTGAATAAAGTCGTTCTTTTTGTTTGTTTTTTTGCGCACAAAAAGTATTCTCGTCGCTTGATAAACTTAAGATTGAGCCACTGTACTCACTCGGACTATTTTAAACATGTCTTT
Source organism: Meda fulgida (assembly GCA_030578275.1). NCBI lineage: Eukaryota > Metazoa > Chordata > Actinopteri > Cypriniformes > Leuciscidae > Meda > Meda fulgida. Next base: position 8,431,227 of record CM060637.1, on the reverse strand, counting down.
CATAACTTTCGATCCCTTAAGAAGCCTATGGAGGAGTGATCCAGCTCTCAGATTTAATCAAAAATATCTTAATTTGTGTTCCGAAGATGAACGAAAGTCTTACGGGGTTGGAACAACATGAGGGTGAGTAATTACTGACAGAATTTTCATTTTTGGGTGAACTAACCCTTTAAAGACTTATTTTGAAATCCCGGAGAAATTAATGGAAAAAATACTTCCGGAACCAGCACCGCTGAATAAATAGGTGGGCAATGTAGTACTCTATAGACGTTTGCCCAACTATAACGACTTCCGCTTCTGAGAACAACGGAATTGTGAGAAGAGTCCTTTCACTTTCACTGTATGAAAGTTCAGAGCAATCTGAGGGCGAGTAAATTGATAATTATAACAAGCATTTATTTATTTCAAGACATTACTGTGTGTATTGTCTATTTGATTGTTCATTAGTTGATTAATGATGGATCATAAATCAAAAATGTAATTCTAAGCACAATTAGCCCCAACAATAAATGAGCCCTACACTTCAGAAATGATTGTTAAAATTCCACAGAAATATATACAGTCCTATTTTATACCTACACTTGAACTGCCAAAGTGATAAAGCATTTCATATGCTGCACACCTTGTGTTGTTTTCCCTAATGGGATACAATCTGGTCGCTATCACATTATAATGAGGGACATCTCTAGCGTGATGCACTAACAGACCCTGTCCTCCCTGACAGCAAATACTGTTTTCGAAGAGGAAAAAAAGAAGCATGGCATATTTCTGTATAGCTAATTTCCTTCACTAACACACTGTGGGATAAATAGCAATATGTTCTGCAATAAAACTGGATATAGACAAACAATAACATCATAAAAGAGCATACATTTCCAAATAGAAGTATAACACATAGCCTACATAAATAGTAGGTAAACCACTTACATCAGCTTCGCCTAGCAAAAGATGAACACTGCAACGCTATTACACAGTAATAATACTTAAAGCCTCTGAGGTAATTTTCACTACAAACTGAAACAAGATGGTGCCGTTGAGTTTAAAGGCCGCCGCCTAGTCTACCATTTGTCCGAGAGAGCGAGAGTCCGAAGTGTAATATGCAAGGGGGTAATCTATCAGCCGGAAGTTGAAGCCTCGCGGGAGCCGCCATTGTAGCAGAACTTCACCTGCGGTTAGCATTCCATTGACTCCCATTCATTTTGGCGTCACTTTGACAGCGAATAACTTTACATCTGAGGCGTCATTTGTCCATTATTTATTTCTAAAGAAACACGACAATGTATAAAAGGCTCCATTACTTTGTATCTTACGTTATGGCCCCGTAGAAGCCGTTTTTGTACAATAGAGACATTACCGTAGAGACAGGAGGAGAAGCTCGCAGGCAATCTTTTACTGTCTATGAGGCAATCGGGGGGAAATTGAGGCATAAAGTCAAGGGAGAAGCCCATAGATAGAGAGTCCATAAAAGCAACGGGACAAAATATTTTAACAACGTTTTTGAGGAACTAGGTGATTCAGATTTGTCTTGACACAGCTACTAGAAGATTTACAACTGTCACTGTCGTCACAGTCAGTTTGAGCCTGCAGTCGCTCGGCCATCAGACAGGAAGTGCAATAATCGGGCTTCAGTCTTCTCCGTTGAAATCAATGGGGTCGCTGTGTCCATTTCTTTTACTGTCTATGGTAATATGAGAGAAGAAAGTACCGCCGGCCGATTTCAGTTTGGTCACGTTTGCTGTTGTTTCGTCGAATTTTCGCGGGAGAAATCCAACCATACACATCGGAAACAGGTCATGCGTATGAAATTAACTTCTATGCCAGCTGTGCTTCATATATAGCTACAATAACTTCCTTTACCCTTCAGAGCGGATTGGTCTCGCGTTTACATTTTTACGACGCCAAAAATGTAAAAATATCAGTCGGCTAAATGGCACAATTGACCGTTCGCAAAGACCCGCCCACTTGTTGCTATGTCTGACAAGCCATGGCGTTCTCACCACGTTTCTCAAGCAGTGAAAAAAACAACGCGGTGCGAAGAGAAGGCTGACAGGTGGATTGCGGCTCCTAAGCGCGGATTTCTAGTGCATTTACTTGAACTTCTGAGGAAATATCTTTGGTTTAATCCATTTGAGAAATTGAGAGGCGGACAAAATAAGATTTCAAAATGGATTGAATATATGAATAAAGCTCTTTACGAACTTGACGTACGATGTCGCGCTGACTGACATGTATGCGCATGAATCACTCGCACAAGGTCAGAGCAATATTGTTAAAGTGACTGCATGATAATACATTTTTAACTACCAGAATAATAATGCATCACGATACATATAGTCTCACTTTTAGTTACGTCTTTTAACTATTATAGTATTTCAAAGGGCAAAAACATGAACTTTAACTATTGCCTTTACTTCAATCAGCTGTCACTTTAGCGCGAGGCCAGTAGCATATAGTATTAGCACCTCAGCTCCACCCACGTCCCGCCTCTTTGCCCATTTTTGGTTATCCGGGAGTGACGCGCTGCCAAGATGGCGACGATCGGCTACGCCTAGTTTAGGCTTCAAAAACGGTCTTCAGAAACCTACGGGTGACGTCACGCACACTACGTCCATTCTTTTTGTCTATGGCTGACAGACAGGACAGAGCAGGTTACTTTTGATATGAAACAAAGTCTCAACTTTCACAATTTTTAAAGAAATTTAAACAAATAGCCTACCGTGTTGTGGCTCTTTAATGTGTCGTGACTGATCATTGTAGCGCCTCAGTTAAAGCTGCTTGTGAACCGATCATAATATTTCCATCAAATCAACATGAATAAACCCATCAGAAGGAATGTTGTTTCAACCGTGGAAAGACGGCAGTAGGCTACACCGTTTTCAGTTCAAAACCACCGACGAAAATCTCTCCTGACTGCTTTGTCGGACACGGTTGGCGGATTATGATTGGTCAGATCGCCTGTCAATCAAACTCCCTGCGAAGGGTGAATTGCAATTGACCAATCAGACCCGAGTATATTAGAGAGCTGTGAAATAGTAACAACAGAATTTGTTTATATATATATATATATATATATATAGATAGATAGATAGATAGATATCACAAGCTAGAATCGTTGCCTAACATGATCATTGTATCTTCTTAATTGAACATTTACATAACGCATTTTATCACATATTACAGCTCATCTCTGACTGATAGAATACTCCCTGGTAACATTCAAACATGCATTTTCTGTGAAGCTGTTTTGGCAATCTGTATTGTTACATTATTATGAAAAGCGATATATTTATGAACTTGAATTGAAAAAATAATAGTTTTAAAATTAATATACTGTAGGCCTAAATCATAAACTGTGTAAACTTTTTCTGTTTGCTTTAATGACAACACAAACATGTAGAGTTCATGTAATCTCAAGTAGTGTCAAATTTGAAGATCATGTTATCCAGAATGATCTAAAGTGCTTTAATAAAAAGAACCGCAAGATCAATGTCACTAAATTGATTACGTGATTAGTGACAGAATATTAAATATATCTAACTCATTGTATGTTTCTTTGCTATTAATGTCTCAACGTTTGCTTGATGTTCTGTCATCTAATTACCTTTCGACCTACCCTGAGAAACAGGGAGTGGAAACTCATATGCATGCCATTTTTCCATTGCAGAATCCTGGGACAGTGCCAAGTGACTTGGACAAACCCTGTGATGGGCTGTTGCTCTTCCTATTGCCACGATAGTGCTGTGCTGAAGCATGGATGGTCTCAGGATGGATGACCACAGGAGCTGGCAAGCAGGTGAAATTAGAGTCTATGATGCCTCTCTACAGAGAACCCAAAAATAAAGCCTTGGAGGAAGCTGACCCTCAGGAGCCACTACTGCGCATCCACCCACGTACAATGAATGTGGTGTTATTAGACACCGGGCAGCCCTTAAACACAGACGAGAGCTGCAGGATGTGTGAACCGGGGGGTTCATGCAGTCTGTGGCCTTTTTAAAGTGAAATATAATAAGCTGGCAGCATATATCCAGTGTACATTGTGTGGGGGTTTCTATCTATTTATCTTTTCCTGTTTATGTCTGAAAATTATGCGGGCTGAACAACTGATTGGATGCATAACATGAACTCTTTTCTGTAAAGGTATGTACTGTGGCGGTACCATAGTACAGTTTTGGTAAAACTATGGTGCTTTGAAATATACAATGGTACTGAAATTCATGTCCCATGTATGTATTTAAAAGAATACCATGGTAATACCAGTGTACATGTCCAAAAAGGAACTTTTCATGTGTTATAATGTTTGGCATTATTGTTTTGCTATATAAAAATTGGCACCTACATATATATACCTATTTATATGGTCCACAAAAAAAAATTGTAAGCCTTTCTTTAAAATTGACAAATTTCAATTGTATGATAAAATTTCATCAAATTGAATTGAATGCTCCTAACATAATTATTCATATTAGGAGTTAAGAATTTTAAATGAGTACAAAAATAAAGCTTAATTAAACATTTTAATGGAACAAGGGTATAGACCATTTAGTTTATGTGATTTGTATTCATAAATGTAAACATGTTCATTTGTTTTAATGTTTGAATACGAATCAGAAGATTTATATAAAATGTTTTATTAAGCTCTAAATTGAATTCATAATATCAATAATATATAAGAATTATTCAATTCGATTTAATGGAATTTTACAATTGAAACTTGTGAATCTTTAAAAAAATAATAAAACCATGGGACAAACTATCATGGATTTTTTTTTTTTTTCATTTTTTGTATTGTATACGCATAGGACAGTTTGTTTGCCATATTCATATACCATGGTATTTAAATTATACTTACAGGTACTTCCAAAGGGAAAACACTAAGTTTTAGTCAAATTTAACTGTAACAGTACATCATTATGGTACTTAATAGTTTTTTTTTTTTACCATGGTGCATAATATCATGGTACCATTTAATTACCATATTCATAAATCACGTTATTTATTATTTATTTATTCTAAGGCACCATGGTTTTGCTATCAGTGTTAACTAAAACTAATAGAAATATTTTTTGCTCATTGTAATAAAGCTGAAAAAAAATATATATATATATACACACATACACACACGGCCACATTTCTAATTTTCATTTAAGTTGAAGTACTAAAATTACTAAAACTAAAAACGAACTAAAAATAAACTAATGCTAAATAGAAATATTAATAAAGCACATAACTAAATGACAAAAAATAACTAAATATAATAACTAAGTATAATATAACATCATGGTAGTATTAAAAAAAATTAATCTTATTAACCTGCTTGTAATGCCACAAAATAAGGAGAGTAAAATGAGGACATTTTCAAGTTGGGACCTTAAAAGACACCCCTCTGTTGGGTGGTGGGTCGCCGCCGTATGGCCAAACTCGTGACTGAATCTTTCCTTTTCTAATCGAAGGGAACAAAGGATAGTATATCCATGTGGAAGACTGCCTTCTGCCCGACAGTGACACAGATCGATACATCGTAAATTATAAATAAGGGGAAAATAGGGTAAATAAACCCAGTAAATAAATGTGTGATTGTCTTGTCTCCCCCTCCTCCCGTTCTCTCACCTAATGGATCGTGGATTGTGCATCGGTCTGGTATGTAGTTTTCCACTGTTGCCATGGCGACTGGCCAGCCAGCCCCGGAGGCGAGAGGTGACTGTGAGCTACAACTCAATTCAGCTCACAAACACATGCACACACAACTCAGAAACAGGCCTTAGAGCGAAGACACACACACATAGACAAAATATATATACACATGCATGCAACAAACAGCTCGTTTAACCCCAAAGGGCCGATTTACAATAGAAGTATTACTTCAAAAGGGTATGTTTCAGCTACAGGCAATTTTATTGGCCCCTTTACAATTGTAAATTAATGTATTGACCCTCTTGGCCGGACAATGCGCCGCTATTATATGAAAAACATGTATCACCGTAAGTTTGTGTGCTATCTGGAGGCACCAGGGCAGTGTGATTGCTTTCCTTTTTCTTTCCCCCTCAAACACCACCACAATATTCAGTCTGTGCGCCGTATAGTGCCACGCTGACATCTTAATGATTATCCCCAGGAGGTTTTTGGTGTTCATCATGGTTCTCCATAATGGATAAGTTCGCCGTGGCACGCCGCTCAGCGCAGTTCACGACCAGAAGCCACAGTAGGCTGTGAAGTTTTTTTCCCCCCTCAGACAAAGACAAAGAAAAACAGTTCGACCAATGCGCTATTCATTTTTATCTAACTTTGGGCGGCAGACTTTCCTTAACGAGAGTGGACAACATGGCGAGCGGCTTTCAAAGATGTTGATCGGCTCGTCACACGGAGTGGTTGGACTCTAAATTGCCTCCCCGACGCGCCACAGGCGTATTGGCCCCAGCTGTGAGGCATCCGCGCTTATGCTCCGAGGAGGAGATCTCTAGATGCCGAGGCCCACTCCCCTGCCAGCAGCGAGGCGAACAAATGACATTTGTGTCACTTGATGTCTCCTCGCAACACGCAGTTAGAGTTTGATCAGAATTTAAATATGTTTAGCCTACGTTCCTCTAAACTTAAGTCTAACTTCATTTCTGCAATTCTACATTTTGTATTCTAGCAGGAATGACAGCTGCACAGTGCTGACTCGATGTATTTCAGCACTGGACAGCGACTACACGTCAGGGACTGTCTAGAAGTGGTGCACATTTTACTTACTGTTGACAGGATGGTTCACCTACAAAATTAATATTCTATTATCATTTACTCACCCTCGTGTCGTGTTCCAAACCTGTATAACTTTCTTTCATCTGTAGAACACAAAAGAAGAAATTTTAACTGTTTTTGTCCATACAATTAAAGTCAATAGGGTCAAAACAACATTGAAGCCCACTGACTTTTATTATATGCACAAAAAAAATCTTCTTTTGTGTGACATACAATTTTAATTTTGATGGTTTTGATTCAATTCCAGTACTGGACAGCAGAGCAATTAGAAAAGCAATGTTACTAAATGTAAACTTTAAATGCAGGGCTTGTAGCCTTGTTTGAAAGTTTTAGTTTTTTTATTAAAAAGTTTCGAATTTTAAGGTTTACACATCCTTATAGACCGAGAAAATGATAGATTGTTAGATAGATAGAATGAAATAACTTTAGAAAGATCGATATAACGTTAAATAGAATGAAAGAATGATAAAATGAGATAAAATGATAGCAATACCACCAGTAGAATGATAGAAAAAAGAAAGATAGAAAGAGCAATAGAAAGAACAAAAGATAAAACCAATGATAAAAAGAAAAATAGAAAGAATGAAAGAAAGGATGATTAAACATTAGAATAAAAGAATGACAGAATGTTAGATTAATACAAAGAATGTTAGATAAAAAGCAACAGAAATAACGAAAGAACAACAGAAAGAACAGAAATGACGACAGAATGCAAAAACGACAGAAAGAATGAAGGAACGACAGAAAGAAAGACAGAAAAATTAAGATAGATAGGTAGGTACGTAGGTACGTAGGTAGGTAGGTAGGTAGGTAGGTAGGTAGGTAGGTAGGTAGGATAGATAGATAGATAGATAGATAGATAGATAGATAGATAGATAGATAGATAGATAGATAGATAGATAGATAGATAGATAGATAGATAGATAGATAGATAGAACGACAGATAGAAATACAGACAGATATACATAAAAATTACTATATCTCTAAACATATAAATTTAGAAGAGCACCATGCATGTTTCCAAGCTGCACTCGTCCCTGAGTCAATAATCAATTTCAGCACCGGACAGCGACCTGCAGACCCTTCAGTTTCCAGCAAAGGCCTTAACTACATAAAACAATTGGATTTAAACTTCCTTTCCAGGAGAACAGAGACATCTAGTCACACTTTACACACTTCCATATGGCATATGTTCTAAACCGGCTCAACATGATGGACAAGAACTCAGTTCTCGAGGGAACGAGGTCTTAAAAATATTCTCACATTATATTAATCAACAGGCATCCACAAAACTGTGCAGCCCGACCAGGAATATCCCTTTAAATCCGGATAAGCGTTCAATGCAAATGACCTCGACCCTACCACCTACGATGCGCTTTCCCCATGTGCCCATGTTCAGAGTCACGACCTCACATGCTCCACGCGTGAGTGTTGGCGGCCTCGCTTCCCTAATCTAACCTCAGGGAATCAAGGACAGTCCCTTATCACGACTCCTGTCAATCAAACGTAATGACACAACCCACAGCGAATCGGACGGGGGCTTCGTATGCAGTGCCCTACCTTCTGCGTCCAGGGCAGATCTGCCTTTCAAATGAGCAAGGGAGAGAGATAGAGATATAATGAGAGAGAGGAGGGGTTTCTCTCTGGTTTTAACGTGAACTTCTGCTCTCACAACCCGCTGAAAGTATGGCTTCAAGCTGTCGACATGACCTGATGTCCTCGCCTCCTCCTGATTTCTCTCTCCTTCCTCTTAGTCGTTCCCTCTAGCTAGTGCTAATCTCCCACTCCTTATTGCTCGATCCGTCTTCGCTGGATCCATTGCCTCAGAGACCCCGCTTCTTTTTGTTTGTCATTCTTTATCTCTCTAATTCTAAACAATCTTTCTAGCTCCGCAGCACCGGGCGTCTTTCATTCCCTCTTCGTCGTGATCGGAAGAGGCCACGTGTCGGAAACAATTAGGACCGGAAAAGTGTCATAAAAATGTTGGCATCTCAGTGATAACATGTAATGAGTTATTCTATATGACAGTTTCTGCTGAAAATTCAATGGGAAAAAGTGGTTTATATTTTAAATAACCATGTGATAACGAACAATTATGTAACTCATTTCCCTTATTTTTACATTTAGATTTCCTTTGCCGTCAACTAGTTCATCTTTAAAAACAGTAATTTAAAGGGATAGTTTACCCAAAAATGAAAATTCTGTCTTCATTTACTCACCCTCAAGTTGTTCTAAACCTGTATGAGTTTCTTTGTTCTGCTGAACTCAAAGGAAGATATTTTGAAGAATGTTGGTAACCAATAAGTATTTGGGCACCATTGACTTCCATAGTATTTATTTTCCATACTATGGAAGTTAATGTAGCCCCACAACTATCACTTACCAGCTTTTACAAGACAAGTAAAAGAACTCACAAGAATAAATCGTGAAAATATCTTGGGCTTGTGTTCACCATGGCATTTAACCAAAAAAAAAACATTGACTTCGGGACAGTGGAACAGGAATTGGTAAAATGCACGTTTCCCGGTTTTGGCCTACAAAAATAAGTCATCCCCGTATCACTCTATAGCTGTGTGGATATCTACCTCAATATAAACTGACACATTTCAACAGTCACACAGCATGTAACTTCATACCCAAACCTAACCCCAAAACAATGAACACTTTTTCTATTCCAGTATCCCGGCTCCAGCCTCCAAAAGCCTTCAGAAACCACTGGCCACTATTTGTCTTTCCCACATCCTCCCCACCTTTTCGCTCTTTCAAAGAGCTTGCTGGGCCGCACCTGCGCTCACAAATCAGCTAAGGGGACAGGAAGACAGATTGGCAGGCGGGAGATGTGGGTCTTCACTGGGGCCCTCGTTCAGCCCTCATTCCTCCTGTCCTGAAGCCAGACTCCTTCAGACAAGACCCCAGAGAGAGAGCACTGTGCCGTAAGTACAACCACTACAACTCCGGTTCGTGTATACACACGCACACACACAAACACACGCGTTACGCACGGCTAACCCAGATTACAACGTCACATGACTCAATCCCACAGATGGCTGCTCCCCGGTCCAGCTACAACCTGAAATAGACTAAAAAAATAATTTGCATCAAAACACATTAATATTTCTCTCCTTTTTTCCCCCAACTCAATACAGCCAACAAAAAAAAGTACTTGTGCCACAAGAGCGCCTAACTAATAGCCCGTTTTGGAAGATTATTTTGTTTTCAAGGCATTTTACCATAACTAAGAGGGTCATATTTGTAATGGAAGACAGAAATTGGCAACAGTCCCGCATATCTGGAGAACATTTAGGGCTCGAACAGGCAGCAGAACTCCACTTCAATCTGAAGCGTAAATTATGCTTAAGAGTGAAACAGAAGGTAAGAACAAGAAATTCCAGGCAAAAAGTTGTGGTAACGGGACTGTTCTCCAATCTTAGTTAATTAAGAAAAGCCTTGTCGGCAGTGCAGATTAGGAAGCCATTAGCTTGTTTATGTGCTGTTTGTGTTGTTCCTTCTCACAGGAATGTGCCAAAGTGCACTGCCAGCTTTTCACTAAATACTTTAAAAAGAGCAAATGGCTCATGAGAGGGTGAGGTTTGGCTAAACATCTGGCAAAAGTAGTACAGGGAAAAAGAAAAGAAAAGAAAAGAAAAACTTATTACCATGGCCCTTTTTTGTTAGTATACCTTAATATACCATGGTATTTACAGGGTACTCCAAAGTACTTCAAGGAATTATGGAAGCTGCAAATGCTTTGGTAAATAAAAATCATAAGTATGAGATAAAAGTTGAAATTATGAGTTAAGTCAAAATTTACATGACAAAATGTAGAAATTGGTATACAAAATATAAAATTGACAAAATCAAATTATGACAAAAAATCAAAACTATGAGATTAAAAAGTCATAATTACAAAATAAAAAAACAATTATGGTGAAGAAAGAAAGAAAGAAAGAAAGAAAGAAAGAAAGAAAGAAAGAAAGAAAGAAAGAAAGAAAGAAAGAAAGAAAGAAAGAAAGAAAGAAAGAAAGAAAGAAAGAAAGAAAGAAAGAAAGAAAGAAAGAAAGAAAGAAAGAAAGAAAGAAAGATGTTAATCCAGCTTTTTCTCTTGTTTCAGGGTTGTGGGGAGTGAAATCCCTGAGGATCACTTTAATGCAATGGCTTTTTACTATGTACATTACAGCCCTGTGCCATTACACACACACACACACACACACACACACACACACCATGTAACGCTGCAGTCATATGTCTGCATCTCTCCTCCATTGTGGTAAAGCCATAACAGCGGAAGCGGCCCTATAAAACTTCATGAAGTGAGAAGCACAGTCTCGTGTGCAGCTCCGCTGTGATTTCTCATATGACAGCACTGGAGACTTTCTATTCATCACACACTGCTAGCCATGTAACTGCATTACCACAAACCCCGGACACAAATATCCACCGCAATCCACACGCTCACTTCATTGTCAAGTCAATGAATCAGCGGATTTGAGAGAGAAACAGACAAATAGAGAAAGACAAGCAGAAAGTGGGAAACATGCTCAAATTTTCCAAAATCCAAAAGGCAAACAAATGTTGAAAATGATATTAGAGATTATCAGAGAAATGTAGAATCACTGTTTGCCTTGTAGATAAAAATCAACGACTAAACAAAGGCGATTTGCTGTGCTGTTGTTTGTGCATTGCTGCTTTAAATCCATTTTCAATGCGGTTACATAATATTCAACAAAAACTGCTGTATTTCTATTCTGAACACGTTGCTTATGACTTTGTGTCCCCTGAAAATGATTTTATAGAATATATATATATTTGTTTTATAGTCAGTAATATCTCTAACAGTTAATTAAAAAGTAATAAAATAAATATAAAATAAAAAATAACAATACAAATATTAAATAATTTATCAAATATAATCATTTAAAAAATACCGTGGGATACAAAAAAATCTATTAAAATGCAATTATAAAAATAATATAAAATAGTAAAATATAAATAAATATAATAAACTGTATTAAAATAATAATAGAATTTAAAAATATAAAATTTAAATGCATTATTTATTTATTTATTTATTTATTTACTTTTAGACAGTAGTATATATATTAATGTTAATTACTATATAAAAACTATGAATTAAACTAATAATAACAACAACAACAAAAATTAATAAATAAATAAAAGAAATGTAAAAAATATAGTAGAGTCCAAAAGCATTGCAACTATTAATAAATGTAAAGTAAATTACATAAATAAAAAAAACGTATAGTAATTCTAAAAATAATAATAATTGAATTACAATTGTATAATATTTGTAAAGTATATTTAATTGTTTTATTAAATTCGTAAAAGGGCTTATATTAACAATCATCTGAGTTTGCTTTAATGCCAGCAGAACTGATCAGTGATCTAGAAATAGTGCAGAATATGAAAGATTTATTATTCACTGTACATAATAACTTTTCTTTGTTGCAAACTTCCTAAAACTTCCAGATATAAATAGATTTCAGGCCCCACTGTATTTATGATAGTCATGCCCATCACGCTTCATTAATTTGATTTGATATGAGCGGCTGTCAGCATCCTATCAGAGCGTTTATTCTGAGAAAAACATAAAGCTTTGTCAGCACACACAGTGTTCACACTCAGGGTGACACCTTCTGCGTTCCTTACATATTCCATGTCCATCAAAAGCTAAAAATACAGCCTTGTTAGTTTACAAGAGTTAGTAATCACATTATTGCTGCTTTGCCATTATAACAAGACTTCATCAGTTACGGATCCCAAAAAGGGATAGAGACCATTTTGGGTTTCCCAAAAAATCATCTCACTGAACAGTTCTTAAAAAGAACCATTCTTTCTAAGTGTGAAGAACACTTTAAAAATCGAAAGAACCTTTTTCCACTATAAAGAACATGGACGCCAATAAAGAACCTTAAATACTTGTGTTTGTTTAATGGCTACTTCTGGTTAACAAAATTCTTCAAAATATCCTCTTTTTAGCTCAATAGAAGAAAGAAACAGGTTTGGAACAACATAAGAATGAGTAAATAAGGTTCTTCTATAGCACTTTTGGAACCTTTCTTTTTAACAATGTGTTCTTTTCCTGGCAAAAACAAAATTGGCCTGTTCACAAGTCTTCCACAGACGGGGTGTGATAACAAGCAATGAATCTGGGTGTAAAACACACACCTTAAATTACACCGGATTTGCCGTGACTCCAGAGGAGCAGGTGAATTTGCAATTCCAGCAGGGGTAAGGAGCCCCGCGGACAGCATGAGCTCATACACACACAGAAACATGGTGAAGCCGCTTTTTAAATTGCACAGCAGGGTTGAGAAATATGTTGTGTGTGTGTCAATACAAACCGTTTTCTTCATCTTTTGACTGTAAACACTGTAGACACGTAGACGTATACACTGCCATTCTGCAATTAAGAGGAATATAAAACACTTCGTATTTTTTGTGCGAGTTGTGCCTGGAAGGTGCACCATAAATATCTTAACATATTTGTCCATCTAGATCTTTTAATACATTTCGAATCTTCACTGTAACCTTGTTTGCAACTTATGTCTGGGAATTAAAAGTAATATAGATAGATTCTAAAAATGGTTAGCTGCTATAATGCAACAAATTCAATTTGCAGTTATGAATCATCTTTTTCACCAGCTGCTTGGAAACGGAGGTGTACTTTATATAAATACACTTAAAATACTGCTGGGATAAATTCCTTCTTGTTAGCATTTTACATCAATATGTAGAGTGACCTCACTTAAATTTTCATAAAATTAAATATTAATTAATATTGGTACATTTGATTCATGTTAGTCCCACATCCTTTAGTCATTAGTTTATATAATGTGGATATGTATACTGTATTATTATTGCCATCATTAATAATAAATTATGTATTATTACTATTATTATTACTATATATATATATATATATATATATATATATATATGTTTATATAAAATGAAAGGCAGGGTTGAGAGAGGTGAAACATTATTAAATTAAATTAAAAAAAATATATAAATATATATATATATATATTATTGTTATTATTATTGTTGTTGTTGTAATTATTAATAATATATTATTAAACTTGATGAAATAAAAAATTATGTTTAACAGCAGAAGTCTATTTTAAAGTATATTTTGGTTGTATAATAAAGAAAAAAAAACTTTTGAAAACCACTGTAGGGATTTTGGTAGTTAACCATACACAATCTAAAATTGTGGTGATTTAAATTGTGGTACTGAAAAAAAACTCAGTAATTGTTTTATTTTTAATAATGAGTAATAAAGCAATTGATTAATTGGTTTTATTTAGAGCAATGGCATAGCAAATTTATCCAACCCCTTTTTTTAAACATTTCCATCACCCCCTATTTCTTTCTGGTCAGTAAATTTTAAGTTTTAAAAGTTTTGTTTTGTTTGGTTGCAAACCTGTAAACAGTAATCGTTCTACCTATTCACTTGGCTCACTTGCCAAATCAATTGGCCGAATGTTACATCACCTAACTAAAATTGATGAAGATAAGGTTAATAATATGTCTCCACACATTTCAGTCCATTTCTATACCCGTTTTTAAGTACTAACTTAAAATGTCCACCCAGACTCTGACCAGCCACGTACACAAACAAAATCAACTATCCATCCCACTATTCACAAACATACACAGATCACTGCCGTTAGCCCTAGATGATCTTGACAAGCTGCCATGTATACATGGTGATGTTATCACCACATCTCACACATTGCGAAGCTGATGTTCCTCAGAGGTCACTGATGGGTAAGCGCACTATTGAGGCAGACAGCTGTCAGAACGCCTTCCTCGCCTTCGCCCAACTTTCTCCTCTGTCCTCCGACAGACACGGCCACTCCTATAACGGGGCTCACATGTGGCCTCCCTGTCATTGCGATTCTTAGCAGTACGTTGAACATGAAGGCTCTGTGAAATCCCAGCTGGAATTAAACTGGGAGGATCTATGTCGTTTGATCAATCTTGGCAGTTGCTACATGTGAGATGTGCTCTGGGAATGCTCGATATACAGAAAAACACAGGCATTTACTCAGTTACCTATTGTTTCTCATGTACAACTGCTAGCTGAGCACAATTTAGCCCCCTACGATATTTTGTGACAATACAATGCACAATTTATCGGCAGTGTTGGGGAGAAGCTAACTACAAGTAGTGATGCTACTAACTTAACTACAATTTTCAGTAGCTTAACAGTAGCTCAGTTGCTTTTAAAACAGTGTAGCTTTTCCAGTGGCTAACTACTTTTTCTAGCAAGATGCGGTGTAGCATGTCAAAGCTATATCCGTTTTGCGTTTTGATGAGCCTGCAACGCATTGAAACATTGTTGTCTTATTAGAGCACAAAAAATGTTGCATTACCACCATCTATTGTTTATTCACACATCTTGAAGCTTTACAATTCACTGAGAAGAGATCATCTGATGATTATGTAAAGGACGTAAAGTTAAGAATTCAAATGAATCGACTAGTAAAGTTTGCACTTCTGTATGAAATGTATACAAGCCAAAGATTAAAACGCGGTTTGTGTCTAAGACTTCAAGCAAATAGAGGTGAATAATAGACTTTTTAAATTGATTAATTGTCCTGCTTTATTGCACTCTATATCAAATGTCTATTTCTGATTTTATAATGACCCCATCAATGTGTAATCTGTCCAGCCACAGTATTGTAATGAGCCTAAAAGATCACCAGCATTGTTTTTGCGCCATTGCTTTGGCAAAGCATCGGTCAATCGAAAATAAGCACTAAACAATTATTCAGTAATATGTAATATACAATGTCATTGTAAAAATAAAAAATAAAATCGAGGTAATTTCAATATAGCTAGCTACCTTTTGATTGTAACTTCTTGTGTAGCTAACTACTTTTTCTGAAGGGTAGCTTGACTGTATCTTAACTACTTTAACTTATGAGTAGCTTATAGCAAGTCAAACTATAGTTTTTAGAGTAGCTTGCCCAACACTGTATATCGGTATCGTATCGTTTACCGGACGATATTTTACTGTGATTTTTCCAAAAAATGTACTAAGTATTTTATAAAATTATATCTAAAAAATTATCTCGAAATTCATGTTTTAAAATATAAAGGTGAAGTAAACATTACTCTTTTTTATTTTTTCACAGCTCGAAATACAGTAACATTGACAGGAAACGATCCTCCAAAAAGAATGCAATTCTGCTTGATGCCACTAGGGGTGCACAAATGACACTTATTATTTAATTTGATAGATATTCATGTTTTTAATCATATCTACCATTAAAGCTGACAACCATGTAAAACTGGCCTTAAGGTGTAAATAGCAGGTTTGCATATGAAATGAGCAAAACGATTATTATCGTTAACTAAAAGTTTTCAAACATTTTGTCATTAAAATGAAGCTGAAATAAAATAAAATATAAATATTACATGGAAAAACTTGTACTAAAGAAAAAATTGAATAAAATAAGTTTAAATTACTAATTGGAAAGTAATAAAAACTAAAACAAACAAAATAATAAAAATGACAAAAGCACATAACAAAATTACTAAAACTTATACTAATATTTACAATAAAAACTCAAAAACATAAAAATAAAAGCTAATTCAAGCAACTATAATGGTATTTAATACCGTAATACTAATACGTGCTAAGAGGGATGGACAGTCAAGAGTTAAGGACAAAACGCAAGCATAAATAACTTATAGGTCAGTTCTGGAAGAACCCTTGTTTACATGAATTAGTCTGTAGCCTCTGGCAATCTGCATATCAAGCAGGATTTAGCAAACAAACAACTGGCATATTTACTTACCATCAATGTAGCAAGACGGGGGTTGTTGGGTAAAGATTTAGGGACAGGCCGTTTGGCCAAGACTCACTGCAGGCCAGATCAATTTAGCAGCTTTCCATTTTCGAAATGAACTAGGTGTGGGTTGACTGAGTGGCTAATCAGTTTTAAAGAGATAGTTCATCCAAAAAAGTCATTTTTGACTTCAAATTATGTCACTATATACACTCCCCCTAATATCAAAGAGATCCAAAACAACTCCATTAACTTTCATTGAATGGACAAATAAAAATTAGACTTCTCAAAATAACTTATTTTGTGTTCTGTAGATGAAAGAATGTCATATAGGTTTGGAACAACATGAGGGTGAGAAAACAAAGACTTTTAGGTGAACTGCCTCTTTAAGGAAAAGCCCTGAAGAATTTGACTGGTTTCAGGTTCACCTGACCCAGATTGGACACATTTCTAAGAGGTTTTTAAGACGTGTTCTTGTGTTCAGAGCGCAGCTGAATAAAAAAATTTGTGATGCGTTTTTTTTTTTTTTTTTTTTTACTATTTAAACTTGACACACCCCAAATACATTTGTGTGAGACATGATGCAACAGCCAAAGTTGTCTGTTTAAATTTTAAAACAGTCTGTTTAAATTTGTATGGCTGTGGACGCAGTGTTTTTAATGTGATAAATTTAGGAGACGCATCTTTTCCTGAGAGGATTTTACAGTGCAAACTGTAAAAGCTAACACACAGAACACTGTCAGCATGCTAATTAAAGCACCACCACTAAAATATGAAACTAAAAAATACAAAAGAAAAAAAAAAGAAAGAAACGAGTCAACCATCATGTCCTATTCCTAGCAGGCAAACATAAAAACATGCCTCTAGTTCTCAGACTCTTCAACAAACACCTACTACCTTATTCGCAGTTGTCTCAGGGGATGACAACACTGGTAAGTGAAGCTGATGCAATGATGTCACACATGCAGCAAGTCTGTGTGCATGTGCGCGCGTGTTTCTCTCACCCCACAGTGAGATGTATTCTCAACAGGTCTGGATGACATGTGTCACATTCTGAGTTCCCCCTCCTTCATATGTTTTTCTCTCCTTTCAGGCTCAAATGTTCTATTAGGGGTAAAAGCGTTTGTGGGTGTGTGTTTGACATAGTTGCCCTGAATCCAACATGGCACTAAATCAAACATTGGACACCACTTGTCATTTAAAAGTTTTAATTTTGAAGCTTCTTATATAAATGTTTAAACAGCAACCTTATGCCTGCTACAGACTGTGTGATTTCGGCAATCCTATAAGATCATTACGAGTCACACTCTAATGCATTGAGCTAATAAACTTGGGTACAACATGTATGTAGACTGGATTATGACACCTATTGAATCGTAGGCTACGACGTAAGTTGGCATAGAAGAATAAAACGTCATCAACATGCGCTAGTGGTAAACAAATAGAGGAAGATGAATTGCACTTTTGCAGTTGTGATTTTTACGTGCGCTGAAAAAAAGAGGAGGACGTGAAAGAGGAGAATATGGAGTTGCAGTCGTGGCTAGGGAAAAGAGACCAACTTTGCTTGCAAATTTTGCAAATGGAGTTTTAGTTTAAACTTTAGCTTAAGTTTTAGCACCATCTTGCATTGATCAATACGCCATTTCATGTTGCATTTTTATTGGCTAGTCATAGACGTAGGTAAAAGCAGCAAACTGTGAGATGATCATGCTAAATTTCTGACACTGTCAGAAAATTATCGCAGACTATCTTTGGTCGCCTTCTTTGAACCTCTCACTGTACGACGTAGGACCAGCGATTAGGAGCCACAACCAAAGAAATCCCCACGATTGGTCACCTGGGGAAAGCCCAAAATCGTAAAATGTGTACCAGGCATTAGACATCTCTGAACATATTATATTATATTTCTATTTGAAATCTCTCTAGAATCTCTGTCAGATCAGTGCATGACTAACATGGATCATGATGTTTTGCACAAGCTTGTGGAGTTTGTGCCAATTGAAGTGCAAGAAACATTTAAAACACTAAGAAATTCTGAAATTTCTATCAATTTATCCCGTGCTATAATTTGCCATAATTGCAATTGTGATGCCAAATATGTTGCTCTCTGTTCATCTGTTTCCTGCAGGTTACTTCAGGAGATGTCTGTCTGGACTGGAAGCATGGCAACAATGTGTCATTGTCAAACCATTCACTATGGTTGTGTAAGCCCGTGCAGACTACTGTCAGTCCTCCTTGTGAGTTTTGTGCTTTGAATGTCGTCGCAATTGCCAGCAAAACTCAGAAGCACACAACTCTCAATGGAAACACCCTCAATGCACCCCGCTATGTTTATGTTTTTGCATCTGGAATACTTTTGTGCAACTGGGCAACAATGACTCACTGGCTTTTTGCGTAAATGGAGCAGTTTGGAAAAATTGAGAGAACAAATGAATTGACATTTGCCATCACTGCATCCCCAAGCCCTGTGCTGAAAGCATCGGATCAATGCTTGCAAATGTCCCCGGGGAGAAGTACCATGAAACGGCTCAAAGCTTGATCTTAAAAGGCTGGGTTATCGACTGATTTCTGTTCCAAAGGCTTTAACTCTCTGTCTAAAACATACAGCTTTAGCTTTGACTGGCATGGTGGTCCTCTTAAAGAGGTGAGGCGAAAGGCTGGTAACGGACTTACCCCCGGCAGTGTCTTCTGTTCGTGGAGAGCGTTCTGGGCTTTGATGGCCGACTCACGGGCGCAGTAGGTGAGGAACGCGCAACCTGTGTGACAAAAAGGAAAGGAGACTTTCAATGACTTGGATAGACAGTGGTTTTGAACTCTATACTGCCTGATATCGGCAGGTGACCAAAGTCATTTAAAGTAACCAAACAGCCTCATTAGAACAAAAACATCAGCATGACATTTACATTTATTCATTTAGAGTTTAAATTACAAATGAGTATACTATAAGTAGAAGCATTGGAGTAAGGAAGAAAACAATACAAATGCTGTTGGTTTGCTGTTCTTGGCTGGCTTAAGACAGACCAACCAAACTAAGCCTGACCAACTAAAAAGTGTCCAAAATCTTTTAAAACCAGCTAACAGACCAGGTTGGAAGACCAAATAAGACAAGCTTAGGCTGTTTAAGATGGCTTGTCCAGCAGGAACCTTACCAAATTAGAGCAAAGGGTTAAGTTTAAGAAGAAAAGTATCATTCACCACAAGAGTAATGTTAGTCACACATTCCACAGGTTCTTGTTTTCTCTCAAGTTGTTGCCCACTTTACACAACTACCAGAAAACAAGTCGCAACTGATTATAAGTCGGGTCAAAATTACATCGTAGAGAGAGAGATAAATACACAGATAAGTAGCATCAGTCAAATTTTATTATAGTGGCATTCATTTTAAACAGGATTCATTATAAATGCTAAGCATAAACAAATGTATATAAACTGAAACTAAAACAATGGGCATGTGGGAAATGAGCTATACAAATAAAAAATTTGCTCACTTCTCTCATTCGGCACAAATCCAAAATCACGCAAGCTTTGTGTGCTTGACATTAATTGCATAATAATTTGCTTTGGAATATAAGGCGCAGCAGCATGTTTTAGATTATAAATAAAAACATGACCGGAATATAGTAATTGGAAAGTAGTGTAAATTACAAGGTGGCATTACTACAATCCCAAATTGGCATTAACTATCCAATTAGCTTAAATAAGGACAATAAGTTTCAGTCTAGACCTTAGTTCAACTGCTAGAAGGAGGGGTTTGTGTCTACTGTTTTTATAAGATCATAATCTTAAGGTTGGTCGGTTCCACCACCGAGAAACAGTGAAAGTGAAGGTTTCAGAAAGATATTCACTGACCAACACTGGGGCAGGGAAGGAACATAAATCTGGGGAAATAAATTCAGGCAAGAGGCCCAAGATGTTTGCTTTGAATCAGACAGACCAAAAGGAAAAGAAGATAGACTGGTTTAATTCGAGCAGAGCAAAAAGCATTCAAGATTAATTTCATTCAAGATTCAAGTCTACCCACAACATTGTGTTCCCATCGAGTTTCACTGATCGCCAGCACAGGAAAACGAGTCAGAACAAAGCCTCCGTGTCCCTTACAATGACAGGGCCAGAGGTGCTGTGAGGAGTCCCTGCAGACAGGCTAAATACAGACAGTCTATTTTCTAACATGGGGGAGCCTGTCCAGTCCGCTTTACACTGGATGTGCCCGTGTGTGTTTCTCTGTATGTGTGCTTGTGTGTGTGTTTGAGCAAGTCCATAGATCAGCCAGCAGTCCCTGTCCGAGGCTCTCGGCTGGCTGGAATAAGCCCTGACTACCCTTGACACCCTGACAGAGAGGCAAACAGTGCTGGAGAACTAGTAAGAGAAACTTTGGGTCTCTCGGGTTCCTAGACAGAGATGGGAATTCATAAAAGCATGCACATATACACACCTGATTATATAACCCTTCTGCCGAAAGTATCACAGAAAAGGAGACTTTGCAGGAAAAAGATCCCTGAGCCCATTAGTTTTTGTGACGTTAACAGTGCTAACTGGTAGATGTATTTACAGTAAAGCAACTCTCAGATTTGCATGATAACCGACTCACTGTAATGCGGGGATCACACTTATGTATGTGAAAGTAACTACTAAGAAGTCAGTCATCTCGCTGTCTCTTCCTTCTGTCACCTTTTCTCTCTTAACCCATGTTCAACAGCACAGAAATAAACACTGTGTATTTATTACTTAAAGGTGAAGTTTATAACGTAACCAACAACACCAAACTTTTGTTCCTTGACTACAGATTTTAGAGTATATCTTTCATTTAATTTGATGCAAACATAAAAATTGTGGTGGAGAAAGCGGGCAGTTTGGTATGTCATATTTACTTGGTAGGCCACCATTTTCCATAACCCATGTTTTTCAGAGTTTTCAATGTTTTGTCAGCTGTATGATCATCCACCAAGAACACAACACTACAAAATGTTTGTATGGATTGGAGTTCAGGCCCTAGCAGACTTGTTTTTATTTGCGTCCAACTAAATGAGCCATCTATTCTCACTAAGGTCAATAGAAGCCAATTTAACTCAAAAGACCGCAGATAATAATGAATAAATGCTAATAATTAATCAAAACCCACTATATGAGTATTTGAAATGACTTAGGGTCATGAACAGGTAATATTCATGTCTTCATGAAAACATTGTCTTCACAGAAAGACTTGGACAAACAAACAAATCACTTGTGTTATTTTATATTAATTAATTGGATATAATTGGATATATTCAAAAGGCCAAATTGGATATATTCAAAAGGCATTCACAAAGAATATCCAGAGTAAATTAGTTGCCCCACTAATATAGGCAAAAGAATAGTGTGTATGTCCATTAAAGTGACAGTAAAGCAGATAGCAAGAGAAGCATTTTAATTCTAATCCCTTCACTTTAATGCATAGTGTTATTGCAGCCCATAGGCACCAATTGATATCAGAACACGTACAAATTACTGCCCTGCTGTTGCATACCAGGCGCGCAATTTTGGGCTGCATGATGAAATTATTTGAAACTCGACATAAAAGTATCAGCCATGGAAATGGCTGACGCAGCACCCTAAGGACAGAGTGTGGAAATGATCTACCGCATTGTTTGATAAAAATCTCTATTGTTTTATCAAATGCGATTTAAAATGTAACAAAGGAAGCTGACAGTTAGTAGGCAATGGACTTTACTTTAAATTTTGAGCTCATATAATCCTTTTTCTATATGTACCTGAAAGGTTCCTGATAAAACACTTCACTGAATGGGAATATTAATAGAGGGTGGTTCAAAAACCTGACATTGAAAATCTGGGATTTTTTTACCCATTTAACCTGGAAACATTTTAAAAAATGAAGATAAAATTTCAAGTTCATTAATCAACAGTTTTAACTGTAATTACATTTCTTAATGTGTTATGCTGATATTTAAATTAATACATATTTTCCAAAATAAATTATATAAAAATAATATGTGAAATATATTAATTAATTAGAAATAAAAAAAAATGTAATACTTAAATTAAATTAAAATAGTATTAAAAATGAGAAGCATTTTCACTAGTGGTCTCGTACTTTCGGATGTATATTAACATGATTTATCCTGAATCACCAAAACAAAAAAGTCAAAAGTAGCTACTGGTAGCAAAAATGTGCCTCTCTCTATTTCGGGGCAAAAATGGCATCTAACCCCCGTGCTAATAAGCAATCACACAGACAGAGGCCCATGAGGCCTGCAGGTCTGAGGAATGGCGTAGACTAGAGCTTCATGGGGAGGTAGAGAGGCGTAGCAGTAATTAAGCAAGCTGAATTGAAGGTGCCACTTCCTCCCTCTGCTCTTGATAGCCCCCATTTGCTGTTTTTTTTATAGTAAAAGCTGAGCCATCACACCACTGTTCCTGCCCCCCTTCATAACTGTGTGCAAGTCCTGAACTGTGAGGTGCCTGTTAAGTGCGAAGGTCTTGGTGCTAAATCTGCTTCCGTGCCCCCATTCTCCACGTTCTCGCCTGAGCACTTTGCAACTTCGCGAACACTCCCGTCACTCACACCTCCTACTCATTCCCGACACGTTCAAGTTTAGCTCTGAGAACAAAGGACTGAACTTAAAACTGTTGTGCAGATATTAAGAAAATGTTTTTAATAAAGATGTGCTTATTCAATCATATATCGACATACAGTATTCCACATATAGTGTACATATAGACTTTTTCTCACTATATTGTATACTGTAGATACTATAGATCATTGTATCTATATATTTTGTATTTATTTTTGCATTCATATTCTTTACAAAGCGTCTAAACAAAGCAAAATGAAACAGATTCACTTTTGTATTTGGTTAGGTTTCAGTCAAGATTCAATTACAATATTGCATAAGGAGCCTTGTCAGTCTTATTTTGTTATAATAACAACATTCTGTAATTTTGCCTTCACTTATTTGTGTATTTGTCTGGAGTTACCAAAAGTCATTTCTAAGTGCATGGTCATTTTATGCGATATTATAAATGGATTGCGATTGAATCTATGGCGTTTTGAATCACATTTGCATTTTGATGTGTAAGAGCTTCTACAGATTAAATGGTTAATAGATTTTATTCCCAGCAGTGCCATCTTTGATTTTTAACGGGAATGAAAGTGAGGCTGTGAGGGATCTCTTCAGTGAGTTGTACTGTTGTACTGTGACAACATGAGCTGTGGAAAATTATAAGTGATCTAGGAGCTTTATACAGCTTTTTACAGCAGATGCCATTGAAAACAGTAAGTCTATCCCTCACAGCCTCGCTTTCATACCTGTCTATGGGATGACCAGAGAAAGAGTGAGCAACGTGTTTTTTTGTCAAGAAACAACCTTTACGGTGAGGAAAAAAGGTTTCTTAATATTGTGATGCATACTTGAATTGTATTGTCTATATTTGTATTCATTCATATTTATTAAAATGTGTTGTCTTTAATAATGTTAATATAGTACTGTTGCAGGAAAGATCATATTAACTAAAAAAGGTAATTTATCCAAATGTGTGTGCACTGTGGCACTTGCAACTGTGCATGACAACACGTGAATGTTTCTTGTGAAATCTTTCGGCAAGCGGTGTCGCTTTCAGTGTCACACGCAGTTAGCGCGTATCATGTAAAACACCTTAATGCGTTGACCGCCTCCCGTGAAAAAACGCATATGGCTTTGATTTCCTCTGAACCTCTCTCTTAGTCACTGTCCAGACAACAATATTGTCCCTGCCCTTGCCTAATGACTTTGTAATGAGTATTGTAATATAAGCGGTGCGTTAGCGTATCCTGTAAACCTTAATTAAGCCTGCCACCTTTAAATGTGTTCAACCTCCATGTACTAAAGCAAAACTATATGCACATAGTTGGCATTATTCAGCTTATGAATTAAAGTTAAAAGTCTTTGTGGGAAATGATGCCTTGCTTGCACGCTGAAAATTTATAGCAGTTCTGAAAAATGTATAAATTATCAGCAACTGTATAAATAGTGGAAAATGTTGCTCTATAGCAACTGTGGATATGGAAAGTGCATATGCATACTGAATAAAGTGGCTTCCTAATACATATGCAAGACTTGTTTGTCATGGCAAGACTCAAATAGGTCTAGATCAGCGTTTGTGTTGTGAATTCAAATATTGAGGGGTGACACTGTCTTGCGGCATGCTGGGAAGTCCTCAGCCAGAAAACTCTGATGCTGCACTGAAAGCAAGAAGGGTACGGCGGAACAAAGACACTTCCTCAGTAGGCTACATCTGTTTCTCCTCCCCTCCCTCTCTTTCTGTCTTCAGAGGATGGCTGGCATACGAGCAGTGATGCCAGCAGTGGCAGCTTAACCTATTTTCGGAAATGCCACAGATTTCTATTAATAGCCCTGCTGAGCAGCAGGCCTCTCCGCACATCCCCGACGGGTCCAACAAACCCACTGATAACATGCTCTCCCATATCACCTTTCATCCATGCTCATGTCACAGCATCACTTCTCAATACTAAAATAAAAACCACGAAATATTCGGTAGCGGATATTGTAATGAAGCAATCTGGGAAAGGTTCTGGAGAAATTCTTCAACAATGCCTGGCCAATTCATAATATATATATATATATATAATAATTTAAATACATAAATGGACTCATAGGTGGATTTAAGGCCTAAGTAGTGTTTTTCATAATTGACTCTAAAGGGCGCTCATTATATTGTTAAAAAAATATATATATTTATGTTTGGTTAGACACTAACGCGTATAATATCAACATACGGGCAATCTTCTAAAACATAAACATTTACAAATTTTTATGAATTCTCTATTGCACATTGCACAACTTGTAAGTGGATTTCCGTTTTTTTTTTTTTTTTGACGTCAAAGCATCAAATCGACATGAATCTAATCGAACAGTATTCTGCGAAAAATGATCTGCCCTTGGTAAAAGAAAACAGAGTCAAACTGATATTGGACGGGTTTTGCAACACCCTAGAAAAACATGAATAAAAATACACTAAATAAAAGAACCTGAGTTAAACATAATGGGTTTTTCAGGTTGAAAACCACACCAAGTCAACACAGTAAAATAAGGATATGATCAATAAGCTATAAAAAAGTATGTTTTTACATTGCTTTAACTCATCAAAATAAGGTAAGCAATTTTCAACTTTTTTATAAGTTACACAAAATTCAACAAATTTTTTAAGTCAGGTTAATGTAATTTAAGTTGAAATGACTTAAAGAGGCTATATGCGTTTTTCTGAAATTTAAACTCGCAACTGACACCTGTGGCCAAAAAACAGAACTGCTCTTCCTTTCTGCTCGCTCTCGCAGCGCTCGTACGTGCACACTTCACAAGTCATCTGCTGCAAGGAGGCCAACATTATGTTTACAGAGGTAAGAATAGTCACAAAATATCAAAATCCATTGCACTGCTTGCGAGTGTAGGCTACTTGCTGACTAGTGGTGGTGGCAGAGTGATCTGAAACGTTTAACATGAACGCGCTTGACGTCACATCCGCAGACAGCGCGGGAAAATGCGACCCGACAGAAAATAGGAAAAATAGGATATAGGCTTATAGTTGCCCCCACTGTGAGCGGACAAGGTGCCAGTATGCTCAGAAGGAGATGTTTGAGTCATAAATGGTCAAATAAAAAGGCTATTGTTACGTTTATTTTGGGGAAAAAGTTCCATATAGCCCCTTTAAACATTCAAGTTGATTGTACTTAGAAATTTAAGGCAGCAACTTCTTTTTTACAGTGAATGTAGAAACCAAACTTTTCTGCTTATGTAATGTTAATAACTTTACATATTGTTAGACCTACTCAATCCTAAAACAACCGTTACAATAAACAACTTTGGTACTATGTTGTTTCATCATTTCATGTCCAGCAAAACCATTTCAGACCCACTGATAGAACTTCACTTTGGGTACGAGTACCTACAAATACTAACAAGAACCTGATGTTTATGCACAGTCTCATCCTGTCGTACTCTCAACATCATGACGGCGTCCCCCATCTGCCCCGCCACACCTCCCCTTTCATGTTAAATCCTTTTGTTTCCACCCTCTCCTGTCTGCCGGAGTTGATCTGGCTCTCCCATCCTGTCAGAAAGGCCTGTCACTCCGCCGGTGCCTCCGGATTAAAGGCACCATTTGTTTTCAGTGGTTCCAACAATCACTCCATCTCTCTCAGTCTGTTCATCTATTGTGCTTAGCCCTTTGCCTTACTGTCATTTTTCCCTGTCCACTCGAGCTGCCTATGTGTGTGTGCATGGCATTTGTCACAGCTCTCTGACTGACATAATGGCCATGCCCTCCTTCCTGAGATCAAAGGAAGTGGAAAAAGGCTTTTCTGCTCAAATTCCAACAAGGCATTTACATATTTCCAAGCCGTTCTCATCAACGGCAACAGAATCTTTCTTTCGCTGTTCATTAGTCAACTGGCTGAGTGTTGATTTATTTTCCTCTCGACAATAAATCTTTCGTTCAGGAAGCTTGAAAAAATCTGAACAACAGTTCGACTGCAGGAAATGTCGGAAAGAACAAACATGGCAGTGTATCATAAGTTTCATTCTCTGTCATCATTTTCTTTTTCCCTCCATGAAAAACAGCACCTCTGAACTGACCTTGTAAAAATGTTATTGCGCAAAAGACTAAACAGAGAAGAGCAACTAATAAGCTTTATCCCAAAAGAATTGACCTCCATTTTGAAATGAATAGAGAAAATGTAGCAATTTAAAGATGGAGTGAGTAATTTATGCACCATTTGCGTCACTAAACAGAATAAATAAAGCTGGTGTAGGCTGGTTTCCCTAGCCTGGTAATACCAGACTCTGCTACTTCACTTTGCTTCGTACACAGTGTCTGGAATGGCATAATAGAGAAGTGTTTTCTCTCTTGCTAGGGGGCGCTTGTCTGAAGTTTAAAATCATTGGTTACCCGTAAGCCAATCAGATAAGTTTATTTATGACGTATTTTATGCGCCGACACAGCCGCATCGAACCACAGACATTGTGCATCGAACTCAAATCTATGATTGAACTTCCACTGTAAACCTGCTGTAAACACTTGATGATGCGAACGAAATACCGGAGTGAACATGGCTGTAAACGACTTTTGCAGATTATGCGAAGTTAATCTACGCATCCACGGTACAATCGCGGCCTCTAAACTTATTTTGACAGAGTGAAACAAGAAAATATTTGTAGCCAACTCTCAAATTTAGGATTAGATCTTTTAAACACAGCTCTTTGTTCCTCACGAGTCTGTCGGAAATGCTGCAACTTAATTTCAAGATTACAAAAATTAATTTAATTTCCCAAAACCAGTCGGGAGTAGGGCCACAACATCACCTCCATTTAAAAGGTTTATCAAACACTCTTCTTGTTCTGGCTTCAGTTTGAAAAACCTCGGAATGTTCTCCATAACAGAGCGAATGTTAGTTGACTTGCCGGCTGTTTTCAGGCCGGAAGAAAACTGAAAGATAAGCTGCTATCTCAGACTGACTACAGGAGCAAAATGAAATTAGCGGAAGTAGGAAGTCTTACGTAGTCAGGGTAGGTTTCCCTGCCTGGCTGACTAAAATGACCACTAAGAATAGTCTGAGAGACAATCTAGGGGTACGTTTAAAACTGAGAAGTGTTTCCTTTGACTGTTCCGCGTACAGACGACACCATTGTCAAAACGATCCCCATTCACACGGATCCGCGAAAATGACTAAAAACGCTATATTCTGCTGCCAGGCCATTAGATGGCAATGAAACACTATAGACTGAACATGTAATACGCATGTCCATGACGTCATTGTCTTCAGAGATTCGTGTTTGTGAGAAACTGAGACCGTTTTCAAAAGTTTGCATTTTCAGGCACCCAAAACCCTGTTGTAGTATAATTGAACGGCCAAAACGCATAAAAAGTTTTACATTTTTAGTTGAACACGGTGTCGTGTAAACAGCCCCCAAGACTCGCAAAGCAGCTTAGGCTGGATTTTTTTTTTAACCTGGTTAATGATCGTTTTCAAAAAAGTTTTTGTAAACACTTGCCCTATATACCATTGGTCAGCCAAAGAGATAGTCCCGCTCCAAAAGTTTTACCATTGTTGAGCTAATGTTATTATGTCAGGCTGGGGTGTGTTTCCCAAAAGCATTGTTGGTATGGTCGCAAGTTCCATCGTTAAAAACACAGTTCAACGATTAAATGTTTCCTGAAACCAGTTCCAACGAACATTTGCAAATAGCATCGTAAAGTTGTGTAGTCAAAACTACAGCTCTCAACATGGTTATAGTTTCTGGAAGTATAATTCCTTGTTATTATGATGGAATTAAAATACAAAATATACAAACTAACATGCAGTACAATCTTTCATTTTATGCATGTACATATTTCATTTTACCTCAATGGATATGCGAAAATGCAAAAGAAAATTACATCATTCTACAGGAAAAGCAAGCCAGGTCGAGAAACAAACAAAGAAATGTTTTTAAATGAATTCACTTCACAGAAAAGAAATTGAGAAACAAATGGTTTACTTTTAGTTGTATCTGTATATTAAGCTGTGATAGAAGAAAATATTTTAACATAAAAAATACACATCCAAACAAATGATTTCACCTAACAGTAACATTAATTATATAATTTTCATCGCTTAAGTATACCTTAAAAAACGCAATATGTTTAATACGTTTATTTTCTTGGATCCTACAGCAGTGAGATTACAAATTACAGAACAATCTGGGAAGCAGCATGATGCAAAGGGAGTCAGGTGGGCTTTCTATTAGCAAACACAGCAGACATTATGACACGTTTGAAGACCAGCTTATTATCCGCCGTAAAAACAGTCAAGGGAGAGATTCACCGCATCTTAGAATAGCGCATCAATAATTTCGCTTTTGTGTTTTATGTTCGGACCACAAACGGACATGTAACGTAAGGTCACTGAACCTCTTTCGTCAAAAGGATGTCTAGAATACTCAACTGTAAGTGTCATCTCCTGATGAATGGTAATGGCCTTAAAAAAACATTTTCCATCTTAAAAAAAAGATAAATAACCCTCTCCGCATGGAGGAAAGTCCATCTAAAAGCAGGTAAAGGGGAGAAAAGTGGCCAGGTCACATGAAAAGACAAGTAGCTTAAAGCAAAGCTCGCTGGTAGAGGAGGAAACATCGCATCCTGACATTCAGAGCTACGGTTCCTGCCAGTAGAGCTACTGAAGCATTGCATTTTTTTATTAATCGGCTTTGTAGCATATGACAGAATTTACAGATGTTTGGGTCTATGGACTGTCAGACTAGTTTTAAGTCATAAAGAAGCCACCGGACATTTTTAACTTTCAAAGCAGAGCCAATGACCTCCTGTTTAAAAAAACAAACATAAAAATCGCTCGACAAGTGCAGTTTTCATTCCTTTCTACGACAGCTGAGGGTAGCGAGGATATGATGTCATTGACAGGCGACGTAATAAGATGGGGCGTGTCACTGGTTAAATTTGCATATTTCTCTGGATTTAAACATTGTTGGATAAATTTGGGATAACGTAAGTACACAAATCAACAATTGTTCTAGTGGTTTTTGGATATTTTAATGCAAAAATCTTACATATTGTGCCTTTAAGAAGGGTACCCGTCCAAATGAATTACATATGTTACCAACCTAACATTGGTTCTTTAAAAAATAAAATAGATTTTATCTTCGATTAATAAAGAATTTATGATGTAATATGCTGAAAGGCAACAGAACGATTTCAATCAAACCCTTTATAATAGTGCAAATTAAATTATTCAAATCACTATTCAACAAGGTTACCTTTACATTTATATGTACTGAACCTTTCTATAGCCTGGCTTTAAATTAAAACTGTGTCTTACTTTATAAAGTTATTTCTAAGATGTCGGCCATAAATGCATTAGCACAATAGGTCCCTTAAAAGCAAGTATTGACAATCTATAGTAGCACATGTGAATGTGGCAGCATTAAGCACAGACATTCAGTCAGCAACAGGTTTAAGTCTAAAGAACCTTGTGTTTGTGTAAAGTGTTCTCCATGCCTCTTGCATTGTAAGCCAACGCAAGCTTATCCTTGGACATCTTCGCCTGCAGAGTGCAAAATGTGCGTAAGAAGCTTTCAAAGCAAAGCAACAATAGTCTATTTATGCTAAACGCAGCAGGAGATCTATATACCATGCTCATGTAAGATTACAAATACAGCATAGCAAGTGTCTCCAGCTTTGCAGGCACATGTGTGGGTATAAAACCCATTTTCAACTCCATACTAAATATAAAAACTTTAATAAAATGCTGAGCTCAACTGATCACAGGTGAAAAGCCTGAAGGGGAAAAGCTCACCTGTTAATACAAATCAAGAGACAGCAATTGTTAGGCCCATGGAACAGACCTCATAATAATTTTCATATTGAACACCGCAAGCTAAGATGACTCCAACATGCTTTAATTGCATAGAAGCAGCCACTGTAGAGGGACAAACCAAGTGATCCGAGCGACAGCCAACCTCAGACAATAACTACAGTTGCTAATCCTCCTCCGTCATTACGGTCATGGTTTATTACCACGCTTAGCAAACTAATGCTGTGTTTTCCTGTGTGGATTAGCGAGCTGACTTAGCTCCGAAACATGTTCCCTCCCTCTGATGCCTAAATATGATCCCTGTAGTCTGAAGAACTGTTAAAAACAGATGCACAGATGTCTTGTTTTCAAGGCTAAATTGCTTATCTTCAATGAAATTTAGCAAATTGTATTTATGCAAACTAGTACTGGCTTCATCTGTTGCACTCCATCACGTTTTGAATGAAAAATTACTTTAGCATCCTCAGCGACATTTTAGCCAAACATTTAAACAACCATGGGGTCTACATCACCAATGCAGTCCATATTGAGATGACTCGCAAGACTGCACAATCTCTATAAGCTGACAAAAAGTGTTTGTAAATATTTGCTGACTTGTTCTTATCTTCATATCCCCTCATAGAATAATACATAAGATGAAAAGAAATTCCATCCTGAAGAACCAATTCTCTGTACGATCCTTTAAAACTCATTTTCAGTTCCTGTCCCAAAGGCAGCTACATCACAAGCACAATCAGGTAGTTTAGGATGAAAGAACTGGGCCAATGATGTTGTACTCTGCCACAGACAGCAAGTTCAACTAATACGCAACCAACCATAATATTCATTAAAACAACACAGCAATTCAGTAATAACGTAAATTTGTATATGTCTTCACGCATTAGGATTTAAGAATAATAGCTTTGATTTTATAAATTAAACAAGCCTGTAAACAAAATACAAATTCACTCCATGGGTTTGAAACTATAAAAACTGAAAAGCTCTATATTTTAGACGTCTAATTGATGGAACTATTCAGCTCACAGTAATGCACTAGATAAGGTGTATCCACATAAGCTTGACATCCATCAATGCCCCAGAGGACTATCCTTATTGAGAAACAGTCAAGTCAGATTGGATGCTCCCTGGTGTTTCCGTGTTGTATTATTTGCTACATAATTTATTACTTCAAATAACACAATAATTTAATGTAACTATTGATGCAAATTGATCAAAGGAAAGACGCGTGAGTAGCTATATCTTGTCAGAAATGGCGCGCTTTCATAACGGTCGATTGTGGTAAGTAGCTACTTTCTTAACTTCCCTCTAAAAGTACAAATCCAATTTTGTCATGCAAATCAACCCTAGAGCTTATCATTTGTTATAGATACTTAAAATCAAGAATAAATTTGACATTTTGGTTTAGTTCATCTTACCCAAATGAAAACGAACAACCCTCACACATTAAGTCAATGTATATTGTCATTATTCTGACATGTTCAACACATTTAAACCCCATGTGAAGCAGGGCTTCTCGCGGGGTAAATATCGTGGATGAACGCTTGAGCAAATGGAGCCTTATTAGCATACTTATAAACACACCACTGATATGAAGCCAATAGTAACTGACACTAACGAAGACAAATGTGAATATTCTGTTTCCGACACATATCGCTAGAGGAGAATAAACGACAAGAACGAGATTATACCAAAATAGAGGTTTAATTTTAGTCTTTGTCTTCTGGTTTGAGTGGGATACATGACGTATTCAATGTCAGTTGTCAAGTAGAACGTCACGCCACAGTGTAACGCGTTCTAGTTCCGTGACGCACAACTGAACGTGTTCTAAGAGCAAATATGATCAGATAAGCAAATATGCGCGTTTTTCTGTAGGCTACTAATTGTCGCGTGTTTCATTACTCTGGCACCTGTTTGGTTAATTTAACAGTTATTTTTTGAATAATGAGGTTCGTTATGTAGCCTATATTGAACATTCATCTTATTAATATGCATATAATCATAATAAAAAAACGCCGGTTCATCTGCGAAAACTGTATGTCAGATTGCACAAGGAAGCACTCGGGGGGTGGGAGTATTTCCCCACTGAAAAGGAAAGAATACGCAAAAGAAACCCTCTTTAAATATGAATTTTTCTAAGCCTCTTTGCCCCAGTTTCAAATGAAAGCTTTCGAAATCAAACTGCCATAGAGAAAGGCAAGGTCCCCACACATGCTACATAAGGGACAATACATAATAACATTCATGCAAGCAACAATGCAAAGGTTGAAAACTGAGCAGATAAGTTCTCTCTAAACAATGCACGTGTAGAACAGTGGCTAAATTGACCAAGTATTACAGTTTCAGGAGGCTATGGGTTTAATGTTGACATGACAGTGGATCACAAAAATTGCACGTATGATTTATATAATAAATATTACAATAATGCATGGTTCGTAATGGATTACGCAGAAAACGATATTAAATCAAAAAAATAAAAATATTCACGTGTCTAATTATGAATGTGTAACTAGGAAAGAAGAAATTATAGTGTTAACCACCCAAAAATCACACTCTATTGAGGGGAATCACACGTTTACCTTTGTGCATGCCGGTGTATCGGTCCTTTAATACTGTCAATTCGTGGATTTTCCCAAACTGTTCGAATAATGGTTTCAGATCTTTTTCCTCAAGGTTCCGCGGTATTTGCCCGATAAAGAGTTTTATGGCATCTTGGTCTTTCATGGTGCCGTTCTCCTGATGAATGGAGATGGATTCTGACCCGTTCATGGGATTAGGGAATGGGATCTGAGCGTACTGGTGCTGGTGCGGGATTAGGAGGAGTGGATGTTGGGTCGGTGCTGCCCCGGGTCCAGTGAAAAGCAGGCTGGAGTAAGCGGGATGGGGCGGCTGTGGGTGCTGCTCCCTTCTAGTCTCAGGCTGAGTGAATCTGGCCATTCTGAGCTGGGAGCAGACTGGGTAATAATAATGACAACACACATACACACACAGGCGCACACACACTAAGAGAGAGCGAGCAGTCAGCTGGAAACACAGACTTACTTTCTCGGCGATACAAATACGCACACATACACACAGTCGAAGTGGATGTTTAGTGGGTGGGGGAGACACCGCGCCATTTGTTGCTCCAGAGCGACACCCAGTGGCCAACGCGTGCTATCAGGCCCACACTCCGCGTGGATCGACTAAAAACACTTCAGTTTTCGTCAGAGTACTTTCGTTCCGAACAAAAACAGGACAACAAAAAGGATTAGACGTTTAAAAACCATTTGAGCCTCTGAACACGGAGTAAAATACGAGTGCTTTGGGCAAAGTGGGCGTTTACAAAGCAGCGCAATGCAACGCTGAATACTGTCTTTTTGTTGCCATATCCGGGGAAATTAATATGATACAATTTGGTTTTGAACCTGATCCACTCCTGACGGAAGTAGCCGTGCGGTTTTTTCACATCCACATCATGTGGATTGACAGTCTATGACTATAAGTGATGGCATCTATCATTTCATTTTATTACCAATGGCAGTTGGAAATTTAGTTAAATATTTAAATGTAGAAATGTGTCATTATGCTGTCTAAATGTGTCATTAATGTTGTTAAAAGTGCATTTTAAAGTCACGAGCAATGACTAATAAATGAATAAATATATAGACAAATGAATATATCGACATAAAATAATGCAATAAACATGAACTAAACAACATATAGTGTAACATAAAACAACTGCACATTATGTTATATCAATAAAAGTCCTGTTAAATAAAATAAAAAAATTAAAATAAAAAAAAAATTATGTAAAAAAAAAAAGGGAAAAAAAGAAACTTGGAGTCTCCAAGTTTCTTTTTTACATTTCCTGTATTTTTAACAGGACTTTTAACTTGTTTTGTTAAAAATAATTTATATTCACAGTAAATTATAATTCATACTTTTTAGTTAAATTAAACATAGTTTTCTCAGTAGTTCATGGTCAAATTTAATGTACTTTTCTGTTGATTTCTTTTATTTTTTTAAGTTTAGCCTATTAACTTAGTAACTTAGAGTGTGAGCAACTTACGGTTAACTAATTGATGGTTTAACTGTAGAATTGTTACATTTTCTTTCCATTACATTTTTGGCCTTTTTACAGTGCGAGGCTTTCGGTTGAATAATGGGTAGCCAGAAATACGACGGTATCGTTTACACCATTTTTATTTATTTTTTGCATTTTTGTAAGTGAAGCCATCTGAGAATTAATTGCATATTATTATCTGTCACTATGGTTACAGGTGTTATTCACTTCTGAGAATACAGACGGGAATTGACCTTAGTTGCCTGTCCATAAAGATAGCTTTTGTCTGCTATTATACAACACAACTTGAAATACTCATTAGCCAATGCAGTTGTCAGTCCCAAATACCGACTGTGTGAATGTAGCCATATTTTATAAACTAAAAGTGAACAGACGCAACAGAGAGACTTGCATTTGTTTCTGTTCTCTTTTACTTATAAAACATAGGAGAATGGCCTTTGATCATTTTTCTTGTATCTGTCAGAAGTAGCTAGCAGCATCTTTAAATAAATATGTTGTTTAGAATTGTAGAAGGCCTGCTTAGATCCCACCTCACAAAACGCAACAAGAACATCACTTAAAATGTCACTGCTCATAAGGAAAGATGTCCTTGACTTACTGAAGTTGTTTAGCTAGACCTCAATAACTGCAGAGTATGTATCCATTTCCATGCATATTTCATGTAATCATTCATGCAAAGTTCCAAACAGTTGCTCAATTAAAAGAAAACAGTATTTTTTATGCTGCTCTCTAAAGTAGCTGTCACATCGCCACCCTGGTGTGAGTCTTGAATTTGTGGAAAGAATGAGAAACACAACATCAGGCTTTTGTAAACTGGCAGTATCAATGTATAGGAACTAGAAGACAAAGCAATTTCATAACTACAAGTGATAGAGCAATATCTACACTTCATCCTCTTGGCAGGAAGTGGCATTGAACTTTTATATAACAGATCAATACCTGACTCAAAAGGGGCCTTTCAAAATGATATGTGGCAGTCAAAAATTGTGCAATATCTCAGAATGAATCAAAGTGTTTCGTTTTGTTTTTTGTTTGTTTGTTTGTTTTGTCTTTGTAATTCTTTTTTAAAATACTTAGCCTCTCTAGCAACTTTTTTGTTACAGATCTTTTCTTTTTTTCTTTTTTTTCTGGCTCCAATTTGGTATGTAATGCACTTTTTTCACGATCTTATCAATTATTGATTTATAAAATCAAGCATTGCCCTATTTATTTGGTTTATTTGTTGAATATCTTGAAATAGAGGATGATTATGAAAGTACAATGGTCAAACATTTTATGTTGACTTTAAAATTATTTTATAAATTAATATATATATATTTAAGTATGGAAGCTTGTTTCAGCCACAGAATAAAAAATAAAAAAGGTAATTGCGACTTTTTATCTTGCAATTCTGACAATTAAGAATTGCGTGATATAAACTCACAATTGTCCGTTATAAAGTCAGAATAGTGAGATATAAACTATATATATGTATATATATATATATACCGCAATTCTGAATTTACAACAACTCACAATTGTGAGTTTATATCTCGCAATTTTGACTTTATATCTCAGAATTTAAACTCGCAATTGCGAGATAAAAAGTAACAATTGTCTTTTAAAATGTTTTATTCTGTGGTGGAAACAATCTTCCATATTTTAAGCATTTGTGCATACAATCAAATAACTGTCAATTGAAAAATACAACTGTGGCTCTTAAAATTCATTCAAATACATAAATGGAAAAAGCAACATTCAGGATAAAAGTTCCCACTGAAGACACCAGATGAAGAATTGTGTTACGGAATTAGCGACAGATCTATTTTTTCCATTTTGATTTGAACGCACCATTCGTTCAGTCCATCGGTTGTTGATTGGATGGAGGCTGATCTAATAATGCGAGCTTGCAATCGATTGTAAGAAAGGGATGGAATTTAAGCAGACAAAATTATTGGAAAAGTCCAGCATACTTCACCAGAGAGTAGATTGAGTTATGATATCTTGATTTTAAAAAAACGTATGAGGTCAAAAATGGATACATGCATATTGAATTGTTCACAATAATGATTATTAAGATGCATTTCGAAAATAGATGGGTTAATTTCCATTTCAGGCCGACTTTAAGAAAGTATGCAGTATGTGCGGGCTATTTTTAGGCCTGAGTTTGATAGAAGAGTGAGGAGTGAGAACTTCCAGTTCAAGTGCTTTATTGACCACCACCATTAGTATTTCGCCTGGCTGAGGGGGCGTGACAAGAAATCAATGACACCAGCGCTATTAGCGCGAACCGAAGAAGTAGCATTACAGTTTAACATGCAAACGTTTTTTAGCCACTGGTTGTTAAGCACTCAGTGGGTGTGGAGAGGCAGTCAAGCTTGGCCTCCCCAGTCTACAGTAAGTGGCTGGGGCTCAGGGGAGAGTCGTAGACAGCTGAAGGGGGCACTTAACACTGTGCCGCCGCTCACATGAACAAAGATCAGACACGACTGCAAAAGTGCGTTCATCCATAATCTAAAGCCCACATGGATGCAGCCACACATGTAGAAACACTTTGTGCTTCCTCTTCCAGACTACAGTATTTCCACCCTACAACTTTAGAGACAACCGGGGCTAGTTGTCCCACTTTTTTCCCAACACTGAACAAAATTATTTGAAACATTTGTTCTTTTGTCAAATTAACTTAGATCATTTATGTGGCTCAAATAACTTAATATTTTTAGTGTCTGTTGCTTAATCCAATCTCCTTCATTGTATTAACTCATTTTTTTTTATTTCAGTGAACTTTAATTTTTATAACTTTAATAAAGCAACCAGGTTACTTACTTAAACCAACATTTTTTTTACAGTGAATGAATATTTTTTTTTATTTTAAAAAGTCAATTAATCTTGAAAGCAAAAAGATGCAGAACATTTTTTCATTATTTTAATATATATATTTAATAAGTCTTAGACTATATTTCTACATTATTCAATCTAAATATATTTATAATGTCCAGTTTTTTTCATGATTTATTTTAATATTGTAAATGTATTTTCTTGCCTCATTTTGGCATTTGAGGGTTACACTATATATGTGATTGGCATTTAAAGGCAAGTATAAAATAATGTAAATATTTCAATATGTCAGCCTGCAGAGCATATGTTGAACTCTAGGGGGAGCCCTATATTCATTTTGATTCCTTGTGTCTGTCAGCTTGGTCTTGAATGCAGGGACCGAATGCAATTTGCGGGTTAATACTAGGTTGAATAACATTATTTTGGTCTATGTAGTTTATTAATGTTGCTCTTACAAAGCAAGACTAATCATGTGGCCATGACTTGAACAAAGGCTGCCTTAATGACTTAATGACTTTCAAAGGCTTAGAGGTTCTGTTTTATTAACTTATTTAATGTGGACATCCTGAAGCTTACCTTAATGGTTAATTACCTAAAAGCTATGGGCGTTTATTACAAAAGCAGGAATTTCCACCTAAGCAAAAAAGTACTGGAAGTATGCCCACATACGCTTTTTCCTTATTTGTCTTATTATGTGGTTCAGACTATGTGCCTATGGACCTCCTGACATGCAGTCTATCATTTCTGACTGTGATGAAAGTCAGTTTAAAGCAACACTATGGAACATTTTCTACCTTAAAATAATGTTTCCAAAATCTTATCAGTGGTTCATCAAGTCGTAACAGGGTGAAAGGCACTTCTGGATTCACTTTGCGGTCCTACTGTATATCTGCTATAACCACACTATGCAAGTTTGCCAGATTGGGTCGCGTTTCTGTAGTCCGAATGAGACATAAGAAAACTACAAATTTGACTTGCTCGTTTCTTCCTAAGAAAAATGTATCATGTTTCAAGGACCTCAGTGACAGAGAACTTTCCTCTAACAGTGAAACAAACTGTTGCAGTCACACTATAGGCTCCCAAACCAGTGTTGCCATGACTATTGATCCTTTTCTACAAGTCGTGCCATTTTCCACATACTGAAACTGAGGTTAATCACAATCCTTTTATATTGGGTTACTGTGTAAACACATGGGAGAGCGTGGATGTCGAATGGTGTGCAAAACACTCTTCTTCATCACTTTCCAAGTCCACGTTTCTCCCCTTGACAACATCTGTTATCACAAGCGCTCGCTTCCAGAATGTCAGGTCGTTGTAGAAGGGACATGAATCTTTAATTTCACCATGCTCATCAATTTGTCTCATCTCTTTTATTTCTACTGTAACTTACTAACTTTTGCATGATATTGCATCATTCATGTTCTAAGACAAAAGGAAATATTTTGTATGTGCTGAGGACAGTTATCATTTTATGTAGTCTTCTTTACAACCATTGTAAGGGGTCTGTGGTACATCTTTGCTTTTACATTGCACAAATCAATAGGACCAAAAAAAGGACTGGTTTCAACTCAAATGGTTAATTTAGGGGTCCTTTTATGGGTGTAAAATTGGTCTGAAACCACTTGGAGTGATTTGGCTAGCTTGCAAATGTTATCACCAACAGATTAAATAGAAATGGCATTTAAAGCAAATTGTTGAGCATTTAGAAACACAATTTAGTTTTTGCATGACTACTTGCAGTGTAACTGAATCAAAATGTTCCTCTTTGTTTTCATTGTAACCTGTTCCTAGAAGCTTTCAGGCTGTGAAATCTTCCACATCTCCAGGCATCATTTATACACACTGTGGGTGGCACGGATGCGA
This sequence comes from Meda fulgida, assembly GCA_030578275.1. Taxonomy (NCBI): domain Eukaryota; kingdom Metazoa; phylum Chordata; class Actinopteri; order Cypriniformes; family Leuciscidae; genus Meda; species Meda fulgida. The sequence continues at coordinate 8,391,569 of CM060637.1, read as the reverse complement.
CTTGAGTGAATTGGTCATTGAAATGATGCAATTTTGTGCAACAAAGTCTGAAGAGAAATAGCAGTGAATTTGAACTTCTGTAGAAAAAGTATGTGAACCCTTTGGATTGATCTGATCTTCAGAAGAAAAAAACACTGAAACTCTTTCATGTTAATATGGAACATACCATAAACATTCGCAGTGCACATTGGAAAACGTATGTGAACCCTTGGATTTTTTAACTGTTTGACCTTCTTTGGTGGCAGCCATAATCTCCACAACAAGATGTAATTGCACATCAGACCTGCACAACAGTTCACGTCTTAAAACTTAAACTGCTTCAGTTCAGTGATATTCTTGCGATGTCTGGTGTGAATCGCCCTTTTGCGACCATGCCAAAAACTTCTCAATCTCGCTGCGGTCAGGACTCTGATTATAGGACACTCCAAAAGCGTACTGTCTTCTTTTGATGTTGCTGTGTTGTGCCCTTTTTTCTCCTTTTATCTAAAAAATGTTGGTTTCTTTTGACCGCACAATATTTTGCTCTTATATTTATTTGTTTGCTTCAGGTTACAAGGACACATTCCTCATCTCAGTTGTTTCAACCTACTGATTCTCTTTTGCATCACAAACTCATTCAGCTTTACCTATTGCTCTTGCAGAAAATTTTTAAAGCTAGCTGCGACTTTTATCAACTAAAATTAGTTTAATTTAGTTTGAAATCAGTTGATAGATTCGAAGCCTGCACACCTCGTATTTTAAACAAAAAAGCCCTATCAAACTCCACCAAATGGGAGGATATTCATGTTGTTCAGAGTTGACTATCGGTTTTATTAAAATAGTCAAACTGTGAGAAATGTTTATAAATTGAATACATTTGCTGGTCTTTCATCCTTATTCTGAGGCTTCAGACAGGAGTGTGGCATGACATCTGAGAAGCAGCGATAGCATCAAGGGACATGAAAATTTCATGAAGTGGATTACTTAGTATACCAATGTATAAATGTATTCAAATTATCTCTACACTCAGCTCTTGCTGTCATTGTAAGTTATAGCAGAACTAATTCTAACAGTATGAGTGTGCTTTTTCAGCTCCAACTTTTCATGTTTTTTTCCCCCAAATGGCAAAAAAAAACATTTTTAAATATTGTTACATAAATATATGTTATTAGTTTTAGTTATTTATATATTCTCATTGGATTTGCTCTGTATATATTTTGAACTTAATGTACATTTTGTGGTATATTTTGGCATTTGACAATTTAAAGTGCTCCTGTCATGCTTTTAAAGGTTCCTAATTTTATTTCTGCAAAAATAGGGTTACATGCATCCAAGGTAAAAACAACAACAACAACAACAACAACAACAACAAAAAACAATAACTTAATATATATATATTATTTTATATATTCAATAACTTAATATAATATTTCTCAAAGAGTCTGAAAACTGTTAATTTCAAGATTCTCGCCGTGTCCGAAATAAAATACTTCCCTATATAGAATGCGAAAAACTACACCAAAAGAGAAGTATGTCCGAATACATAGTATTCGAAAAAGAGTAGGCAAGAAGTCCCTGGATAACCTAATACTTGCGCCGAGATTCTGAAGTGTGAATACGATGGACACTTTACTATCCCATGAGGCCACAGGAAGGGATATATGAATGGAAATGAAGCAACGCAACTAAAGGCCTTTGCACACTGAGTCCGAAATTTGCGTCCGAAATTTTCGCCCGTTAAAAAATAAATCGGATCGGGTTCGATTTTCTGTGTTTTTCGCGTCCATAGCAAACAGTTTGAATCAGTGTGCAAGGGCCTTAACGCTGGTATGTCACATGATAATGACAACATTGCAGATGTAGTATTTCCAAATTCCATTCATACGATCGACCCATAATCTTACTCAGGGCTTGACATCAATACCCACCAACTGTCGGTGCGGATTTCGGCAAATGTCGGTGGCTGAACTGGCAGTGGGCGGAGTCACACAGACCAAAACAAAACCCGACTGTGTAAAATATTAATGTGAACTTAGCATGTATCCTAAATATCTGCAAACATATTATGGTATTTTTATGCTTTAGTAGAGTAAAAAAAGTGACATACAGCACATTTAAACAGTCAAATAAACATAAATATTGTCAAAATCCCGGTCTTGATGAGTTTTCACATAAACACAGTTATGTTTTATGTTAATGTAAATAGTTGAGAAAGAAAATGCCTGTGCAACAGTATACATAATGGATCCGTCAGGTCTTAAAGTGACAGCAGCCTAATATATCTGCTGTCAAATTTGGACTTCGGCCACAGTGGCTGGTAAACAAAAAAGTTAATGTCAAGCCCCATTCATACTATAACATACTTTTTAAGATTCGCAGAGTAAATTCAAATTAAAATGAAAATGTACCTACAATTTTGTTTGCAGCGTCAGTCTGTATAAACCCCTCCTTTCCGCGAGACTACTCTGCTCTGATTGGTCAGACGGCCCAGTCTTTTGTGACTGGTCTATTGTCAGTACGAACAGAAACATATTTCCTAAAGCTGTGCTTTTAACAATATATTTAGTATATATTTTAAATATGTTTTCCTAGTATATTTGACAATGTTTTTTTTTTTTTTGCCAAGGGATTGAATAGAATGTTTGTTGTTGTTACAGCATGTTATCATTCTTTCAGACTTTATTGACCACGTTCTTCTTTTAACCTCGAAAACAAAATAACAGTCTGAAGTCTTTGGATTATTGAGATCATTAACAAGGGGATAAATAAACAAATAAGTACATTCGTACATAAATAAAAGCAAAAAGCTGTCTAAATATTTTCAGCAGACTGCAGACTGAAAAGATGAATCCCGAGAGAGAGCACATACCTCACTATGCGAAACAATAGCAAATGCTCAGAGGCATCAAACAGATGCTATTAGTATCACTGAACTCTTTTTATTCTATTATATTTTTAGTATTCGCACAAAACATACCTGCCTCTTCCTGACCGAGGCAATACTTCATTACTGCCCCTAACTGAGTTTAAAACTCTTTGGGGCACAATCTTAAGAGCCATGCATTAGTATTCCCTATTGCATTGCCCATGAGCCATTTATCATCTCTTAAACACATTTTGAACGCGTCCATTGCCTTATAGTCTGATTGTCTCGCTGTGTTGCAATGTTGTCTATTTACCAAGCTGGAGTTGTAAGGTACCCAAAGAATTAATTTTTGGCAGGATGCCCAGTCAGCGCCCTGTGGTGTTATTGTGACGTGCAGGATTTCTTGTGTAAAGATTTAAGTGCAAAAGAAAAGGCAAGTTTCTGAAGAGCATTTTATAATCCCAAAGTGGGCGGAGCCGGAGCCATCTTGGCAGCACGTCCCTCCTGGATAACCGAAAATGGGCAAAGGGGCGGGACGTGGGTGGAGCTGAGGTGCCTGGTTTTATACAGTCTATGGTAATTATAGGCCTATTTCCTACACATATTTTTGAGGACATGTCAACAATTAAAACAAATACTTCCAATATAGTCTGTGTTAGTAAATGTTCCGCCAATAGTTCCAGGAACTGTAAAAAAGTTCCTCTGTTGCGAAAGCCCCTAATGAGCCTGTGCTGCTTCTGCACTGCAAACAGATTGTTTGAAATGAACATTAGCTTACAAATCATCCACGATGGCAGTGTTTTGAAGTCTTAAAGAATTGGGAAACATGCTTAAACCATAAGTCTTTGTTAATCAAGAATCTGCCTCTATTATCATAATTTGTGTGGACAGGAATAAAAGGTGTTTGGTGTTTTACAGCCACTAGTGTTCATTTTAGCTGGAAACGGCAGTTTTCCAAATATGTTGGTACAGAGTCTTGTTTTTCCTGTGAGCCTATGTTGACTTTTGGACCTTTTCAGATCCAAGAACCAGACTGTGGGATTGCTTCTGATCAATCATTTTAGGAAGATTGCAGCTGTGCTGTAAGACACCCACTCTTATTTAATGGGCTGCTGATGCATGTGTACAATTGAAGCCTTGTTTCTCAGAACCTGAAGTGATTTTAGACTCACCAGGTAATGAAAAATTTCTCCTTCCAACAGCGTGACTGCCCATTAAAGATGGGTTTGGTGCATTCAAACACATTCAGCAATTCATGACAGGATCTTCATTTCAAAGCAAATTGAATTCAGACTAAAACCACTGCTGAACTAAAAAATCCCACTACAGAATGATTGGTTGTCACTGTCTGTCATAAATCATGTGGACCAAAAAATTATTTTATTAAGCTCTTTGGTAACAGAGGCAATGAACTGCAAAAGTATATTGAGCTATTTTAGAGTTTCAAACACGAGACGCATAATTGGGACATAAATAGGACGCAGCTGTTCCACTGCATCAGGTTGTTTTCAGCATCTCTCAATGGTTCACGCATCTCTCAACGGTTCGGCGGAAAAATCTCGGTACTCGAATCTCATTGTCTTGTGCCTCGACAGCTATTCTGAGATACCACTACATCTCTTTGTGCCTCAGAGGGCAGATATATGCAACTAAGAAAAGCAAACACAAAGTCTGTTTTATCCTTAGCAGACTTTTTCGTCTGCAAATTCGGTTAGAGAGTTTATATTGTGCACTGGTTTTCCCAGAGGCGCAGCTTTAGTTAGTTTCCCCTTAATATATAAAAGCAAAGTCAGTCTTCGGTTAGCTTTAAACATTTGCCTATTTTTGCACTCTTAGAAGAAAAGATAAAGAATATTAAAGGTTTCTGTCAGGCGCTTAATATACAGTATATAACTTTTTAGGGTTTCCCATCATGGGATCATATACTGGATTTAGTTTTAATTAATTAATTTAGCTTCAATAATTACATTGTATGTATTAAACATTTCATAAACATATTTTATCAGCAGAAAAAAAAAATGTTAAACATGAAAGTATTATGCAGTCATTTAAGACATTTCTCCTTATATAAAACCTTTTTGGCATAATTTGTGCCACAGCTTTTACATCAACACAATGTTAATGGGTTAATTTACAAGCTATAAATGCCAGTTGGGCCATATCCTGGATTCACTGGAAAGTTCAAACCTTATTAACATATTGTCTAAATATAGTAATAATAAGCGTACCTTCCAGGTCACATTTAAAAGAGATTTGTAGCTCAAAACAGACCCTCTAGTGCACTGTCAGTGCCTCTTTAAGGTTATCAGAATCTCGTTATACAAAAAAAAAAAAAAAAAAATTCAAGGGAAAATATCCAGGATTATTTGCATATACATGAAAGGATTTGGGAAGTAGGGCAAAAATCAGAAATTTTTAACATTGCTCCAGCATCTACCTCGGTTTTTGGTCTCTGTCAGCCCATCCAGACAATCCCCAAGCTTGATTGACAGTCCTCAAAGGATTTTGACAGCCGTTTGGCAACTATTGACAGGACCGACGTGACTTTCAATTGACATTGAATGTTCTTCAAACTTTCATAACTCGAATTTATTGGTCTACATGCCCATGTAATTAAAAGCTGGAGGGTGAAAACAAATCTGACATATTTGTATGTGCATGCTGTTGATTTATGTTTTTTTGTTATTGCCTTTTGAATTATTAATAGGTGAAGAGGACTCACTCTTAAAAGCTTTGTGAGAAGAAACTTAATCAGCACAGCAGCTTACATCAACATCTGTTGGCAGATTCCTTGGCTTAAGCATTCATTCCAGATATAAAACTTTGCTGTGGTTTTAATAATTTTGTGGCCTTTGACCCGTAATTAGCAAATTTAACTGGCACTAGATATTTCTGATGAGGGATTGACTACATATAATAACATATAACAAGTATTAAACATGCTAGCAATATAGAAACATGCTAAAACATGCTAGCAAACACTTAGCTAAGTCCTAAATGCACTGAAACAGAAAGTTGTTGTGACTCAGGCATGGAATGTCCAATCTACCCCAAACTTAATATGGAACATGCTAGAAATATGCTAGCAACACTTAGATAATTGTTAAAGCATGTAATAAATGCAAGGAAATTGTTGTTTGACGTACTCCTCCTATATTTACCAACTTAAATGCACATTGCCCACCGTGCTCCTTCTTCCTAAAGTCACCGGGTGGCGGTGGGACGGGTGCGAGGGCCCTTTAATCGCTGCTTGCAGCTTTAATCTGATTTTGTATTGCGTAACATCTCAATACTTTCTACTTTGACTTCATAAGTAAAGTTGTAGTTAGTCAGTGTGGCAAATTGTTGACAAAATTTATATGTATTTTAGCTCTGCATGTATGAGGCAATTATTGAACCTTGCAATCTGTCAAAGAAACTGTTCCCGGCTTGCTGACAAACAACATGCAGGCTATTTTCGACACATTAAATAAAAAGAGAAGTATACATTTCTACTTCTCTCTCTGTCACTTGCTGTGTCTCTCTGTCTCAGTCAAAGCCAAAACTTTAGCATCCGGCATAATCCGTGGACGCAGTCGAGCTTGGCACTGGCGCGCACACACACACACACACACACACACACACACACACACACACACACACACACACACACAAAGATCTGTGCTAGGCCCTCTGCTATTCTCAATATACATGCTGCCACTGGGTAATATTATAAGAAAACATGGAATTAATTTACGTAACATGCTATCTGTTTCTGATGCAGAAAAGTTAGTTCATGCATTCATGACATCGAGACTAGATTACTGTAATGCTTTATTAGCTGGTTGTCCTGTATCCTCAATAAACAAGCTACAGTTAGTGCAAAATGCAGCCGCTAGAGTTCTCACTAGATCAAGAAAATATGATCATATAACACCTATTTTATCATCTTTACACTGGTTACCTATTAAAGTCCGTATCAATTACAAAGTATTACTGCTGACCTATAAAGCCCTAAATGGTATAGCTCCTGTGTATTTAACAGACCTTCTATCGCCATACAATCTATCGCATTCTTTAAGATCACTAAATTCGAGGCTTCTGGTCATTCCTAGGATATCTAAGTCCACTAAAGGAGGGAGGGCGTTCTCACATTTAGCTCCTAAACTCTGGAATAGCCTTCCTGATATTGTTCGAGACTCAGACTCGCTGTCCCAGTTTAAAACTAGATTAAAGACGCATCTCTTTAGCCAAGTATTCACTTAAAGCTTACCTCTTATACTACTGCTGTGTCAGTTCAAATGCATTAAAATTATGAACATCAGCTATGCTAATTATTTCCCATCTGCCTTTCTGCTGTTATCTCGGGACGCAGCGTTCGTAGCTCAGATTGGATCCAGCCTCTCACGGAGACTTCAGATGCCCCAACACCTGCGAAGAGACGACTCGACGCCTGTGAAGAGACGACTCGACGCCTGTGAAGAGACGACTCGACGCCTGTGAAGAGACGACTCAACGCCGGCGATATGTTATGCCCTAAATTAATACATGATTAACTGACTGTATTTTTCAATATACATTTCAGAAATGCACTTTCTGTAAAGCTGCTTTGAGACAATGTGTATTGTGAAAAGCGCTATACAAATAAAATTGAATTGAATTGAATTATTTGTTTAATTAGTTACAGTTACTGTGCTTAACATCAAAATTTAACATCTAATGTTAAAATGTGTTTCTAATGTGACCTCGCTTTAATATGTTCAGTTCAAGAATAATTTATGCAATTTTATATGAATTAATTTAAAAAATATATTAAAAGAGCAGATCATGTCTGTCCTTGTATCATTCAACTGGTCGATATTGATAGCAATAGGTAATGCAATACTTTTTAGAGAGAATAATTAATACAGTAATGTAATTACTGTAACATTTACATGTGTAGATAATCCACCAAAAAGAGAGAGAACGAATGATCGAAGTACTTTTTTATGAACAGGAACCATATAACACTACACATAGGAACAATGTTAATGCAAAATAAAGCACTGATGAGAACTAAGGGCTTAAATACAAGAACTACGGACCGTAACGTACAGCGTACATCCACGTAGAACAAGACCTGAAAAAGAACACGGGTTTAAATACACAGGCAAACAAGCTAAACAAGATAACAAGGGGGTGTGGTTAATCAGAGACACCTGGAGAGACCAATAGAAATTTAAACATAATGGGGAACTGTTAAACATGGGACAAGACAGGGGAACAGTGGCTGGAATCATGACAGTGTGTAAATAAATTAACAAATAAAACACCCTGTGTGGATTATGAGAGGTAGACAACAAAAATTACTTGGCAAAAGGGCTTTAAAGAAGCATAAAAATAAAAAGCGATGGTACGTTCAGATATTTTTTTTTAATATTACATTAATAATTATATTCTTTTACTTGACTGATAAATAACCAATACATTTCAATAAATATTACAATTCTATAATATTTTTGTAAATAAACAAACAAAAATATATCAAATTAAAGTCAGTTGATTTAAATGTTACAAGTAAATGTATGCACCACAGCATTATAATATACAGAATGAAAAATTGATTTTCATTTTGAGATTTGGTACGTACCCTCTGCTGTGAGTCTGTCAGTGGATCAATACGTTTGGCCTTGAGCAGCCAATATCACGCTGATAACTTTGCTCATATGACCATTTGAAATAGGGAGGAGCACAACGGGAGGGTTTCCAGAAATCCCTTTACAGTATGTCAGACTTATCGGTGGAGATGGCCTCCGGTCCGGTCTACCTGAAAACACATCATTATCTACACGGGCCTCTTGCTAGAGACCAAAAAACACGCTGCTCAGATGACACAGAGAAGTCTGGGTAAAATGTTGTTTAGCTTTACAGTTGTGTGAATATTGCAAGGTAACACATTTCCTACGGTTATGGTGAAAGCTATATAACCAGTAGTTTTATGGTAGACTGATATTGCATCTCTTGGGTTTTGTGTGTAGCTTATTGTTTTTGAAAAACAATATTGTATGCTATTAGTTGGGATGGCACACTGCCTTTATTTCTAAGTTTCTGTTTCTAGTCCAAAGGGGTAAAATATAGTCCGTTATCGTAGGCGTACTTTAGGAAGGGTCTATATTAAATTATTGATTGACAGATTGACAATCTGCAGAGCCGGTCCAAGCCTTTTGGGGGCCCTAAGCATAATTTGATTTGGGGGCCCCCTCCCACTACACAAAGTCACCTGTGCTTGACGATTATTGACACAAATGTCACGCATTTTCTTTGTTTCCCACCTAGTCATCATTATCTGTTTGAGCATGCTATACTTCCACCATGATAATGCAGCTTGCCCAGGACACACCCCTGTCAATATATATGGATCTGATTAATCTCATGATAATGAGGTATTGCTGAAAAAATGCATGATAACCCACTGTGAAAAGTGATTGACAGCTTGATCACGATGTGCATGCAACTGTAATATTTCACGAATATATTCATATCATATTAAAAATGTAGCATTTTTTCTCATGTAATATTTTCCCTATTATAATATTTATTATAACCAAATTTGAATGTCTTTAATACATTAACATATTTTATTTAGCTTTTTATGCATTTGTAGTGAGTCTTTCTGAAGGTTACATTGTTAATAGATAGTGACAACTGTTAAATATAAAATTATAAACATTAAAATAGAAATATATGCTACATTTTAGTTTAATATTACAGTAATATTATATTAAAATGTATAGCATTTTTAATTTAATATTTGTCCCATTAGGCAATAATATTTTAATTTTAATCAAGATTTAATCACTTTTTAATGTATTAACATTATATTATATATTTATGCATTTATGGTGAGGATTTTTCATATTTTCTGAAGGTTACATCATTATGCGAGTAGTTTGTGACAAATGATCATCTCTATGACAATAAATCTTTCATTCAACTGATTCATTCAAAAAATTCTGATTCTTTTAGGAACGAAACAATGGCTGCATCCGAAATCGCATACTTCCCTACTATATAGAAGTGACTAAAGAAGTATGTCCAAATTCACAGTTCTCATGAAAGGGTAGGGGAAAAGCACACGGATGACCTACTACTTCTGGCAAGATTCTGAACTGTGCGTACGATGGACACTTTACTGTCCCATGAGGCCACGGTAGAGGATTTATGAATGGACATGAAGCGACGCAACTGACGCTGGTAGGTCACATGATAATGGCAATTTGGCGAATGTAGTATGTCCAGATTGCATTCATACTACACACATTCATTCTATATAAGTCAATTAGTATTTACTTATGCAAAATAAGTACCTACTCAAGAAAGTATGTGATTTCAGACGCAGCCCATGTGTTTATATGAGCGAATCATTAGAGTGATTTTGTTCAAACATGCTGACTCATTCAGAAACGAAACAAGTGACTGTCTATATAAGTGAATCATTGAATCATTTACTCAACTGATTTATTAACCGCTTAACTGTTTAACTTGCATAAAAGTCCTTTTTTTACTAATAAATATTGCTAATAAGCATTATAAATGTATAGTGTTATTGTGATATAACATTTCAGTAATATTGCAATTTTTCACTTATCTAAGTTTATATTTTGTCCATTATAATAAACTAGTTTAAAATGTTCACTAGTGCTCTCAGATGTTTTGGCCCCACTATATATTCACACAGTTCTATATTATAGGAAATATAATTTTGTTATTTTAATCAATGCAACACATGGTCATAAAGACAAATTTGGGTTGGGGGCATTTTAGACGACTGCAGTAGATCAGAGCTGAAGTGCTGTCATAAGAGACTCTTCTGCCAGTCAGAGCAGACTCATTAATTCATGGGAGCGAAACAGGGGAGCGGTACATGCCCGTCGGGGCATTCAGTTTCACTTTACAACTGCCAACTGGCTTACTAATGTTTATCATGGATTTCCTGGCTGTTAATCTAAGTCTTGATGTTGTGTGGAGTAATTGGCAGACCTCAGTTGACAGGTGGGCACAAGGAGACGCAAAGAACTAAAAATGTGTCTGAATCCTACATCCTTGCCTCCTCCAAAATGTTTAAAATTAATTGTTGCCGGAAGGCACGAGCAGTCACATGAAAGTTCTTTCGAAAGACTCCTACAGACAGTTCAAGTTCAAATAGTTTCCAGCTGCTATTAGACTATTCAACAGCCTCTTGGTTTTGACAAAATGTGATGTAAAAGGCCTTGGGTTGCATATAGAAAGACAGAAAGAGAGAGAAACAACCAGGAGCATCTATTCTCTCAGCTTTCTGTCGAATTAACTTTAAAAGACAGTAAACCGATCAATACTTTTCTTAATGATTCGAAAACCTTCTCATTGGTGACACTGAAAAGGTTATTAATCTTTCCGAAGGATTTAATTTTACCATCAAGTTGCCAGAGTTGTCTTTTTTTTTTTAATCCATCCTTGCTTAAAGCTTTAATTATTGTTTTTTCTTACTGACCACAAACTTTTGAATGGTACAGTAGTGTGTATGTAGTTTAAATATAGGAAATATATCTTGCGTGGGTGGTTTAAAACAGACATTTCTAAAAGTGGGAAATATATAGTATCTTGATTTACAGTTTTTCTCAGTCGCTTTGGTACATTTTTCGAATCATCCTCGACATTTGCAAAACAGTAAGTGCATTTCTCAAAACTATTCGTACAAATAGCAAAACACCATGGGTTACATGCAAAAGCAGAGTCTCTTGCTCAAAATCCTTATTCATCTCTCAAAAGTAAATATCTGTGTCAATATACATGTCAAATTGCTTAGTCAAATTGCTTTGTCAAATTGCTTTGTCAATATAACAGTGTACTCTCGCTTTTACTGTTTGTACTGTAATTTGTTGACAGATCATGTCATTGCGATACAGAAAGGAAAAGACAACATTGCATAGCACAAAGAAAAAAAAGAAAAAAACAAAAGTAGAAATGTGAAAATAGAACAATCTCCTCAGGGAAAAGTGTACATGCATATTATAACAACTTGTTCAACCATTTTGCATGTAGACTTATGCTATGAACTAATGCCTAAATGTTGTGGGGGGGGGGGGGGTTTGGGGTGAGACTATTCAACAGAGACCCATTATAATACATTTTGATCAACATGACATAAGCCATTGATAATGTAGGAAACAGCAGAGAATTGTACATAAACATTTGCATGGATGTACCAAAGCATTTGCAACTTCTTTAAAGAAATGAGAAACTACTTTTTTGATGTGCACAAGTGACACAATGATGTGAAGATTGAACAGATTTGGAGAATTTCAATTCTGATCTGAGAAATGTACCAAAGCGACTGAGAAAAACTGTAAAAGGACATGCATGTATATAGGCCAAAAAACAGTTAAGCAAAGTTTAGATCTTAGATTAATGTCTCAGAAAGCCTTGCATTTGGTTTTAAAATGTATTGTGCAACAATGCCAGAGCAAAATTAGCATTAAAGTTTACCCATTTCTTCATTTACTCACCCTCAAGTTGTTCCAAACCTGTATGAGTTTCTTTCTTCTGTTGAACACAAAAGAAGATATTTTATAGAATGTTGGTAACCGAACAGTTGACAGTAGCCATTGCCTTCCATGGTATTTTTTTATCCTATGGATGTCAATGGCTAAAGTCAAATGTTTGATTACCAAACTTTCTTCAGAATATCTTCTTTTGTGTTCAAAAAACTGATACAGGGTTGGAACCTCTTTGTGGTGAGTAAATGATGACAGAATTTTCACTTTTGGGTGAACTATCCCTAAACCTCAAATCACACACACAAACTTTCTTTGGTCAAAGCAAATGTTGTATAGTCCTAAACTCTCTTCAGATGCTTTAGAAAGCCTAACGGTAGGCATGTTTGTCCTTGAAGAGAATGAATCAATATTAAATGATGTTTGTTTCCACTGTGTACTTTTTCCTGAAAGCTCTTGCTCAGCGGTATACTTTTCAAGTCAATTCAAGTCATTTTATCCCCCCTGTCGCACAAGACTGTGTCAGGTGAACTTCAAAGGCACATCTCACCGGGAAAGGGACACGGCTGAAGTGCATCATGCCTGCTCCATCGCTAATCGTTGCCAGCGGATTCAATTTGCACCCGTTCGGCTGGAGAGACATCCTCATCCTCGACACTGCCCTCTGGGAGCTCACCTGCAATCTCTTAAGAGGGCTGTCAAGGATAAGGCACTAGATTACAATGAATAGCAATCATCACTTTCTATAGGTACATGTGCACATACATCTGGCGAATTACTCTTGCTACATCTGGCAATTTCTCTTGCTAACGCAATCAACGTGCTATCCGCGGGCTTCTATTGTGTTGTCACCGCAGACGAGGTGCCATTTACACAGCAAACATGAATGACAGCTTGCTGGCACTCTCGGTTTCATTGTGCCACTGGAATCCATTATCCATAATAACCCCTGTATTTTTTGCGTTTTTTAGGGGTTTGGGCATGTGGAACTGGTGGGGGGTTGGACGGTTCCCCACAGGACTGACCTGCAGGGAGTCCATGGGCTGCTTTTGATAAATTGCTATGTGTTTGATCCACGGGCTTCCTGACAGCTGCTGATTAAGTACCGAGGGGTAAGGAGGCAATGGGCAAACGCAGTTGCGACATAAAGAATCCCATTTAATCAGGGCATAATTAAAATCGTCTGCCTGCATCCATCCCGAGCTTCAAAGGAAACCTCTCCCACCTATAGGCGCTACGAAAAGGTTAACTGCCACCGCTGATGTCCTGCCAAAGAGGCGAGGAAGAGATTTGGTCTGTCAGCATTGGTTTTTTGAGGACCTGAAACCCCAACGGCTTTGCCCTGGGTCAGAGGCTCAGGCACCATTAAGGAAATGAATGCAGCTCTGTTGTTGTTGCTTTTTTTTTCATCATTTTTGCTCTAATCTTCTCTTCTTTGCCAAGCATCCATCCAGAAGCACACATCTCTGCCTACTTTTCCTCTCCCCGGAGATCTGCTGTTCTCTCCAACCCACCTTTAACTTTCCCTTTCTTCTTCCTCACCCTGGCTTTTCATGCTTCTTCTAAATCCGTATATAGAAAACTAACACATAGAACCCAGGGACGGACGGACAGATAGATAGATAAAGTATAAGAAAACCCATTCCCAATATGTGTAACCACAAAACAATATATTTTATTGAACTATATAAGATTATATTATATAAGTGTAAATAACTTTTAGTGTAGTGAATGCTCCACTCATCACCTAAAGTGTAATGCTAACCCCCAAATTTCCCACCTAGAAACATTCAACACCAACAAGTTTCCAGATCTCTTAACCATAAACCCATCTAATAACACTTCATTTCAACCTTTAATCTCCCCATCCAGTTGCATGCAGAGCAAATGAAATTGACCCTGCCAATGAAAGTTTGTGCCAATGAAAAATACCCATATGGTCCCATTGAGTAGGATTTAATCCATTAATCAATTGAAGTGGATTGCACATAATGTTCCACAAAAAAAGAAAAACTAAATTTATAAAGTAAATTGAACAAGTATAGCAACATTTTTTAGTTTTAGTTTAGAGTTTGAAAACATCAGCTCAACCATTGCTATTCCACTTTTTGTGCTAAATCAGCTGCATTTCCGAGTAAATGGGAACACGTATTGGTCTTGGCCAAGTGACCATTTATCCATACAGTATAATATAAAACAGAAATATTAATCAATTTGAGTTTTTTTCTTCTTCCATAGATCATTAAGGCTACAGTGATGCCCTTTCAGTGCCGGCAGGAGTAATGACAGTCTTCTACACTTTTTGTATGATGGAACCTATTGTCTTTAATGGCAGGTAAAATGCCTAGACTGAATGACACTGTAATGATGTCATAATGTCTTTTCCATTTTCATTCCTTTGTCACTAGTAGAATATTAACCATTTTATTTATTTATTTTTATCTTTTTTTTTACCTGCCACTTTTTTCCCATATTTTTCCCAAGAAAGGTTTTTTTTTTTTTTCATAACGTATTTCTGCCCAGGCAACATCATTAATCTATTCAATTAATGCGCTAATTTAAGGCCTCAGGAAATTGAAATTATTTTCTTTATCAAGCATGGAGATAATCAATCACTATGTTTGTTTGTGCAATGTTATACTAGACTGTGGCCTACATTTACGCACATCATGAATCATCTGACAGACACATATTAGGACATTTTGAGCATTCTGGGCCGTGCTTAATTCATAAATGATTCACTGTGATAAAATATTAATAACTCATTGACTGAAAACATCTTTTCAGATCTTGATCAATGGCTACAGTGTGGATGTTCAACAGAAAAGCAAATCTTCTGAAGATGACAATAAAGTTGAAATATAATTTCTAAAACAGCCCTAACCCTTACCACACTGTATGAAGAGCGTATTTTCACAATAGATTTAAGCTATGAGTAGTATACACATTAAAAATCAAGATCTCTAAGGGCTGATTCACCCAGAACGGGATTTTGTGTTTCTAATAAAAAAAACAGTAGGTAGTGAAAAAAAACGCACCATCTTGAGGCACATGTTTTAAACGTTTCAAAACTTTTGCAAATTTGTGCATACGTACTTAATAGGATGCAAAAGATACCAACACAATGGTCAAACCACTGATTTTGCCACTGATTTCTGAAAGGATTTCTGAAAGGTAAAAAGGTAATTGTGACTTTTTGTCTCACAATTCTGACTTTTGTTTCTCAGAATTGATTGATATAAACTCGTAATTGCGAGTTATAATGTCAGAATTGCGAGATATAAACTTGCAATTGCGAGAAATAAAGTCAGAATTGCTAGATTTAAACTCACAATTCTGATAAATAAAGTCAGGATTGCAAGATATAAAATCGCAATTTTTATAAAAATTAAAAACTATTTAAAAAAAAAACATTTTTGGGTGAACTTTTTCTTTAAAAAACAATCAAAAGCAAGTTAAAACAATTCACCCCACCGAGAAACCTCTGGCTCTGGACTTTGGAAACACAATGCAGCAATCATTTGCACCATCAGGAGAGAAAAACATTAAATGAAGGGGTCTCAGGTACGTTCTACATCACCACAACTTAGATTAGCATTAGATTACAGAGCTGAGCACAAGGACAAAGCTTTCTGAAATAGTCATTTGTTTTAGAGGGCAAAAAGGGGATACAAATTTCAGACACTTTGATTCCAGGCAAACACCGAACAGGCTCATTATTCTAAATGAACAGCCTTTAACCTTCATTTTGATACTTTGAGATTGAAAAGATAAAATAATTTGGAATGAGATGGGTGGATTTTCAGACGTATAGGTCAAAGAGCATCTGGCACTCAATTGGACGTTCATACAAGTGCAGTAGATTAAACTTGGGGGTCGTGCTGTCTTGGCCATGTCTGATCAAATATATGGAAATTCATTCGCCTGACAGCTCAAGCTTCTGCTTTTGCTTGCATCTTCTAGGCATCCATGGCCGAGATGTCATTTCCTAACTTTTCCACTTATTTTCAGAACAGAATTTCATATGATATAAGACTGCAGGGATTTAGAGGGAAAATATGAAATATGATATGGGGGTGGAATCAGTTTTCAATTGGAGGCCAAATCAAATAAAAAAAATGTGATGAGCGCTCCGCATCTTTTTTATATTCTGATGGCAACACTCTTATCAACACCAATTCTTTCCCCATTGTTTGCATGGGCACAGCTGAGCATAATGAGAAGCAGTTGAGCAAGCAACTTCTGATAAATACAGATGTTAACAAGTACTCATGCACCACCCATGGTTTATTAATATCTTGTTTGTCTCATTAAAAAATGATGAAGTTGCTTCATCCTCAGCAAACATGAATAACTATTGCTCTGCATTCAGGATGTGAATCCATTCAAACTTTTAAAGGGGTCATCGGATGCAAAATTCACTTTTATATGGTGTTATATGTTTGCATATAAATGTGTCTTTGCAGTGTATGGACACAACCACCATACAACGAAAAAAAATCCATTCACTCCTTCTTTAAATCCTCAAAAAGTCTAAACACTCTCAATGATCAGGCCGTTTGGATTTTCTGAGCACTATGATGTCATAATGCTCATGCTCCGCGCACGACCACTGACGGACTGTCCCGTATTAGCATTGTGGAGAGCAGGACGAGGCAGAGGGCCGCGAGAGAATAGCGCGAGTCCGGTGGCGTGATTGATAATGAGCGGTCTCGTACAGTTCTCGTAAGAGCATTCTCTGTGTAAACAAGAAAAACGTGAATTTGTGAAAATGGTGACATCATGCACATGCGTATTACTTGCTCAATTAGTTGATCAGAATCGTTACATTCTTTTTGTTTCCCATTTATAGGCTTTGCATGGTATTTTCTTTTGAAGAGTGAAAGCTTTCATCTTCAGAATGTCTTCTGTGTTCCTCGACTTTATGTTTACTCAGCTACATCCTCATGCTAGTCGCCAATGCGCTGAAGGTTATTGGAGCACCATTTTTCCAGTCTTTAAATTTGTTGAGTCACCACATTGTGATTACACTGAACACCTTAGCACCTCAAAACACTCTCAGCATGTCAAAGCTAATCAGATTGATGTGTACCAACTTTCAGCCCACTGTTGTTTCTGCCAGATTGTTCATCTTGGCGTAGGAAGATTCGCTCCCCGCTGGTGGCACGATCCCAGAGGTCAAGCAATCACACAAAGCACCAGACTAGCCATTTGAAGCTTGAACACTGTGGAAAGATACCAGCTCGCCGCAAGAGTGGCAGACTCGCTTGGTTTTGTCTTCTCCTTCTTGACTTAACCGGGGCTGATATCCGTCGCGAAGGTTGAAGGCTGTGCTTTCTTTGCCGATGGTGACTTTTGCGTTTGACTCATTGCACAGTGAGAAGCGAAGATAAGGCCGGGGCGCTGGGTGATATTTCAGCCCTGTTATTGTCTTTGTGCTGGACACGATCGTTATCGATGCCGGGGGCAGCCAAGAAAAGGTCAGCCCCCCACTGCTCGGGCAAATAGGCCAGAGTTAAGATACATTACATATGAACATGATGAGACTAAAGCAATTTTCACAGATGCCATGTACACGCACAGCTGTAATCCTGGGGCACGAGTAAATGACAGTTCGACTACGGGTAGGTCCTGGCCAGAATTATTGGCACCCTTGAGAAATATAAGCAAAGAAGCCTGTCAAAATAAATCTGCATAGTTAATCCTTTTGATTTTTTTTTTTTATCACACAAAAATCTATCCTTTCATCGAACTAAAACAATTGAAAATTGGGGGGAGGGGTCACTGTCACATTATGAAATACATCTTTTTGTCCAATATACTGTATGTTGGCCACGCGTTGTAATTGGCACCCTTTTGTTCTTACTTTTACTTTTTGCACCCTCTATTTGCCAAGGTAACAGTTCTGAATCTTCTCTATAATACCTGATGAGGTTGAAGATCAGAAACCATTCCTCCATACAGAATCTCTCCAGATCCTTCACATTCCTAGGTCCATGTTGGTGCGTCTTCTCTTCAGTTTATGATTCAGGTCAGGGGACTGGGATGCTCATGGCAGAACCTTCATTTTGTGCTCAGTGACCCATTTTTGTATTAAAACCAGTCCCGTTTGATGTTCCAGTCATGTCTGACAACTGAACATGCCGGAGTTTGTTTTTTGATGAGCGAGGAGGATTTTTTAATGAAACCTTCTTTTTTTATATATTTTTATTTAATTAAATTTTTTGGCTTTCTAACCCCAACACTCAACTAATCTCTGCAATTCTCCATCTGTGATCCTTGAAGAGTCTTTGGCGACTCAAACTCTCCTCCTCGTCGTGCATTAAGACATTATAGACACACGTCCTCTTCCTGGCAGATCCGTGACATCTCCGTTTGGAACTTCTTAATTATCGCCTTGATGTTGGAAATGGGAATTTTCAATACTTTAGCTATTACAGACACTTTCTTTTTTGTGAAGCTCAGAAATCTTTTGCTGCACATCAGAACTATATTCTTTGGTTTTACTCATTGTGATGGATGATTAAGGGAATTTGGCCTTTATGTTTCCTCATATTTATACTCCTGTAAAACAGAAAGTCATGGCTAAACAATTTCATGCTCCTAGTCACTCTGGTGTGCTAAAAACGTAAATATGAATGGGAATATACTTCAGAGATATTTTACTCATAAGAATTTCTAGGGGTGAAAATGATACCAATTTAAATGGCCTTGATGGTTCTGAGCACCTGCTCTCATGGCTACTCAATAGCGTCTTCAAAGGCTTTGTTTCCACCTACTTTGGGATGTTTATGGACCATTTGTTAGAGAGGTGATTGATTGAATGAGTTTTCCTTGCTATGCCTGGCTGACTCATGGTAATTATGAGCCCACTTCTTTGAAAGTGAAAATTACTTCTTGCAATTGACATGAAAATAGGGCACAGCTGAGAAACATCGCTCCATCTTCCTCCTCTTCCGTAAATTATTTCAGGGTTCCATATCAGACTGACTATAAAAGACTGAAGCTTGTTCTTAAATACGGATGTATTCAGAAGAATAAAGGCACCCGAAATCACTGGAGCTGGAAAGGCATTCTGAGTCAGAGAGCTCTCTTGTATCGGTTGATCATGGCTTCTCTCCCACTCAGCCGGAGTAGGTAGGAATGTGTGGGAGAAACTAGATTGTCGCTACTTTCTTTGAAAACTATTGAGGTTTTTATTTCAAACCCCATCAAAGGTCCTCGCAGGGTCCTTGAGAAATCTCAGGAGGGAGTGGTGACAGCCGAGCGCCTGTGTCACATTGGAAATGAAAAGAGTTTGTGAGAACACATTAGAGAATAATAAACATAATTGAACATCGAGGCTCCCGCTTGGTCAGTGCCCTAATAAATATGGAGATAAGCTCATTCTTTGAGCTGAGAGTAAGTAATTGGATTTCCACCTGGACTTCTGGGGCTTTTGGACTTTGATGGTGCAGGTGCGACAGCTGAGGCAGGGATGTGGCATTCAAGAAGCGCTGTGGAAATACTCAGTCGACTCTCCGTCTCGCCAAATAATCAAGAATGTGAAAAGGCTGCGGTGGCGTGCATTAGCCTGGGTCATGGCAGATAGCATTTATCATTGACACCACTTGGTTGGAAAACTATAGATTATGTCTTGATTTTTGAGTGACTTTGAGGAAGCAGACAATCCTGTTGAGCTATGCCTGACGGATCTCCTTCACATGATCCACTTATGTCAAAGAGTATACTAGTGTCTCGGTCTCCAAAGAGAGTGAGCCTATCTTCCCCTGAATACATCCCTCAGGCTCACGTGACAGATTCAATTTAGGACCCTGTCTGGGGGTCGAGATAGAACAGTTTGGTGGCGGTTTGTGTATCTATCTATCTATCTATCTATCTATCTATCTATCTATCTATCTATCTATCTATCTATCTATCTATCTATCTATCTATCTATTATTATTATTTTTAAATGATTATTTACTAGCATATTTATAAAGTATATAAAGTGTATAATATGCATATATTACATTATATAATTTAGTTACAAAAAAATAACCATACATTATGTTAAATAATATAATTTTATATAATTTATAATTAATGTTTCCTTTTACAATTATATACTTAATAATATAGTAATAAATATATGTAAATGCATATATTTTTTATATAAAAAAACGAATAATATTAGAATTTTATTACAATATTAAATATTTAAATAAAATGTTTAAAAGCAAAACATTTATGAATATAAAATAATAAAAATTCTAAAACATTTCAATATAAATTTAATATAATTGAAAAAAAATCTAAATCAATGATTAATTTTAATTAAATGATATACTAAATTATATATATATATATATATATATATATATATATATATATATATAACAGTGTTTATTAGTTTAATTTGTTTTACAATTCATGTTTAATTTTAGAATGTAATTCAGTAATATATGTTACATATTTGTAGATCTTTTTCTATTTTCTGAATGACATTTATTAAAAAAGCTGTCACAGTTACAATTATACGGTTAAGAAATAATAGTAGGCTATATGTTGGCTGAAATAATGCTATTATATTTTTGCATTATGCGCCCCACTATTCATCAGCATGTGTCAAGTAAACTGTATCCTTTACCCTCCAAAAAACCCTCCAATTAAGCAAAGACTTAAATAACAATAAAAACTATACCGTGAGAAATTGTCACTGGAGTGAAGTGCAACAACTAGCCCCAGTCTCAGTTTTTATCTATTTATGAGTGTGCGTGTGTCCAGTGTATCAATCTATTTCTGGTTCCCCTCGAAGGTCCTAATCAAACATTAATGAGAAACAATTAACCATCCTAATCCTCCCGGCCAGCTCACACAGGCCTAATGAAAGGTCACAGGCAGGAGGTTCAGTGCGTCTTGAAGCCGGTCGAGATGACTTTATCCAGACACACTGCGAAAGAGGGTCAGTGCAAGATATGTAGTCAGAATAATATCATGATAACAGGAATGCAGCAAGCTTGAGGATTCAACTCAAACTTTCTTTGCGAACAAAGCTGCTCATTTCTAAGTAATGGACCTGAAATACAAAACTTGAAGTCACAGAGTGGCCAATCAAAATTGATTTTCTTTTTTAACTCTGATTTTCTCACACTCGGCAAGCTCCCGTCTCCCTCTCTCTCATTTCCTGCTGCTTAAACTTCAAAACCCTTGCCTCATTAACAGAGAAGTTAAGGGCCTACCTTACATTTTACCTTCACTAGACGCAGACAGATTTCATAATTCATAATTTTGTTGAATTGCAATGCTAGCGGTGCTGCACAGAGGCCTATAAATGAATCATAGTATAGAATTTCATAAAGAAAAAGGCTTCCAGCAGCTCGTTTCAGGATTTTGAAACATGAGGATGTGAATCCTGCTGTGGTCTTCAACCATGGCACCTCCATGGGGGGTAACCACCAAGATCATATTAATCTTTTTTTGAACTCAAAAGGATCATTTTAATGTACGGAAGTGGTTCAGAAAGGTGCCGGCCTTCTGAAACGAGGCATTTTTCTTTTGCATTTGGGTTTATCTTGACATGAACCAATACAATACTAATGATAATGTCCAATGATATTGTTGTTACATATATTTTTGCCAGGGGTGTACTGCAAAAAGCCAGGTTATCTTACCGTCAAACAGTGCCTGAACTCTCGGTTGATTAAACCAAACCTTGCTTACTCGAGGTATGTAGGTTCCAAAAAACGCGTCCGGGAGTAAGTTCATCCAACTCAAAGTGTGTTCACGGATAACACACCAGACATTCTCAACAGAGAGATGAATCGACAGGTAGCCATGGAAACGGAGTTTAAGAAAAATCGCGCCAAACTACGTCTTTCTTCTTCTGTTGTTAAATGCTAATTAACATATTTCATATTATCCCCTATTTGGTGATTGTGCAATCATTTTCCAATCTTTTCGTTTAATAATCTTTAATCATATTGAACAAGAACTATATCGTTTGTTTGATGCTAATTATATAATAAAAAGAAAGACTGATTAAACTAAATACAGTCTGTGCATGCTCAGATAACATTGCTTTATGAGTTTTTGGTTAGTCATTTTGCTTCCACATTGCTTGAAAAGTAAGATATATTAAATATCATATCATGTCATGTCATATCACGCCCACTGGAGCCTCATCAGTAGGGCACGCATGCGCTGAACACCTCTGAAGTAAACTAACCCTAGAACACGAGCTGCTCCGGACCAGGTTGTGTTCAGAGAGTAGGTTGCTATGGCTACTTACAACCCTGAAAGTTACCTCCGTTTTTGGAACCAAAAGTTGAGGTTATCCGCTTACTTACCCTTAAACATACCAGAGTATGTCACATAACCTGCTTTCTGGAATACCCCCCTGACCAGGAAGTGAATGAAATGAGGAACTTTAATACACAGGGTGAATGAACTCAATGAAGAACAGGTGACAACTAATGAATCAAAAACCATGGTACCAAATGAAGAGCGGGAAAATGGCATAAAGGAAAACAGGTAATTGAGAGAAACAAGCCAAAAGTCTATGAAAACGAAAACAAACCAAGCAATCAGTGACATTATTATTGATTATTTATTTATTTTTATTAAATAATTATATAATCTGTTCATTTATATATATATATATACCGGTATACATATACATACACACTATTTTGTTTGTTTCTGTTCTGTTCGATTCAGCTGAATAAATTGGAGGCAAATTGGACAAAATGATGAGAAGCAATCCAGAGAGATTTACTTTCTGTTTACAGAGTATTATTAAACTAAACATGTGCCACCTAGTGTTCTGACAAATCCAACAGGAAAATGGAGCATACAAATGTTTGATGATTGACTGCTATTTTTATCTCCCTCAGCAGGAAAACAGTTCAAATCCAATGTCTGACTGAAAATGAAAGGCACATTCAGAGCTTGTGGGACAAAAAAAAAAAAGAAAAAGAAAAAAAAGAAAAGATTTTTAAACTTTCTGACAATAACACGAAAGGGAAAAATTGATTGATCACATATTTTGTACTATTTGGTACTGCAATTCAATTACAGAAAGGAAGGGGTCTCAAATGTCACACCTCTCTCTAACTTAAACTAGATGGCAGGGCTGAATTTTTAATGTTGGCTGTTGCTAGGGAACTGTACCACCGGTCCATCCCATATAACACACGCAATTAGCCATGCCTGAAAAGTGTGTTTAGCCCCTGTTAAAAGAATAGAAAGCCCATTATCTTCAACCTCATTTCCAGGTTTTGCTTTGAAGAGTGAGTGTTCATTATTTTTAAGTCCTCTACAAAGTTAACTCCATGCTTTTCTGAAGTGCATACTTTGTTGGAGCTTCTTGGCTTGCTTTTGCTCAACTTTAATGAATACAATGTGATTGTCTGTTTTAAAGTTAAGTATTTTTTGTTTGTTAAATTCAAGGAGTTTAGCTTGTTAGCATAGCCATGCTAGCCTCTGTTGGTAGGTTCTGTAACCTGTAATCTACTACTAAAAGCTTCTGTTGTGCATTTCATTGACAGTCATTCAAAATTAGCAGTACATCCTTGCGAGCAACATAGCCTACGTTGCTAGTATGTTTTTTTGACTATGGCTTCTCAGCTCAGGCAAGTCGCTCGCTAGTGAAGAATTTGGTATTGTTAAAGTTATTGTGGTGCCTAGTAGCTGTCTCCACACATTATAAGGCGCATCCAGTATGTACTACATTTGATGAAGAACAAACTTTGTGACCGTTAAAATGCATCTTTTATATAGTATAAATGTGTATATGAATTTTTGAATCTTGGCCAAGATAGTAGGCCTAGGTCATCCAGTTTCCACCTACTGTTTCATGAATACTATGAATAAGGACATACTACTCATTTCACATACATTTTCGCCTATATTTAGAAGGGAAGTAGGCATATTCGGATGCAGGGATTGCGATGTCGTAATTAACGTAAGTTTAAAAAAAAGTAATCTCGAGATGACAGTAGTCAGGTGGTACAATGGTCACGTGGTACAGGTAGAAGCTCTCTGAAAATTCCCAGGAGGACATGAACACTTTTTAAAAGTTGAAATCTTTCAATTTCGGTAGATGCGGTTTGCGCACGCGGTTTGAGTTTGGAGCTCCGTCGAATTGATTCATAATCCTTCCCAGATAGCACAAGTCTATTTGATGTGATGTTTACATCTGGAAGACGTATTTTTAAGAGTGTTTGCTCATCTGCAATACGTCTATAGGACATTTCCTGTCAGATGTCAAATAGACGTTTAGAAGATGTCTTTAAGATGTAATGATTTAGAATGCATGTTGAACTGACATCTTCTAAATGTCTATTTGACATCTGACAGGAAACGTCCTATAGACGTATTGCAGATGAGCAAACACTCTTAAAATTACGTCTTCCAGATCTAAACATCACATCAAATAGACTTGTGCTATCTGGGTAGCCTTAAGCCCGTTAGCATTGCACGCGTGATGGCCTCTCACCTATCGATCGTCTTATTTACAATTTAGGACTGAAATCCTGGATAGATCCCGTATCCTTTCAATGATACGGGATCTATCCAGGATTTCAGTCCTAAATTAGTAGTGATATTGGTAGTATCACTACTAATTTACTGTTCATCTGTTATTATGGCGAATATATCGGATGTGTGTATAACGTTACCTCTGAGTGCAGGTGAGGACACGTTTGAGCTGCGTTCGGTGCAGTTGGAGCTGGAGTCCGTGGAGTATCAGATCCGTGATCTGCTAGAGAGGCAAACCGAGCTGCGAGATCGACGATCAGCGCTTCAAACATCACGCACCGATGCTCACAAGTCAGTGGTTAGTAACTTTCTGACTCCGACCTCGTCTACTCCGTGTGTTTCTCTGCACAGGCCCCAAGCACCCAGGACGCGATCATCCCTGGCTTCATTCACTCCACCGACACAACACCATGGACCCTGGGTGATCCCACAGCGGAAGACACGAGCCAGGACCAGAGCAAGAACCTCTCCGCCCCTCCCGGTCTTCGAGAATCCGGTCTTCTCCACCCGGAACCGCTTCTCCCCTCTTCGCGAGTCGGAACGCGACGACGCCGTGATCATCGGCAGTTCCATCGTCCGTCATGTCCGCGCTACCTCAGGTAAAGGTAAGGTGCGCACTCGCTGCTTTCCTGGTGCTCGTGTTCTAGATGTCGCTGCACAGGTTCCCGAGATCCTGAACGGTGACGAGCGCATTGGAGCTGTTGTGCTGCACGCGGGAGTGAAGGACATCAGGCTGCGGCAGACGGAGGTTCTGAAGGACTACAGGAGCCTGGTCGTGACGGTACGCAGCACATCGCCTGAAGCAACCATTATCGTGTCTGGACCGCTTCCCACGTACCGACAAGGACAGGAAAGGTTCAGTAGATTATTTGCACTAAATTAATGGTTAATGTCATGGTGTAATGAAAAGAAACTGCTCTTTGTAAATAATTGCAATCTGTTTTGGGAGCGACCCAGGCTCTACCGTGCTGATGGCCTGCACCCCAGCAGAATCGGAGCGGATGCTCTGTCGGAGAACATCTCCAAGACGTTACACACCATATGACTAGTAAGTCAAAGTCCAAATCACAGTCTTTGCTGTCCCAACTTAATTGATATCATAAGTAGTGTAGAACATTATATAGAAACTGTGTCTATTCCTCGTTTAGTGAGGCCAAACAATAAATCTACTGTAGGATCTAGGAAAAATCTAATTATAATTAAACCAGAAAATCTCAATATCAGTGAACAAAGACAATTTCTAAAGCTAGGTCTTCTAAACATTAGATCGCTCACACCTAAGGCGGTTATTGTAAATTAAATGGTCATAGATAATAGTTTTGATGTATTTTGTCTTACTGAAACCTGGCTTTAACCAAATGATTATTTCGGTCTAAATGAATCTATTCCACCAGGATACTGTTATAAGCATGAGCCCCGTCTGATCGGCCGTGGCGGCAGTGTTGCAACAATCTATAGAGATATTCTACTAAATGTTACTTAGAAAACAGGTCACAGGTTTAATTCGTTTGAAGTACTTGTGCTAAATGTTACGCTCTCAGATGTAAGAAAGAAATCCCTATTATCTCTAGCCTTGGCTACTGTATATAGACCTCCAGGGCCCTATGCTGATTTCCTTAAAGAGTTTGCAGACTTTCTCTCAGATCTATTGGTCAATGTCGATAAAGCAATAATTGTTGGAGATTTTAACATACACGTAGATTGATGCGTTAGGGGCTGCGTTTACAGATTTGTTAAACTCCTTTGGGGTCAAGCCAAACTTTAGTGGTCCCACTCATCGTCTAAATAATACACTAGATTTAATTATATCATATGGAACCAATCCAACCGATATAGATATTATACCGCAAAGTAATGATGTCACTGATCATTACATGGTAACTTGCATATTACATACTGCTGAAATTTGTCATGTTGCGCCAGGCAGAACAATCCTTTCAAGCACTATGGATAGATTCTCAAATAGCTTACCTGAACTATCTCAGCTGCTCAGTGAACCCAAACAAACAGTTGAACTAGACAAACTAACTAGCAGCACCATTTTCTCTAGTACATTAGAAATTGTTGCACCAATTAGATTAAAAAGGTTAGAGAGAAAACTAAAGTGCCATGGTATCAAGAGAGAAACTCATAACTTAGAGCGTAAATGGAAACAAAGTAATTTAGAGGTCTTTAGAATCGCGTGGAAAGACAGTATGTCACGTTATAAAAAGGCTCTAAAAGCAGCCAGGGCTGAGCATCTCTGCAAACTAATAGAAAATAACCAAAATAATCCAAGGTTTTTATTTAACACCGTGGCTAGACTAACAAATAAACAGACATCACCTAGCAAAATAGTGTAGTAGTAATGATTTTATGAATTTCTTCACTGAGAAGATAGAAAGCATCAGAAACACAATTGTTAATGTACAATCTTTTATGGTGTCTTATGATTCAGCCTCAATTATCGCCCCTCAAGAACAACTACATCGCTTTACAACTATAGGACAGGAAGAGCTAAATAAACTTATCATTGCATCTAAACCAACAACATGTTTATTAGATCCAATACCCACTAAACTACTGAGAGAAGTGTTACCTGTAGTGGAAGAGACGCTTCTCAATATTATTAACTCGTCTTTATTTTAGGTCATGTTTCAAGGACGTTCAAGCTGGCAGTTATAAAACCTCTCATTAAGAAACCGCAATTAGACCCAAATAACCTTGCAAATTACAGACCCATTTCAAATCTTCCATTTATGTCTAAAATACTAGAAAAAGTTGTGTCCGCTCAATTGTGCTCTTTCTTGCAAGAAAATGATATCTATGAAAAATTTCAGTCAGGATTCAGACCGCATCATAGCACAGAAACTGCGCTAGTTAAAATGACAAATGATTTACTTTTAGCTTCAGACCAAGGCTGTATCTCAATACTAGTTCTACTCGATCTTAGCGCTGCGTTCAACGCTATAGATCATAAAATACTCTTGGATCGACTACAAAACTACACTGGTGTTCAGGGACAGGCATTAAGCTGGTTTAGATCGTACTTATCAGACCGTCACCATTTTGTCTGTTTAAATGGGGAAAAATCGAAGATAACGTCAGGAGATTATGGAGTGCCGCGAAGATCGGTGCTAGGCCCTCTGCTATTCTCAATATACATGCTGCCACTGGGTAATATTATAAGAAAACATGGAATTAATTTCCACTGTTATGCTGATGACACTCAATTATATATTTCATCACGACCAGATGAAAACACTAACTCATCTAAATTGAAGGAGTGTCTTAAAGATATAAAATGCTGGATGACGTGTAATTTCCAATTAAATTCAGATAAAACGGAGGTATTACTTATTGGTCCAAAAAATTACCGACAAAACCTCTTACAATACAACTTTAATCTAGAAGGATGTCCTGTTACTTTATCCACTACAGTAAAAGACCTGGGTGTTATACTAGACCGCAACTTATCTTTTGAAAATCATATTTCATGTTACAAGTTTTCCACCTTAGAAACATTACTAAGCTACGTAACATGATATCTGTTTCTGATGCAGAAAAGTTAGTTCATGCATTCATGACATCGAGACTAGATTACTGTAATGCTTTATTAGCTGGTTGTCCTGTATCCTCAATAAACAAGCTACAGTTAGTGCAAAATGCAGCCGCTAGAGTTCTCACTAGATCAAGAAAATATGATCATATAACACCTATTTTATCATCTCTACACTGGTTACCTATTAAGTTCCGCGGGAACCGGCGAAGAATCAAAATATAATTTATTTAAAATAAAACAAACAAACGAAAATACCGCCAGCAGCCCCTCGCGGACGACTGCTGGCTACCGAAAATAAATATAACTAAAATAAAATACAAAAACAAAACACAACTAAAATACAGGCCTGTTCCTCTCTCGATCATCAACGTCGTCGCTCCTCCTTTATGCTTCCGCTCCTCCGTGAGAGATGCGAGACCGGTGTGCCTCACATGTGTTGCTCATTAGCAATCACACCACCGGCCTCGCGCCGTTCTCTCACGTCCCTCGGCCGTCCCGTTCGCCACATACCCCCATCGCCCCTCACAGGCCGGGGGGTACTCACGAGCCTGTGCCTACTCCCCCCCCGGCGGCGGCGATCCCTGGGGAGTATGGACAGACAAACCGAGGGAAACGGAGACGGAAGCATGAGGAGCGACAGATCGAGAGAGGGGAGAGAGGAAAAAAAATTGGTCCGGTTCCCACAACGCGCTGCCATCTGGTCCCCCACCAGCTAGGCGATCTCCTCCGCGGTGCCTGGCGGTGACGCTGGGTAGCCCTCGGTGGACGGCTCGACGCTCCTCCGCCGCCCGGTGGACGGCGACGGCTCCTCGGGTGCCTTGGGCAGACGGTAGGAGTCCCCCGCTCCCTGCTCCTCCCCTTCACTGGTGGACGGCAGCAGGCTCCGGCCCACGGCGAGCGGCGGCGACTCCTCCTCTCCCTCCCGGATGGCAGCCGCCCCTCCAATACCCAGGCGGCCGGCAGCGAGCTCGACCGTCCCACCGGCAACTCACTCCAGCGCCCCGCCTCGAGCGTCCGTGGCCGCGAGTCCCCCGCTCCCTGCTCCTCCGCTCGCTCGGCGGATGGCAGCAGGCTCCGGCCCACGGCGAGCGGCGGCGACTCGCGCACCATGCTCGATGGCACCGCGGATTCCCCACACCGGCGAGGACTCTCTGACAGCGCGTTCCTCCCTCTTCCCGGGTTTCGGCACCAGTGTAACAATGTTCAGGGAAGAAGGAGGCGGGAACCGGCGAAGAATCAAAATATAATTTATTTAAAATAAAACAAACAAACGAAAATACCGCCAGCAGCCCCTCGCGGACGACTGCTGGCTACCGAAAATAAATATAACTAAAATAAAATACAAAAACAAAACACAACTAAAATACAGGCCTGTTCCTCTCTCGATCATCAACGTCGTCGCTCCTCCTTTATGCTTCCGCTCCTCCGTGAGAGATGCGAGACCGGTGTGCCTCACATGTGTTGCTCATTAGCAATCGCACCACCGGCCTCGCGCCGTTCTCTCACGTCCCTCGGCCGTCCCGTTCGCCACAGTTCCGTATCAATTACAAAGTATTACTGCTGACCTATAAAGCCCTAAATGGTATAGCTCCTGTGTATTTAACAGACCTTCTATCGCCATACAATCTATCGCATTCTTTAAGATCACTAAATTCGAGGCTTCTGGTCATTCCTAGGATATCTAAGTCCACTAAAGGAGGGAGGGCGTTCTCACATTTAGCTCCTAAACTCTGGAATAGCCTTCCTGATATTGTTCGAGACTCAGACTCGCTGTCCCAGTTTAAAACTAGATTAAAGACGCATCTCTTTAGCCAAGTATTCACTTAATGCTTACCTTTTATACTACCGTTGAATCAGATCGAATGCATTAATATTATGAACATCAGCTATGCTAATTATTTCCCATCTGCTTTTCTGCTGTTATCTCGGGACGCGAGTCCCAAGGTAAACGGCGTTCGTAGCTCCAGATTGGATCCAGCCTCTCACGGAGACTTCAGATGCCCCAACACTTGCGTTGACATGACTAAACGCCTGTGAAGAGACGACTCAACGCCGGCGATATGTTATGCCCTAAATTAATACATGATTAACTAAATGTATTTTTTCCATGTACATTTCTGATATGCACTTTCTGTAAAGCTGCTTTGAAACAATATGTATTGTGAAAAGCGCTACACAAATAAATTTGAATTGAATTGAATTGAATTACATGGCGTGAATGCACCTTGACTTTCTTGGTTGCACTGACTAATATAGAAGTCGTCTGATACTGACACCTAGGGGTGTGTATGCAGTAACATGCAGACGGTTTCAGTTATAGATTAGGTTCGTGACGCGTTCATGATTGGCTACAATGATCAACAATGACATCTTTGACGCTCTTCACCGAGGACTTGCTAAAATGATCAACAATGACATCTTTGACGCTCTTCATTGAGCACTTAGGGATATATTAGGGATCTGCTGATAGACGCCTACTTTTAAACCCTCCCTTGTGTATCTGTGTAAGCGCTCGATGAAAAGCGTCTAGGGCTGCATTCCAGTCCAAAATTGTCATGCCGTTCACTCGCTAACTTCCCTCCGTCTCATTCACTCGGATGTACATGTTGCTTACGTTGCATGAGTGCCCACTACTGGCGGAATCTTTGCAATAGGCTGAATTGGAACGTGCCCTTGATCACTTAGAATCCACTATGGGGTTGATTTATTATTAAAAAAATTTCCCTTACGAAATTGTTTAATGCAGCATTTTATATGTATATAGGTGTGTTTGAGTTGTTTAAAAAAAATAATAATAATTAATATATGATAGAGTTTTTTGTGGTGGGGTAAATTAAACGCAATAGCCTACACGTTGATGTCACAATCGTGTTGCATTGTGGTATATGGAGCTGCCTGAAGTACATATGAAGTAGATTCGCTCCCTCTGTCAAAATCAAGGGAGCGAGGGTCTGTCCATATAAATTTCCCTCATCCACTTCACGAAGTGGAACGCACTTCAAAATGGCGGAAAAATGGTGTCTAAAAGTGGACTGGAACGCAGCCAAAGACAGCATGTTGATCATTGTAGCCAATCAGAGACATAGCCTATATGTTGAGTGCGTCAACACAGTGGCCAATCAGAGGTGTTTAAGAATCCGTTCAACAGCACTGAAAATGCTAGAGGGAAATGCTGGTATCGTCACATTTAGTAAATTTCAGTACCGACTTGGTACAGAAGGTACTTTTGACAACTCTAATGTGAATGGGGAACGTTTGGACATTGGTGTCGTCTGTATGCGAAAATTGTATTTTTAACACATTGTTGTCGTGTAAATGTGCCCTTAGTAATGCTGTAGCCATAATCAGCAAGAGATATTTTATTTATTAGGCTGATATGACTGCTGTCATCATGTGAGTGTTTTTTTGTAAATTAGGTAAATTAAACCTTTAAGACACATTGATCCTTGTTTTTATCTTAATGTACACAAGATTTATTTTTGTCCAGAAGAGCTTTTTGCTAATTTTGTTGGTGGAATATATGTTTATACAAACAAATAAAATTATAAGGTAATTAAACACTTCATACAGACATTAAAGTAAGTTCTGCAAGCTAAAACACACCCCAAGGTCTTCAATATACTGACAAAAAATGCCACCACAAGTAATTATAGAGTACAGTGAGTTTAGATTCATATCTTTAAATCAGTTTGGCTCATTAATGGTCTCTCGCACCCACTCATCTGCATGCTCTCAACACCTAGAGAGAGAAACTCACAGCTGGGGCGATTCTCTGTTACAGATATGAGTTCTTTATATCTTTATTTATAGCTAATAAGTTATAGAGTCATAACTGAACATGAAACCACAGTTTCAATCTCAGTGTTTTCATGACTATGAGGATAGACTTGTAGTTGTAAGACTTGGCAAGTTGTAAATGTATACAATTCAGTAATCATACTTGTTGCCAAAAACAATAGTTAGCATAGTGATATTTTGTATGTTGTTGTTTTTTTCCTGAAAATCTTATAATAGTCACTTAAATGCAGGTTTAATTGTAGGAACTCAGCCCATATAGTGTGATATCATACTATTGGTGCATGTTGTTCCAAAAGATCAATATGTGTTTAATGAACTGCATTTTTTCCCTCAGCAATAACAATAAAAATGTCCAATGTAAAAAAAAGTGTGACAACCTGCCCCAGGCTTCCCTTTATCACTACCTGGCAATGTCATTGAAGTGATAAAAGTGGATTAAACTGAGAAATCTGTCTCATCTAAAATGGTTTGGTTAGAGGAACAATGTCCTTGGAAGAGTTTCAGAAAATTGCAGGACTAATGATTAATGGTGTCTGACTAAAATCGTTTTACTATAAGGTATTCTCTCTGCATGCAAGGAACGTGCAAGCCTGTGTATTTGTGGTGCCAAATTACTAAAGTCTCAAAGCCTAAAACAGCCTCTAAAGTATATTGAATGTGAAATGATGCAAGAATATAAATATAGGGGGAAATAATAATTGACATATATAAATAATAAATAAAGATAAAAATGCCTTTCTTTTTATTGTCAATAATCCCATAACTAATTATCTCAGATTGATTTTTATTCTGTTTGATGGCTTAGGAATGGGGATTTAGAGTCCAAAATGGATTTATTGTACATTCCTACAAAGATATTTTATGCTAAAGTTGTATTTTTACCAGTCCCTGGATATAGTCAACAAAAGAAAGCTTTCAGTGAGCTCTTTCTGTTATTGTTGGCAACACTTTAGTTTAGGGTTCAATTCTCACTAATAACTAGTTGCTTATTAGCATGCATATTACTAGAATATTGGCTGTTTATTAGTCCTTATAAAGCACAAACATAATGCCTTCTTCTGCATGACCATATTCTACATCCCTTAATCCCACCTAAGACATAAACTTAACAACCAATTTACTAATTATTAATAAGCGGTAATTAGGAGTTTATTGAGGCAAAAGTCAGTTAATAGTGAAAATTGGACCCTAATCTAAAGTGTGACTTTAAATGATTTACTCCACTTCATGTCTTTCAAAACTTGGATGACTTGTTTTGTAAGTAGAACACAAAAGGAAAAGTTTATAACTGAATGTCCAAGCTGCTGGTTTCCATACAATGAATGTCAATGGGGATTATGGCTATGGGATTTAAAATTTAATACTGACTTAAGTTTCAGTCTGTTTCTCACAAAAAGCTTTCATATGAGTTCAGAAGACTTTGAAAATAGTGCCTGAATCAGAGAGACTTTTTTATGCTTTTTTCTATATATATTTTTTTTTTTGTGAAGAAGAGAGCCTCTCAGACATTCAATTCCTTTGGTGTTTTCCGGAAGTGAAATTTTGAAATGATATGAGGGTGAATAAATCTTTATGTGAACTATCTCTCAAATATGGTGTATGTTGGCAGAATGTTGGTGGTGAGGAGTGGTGGTGGTGATGGTAATGATGATGGTGATAAATAATAAATGGTTATTTTGCTAATGCACACACACACACACACACACACACACACACACACACACACACACACACTGTTATTTTCACTTCTGGAATTATGGAATTACTATATTGTTCGTTAATGCACTATTTTGGTCTGTATGTCTGTCTGTTAATAAAAGAAAAAATGGTGTATTTAGAATAAAATATAGTTTCTACTGATTTAGATACTTTAGAAACAACCAGTTATATGTAAAATTGAAATGAAAAATAAATTGTCAAAATCATTATTTGCACAGTTTGATTGGTCATTCACAAAATTATGATTTTGTTAGATAGTTTATTAGTTTAGTTTTTCTTTTTTACAGGATTTAAACACACTGAGAGACAAATCAAAAGGTGTGAAATATCATTATTTCTACACAACTGAAAGTAAATGTATAATTAACAATGTATTGAATGATTGATGGATTAACCACTGATCCTCCTTACATTTTAATTTTTTATATCTCATTAAACGAGAGAAGGGCTGAACCCCTCCACATCTCAACAGTTTTTTCTTCTTTTTTTCAAAGGCTGAAAAATGTAGCGCTCCCTTGAAGGATGTCTCGGGGGGGAATCCTAAAGCAAGCATTGCTGCTAATATGCAGCAAAGAAAACAGGTGAATGTGTTCAGAATTCACCAGTGGCTCCGATGACCAGAGATGATTATGAAAACAGTTCCGCATCAAAAGGTATGGAGGAAGTTAGGGGAGAAATGCGCAAGAATTTCTGAATGAGAGGAAGGGAAAGTGGGGCAGCTCCTAAAGGACGTTTCTCACGCCTGCTTCATCCTGTCAATCAAAAACAAAGTTAAACTTGAAGGAACCGCTTTTCTCTGAAAAGCGTCAAACATCCATCTGCACGAGAACCACTACCGTAGGCGCCTCGGACACCTTTGCCTTGCGTGGGAGCATCCAAGTAAGGCTCCGGAAGGACGGCGTGGCCCTCAGCAGAAGCTCTTTGAGTCCGGCGCGGAATTCCTGGCGGATTAGACAATAGATCACCGGGTTGAGGCAGCTGTTTGTGTGGGCCAAGCACACAGTCAGCGGGAAAGCGTACGCCTGGGCGTTGTAGAAGGCCTTGCTAAAGGGCACCAGGTCAAACTTAATGAGGACGCCCCACAGAGTCAGGGCCTGATTGGGCAGCCAACACAAGAAGAACGACAGGACGACGATCACAACAGACTTGGTGACCTTTGAGCGCCGCTTGTGCCGGCCCTGCTCACTTTCGGAGCCAGCAACGCCGCTAACTCTGCGGCTTAGCACGATTCTTAGAAGTAGGAGATAGCATACGGTAATCACCACCAGTGGGATCAGAAAACCAAGCAGCACCTTTTGCAACTGGTACAGTCCTAGCAACAACTGCGGGTCCCAGCTTCCCGTTTCGGGGAAACGCACCAAGCATAGCTCCTCATCCGTCGCAACTTGGGCTACGGTGGAATAAATGGAATGCGGGAGCGTCGCTATCAGGGATACGACCCAAATGCCCAAGCTGATCCATTTTGCCGCAGCTGCCGCTGCTCTGCGACTGTGCATCTTCATCGAGGATGCGATGGAGTAGTACCTGGCCACGCTCATGGCGGTCAGGAAAAATACGCTGGCGTACATGTTCATAGTGGTGACAGAGCTGACGATTTTGCACATAATTTTGCCGAAGGGCCATCGGAAGTCCAAAGCCGTGTCTACGGCCCAGAACGGTAGGGTTAGGACAAACTGCAGGTCGGTTAGAGCCAAACCCATCACAAAGCAGTTGATGGAAGATTGCTTCTGATGGTAGCGTGAGTGTAGCAGGTAGAGCGCCAGAGAGTTGCCTACAAGTCCTAGAGCGCACACTACCGAATAAATGAGGGCGATCATCACACGCACAGCCAAACTAGACCCATCGCCTTGTAGTGTTGAACTAGACTCCTTTGTCAACAGTTGCAGCCAGCAGCGTAAAGACAGGTTCCCGCTGACAGAGTCCGTGCAGTTGTCCAGAGCCGCGCTGGGTTCCAATGTGTGCTCACATTCTCCCAGATACAGAGTTTGTGTGGTGTTATTCCTCTCCATTGCAGACTCCAACTCAGTCTCTTGTCATGGTGAAATTAAACAAACGGTCCATTCATCTAATTTATCTCAAGTTCATTGTGACCACTGCACTTTGTTTCCAAGCAAGTATAATTAGTTTACCGGCAGCGAGAGAGCGGTCTCATCGGTGCCTCTCTCTCGCGCGCGTACCTCTGTGCGCTCTGCAGCGCGCGCACATTCTTTTATACTCCGATGAGCATGACGCGCCTCCGCGCGCTGCTGAGGCACGCGCCTCTTTATGTCAGATACATACATAAATAAGGTAAGCAGTGAAACCTAGTTTTCACGTGTTATGTTTCATCACACGAATTTGCACGGTAAAGTTTTTAAGTCATACGGATATAGCTCATTGACTTCAATTTGATTATGTAGCCTACAGAAATATTGTTTTGGACGAATAGCCTACATAATAGCCTGAAAGACTTCGCTATGTGCCTACTTTTTGCGTCCAGATATATAATGTTCTATATATAGTAATTTGCCTTCTCTAAACGCAACTGTGTGTGTGTGTACGTGTGTAATATTTTATTTTTATACTTGGCATATGTTCAATCTATCTATCGATCTATCTATATATCTATCTATCTGTCTGTCTGTCTACCTGTATCTATCTATCTATCTATCTATCTATCTATCTATCTATCTATCTATCTATCTATCTATCTATCTATCTATCTATCTATCTATCTATCTATGTCTGTCTGTATCTATCTATCTGTCTGTCTCTATCTATCTGTCTGTCTGTCTGTCTGTCTCTGTCTGTCTGTCTCTGTCTGTCTATCTATCTGTCTGTCTGTCTCTGTCTGTATCTATCTATCTGTCTGTCTCTATCTATCTGTCTGTCTGTCTGTCTGTCTCTGTCTGTCTATCTATCTATCTGTCTGTCTGTCTCTGTCTGTCTATCTATCTATCTGTCTGTCTGACTCTGTCTGTCTATCTATCTATCTGTCTGTCTGTCTGTCTCTATCTATCTATCTATCTATCTATCTATCTATCTATCTATCTATCTATCTATCTAAGAGACATTTATTTGTGCATCAAACCAATGACATATTAATCAAGTAAAATGCAGTTCTTTGACAGTCTTTTTAAAGTGCATAGAATTGCAATCTGGAGGCCATGGGCCCAAGGTAGATGTGAAAGTGAGGAGGCACGACGCTGTCCTGTGGATGAAAGATGCAAGTTTATCTCTCTTCATGATTGAAATCTTCTAGAACAATAGTTTGGTCTTTATCAAAACCTGCTGAACCCTGCAGTCAATTACATTTGAGCCAAGACCACAATAGAAAGATTATGCATGGTCTATCTATCTTTTGTATTTTTTCCCAAGTTTTCTTATCTGAAAGTGACTTGAAATACCTTCTCATTCCTGAGCACTGGTTATTCAGTTCAAAAAATGGCAAAGAAAAAAATTGACATTTATGTATTGATTTATTATGATCTACACTAACTACTGCTTTCATATTTATTCATTTGTGCTTCTCTTTTAGGGATGCCTAAAAAAACGTATTTGTCGAGGATGATTATTTTTGTTTTCAGTTTGATGGTTTGTTCACCTGTTCTTCTCATCTGCACTGGCCTCATTCTGTCTCTCGTGACATCCAAATTGTGCTGAAAGGCATTTATGTGTTGACATCAACCCAGAGTTGAAGACAGAGAGTAAGACGTATTTTAGAACATGTATTGGAAAAAACAATGCAAACGACAGAGAAAGACATTGAAAGAAACTGAAAGACAATTCAACACAATGTGATTTTACTGAAAAAGCACAACTGTTATCAAAAGCAATTTATGCAAACTAACTTGTTTTTAGTCCATAAAAAATTGACTTCAGCCTTCAGATCAATTCCCATAAAGCAAAACTGACTTCAAAGTGAAGGCAAACACAAGGCACTCCGTTAGGACAAACTTGCTGAAGGATTCAAATTGTAAAATGAATGAATTTGAAAGAACTGATTTTATATTATTATTCACCTTAGCTGTAATAAATTGGCAGAGCAGATATGGTTCAAATTTGCAGTGATAGCTATAGCTATAATATATACAATGGAGTCCAAAAGTCTGATGTCACATCTGGGATTTGTATTATTATTATTATTTCATATCCTTTCATTTGTAAATAATAATAAAAAAGTAAAATAAATATGTTAATTTGTTTGTACAAACGGTCAGATTTCCTTGAAGTTTTCATTGAAGTTTGAAATTGTGAAATTCATCTTTTTTATTTTATTTCACTCAATCAATTTGTTATTAGCTATACTATTTTTAAATACTTTTTTTTTACAAGGCTCTCTGGAATACTTGACTATGATTGGTCGATTGAGTCATCCAGCTGCCTGATATCAACGACATCATTCCGCTCATTCGCGTGAAGGAAACAGGCGCTATCGATTACAGTGAGATGCCTACGTCATGAGCCTGATATTGCAGTAGGGCCTAGCTTAGCTACGTCTATTTCAATAATATTACAGCAATCTCGCTAGTCTGATTGTTTCGTACGTTGTTAGTGGAACGTTTGTTCATAGCGGAAGCTTTAAGATAGGCTTAATAGGCCTTTAGCCCACAGGTAGGCTAAGCTTTAATAATTTCGTTTCAAACTTTAATGTCGTAGCCGGGTAAAAAGCGCGATATAATGTAGTCTGCCTACAGTCAACCATTATTGCAAAAAGATCCCTCATTTATAGTTAAAAAAATAGGCTTAGCATTTTCGTTTGGACTCCACTAGCCTACATAAAAAAAAATTATGCTCGTCTTAAATGTCAAGCTCAAAAACGAGGAAAAATAAGCACAAGCTTCTGTATCTCTTAAAGATTACTTCAGTTTAGAAAGAAGGGGAAAAATAGCTTCCAGCTGTTGGCTGGCTCCTGTCTTCAAAAGCGCTGTTATAGGAGTTTTGACAAATCCCCGGGTAAATCCCCTTCTGCCCTTCACATATCATCCGCATGAGGACTCCGCCGTGAGCCACGTCGCGGATTCAAGGTCACTGTCGCTACATGCCCAGTGATGGGGTCTCCATGGTGAAGCTCGTCATGCTGGTCAAAACTGTGGTTGTGGAATTCAGAGTCGTAATTGGTGAACTCTGGTCTCCTGTGAAGTCTTCCCAGCAGCGACGCAATCTCCTCCATACTTTTATCCTCAGAGAAGCGCGGGAGAATTTTGGGGTCCTCTGTCGCTGAGTACGGATGCTCGAGGGTGTGCAGCACGCGGGAAGACTGGAGGTTGCGCAGGGACCGTGACTGAACTGCAAGGGGTTCAAGAAAATGTATGAAAGATACTTCAGACTTCTGTTTGCCAAAATAGCTATGTGTTATCGTTCTTTAAAACAATCATAACTTAATTAGAAAATTTCTTATATAAAGAAGTTTCTTCAACTGGTGCACTTTTGGCCCTGTGGACGTTTATACAATAAATGTACCTGACTAGTTTATATAATTATTCTACAAATAATCTCCAAAATGTATAGCCTATACTGAGAGATCTCTGTAATTTTTTCTCTATAGTGAAAATTCCCACCACAGTGTCAGTTCCACCACATCTCAAATCATTTAATAATTTTCTGTGATGGTAATGACATTTTGTCATTAGGAATAAAATGGCAGAATCCTTTGTCTGTCTAAGAATCATGTCATAGCTAGTATTTCATGTATGGTAAATAAACGGCAAAAAAATGATGCACCATAAAAAAAACAACAACATGTGTGTATTTAACTTATTGGGTGTAAAATTGTGGAAATTATGCCACTAGTTTATAAAAAAAATATAGAAAACGCTAATATATAATAAATATTAAAATAGTTTATTATTATTTCACTATTTGTTTAGAGTTTCAGTTTCCATGGAATTCATATTGCTATAATGGATTTTCATATTTTGGATCTTGGACAAGGGTAAAACAATAACATAAAGGGCATTTGAAAAGAAGCAAAAATGATTTACAAAAGCACGATTACAAAATGTAACCCACTTCTAAAGAGCTGCGGAGAGCAGGACGCTAAATGAACAAGACGGTGATAAAGTGCGCCAAACTTTGGACCATGATCTAAGCTTAGCCTGCAAAATTAGAATTGATTCCCCAGAAACACTGACAGCTGGTTTGAAGAGGTCAAATTACAACTTTTCTTCCATGCCGTTGATTCAATGTGTGGGAAACATGACTAAGCTATTTCCATTCTTCTAGTCTTCGTAACCTCCCTCAGTCCTTCCAATAACTGTCATAAGGCTTCCCCCAAAGCCTAATGGCTTGTCAAACAAAGGATACTTTACACTGATTCAAGAACCACTTGTTCTTCAAGCATAACATTTTCCCCTCAAGTTAGCAGTCGCAGGATATAAGGTTGTAATGGGGTTTTCCCCTCAAGGACAAAGGAGACATTTCGTCCAGAAAACTCACCTCTCAATGAGCTGAAGTCTCCATGCTGGCTGACCTTGGTATCAGAGAAGGGCTTCAGACTGGGCAGCAGAATCAAGGTGAACGACAGAAGCAGCACCTGAGGGACGGAGGCGGATGGAAAGCTTAAACGTAGCGGCACGGACGGCCATTAGTGAAGCACAACTTTGATGTAGTATCCATTTTTGTGGTATGTTCTCAAATAGCTGTAGATTGGAGTTCCTTGTTCTGTGAATA
The DNA here is from genome assembly GCA_030578275.1 of Meda fulgida. Taxonomy (NCBI): domain Eukaryota; kingdom Metazoa; phylum Chordata; class Actinopteri; order Cypriniformes; family Leuciscidae; genus Meda; species Meda fulgida. The sequence goes on along the minus strand of CM060637.1, from coordinate 8,351,005 downwards.
CTGTCTTCCTTCATGTTGGGGAGCACTGATGATTGCTTTTTAGAGCATTTGTTAGTGTCTTGTCCAGAAAGGCAATTAAATATACGATATTGTGAAACATCAGTTCATCAGTTTTTTACATTTACAAAATTGAAGTCAACCAGAAATGGCATTTTCAACTAATGTTACTATAGCAAAGCTGATTTTCAGCAGCCATACTTCAGTCTTCAATTTCACATGATCCTTCAGAAAACTGTTGTGCTGCCTGCATGCTTAATATTTTGTGGAAACATTTTTCAGTATTGTTTGATGAATAAAGTTCAAAAGAACAGCATTTATTTGAAATAGAACTGAAGAAAATTTAGCGTCCATAAATATTTTTTTCCGTCCATGGAAGCAAACTGTTTTTGCAAAAATAGGCATATGTGACACTAAAATGTTAGATACAAATGAAAATTCACAATTTTCAGGTACAGAAATTGAATAAAGTAGGCTAATCAAATGAGAAATAACACTACATAGTCATTGTATAAAATTAAACATTGATTAATCCTTATTAAAGTTACAAAAGTTATTCAGTCAAGAGCAGTGAGTGTATTTTAACTGTAAAAACGCAAGAGAGCATGAGGTTTATTAGGCTGCTGTCACTTTAAGACCGAATGCACACATGCAATATACTGATGCATTCTGTACACATGTGTGTTCATTTTAGGCCCTGTATATATACAATACATACATATATATATATATATATATATATATATATATATATATATATATATATATATATATATATATATATATATATCATAATGAAACAATATGTTTAATAAGAAAACAATGTGGGGGAGACTTCATTTTATCTTTTTGTAAAAAATAAAAAAATTGTGATTATGTTATTATCTGATTATGTTGCAATTTGTAATAGTAAGAAATAAGAACTTTTATTTTATTTTTTTATCTTATTTGTCTCCTTGCAGATTGCTTAAATAAAGATTAATAAAATAAAATAAAATATAAATAAAATTACAAATAAAGTTTACTGATAAATAATTCAAAATAGGACCAAGAATGTGTTGATGTTAAAGATTTTCTGGTTAATGCACGCTGACATGTGCTGAAAGAAAACGCCGGCAAGTGCAAGAGAAAATACCATGTGTTTTGTATGTGGCTAGTGTTTGTTTTTTAAAAGCCCGAAGCATGATTACTGTATGCCTGTATCTTTCATGCACTAATATTGCTTTTTTTTTAACCCTCACCAGAATGCAAGTCCCAGTCTGAGCCGGTTTGTTGGATCCGTTCATGATCATCGCCTGGAGCCGACGCAGTTGTTCCATCAGGGAGCTACAGATCGAGAGAGCGGGGGGGAAAGTTCAATTTCAGGGGCCTGTATGGAGTTGTGAAGATTACCAAATATATGATTCTCTCACATGTTGCATTTCTCCAGCTGGAAGACTTTCCTCTGCAGCTGCTGGTTGTGTGCACTGCATGCCGCCATCCTACAAAAAAACAATTCTCGTAAAAAACATGTAAAAGAGAACAGGTTGTAATCAAATCCGCTCTCAAGCCAACTGTCAGACACAGCTGTAAACCTCCACCTGGTATAATGCCAGGGGGGTTGTGTTCTGTAGCTTCAAATTCCATCATCTCAGATTATGTATTTTCCCTCTGTGATTCGATGCACATAGCCTCCGCTTTTGCTTCATTTGTTTCGAGCACAACAGTCAATACCTGCTCTCCAGGCCGTCTATGTATTCTTTCTTCTTCTTCCTGCTCTCTTGGGCTGACTGCTTGTTGCGGATCTTTCGGCGGATTTTCTTCAGAATCCTTTCCTCGTACTTGATCACGGGAGAGAGGAAGCAGAAACATTAAGCTACAAAGACAAACAACTGTGCTCAACTATTATGCTGTAATTTCCAACTGGAGGTACCTTGGTGAGAGGGAACTGATTTGGCAGAGTCACTCCTTCCTTGGCAAGGAGTCGTTTCTCATCCTCTGTGAGAACCAGCTCCTGGTAGGACTGCTGGGACACCTTTGTGGTCTGCAAAATCAATCGGACATGAAAGTAACAAATCCAATCAATGTTTCTATGTGCCTGGATGGTCAGAAACCTATTGAGTTCAGCTTTTATCTTCTCTAAAGTTCACCTTTTCCCTATTCTGCCTTGTGTATTTTACCTAGCTTCACGCCTGAGTGCAAACTCACAGGCTCTGGTGTGCCAGATAGAAGCAGGTCCTTGACAGTTTGGGGGAATCCAGTGGTCGGTTGTGCCTGTGGAGTTTCAGATGCCCCCTGTATCCCTCCAGATTTGTCTGGGAAGACGCCAGTCTCCCAGCCATCTGCGGCAACAGATAATACTATTTATCCTTCTTTGTGTGCTTATGGAAAGATTCACAAAGCTCAGGAGTAGGGGCTTATCTTAAGAAAGTTTACCAAACCAATGCACAATGCTGTAAATTAATAAGTGGGAGGCTAATCATCTATGTTTACAGTGTAAATATATCGCTGGTCACGAAGGTTCACTTCACGAATACTTGATACTCACTGAATTCAAATGGGAAGTTTGTGTCGACATGGTGTTGCGTCTGAGATATGACGATGCAAGGCTCCACGGGGGGGCTTGTGGTTGGCGGTGGACTGTCGATGTTATCCGAATGAGGGTCTTCGCTGATTCCGCTGTCACTTGGAGAGGGCGACCAAACTGGAGACCCCGAAACAGAGTCGCACCCATCTAAAAGTGCGTTGAAGAAGCCCTCGTTTCCCAGGGCAGGCATCATCATCTGGCAATCGAAAATACAGGATGGTGAAGGTGTGATACTAAATTCTTTCTTCGGCAGAACACAAAAGATAATATTCTGAAGAACTATTTTTGTCCATACAATGAAGGTAAATGGGGTACAAATTGACAAAAAATGGTTCTTTAATATATCTTCAGCGTGTTCTGCATAATGAAATCAAGTCAAACAGATTTGGAATGAGATGAGTAAATGATGACAATTAACAATTTTGCGTGAATTATCCCTTTAATATGCCATGTCAAAATCCGAAAAACTGAAGAAACTCGAAGGAAGCCGGACTTTGTTGACTTCGACTTACATGAGGATCTTGAACTGGCCAAAGCTGATGGTTTTGTTGTCCCGTATTCTCATGGCGTAGGATACCATCATTTTTATCGAAGAGCAAATCAAGCAGTTCTAACCCTTCACCGCCCTATGACACAATGAATATAATTGCTGTTTAATTCATCTGTTGTCAATTGGATTCAATGGAAATGGAAAATAGAAAATGGATGAAAGCCTCAAAAACAGTTAAAAGCAACCAAATGTTGAAACGAGAAGACAGAACAGATAACTTTTCCATTTTTTTTAAACTTTGCTCTGTATGAGATATTGCACATGCAGGTTAGATAACGTAGACTACAATTAATACTAATTTCTCTTTGCTAGCATGTAAAACTAATAAAACTTCAAAACATGAGGACTTACCTGGTCTGAATAGTGCTCCATTACTGTCCAGGGGTAACGCAGTCTAAATGGGACAAAACCAAAACATCTGCCAATAGGTTGCCCTGAATCTGTCGGTGTCCCTCTGCTCACCCAGGACAAAGTTCGAACTCCAACTCAACAATCAGGTCATCCTCCTCAGGGCTGCGTTTGATTGGTTGTTCTTTGGAATGTAAGATAAAAAAAAAATGTGGGAACACCCTGGAGAAATAGTGTAGCTTATATTTCAACCAAACATTGCCACTTCTGTGGTAATTGGTATCAAGTAAAAATCCATAGCATTCAAATAATGGACTCCAGTAAAAAAGACTGAACTTAAAAGGAAACTTCAGACATTTGTTATTGGACAACACCTAATCCATATAGTTCAAAGGTCATTTTTTCCTTTCTGTCTGAGGTAATGTGACCTTTTACACAGTTCTGATATTCCAGAAAGACAATATACATAATAAACATTATATTTTTTTATATATATATATTTAATATTAGTTTTAGAATGTAATTGTTTATTTGTTTTATTTATTTATTGTTAAAGATCTGTTAATATCCTGTTCTTAACATCTGAGCTGTGTAGAGTTTTATATATATATATATATATATATATATATATATATATATATATATATATATATATATATATATATATATATATATATATATATATATATATATATATATATATATATATATATGTATATATAGTTGTATATATTATAATGAATATATACATTATTTTTACATTTTATAAATAATAAATAATTTTTATTATCAATTATCATTTTATTATTAAATATACCGTAATACTTCTCTGAATTCACCTGACAGTTTTATTATTATTAAATCATTTTAATTATTATCGATTATCATTTTATTGATAATTATACTACTTCTCTGATTCTGTTTTCTTATTATTGAATCATTTTAAATATTATCAATTATAAATGTATTATTAAATATACCACTTCTCTGACTTCACCAGACTGTTTTCTTATTATTAAATACTTTTAATTACCAATTATAATTTTATTAATAATTATACTACTTTTCTGACTTCACTACTCTTTCGATTGATTGATAAAAATGTGTTTATATCCTGTTCTTGAGCTATTTTGTGTCTTGCATTTATTTTTATTTTTTATTGTTATTATTAGCTCAATTTAACTCATATTAATGTAATTATTTAAATATCATTGTATTATTATACTGCTTGTACGTCTTTATTTCTGAAATGGTAAAGACCTGTTCGCATTCTCTGAGTGCAGGACAAAAATATCATGTCATTTGGCACAGTGTCTTCTTATAAAACAAGTACATCTCATTCTCTGCCTACTCTAATCCGAAGGCCTTTTCATCACTTTGAAAGCTATCGTGATTTACGAGGAGTCATCTATTTTGGAAGCTGCCTATTATCAAAAAATCATTTGTCATTCTCAGAGGAGATCTATCGTGAATCACACGGACTTTGTTGAAATTTACCCAAACCATTTCTTTGCTTAATGTTCGTAAGCAAGCACAGATGCAGTCATCAATTAACGCACAATGTCATTTGTATGCAGGAAACTTTAAACAGGAATCAATTGCACCATTGGTTTCAAGTATGTGTGCTTACCACCAGCGTCAGGGACATGATTCAAAGCATCAGCTCCTTTTTAAGAACAGCACGTACCTCTCCACAAGAGACGTAATTACTGTGGAACTCCGATATGGAGTTTTAATTTCAGAGAATGTTTGAAGGAAAACTCAAGGACAGAAAGTTATCCTGGATTTTCCCCCTCACCTTCATCAATGTCTTTTCCTTATAAAAGCATTGTTTACTAAGACGAAAGTCCTTTTGAGAAATCACAGTAAGGCAAAAATCAATAGCAAGCTAAGAGGCTTTGAAAATGCTGTGCAGATTTTCCTTACCATTTCAATTAAGCCCTAATGACTCAAACAAAGATATTTGCAGCTTTACAAGAAGAGCGAGACAACCCGTCACTGACAAAGAGATCACAGCAACAGCGAACCACAACCATCCAATCAATTCCTGATGATCTAACTCAAGTCCAGTCCTCCATTTCTTCTTGTTCGAAACACCGTTTTACTCGGATACATTCTACAATTGATGACCATTTGCTCAGGATGTGATAAACCCAAATGGTTAAGAAACAATATAACTTGACTTCCTTCATCTCTATGATAATTAAGCCATTTTTGGGATGAGCTTATTCTGGAATGGAGTGGAATCTGGGTCGAGGCAGACTACAATTTCTTTCACTGATAAGAAAAATCTTATTTCAATGAAAAACCACCAAATGTGGGCTGTCACATACGGAATTCTGGGAATAAATTTTAAGATGACTTGTTCTTTTTTACTTCTAAAAACTACAGTTAATAGTATTTTACTGTAAAATGACATGAAATATTCCTGTGGCAATCCCATCTATTACAGTTTTTCACAGTATAAAGGAACTTAACATGCAGTTAACAGGTATTTACCGTAGCATTAGTAGTCTTTTTTTGTTTCAATTATGAAAAATTGTTAAGATTTTTCAGGCTTATGCATCTGACCAAGTTGCTCTTTCTGTCACTTTGATTTCATCTCATTACAGAAGGATGGTGTCCTATATTGTGTCACTGTCAAAATGGTTGTATTCAGTAACCCTGTGACCTTGACTTGTTTCAAACCTCAGATGTCTTTTTAACAAGTTGTTGTCACATAGACGGTAAGAGCTCAAATGCATTTGTGCACCAATTGTCTCTCATTTATATTCAATCGGCGTGGGCGCTGTAGCCATCTGGATGTACCAGCCACTCGAACCTGCAGCTGTACAGAATAGCCCGTGGACAAACAAAAATAGAGCACGAAGTGTTTAAACATGAAACGTTCTTGCTCTGAAATGCAAAATCTGTCATAGTTGAGCGCATGCATCAAGCTGCTCTCATGCTCTTGGCTTCAAAGGAAACCAACCTGAGCCAAACTGCAATCTGCTGAATCATCAATCCAGCTATAGCAGCTTTAGCGGTTACAGGACTCAAGGACTGACACTGAATGCGAATCTCTCAGACAGGCCGGGTTCTGCGGTGGTGTTTGAGGGTGCTAAACATCCTGAGTTTAAAATGTTAAAGGGGCAATGATGAGTAAGATGACTGAGATGACAAAAAGGAGAAAACTTTAAAAAGTGTCAAGTTCTTAGAATTTTTTTCTTACGATGGTTGTATGTTTACATCCTTTCCAAAAAAAAGTCAACTTTAAAAACGAAAACTTAATCATTTATTTTAATGTCTTCAAACATAGCCTGTTTTTAAAGGTAAAATAAATACCATGACTTTTTAATACATCGTAATGTCATGAGGCATTACTCTGTTTGCAGTACAAACAGTAAACTTTTCATAAATAGGTCAAAATAGAGTAAAGAAAAAATCATTGTAGCGCACATTGGCAAAATAGATTTCTCTGACTTATTCCCATGCAAAACACATAAACACAATAATGCTAATCGAATATGATCTTTCAAATATTTGATTTATATCCCACTTAGAAATCACTTCTACCGAGAATTCCATGCTGTCCCAATTACAACTGTGTGTGAAATTTACAACGTTATCACAGAAAGATGGAACGTGAGGCTGTATGGCCCACAAGAGCAGGAAGGAGAAGACGCTAAACGACTGACATCTGTCAAGAGGATCTTCACTCCCAGATGAACATAAGCAAGGATCGGATGGAGAGAAGATGGCAAAACTCGACCGGTGATAAAAAGATTTACATCCATGCAGATCGACCAAAGAAAAGGGTATGGAAATGTGCAAAGAATTCGTAATTCCTCAAAACAAAGAAGTTTGGTGAACAAATCAAACTGTGATTGAAGAGGCAGGAAAGCAAGGAAAAAGCCTTCTCCGTCTGAGCCAAAGCCATCATTGAGGGTAAAGAAATAGAAAAAGAAAGTTTATTTAACTTCATATGTAAAAAACAATCCTCACTATTTAAATAGAAGTATTTTCATGTAATTAAAAAAAGGATGTCTGAATGTGTTACTTAAGACAATTTTCAAGTTTAACTGGATTAAACATATATTAAGCATAAAGATAAGCTATGGTATATAATTCAAAAACTTAATTTTTGGAGAGAAAAAACTGTGGTATATAGAGTTCCTTTTAAAATGTGACTTTGAGGTCAACAAACTAAAAATAAATCAATATTCTACAACAATTGGCTTAAAAAAGTGGGTTAATAGCCTACATTTTTCTGATGTTTGATTCATTGCCCTGCAACATTTCGTATATATACTTTAAATACTTTAATATACTTTATACGTATAAATACTTTTGGAGTAACCATTATGAGACTATTAATTGGAGATTGAATAAGATTGACTATAATAATAACAAATACGGTATTATTAATACTGAAATATACTTTAAAATTAAACAAATTAAACAAACCAGTTCCTAAAAAGATATAAAACTGATCTTTCTGAATATTGTGCATTTTATGAATGGAAACTATTTTTTTAATGTATGTATGTATTAGTATTAATATTATACTTATTAAAATTAACATATAAAGAGATGCTATTTGATGCGACAAAAAGATATAGACAAGAGTCACATTTTAATGTTAAATCTTTTAATATTGCTTGGTAAGTTTTACGTAAATGGTCTGAAAGGAATCCTATTACCACAGATTTCAAGACTGACAATAAGATTTTTTTCTTCTTTTTTTACTTTCAAGACGTAAAGCATTAATCTATATGGACATTTACAAATAATTAAATTCCTCTTTTTATTTTGATACACATAGGCCTATACCCTTTTCTGTCATATTTTTCTTTCTTCCTCTTTAATAGCCTATGTGAATACCTAAAGTTAAAAAATGTAGCCAATTAATGTTTTGTGGTGCTATGGAATTCTTAGAGCATTGTAGGCCTATGTGAAACATTTGTATTTTTCGATATGTTACATGTGTGTTTTGTTGGGGGGAAAAAAGTGTAAAACAGAATGCAAGACTTTGGGGAAATTAGCCTACAACAGTGAATGTAGTGATGAGGCGCCACCTTCTGTTCGAATGCCCATTTATTCTGAATAAGGCCTAAATATGAAGGAAACAGTTTAAGCAAACCATTTAAATGATCAATTTTCATATATAGGCCTACATATAGTGGATTCTGAGTGTGTAGAATTTTTTGTAGCCATTTCATGAGTAGATGAGTAGCTAGCCTATGTCATTTGAGAAATAAATTGTATTTTGTAAATTGTATCGGCATTGTATAGCCTACCCTGCTGCTATATTTAATTATCAGCATGGGTCATTAAAACTCTATCTCGATCTACTATTAAAAAGAAAATCAATTTGTCGTTGAGCGATCAACAGATTCTACACCTTTAAATTTGAGAAATGCCCCCAAACGTCATTACGTACACTACGTACGGCGCGTACTTGATATATATTTGTGAACATTGACGTCATCGGTCTCTTCCTGCCTGTGTCCTAACGTGGCTGGTGGTGTAAAAAAAAAGCTGGGTTCGCCTTTAAACGAATCCAAAAACATCAGGCAAAATGGTAAGTCGATATATGATCATTTTTAATTTATGTGTCAATAACCTTGTAAAGTTTAACAGTTTGTTACGATTTAAGTGCTTGAAGTCACTGAATTTGACTTAACAGTAAGGATGCTGTACACATGCTGATAAGTGTTTCATTTCATTCAACTCCTGCTTAGTTAAGAAAATTATATGGACAGTTATTCATGAAAAGAATTGTTAGATGAATTTATCATTTGTATTTCATTGTTAGCTTGTAGAGAAATTGCGAACCTATAACATAGATCACTTTTTACCCACTGTGCTGCTTTAGCTTTGTTACCCTGATTTTGTCAGCTTTATTGATTCTTAGGTCTGTTTAAATGGTGTCTGCAAAACCGTGAAAACAGACATTGTACTTTTTGTAATACCTTTGTAATAAAGTGACACGTTGTTCTGTAGTAATGCTTTGGAGATTAAGTAATTTTAATTTTGCAATTAAAAGTTTTGCACAAGATGATTAGATTTAAAAGAAATATGTAAATGTATACTTGTATAAGGTGAATTGATATATCGGTCTTCTGGAATTTCATTCTAAATATCCCCTCATTGATGTTATACTTTTGAGATCACATGGGCTGTTAGCCTAGTGTTCAAGTCATGTTAAAATCATTAAGTCATCATAAAATCAAGCCATCATACAGCCACTACTTAGAAATTTGTTAGGCTTGAGGACAGAAGAGACTATTATATGGATGCATGTATTATCTCACATGCTGTGATGCAACTAAGGAATGAAATATCTTTTTCTTTATTTGTATATGTCCCCGAAGGGCAATTGGTTTTACAGCAAGACAGCTTATATATACAGAAATTTTTAATTTATCATAAATTGTCTAAGTTAATTTACAATTAACAAGAAAATAAGTACACACTTAACCCAAACAGCTACTTCCTTCCACCTACTCCCCCCATACCTGAATTTAACAGAGAAATTGAATTAGGAATAAATGAATGTTTACTTTTTACTTCTAACAGAAGGAAATCTCAATCGAGATCCTGAGGTTAAAAACAAACTCAGAATAGAGAGGATGTGAAGTAACAATTAAAATGGATCGGGCTTTCCTAACTACCTGCCGTTGTATAGGTCGGTAGGGTGATTCTGCTGAACTTCTAAAATCTTACTGCTAATATTTACTATTTTGCTATTACATATTATCACATGGCTTTACTGTTAATACCTTAATTCATTTAGGCTGGTAGGTTGGTATGTCATCCAAAACATTAATACTTTTGCGACTGAGTGCCCATTTAGGAAAATATCCAATATAGAAATGTGCCTTATTTAGAATTTTACCCGTTTTGACATCCCTAGGTGAACTTCACAGTAGACCAGATCCGTGGTATCATGGACAAAAAGTCTAACATCCGTAACATGTCTGTGATTGCGCACGTCGATCACGGCAAGTCCACTTTAACTGACTCGCTGGTGTCAAAAGCTGGTATTATCGCCTCAGCCCGTGCTGGTGACACCCGATTCACGGATACAAGGAAGGACGAGCAGGAGCGTTGCATCACCATCAAGTCCACGTGAGTATTAAACATTTTCTTTCTAGTCCATGTGAGTTTTAACATTTCCGTTCTCGTTACACCTAAATGTCCAAATGCTGATGTATAAACATTGAGCATTAAATGCATGTGCGAGTGAACACTATGAGAGATTTATTTCATCCCTGTTTGCCCCCACAGTGCCATCTCCTTGTACTATGAGCTCAGTGACCATGATTTGGCCTTCATTAAGCAATCCAAAGATGGGTTAGGCTTCCTCATTAATCTGATTGACTCCCCTGGGCATGTTGACTTCTCTTCAGAAGTAACAGCTGCACTGCGTGTCACAGATGGAGCATTGGTGGTGGTAGATTGTGTGTCTGGTAAGTGCATAAATTGTCATTGTGATGTTACAATGGTGGTGTTTTGGTAATACTGGGCAGTAGGGTAGAAGATATTAGAGGACTAATCATCACTAGCATTCTGAAATGTTGCTTGAATCTGTGGAATATTGAAATGTCAAAAATCGCTGTCCTTGCAGGTGTGTGTGTGCAGACTGAGACTGTGCTCCGACAAGCCATTGGTGAGAGGATAAAGCCAGTATTGATGATGAACAAGATGGACCGTGCACTGCTGGAGCTGCAGCTGGGCCCTGAAGAGCTTTACCAAACCTTCCAGCGCATTGTTGAGAATGTCAACGTGATTATCTCCACCTATGGCGAGGATGAACATGGACCCATGGGCAGCATTATGGTGAGTGCCTCATGGCTCATTCATGGAGCCTTTAACATTTCACAAACGTATCCTTCTGCGATATCTCGGGGTTGATTTTGAGAATGATTGTCCTAAATATTTATAAATTCTTTAATTTTTACATTCTGCTCTTAGATTGATCCAGTCATTGGTACTGTTGGCTTTGGATCTGGACTTCATGGATGGGCCTTCACTTTGAAACAGTTTGCTGAGATGTACGTGATGAAGTTTGCTGCCAAGGGTGAAGCCCAGCTGCGTCCAGCTGAGCGTTGCAAGAAGGTGGAGGACATGATGAAGAAGCTTTGGGGAGACAGGTGTGAAAGGATGACCCAACAGAACTAAACTGAATGTAATGTAGTTTTTCTCTATGTAACACTTGTGGCCATTGCTTGCAGGTACTTTGACCCTGCTTCTGGCAAGTTCAGCAAGTCTGCCACCTCACCAGATGGCAAGAAGCTTCCCAGGACTTTTGCTCAACTGATCCTGGACCCTATCTTCAAAGTGAGTAATCTGCACTAAGTGGCAATGTTATATTTGTTATTCAAGCCATTAATGATGATTTTAAAAATTCTTCACTTTGACCTGATTCTCTTGATGAAAAATCTCAGTCTGATATGGCTGTTAACTCTACATAGATTTGTCTGCCATGTGCATATTGAAATTATAAGAGCTCTATATTTTTCCACTGTAGGTATTTGATGCCGTCATGAACTTCAAGAAGGAGGAAATTGCTAAGCTAATTGAGAAGCTGGACATTAAGCTAGATGCTGAAGATAAGGAGAAGGAGGGCAAGCCCCTGCTAAAGGCTGTGATGCGTCGCTGGCTGCCGGCAGGAGAGGCTTTACTTCAGATGATCACAATCCACCTGCCCTCACCAGTTACTGCACAGAAGTACCGCTGTGAGCTGCTTTATGAAGGACCTGGAGATGATGAGGCTGCCATGGGTATGTTGTGCTAGGAACTGCTCACATTTCTCCTAGAAATAACCAACCTTGAAAATTGTTAAAGTTCAAATCTTTGGTTTTCTCAGGCATCAAGAACTGCGACCCCAAAGCACCTCTCATGATGTACATCTCGAAGATGGTTCCGACCACTGACAAAGGCCGTTTCTATGCTTTTGGTCGTGTCTTTTCTGGCTCTGTGTCCTCTGGCCTGAAGGTTCGCATAATGGGGCCAAACTTCACTCCTGGAAAAAAGGAGGATCTTTACATCAAGCCCATTCAACGGTTAGTTTTTTTTTTTTTTAAACAAGCAACTGTTTTGTCACCGAAAAGAACTACTAGTTAAGATTGGAAATGACTTGGCTTTTTTGTCTTTTAGGACCATTCTGATGATGGGCCGCTATGTCGAGCCTATTGAGGATGTGCCCTGTGGTAACATTGTGGGTCTGGTAGGTGTGGATCAGTTTTTGGTAAAGACCGGAACAATCACAACTTTCGAGCAAGCCCACAATATGCGTGTGATGAAGTTCAGTGTCAGTCCTGTGGTGAGAGTGGCAGTAGAGGCCAAGAATCCTGCTGACCTCCCTAAACTGGTGGAAGGGTTGAAGCGTCTGGCCAAGTCAGATCCCATGGTGCAATGCATCATTGAGGAGTCTGGTGAGCATATCATAGCAGGAGCCGGTGAGCTTCATTTGGAGATTTGTCTGAAGGACCTTGAAGAGGACCATGCCTGCATTCCCCTCAAGGTACCATTGACTTATTTCGAGTTGCACAATTGGAGCAATATAATATTCATACAGTCTTTAATAAGCTGCTGTTTTCTTTGCAGAAATCCGATCCAGTTGTCTCCTACAGAGAGACTGTCAGTGATGAGTCCAAACAAATGTGCCTTTCTAAGTCCCCAAACAAGCACAATCGTCTCTTTATGAAAGCCCGTCCTCTGTCCGAGGGTCTTCCTGAAGATATTGATAAGGGTGATGTCACTGCCAGGCAGGAGATGAAGGCCCGTGCCCGTTACCTTGCTGATAAGTACGAGTGGGATATCACAGAAGCTCGGAAGATCTGGTGCTTTGGCCCTGATGGAACTGGGCCCAACCTCTTGGTGGATGTGACCAAGGGAGTCCAATACTTGAATGAGATCAAGGATAGTGTGGTGGCTGGATTTCAATGGGCCACTAAAGAGGTAAGAAATAATGTAAATGCCATGTTTTTATGCAAGAGTGTCCTCCTGTTTCTTGAAGGCCAAGGCCACCTTCTAGAAATAGTTTGGTCCGGTACACCTTCCTAGTACTCTGAGCCCTGAAGACCTTAAATAGCTGGAGTTTAATTGGGGTTCAATTCTGCATGAAGATGGCCCTCCGAGTCATAATGTGGTTTATAAAAGTGTTCTACTTTTTAGGGAGTCTTGTGTGAGGAGAATATGCGTGGGGTTCGTTTTGATGTTCATGACGTGACCCTGCACACTGACGCAATCCACCGCGGTGGTGGCCAGATCATTCCCACAGCTCGCAGAGTGCTCTATGCCTGTCAGCTCACAGCTGAGCCCAGGCTTCTTGAGCCCGTGTACCTGGTGGAGATCCAGGTATGCAAGTGATGCACACATGAAAGCCTTGTTTTCCTTTTGGTGTTTACCATACTTTTCATAATTGTACAACCTTACATCCATCTACAGTGCCCAGAGTCAGTTGTTGGTGGAATCTATGGTGTCCTGAACAGGAAGCGTGGGCTTGTATTTGAGGAGTCCCAGGTTATGGGAACACCTATGTTTGTGGTCAAAGCCTACCTGCCCGTCAACGAGTCATTTGGTGAGTTTAGAATAAGACATTTTTGTTGTCTTCCCTCTTCAACGCATTATAAGTTACAAAGTCTAAAACTGTCATCTTCACACAGGTTTCACAGCTGACCTTCGCTCCAACACATCTGGCCAGGCTTTCCCACAGTGTGTGTTTGACCATTGGCAGATCCTGCCTGGAGACCCCATGGAAGCTAACACTAAGCCTTTCCAGGTTGTGGCTGACACACGAAAACGCAAGGGGCTCAAAGAAGGCATTCCAGCTTTAGACAACTACTTAGACAAATTGTAGATTTGCATTCCTCTTTCTTCCTCATTTAGAGGGACCAGACAAGAACACTAGGAGATTGTTTACATGAACTAAAACATTCAAACGACCATTGTTTTTAAGATGCACTATGCATGCATCTTTATTATGGACCAGCAAGCTAACTGTGGCTTTTCTCAGTTCCTAGTGGAATTTCAAGTTGACGTTTTGTGCTAAAACTCAAATGTAATGAATTGGAAAATGTATATTTAAACTATATATTTTACAATTTATGTACCGTGTACATAACCTGTATACTAGCATGGATATTCTGTACTTGCTGTTATATTATAAGATATTAGCAGTCTACCTCCAAGTTAGTGTGTTTGTGTATATTTGGAAGCCTTTGACTGCAAGACTGAAATAAAGCATATTTGATCAGCAATTCTGTCTCTTTTTCTTTAAGTGGTTAGGTTTTTATATCCTGAATTGAGAAAGTATGTGGGCGTTTCTAGGGTCAGGTTTATTATAAGCTGTCTTTGGTCTACATTATAAACTAATGCAGGCCGTCTAGGCTGTCAGTCAGGTTCAATTTCATTTGATGCGTGAAAATGTATAGTCTTGTCTTCAATAAGCTGTTTTAACTTATTGAAAGTACTGCAATTCTATCCTCCCCAGTTTTTATTTGTCTATTAAAGATCTATTAGTCAGAGTTGATCGATTGGAACAATAGGCAAACATGACAGGTACTCTAGTTTCAAAGCAGTCTGACTTGGTGGGCAAAAAGTCCTACAGACTTTCAAGAAACCCAAGATTTGACCAAGTTGTCAGAGCGTTCTAAGTTTTGCATAAGCAACTGCCAATTACAATTATTGAATTGTTACTATAAGCTATTGAGTATTCTGCAAAAATTGATCCATTGTGACCCAAACTAGGGGTGCAGACTTTAATTAAACATACAGACCAAAGACAAGGACATTATATTTACAGCGCTTACAAGGTAAGCATTGGTACATTCAAGAAGCTGTTTCCTGTTCATCTTCCTTATATCAACATCTCAAGAAAATATGCAAATTCTGTAACAGAAATATGTTCAGTATTTCACTGCAATCAATACTTAAAAGATTTCATACATAGTGGCATTGTGAATGCAAGTGCTCTTGTGGTTTACCGCTATTAACAAGATGGGCAATTATGGTTAAACATCTACTGTTCACACTGCCATCAAAGAAATCAAGTTTCACCTCTATCAAGGGGTGCAGGCCACTGAAAACAGGTACATAACAGTCAATTTTACACTGATTTGAAGTCTTAATCAAGATGTAGTGTACTCTCCCCAAACATGCTGTTGCGCCTGGAGCTGAAGTGCATCAGTGCGATTTGAAGGACTGATAATCATTGAACAATCAAGGGTCAAACATGGGACCAAAAGAAACACCTGTTGTCAACATTCAAATAAACAGACAAATGGAAGAAAGTTGCCTTCTATAAAGTTACCGAACTGTACCTGTAGTAGATCATTGCAATGACTGAGTTCAGCTATTTGTTCATTAATTAGCAATGACATTGGCTGGTCATAACATCGAAGTGGTACTATGAGGTGCTACTTGGGATGAAACAAACTGTACCCTAAGTACACTTTGAAGTACTGAATTCTCATGCTTCAAATCTTAAAAACAAAAAGCCTTTAGAAATGAGAGATCAGTATTTGGTCGCTGGTCTACATAGAGACCAGTGAATTGGCCACAAAATGCAATGCAAGAGTCCTCAATCATGAGATGATTCTGCTTGGTCATTATGTGTAGAAGATGACCTCTGGGATTTGTCCATCCTCTACGGAAGTGCCGTTGTTGTTGCCTGCAGCGTAGCAGAATGTAAAGCAGGTCTTGGTACCAGTAGCAGGGGCTTCGTGTGTGACTTTACGCATCCCCTTGGTCCCATAATGAGAGTCTGGTCCCTGCAAAAGCATGAACCCATCAAAAGTTAATTTCAAATTCATGAAATATGAATGGTTAAATTAAGTATACTGGGAATTATTCTTTGTAATTAAGCTTATTCTTTTGTAATAGAGGGGTTTAAGGAATCTAAGGGTGCAGTCAAGAACTTAAGCAATATATAAAGCACAACTCAAACCAGAAATCAAAAGACAGAAATCAAACCAAACAAAGCAAATTCATTAGACAAACTTGAACCCAATGCAAAATATGCTTAGGGACATCATTAATCCACATGTGAACACCCCTTGACGCAGATTCCTATTGAAATGACTGGATTTCGACACAATGAACCACGATTTGATGTCGGTGGCATGTGGCATTACAATAGCATAATTGCACATACATTACCTAAAAGCTAATAGATAAGCAAACTCTAATTCTGAGACTGTTTTACCTTGAGGGTGGCGCAGGCAATGTAGTTGACGCTAGGCAGAATTTCCACAGGCTCCTTGAACATGACTCGGAAGGTACTGGCTGTTCCATCGCAGCTGAAGCCTGTGTCGTTCTGACCGAGAACTGTGTTGCTGTCTGTATGTATGATCTACATTAGAGGAAAACATACACTGTTACCACTTGCCTACCGCCACATTTTCAAACTTCTGAGTACAAAATTTTAAGCACAAAAAACAAAAATCATTGCAGCATAAAATCAGATTTTTTATTGCAGCCTATTCTAGACAAGAACCAAGATTCATGGACTTGGAATCAAAATTATTGAAATTGCTTGCTTCTCACCTGGATGTTGACCTGATAGTCAGTTGGCCCATGTATGGACCCATAGAGCCCAAATCCCACCACAAATATTCTGCGGTTCACCGAAAACCTGCGCACAACAGTTATTAACATTTCCCCTATATCAGATAAATAAAATGGGTAGAATCAACTTCACATGTTCCCTTTCAACATCACTTTTTCAGTCGATGGTTTTAAAAACACACGCTTACCGGATGCGGTCACTGGTTCCGCTGTAGCCCCAGCGGCTCTCCACTTGACTGAAACGTGTAATGCTGCACTCTTTCCCACGGAGGCAACAGCGAGGCCGGTCAATAAACTCCACATGTGGTTTCGGATTGACCGTAAAATGCAGGAACAAACTCACCACCTCCCGGTCTGTGAGTATACCAGACTGAGCCGGACCTATTGCACACATTCACAAGGTTTAGTGCTGTGGCTGATGCAACTCAGGAATTCTGTTAGCTTAGACTGGCGGTCAATAACCTTTAGCAAGCGGAGGGGTAGAGAGTATATAACAGAGTATATTGAATCCTATTAAACATTCCACACAAATCAAATTGACTGATGCATGTGGAAACTTCATTCATGTGTACCTGGTCACTTCATGCGTTTTCTTTGATCGTATAGCTATCCAATCGTGAAAAGACAGAAAGAGAGGGCATTTTTTCATATTACAGATGAAACTGGACAAAACGCATCTGATTGTTGAAGGCAAAAATATAAATTTGACACCTCCTAACATGGTAAAAACTAAACATACACTGTACACTAAACGGTACACTGATATGACAGCGCTACTGCAGCACGCATCGGCGGAAACTGCCGCAAATCCGATCCCTTATATTGTTACACGTGTTTTTTTTTTATCAACTTTACATTCACTTAAAACATAACTGACTGTGTTTACGTGAATACTCGGCCAAGACAGGCATTTTTACATTATTTTGTGTGTACTTGACTATTTAAGTGCAATAAGGCAGCAAAAAACAAACTTAAGTTGGCTTTATGCAGGACACAAAATCTGCGGGAATTAGTAAAATTATGCGCAACACACGCAATCCCACAGCAAATTTAAGCCCTGCAACACCTACTATATTCATCCAGAGCAAATGAAACGAGTGAGAGAGGGAGTGTCAACTCGCTGACGGAGAGATGAGAGAGTGAGACAGCGCAGCTGGTATCGTGTATCTATTCTGTTGAAAATTACCCATTGGAAGCGTTTCAGATACAAAAGATTTCAGTATCAATATACATCGAAAAAATCTTTATTTTTGACAACGCTACATTGCAATTAGTTTATTGTTTCAGATGCCTTTTTAAAATACTACAATTGAAAAATGTATATACTATAAAGTTTAAACCGCCAAAGTGGCTAGCAAGAGTGACTGCGTTACACGGGTTTAATGTCAAGCCCTGGGGTAGTGACACTAAATTATCTTACCAGTGCTGATGATGCTCTCTCTCCAATTGGGTCTTTGATCTTGAAATTAGCTAATTATCAATACAATGAAGCTCATATTTTGCTTTCTTTGACATTACATTTGCATATAGCGTGGGAATTGAAGATTAGATTTATATTCTTTTTGCAGAGACACATTTATGTTGCCAAGTGTAAATGGAACAGTTTTAACAAAACGAATCGCTATCCGATCAGTTAAAACGCATAAATGATCAGGAATAGGCCCATTGGAAATCTGTTCTTCAAAGTCTAATTTAAACCTGAAAACAAACAAAAAAGATTTTGACAAATGTATAACAAATTTTATGAAAAATTAAGGTTCCGTAATATTTCTATGTTAGCCATTATGATTATTTAAAATATGTTTTTGTTTATGTGTATTCATACATGGGAGGGGTAAGGCTGATTTACTAAGAAACTTAAAAATGGCACTTCATGAAAAAAAGGTTGCCAACCCCTGGCTTAGACTGTCAAGTGAAATACTGCAGATCCACTTTTCAGAAAAACGTTCAGGAAATTTAGTTTCATAATGTAATAATTGGCACAATACAAATACTTTTATTACTTGGTAAACCAACATCAAGGTAAAACCAATGGAAATTACCTGCCGCAAACTCTTCAATAGTCATGAGCGGGAAGCGGATAAGGGAAAGCGCTTTTCCCAACACTCTACGCTTGTTCTCCGGCGTGGGCTGTAACTGTTGCCTTTGGGCCTCAGCGTCCGCCCAACGAACCGCGGCCACGAAGAGACGCACTTCCCGTACACCCAGCGTGTCTCTCTCCAGGACTGCCATGAGCGTGTCTGCACAGGAGGGAACATAAAACGCTCTCCTTCGAACTCACTTTTCTGATTGTATTTTGTTGTGATATTTGAACAGTTGATATTTAAGAGCAATACCAAGGTCAATATCTGTGAAGCCCTCGGCGGCTAGTGCATCAGCCGTGTTCTTGTCGATATTTTCTAAGCAGAGACTAGCCAGCTGGGGCTCGTCAAAAAGCCGTGCCTGAAAGCAAAAGGAACCATGTTTTCATATAATCTATAATAGATTGTGCACAAAAAGCAGACAACAAACACACTCAGTAAGCTTCAGGCTCTGTTTGCTAGAACTTGAAAGGGAGCTGTCAAACATGGGAACTCAAGACGGCCAGGAGAACAAACTTGAAACAAAGGTGGAGTTCGATATGTCAGTTCCAGTGTGAACATGAGATCGGACCAAGCCCCTGTGATTACCTGGGTAAGCAACATAAACGCATTGTCAGCACGTAGATTTTTCTTCAAGAATTCGACGCAGTGGGCCTCGAGTGCAGGTACTGCATACTTTTTGGCTGTGTACAGTGTGGTCATAACGGTCTCTGGTCCAATTTGCACTTCATCCGAGTATAAAAATCTGTTTTTGCAAAAGTGAAAAAAAAAACAATTATAGACTGACAGATTCACAGAAAGACATAACCAAGCTATCAGACAGACAGACCGACAGATAGACAGTCAAAACGAAAAACAGACTATATCGATCAGAACATTGGGCAGACAGATATAAATAGACTGATAGTGATAGACATATATTGATCCTTGTTTAATAGTGGTATGAGACTACTTCTGTCCACAATGTCTATTTTAAAATTCTGGTTCATTTTCCCTTGACAAACATTTACCATGGTAATGATTTCCACCAAATTATCATAGTTATAGCCGCCACAATCATTTAAAACTAAAAACTAACAAAGAATACAAAAGCTTCTTGCACTGTTGTAGGAGATTAGTAGCAACAGTAACTGTGTGGTATATCGGTGGAAACCACTGGTGTATTAAATAATGCCATGATAAACGTTTGTAAGGGTCTGCCGACTGCAGTTCAATGGCAGAGGGCACCTGAAGGACGTTACGACAACAGGGGTCAACAAACAGAAGAGCAGGACAGAGCATTAAGCGTGCAGCGAAGCATTACGCGGCCCATTCTTACTTGAGAAGGGCTAGAAATGCAGCCGGTTCCACATCTGGCAGTTCAATTTCGGTCGACGTTGTTGCCATGCCACCGTTGAACATGGCATCAAAGACGGCACTTCCCACAGCGAGAGCAAATCTGCGAAGAGCAACGGGATCGGGCTGTAAACACGGCCAGTTGGGGATTAAATATGGATTTATCCTCGCCGTATTAAATGCTTTAATTTATTAATCGAGCGGGAGAGTTTGGCATAAGCTTTTTATAGCAATATACAAAATAAGACTCTAATAAAACATAAACATACCGCTATTCATCCCTACCTGTGCGCTGGAATGCGCTGCACTCCCATTCCCTTCCCAACCAAAAAATGGACGTCACTTAGCACTTCGTTGTTAAACAAAAATGCAAACCTTTCTTTCACTGTACTTTTTGTCGCTTGCCAGTTGTAGACCGGCTCTCGATAAACCAAAACCGAAGCCGGGCTGCTGGGAAGCGAGGGCACGGCGGCGGACGCGTCTGCGGTAGACGCGGATGATGAGGATGATGATGATGATGTCGCCGTCATGTTTGACGCAGCGCCTGAAGTTACTCCGCTCTGACCGACCGGCTGCCGAGAAGGGTTCTGTGCGCTCGGCGTGCTTCTCACCACAGACTCGGCGCCTCCGCCGTTTTCAGGCCCTGACTGGGGGTTCGAGTTCCCCGCGCTCCGGTTGATACCCCCGGCTGCACCCATGGATCCCCCGTTGCTCACGGGTGAAGAATGGGCGCTGTTA
Organism: Meda fulgida; assembly: GCA_030578275.1. NCBI lineage: Eukaryota > Metazoa > Chordata > Actinopteri > Cypriniformes > Leuciscidae > Meda > Meda fulgida. Next base: position 8,329,833 of record CM060637.1, on the reverse strand, counting down.
CTCGGCGGTGCATTACCAAGAGGCCCCGAATTAGACAAGTTTAGACACGAGGATCGACTATTGCTTTCACCCGCAGCCATCTTGGATGGTGAACACTGCAGGCTTTGCTGGAATAAACATACACAACAGCGCATAACCAGAAATACTGGCCAAATGACTGCCTTCCCACGAGAGACTTGAACATCATCGAGCCCCTTTTAATTAGCTTGGCCTTCCTGACTATAATTAATTTTAGTCTCTCTTCATGCTTAGGATGTGACAGTTTTATTCTCAAGCTGACGCTTTATTGGAGAGGAGAGGAGGCAGGTGTTTGTGGAAATTTTACATTCTAGGAAGTGTATATAAATTTGGAAAGTGCCATATGGAAGCAACTTTTCCCACATTTCATAAATGAATAGTTTTTGCTTTATTTTTTATTTTATTTTATATTATTTTTATATACTATATGATTTTTTATTTATTTTATTTTTATGATTACATTTATTATGAGAATACCTATAATAGTAATGGAAAACCTGGAAAATATGAATTTTAAATTGTGATTTAGGTAAAATCTTAACGTTTTTTTATAATGATTATATATTCTGACTGTTTTTAATTTTTGTTCTTTGTGTAAAACCATACTGCAAACCAGTGTAATAATATCATATAGCAGGAATTGACAAGCACTTTTTGTAATGGCAATAACAATATAATTAAAATTGTTTATAATTTGCTTTTTTTGCTTTTTATTTAGTTTTCTTTCAATGACTTTTTCAGATTTATTAAATATGAAATATTTATAATCTATAATAACATTAAATATATTTCATGTTTCTTCCAAGCATTTTTCTTAAGTATTAAGGCACATCAAAGGTCAACGAACAACATTTATGAATTGTGTGTGGCACAAACTCTTCATTTTACAGAATATCTGCTTAATGATAATTACCTGTGTAATTTTGGCCAAATTAAAGATACATTGTGTAAGCATCTGTATATGTGGGGCATGCAGAATTTAAAAGGTCACGCAAACATTTTAAATACATTTGTCTTAAGGTTAAAGTAGAAAACTGTAGAATGTTTGGGATGGCGACTAAAAGTTTTTTGTTTTAAGGATGGTACCATATAGACATTGGAGGTTTTTTTAAACATGTTGTTACCTAAACATGTAGTTGTATTCTAATATAAGAATTCTGAGAAATAATCTCAACCGCTGATTCTAATTTATTTTGGAAGAAGAATTTAATAGATTCAAATGATTTTTGTCATTAGTTTGAATGAATGATTCAATGACTCACTCATAAAGACTTTAATTACTGGATGAGTCAGTAATTTTGAACGAACCTGCAGATATTATGGCCAACCATTGTTGATACCACATCAACTGTAGAATCCTCCACTGTATTTTTTATATATATATATATATATAAAAAAAATTAACTGTGTTTTTGTGCTGAATTCGGTTCGTAGTATTGAGTGAATAAAATTAATCCTTTTCATTCCCTTAAAAAATACGCAAAATACGACTTAATGTATTGATTCATAACAGAATTATAAGCTTTTTTCATAATTATTAACCAAACAATACAATTGAATACAAGTTTGTAGTCATGGCAGAAAATGGACAAATGCTCTATCAGAGCTGGAGTGCGGCTTTGCTCTAGTAGTCGATAATAACAACTTTCTTTCCAGTCATGCGCAATGCAAACGAAGCACGTTGCCGTTCACCCCGCCTACCAAAACCCACAAACCAATCAAAACCACCAAGGAACTGTCAATCAAACCAACGTTTGTGGAGGAGCTAGCGTTTGAGTTAAGAAAACGGGGACTAATTTAGGTAAGTGGGAATTGTGTGTATTAACCCCACGAACGTTACTGGTAAATACAAACATATAGATATAAATATATATAAATAAACTTTCGAAATTAATACACGATTTATTTAATTCATCTCAGCTTCAGCAGAGGCTAGTTAGCCAACTATGCTACTTTAGCTAATAATAATAATAACCGGTGATGCAGAGAAAAGTCATTTTTAAACATTAATGCACCAAAATAGCTCCAACTCACACGCACATTAACATATGGTATGTAAAAAAAAAACAGGTATCAAATAAACCAACCAATATAAATGTATGATGCCTATCTAGACAACATTTTGCGGATGTGCTGCCCTACAGTGTTATTTTGGTATCATTGAGATACTATAATAGTTTTCGTAAATATACATTTTTTATATCTTTTTTTCCATTTTAGTTACAGTTGTAATAATTTTGTCATTTTTCTTAGTTTTTGTTTTTTGTCTCTACGGTTTTTATTATTTTGTATAGATTGTATAGTAACTGTGATTGTATAACATCAAGTTAAACTAAAAAAAACAAAAAAAAAATCCATGTAATGTTTATTTTATTTCAAGTAATGAGAAATGTTTTTAGACCAGTTTTAGTTAACTATAATAACCATGCTACCCAAATATGTAGTTGATTGATAGTGATCTTAAAGTGTGCAAACATCACTGTTGCTTAAACGCAACCAATGCGTATGATATATTGAATAGGTAAGAAAGTATTTCTCCCAATCTAAATAGATGCTGTTTAATTCTGTGTCCCAGAATTCCTTGACTTTCATATTATGGGTGGTGTAAAGCAAGAGCAAACTGATGCTCCTGCATCTAAAGACTCTCACCACACTGACTCGGCACAGGAGGAGGTAAGATCATCATATATCACTGAATACTAGTACTTCAAATATTTAATTGAGTTATTGTAAAAGGTTTTGTGGTCAAACACACTCATATTTGTCTAATACATTTGATTCATATCTATTTGAATTGATTTATTACAGAACCAATCGACTTCGCAGCCGGTAAAGAAGCGAGGTTGGCCAAAAGGGAAAAAGAGAAAGAAGGTTTTACCAAATGGCCCCAAGGCTCCGGTTACCGGTTACGTACGTTTCCTGAATGAGAGACGCGAACACATCCGAGCCCTTCACCCAGATCTTCCCTTCCCGGAAATCACCAAGAGACTCGGAGCAGAATGGAGCCGTCTGGCTCCTCATGATAAGCAGGTATTATTGTTATATATTTTTGTGAATTGACTGACAAATTGTTTCCATTTAAGCTGAAATATCATCCTTCTGATGAAACGGAACTATTTTGTTTACAGCGCTACCTAGATGAAGCCGAAAGGGACAAAATGCAGTATGCACGAGAACTCAGGGAGTATCAGAAAAGTGAAGCTTATCAGATCACATGTGCAAAAGTTCAGGACAAGAGAATAAAGAGAGGTAAAAATGCTTCTTATTTGAGTACTTTTCTATTTACCTTTTTTGTGAAGTATGCTATAATTGGCTATTAAAAATCACATACTAGTTTTAGAGAGATGCATTTTCCTATTTTTATTTTTACAGAAGAGGTGGCTTCTGTCATTATCAATGCCAACAGTTCAGGATCAACTGGTTTTAAGGTAAGTGTACAAACAAAGCCTGAATTGTTAAATGTTTCCACCACATTCCTGAAGTAGATACTTTGGAAGACGTGGACATTGTTCTTGCAACCTGGCTAATGAAATGGTTTCCTTCAGAACTCGGACTTTACAACCAGATTTGACGTCCCTATTTTCACAGAAGAATTTCTGGACCAAAACAAAGGTAAGTTAGGGTTTTTATGTTCAAACCATAAACATCCACGCTGAAAGCTGTTTTCCTAAAATGACTCAATTCCCAGCGCGAGAAGCAGAGCTGCGACGACTGCGCAAGGCTAATGTGGAGTTCGAAGAGCAGAATGCGGTTCTCCAGAAGCACATTGCCGAGATGTTCAGCGCTAAAGAGCGATTGGAAGCTGAGCTGGGCCAGGATGAGCTTCGCACACAGGCTCTACAGCGCCACCTACAGGCGATCAAACAGACACTGGTCAGCAGCCTGGCCACAGTGCCCTTGCCAGGTTAGTGCAATATACTGCCCATAATACTAGTACCATGATAGATGATTGCAATGGGAAACAAGTTTGTTTTTCGTTTAGGCACGGGTGAGACGCCATCGATTGGAACGCTGGATTCGTACCTGAGTCGCTTGAGTAGTGCATTAGAGAGCAGGCCTCATGAGCATCGCGGCTTAGTCCTCAAGCTACAAGAGCTCTTAGCTCATCTAGACAGGTAACTGTTGTGCGATATTATGTACTATAAGACCATTGGTGGACAAAGTACATAAATTATGTACCTGAGTTAAAGTAATACCCTAGTAAAATATTACTCCAGTAAAAGTAAATGTACTAATCAATGAACCATGTTTATTATTTATTCCATTCTAGCACTATAGTTGATAATTAAAATTAGTGCATACATTTAATTAATTTATTGATCTGCAAATAAGTAAACGTTTTATTTTATTTCCAATACTTGTCAAAAAATGTAACTTCAGTAGGCCAGTCCACCTTTTTCCTATTCCTTCCTTATGATGCTTTGCATGGGTTATGGGAGTAGCTTCTGTTAAACTGTAAACAATCAGTGAAAGGTTTGCTCCATGAACGCTATAATAAGCATGTATCTTAAAAATTGGGTACAATTAGATGATATTATTCTTCTCCCCCTTCAACCATTCAACATTGAAAGGAAATTAAAAAGTGTTAAAGCATTAACAAATTACAAAAAAAACAGGCAATGAGTAACGCCAAAACCTCTATATTTCAGCAGAAACATTACAGACTTATTGGGACTGCTTATTGGGACTGCTTATAGGGGTTAGAAGTGAAAAAAGGGACTATTACATGTTAAAGCATCTGTGTGAAAACAAACCTGGATAGAGACTTGAGGACTTGGGGAGAAAACGAGAGATTCTTAGTGCATTCTAGTGAATTATTAATGGGATATATGTTATTAAATTGAGAGAGCAGACTACAAATGCTCAGTAGGCCTATGTGTTGTCTTTTTCATACTGTTACAGCGAAATACAAAGGAAAAAAGAAAATAATCAGGAGGGAAAGAATGCAGCTACTGAAAAGAGCTCTTGACAGAGGTTTTCTTATGATATCATATACAGTGCCCTCCATTAATATATTGCACCCTTGGTAAATGTGAGCAAAGGCGGACCACAAATGCTCAGTAGGAAATAATGTGAAAATAAATCTTCATTGTTTATCCTTTTGTTCTTTCAATCAAATAATTCACAAAAATTCTAACCTTTCATTGAAGTAAAATAATTGAAAGTGGGGGGCAAATCTCATTGTGAAATAAACGTTTTTCTCTGGTTCATGTTGGCCACAATTATTGGCACCCAATTTTTGCAACGTCCTTTTCCCAAGATAGCAGCTCTGAGTCTTCTCCTATAATGCCTGATGAGTTTGGAGAACACCTGACAGGAGATCAGAGACCATTCCTCCATACAGAATCTCTCCAGATCCTGCAGATTCACAAGTTCATGTTGGCACTTCTTCTCTTCAGTTCAGCCCACTCATTTTCTATAGGCTTCAGGTCAGGGGGCTGGAATGGTTTTGGAATGAATTTCATCTGACCATAGAAAACAAGCCCCGTTTGAAATTTCAACTGAACATGCTGGAATTTGTTTTTAGATGAGCGAGGAGGATTTTTCTTGAAACTTGTGGTGATGTAGGTGCTGTTTAATCATTTTAATTTTTTAGGCTTTCTGACACCAAAACTCAACTAATCTCTGCAATTCTCCATCTGTGATCCTTGAAGAGTCTTTGCCACTCAAACTCTCCTCCTCGCCGTGCATTAAGACATTATAGACACACGTCCTCTTCCTGGCAGATCCGTAACATCTCCATTTGGAACTTCTTAATTATTGCCCTGATGTTGGAAATGTGAATTTTTTATGCTTTAGCTATTTTCTTTCAGCCACTTTCTATTGTGATGCTCAACAATCTTTTGCTGCATATCAGAACTATATTATTTGGTTTGACTCATTGTGATGGATGATTAAGAGAATTTGGCCTTTATGTTTCCTCATATTTAAACTCCTGTGGAACAGGAAGTCATGGCTAAACAATTGCATGCTCCTAGTCACTCTGGTGTGCTAAAAAATATGAATTGTAATATACTTCAGAGATATTTTACTCATAAGAATTTCTAGGGGTGCCAATAATTGTGGCCAACATGCATTGCAGAAAAACATTTATTTAATAATGTGAGTTTCCCCCACTTTCAATTGTTTTACTTCAATGGAAGGTTAGAATTTTGTTTGAATGAAAGATCAAAAGGATAAGCAATGCAAATTTATTTTCACAGCCGCCTTTGCTCATATTATCCACGGTGCCAATATTAGTCGAGGGCACTGTAACACATTAAAATACCAAGCGTTACTTTATTCTCTTGAAGTCTGAACATGAGAACATGAAATAAATTGTACAGCTCATTCAGTCAAACTGACGGACAAGGATTAATTGTTGCGCAACCGTATGATTTCAAATTATTTGTTCAGTCTTTTTGAGTGGAACTTCCCTAAACCGGAAGTGCCACTCATCATCTAAAACACAGTAGACTCGTTAGGAAAAAGGTGGATACTGAAAAGTAGTAAAGTTATTGATAATTCAAGTGTAAATAGCAAAATATAACATAGTATTTAAAAAAAATCATGAAAATATGTTTATATGTTAATATGTGGTGTCAAATAGCATAAACATACAACATGCATAATGATATACAATAATCAATATTAAAATTGAACATTATGAAATTACCTTTCCTCATGTTCAAGTATATTACTGAATGTAAATTATGCTTTGGAATGTTGTGAAGTACAAGTTTCCAAAAATAAAAATACTCTGATAAAGTACAGATTCTTGTACATGTACAAGAATGAAGTGCATGTAACGAAGTAAAAATACTTTGTTACTGTCCACCACTGCACAAGATCATGCTAACTGTTAGTCATCTTTTTTCTTCTTCATTTTCTTCCAGTGAGAAGCTTTGAATGGTGGGATTTAGAGGTTCTACATCAGGCTGACCAAAGGAAGGCCTGGAACCCCCACGATCTGCCTCGAACGTCTCTGCCTCACAAGGTGTTACAAGGGCCATACGGTTTACGGTTTAATTGGATATTTTGACAAGGCTTGACCAATAAGCTAATTTGTAACACTGGTGCCAGTGGATTCTAAACTTATTGACATCAATCACCTAATACATCATATTTTTGCTGTTTTGACAATTACAGCAGCTCATGGGAAGACTAAGTCCAGAAACCATGGATTAAAGGCATGCTACTATTGTCTTTACTAAGATATTGTAATGAAATGTAAAGTGCAGCGTTTTTTACATTGGTTGACCTCTGAAGCCTTACTGCACAGCGCTGTGTATTGCAAGAAGCTCTTGAGAATTTCTGCGCCATGATTTATACTCTAAACATTGAGTAACATGCTTAGTCTTAATTAAAATTCTTAGGTAATGTTGATTTTTGGTTGTATTCCCTTTTGAACAGAACATAAATCAGTTGGCATTGCAAAGGGTGATGAATTATTGCATTAAAATATTTCATGTGTCAGAGTTTACACTGCTTTAGTGGTGTACTTGATTTTTTTTTTTTTTTTTTTTACTGTTTGACTTATTTTAATATTGGGTGGGGAAACTTGTAGAGAAAAAAAGATAATCAAATCTGGTAAGAATGGCTTTACTTTTAAATTATTCCATTATTCTTCTGTGGTTGAACCCATTTCCAGTAGAGGGTGACATTGACTATGACATAAAGAAAAAAGGTGTGTGTGTGTGTGTGTGTGTGTGTGTGTGTGTGTGTGTGTGTGTGTGTGTGTGTGTGTGTGTGTGTGTGTGTGTGTGTGTGTGTGTTCCCTTGAGCAAAATAAATACATCTCATCCTTTGGAAGTACATTTTCGGTATATCACATTCAACCATTTGTTCTCCATTCCTAAGAATTAAATGTGACTCTTACTAAATTGCAGCTAAAATAAATGCATGTCAAAAAAAGTATTGTTACTTTCAACAAAAAAGGTAAAAAGTCAAATAATGTTTTAATTTTATAATCTCTAGTCGTTGTTCTGGAGGATAATTCCGGTACAATTGCAAAATTCTTTATATATTTTTTTAAATGAAATGAAATTAGGAAAAGTCATAAAATGAGGAAATGTTATGGACAGACCGCCCCAGTCACCATTCACTGTCTTTCGCATAATCTTTTTCAATAATAAAGGTTAATAGAGACTGGTACCGTTATTCACCGTTAATTTGTGTTTCACAGAGTTAGTCAGTCATACGAGTTTGGAACAACATGGCGGTGAGTAAACGATGCCAATATATTTTATTTTTGGGTGAACTGTACCTTTAAGTTAGTTTTTCGACCTATTAAAAACGGGCATTGGAGTCTCTTGGACCCCAGAGACTTTTTTCTGACTTATTTCCATTAAAACAGTATTTCATGAATCTTCCAATTAAAAAGGCACTTTTTAATGTGCAGTTTTACTGCTTCATCCACGTTTCGGCTGTCTAGAAAGGAGAGGCGTCCGCGTGCGCTGCTGCTGTCACTGCTCTCGTGCACAGCTCGGGCCGTGACGTCACGGTAGTAGCTATCCTCGCGGCGGCGGTGCTGAACTGAACAAGATGGCTGTGCGGCGCGTTACGAGCGGCTGAAAAAACAGCGCTAACATTCACACACAGCCCGGATAACAGCGGTCTACATCGAGTGGGTGGTTGAAAAACGCCCTCGGATTGAATTATCTGAAGGATTCGGAGTAGTAGCTGTTGTTATTTTTTATATATTGTAGGGTAGTTTGATAACAAGAAGGGGAGGTTTCTCAAAAAAAAAATCCAAGCTTTTTATTTATTATCCAAGCTAACTCAGAAGGGCGCGGATAATAATAAATAAAGAGATGTCACTGCTGTGTGTTGGAGGTAAGTGCATTCTTTAATATATAGATGCATTAAATACCAGCTGTTGGTTATGCGATATATACATTGATTGTATATCTTTAGACATATTAAGGGTTAAAAAAAATGATATTGTATTTGAAAAATTCTGCCTTTAAAAAATCACCAAATACTGCATTTAATTAAATGCATAGGTTTTAGGCGCCTTGCGTGCTTTCAAGAATGAATATTCTGATCAAGGATCAATAATCGGTTCAATACTCTTCTTTTCATATTATTATTGGTTTGTATTCATGCAACAGAAGCTGAACTGTAGGGTTACAGAGAGTGTGAAATGTCAGGTAGGAGTGTATAATCTGTGCAATGCCTATTTTTAGTATTTTAGCTTAATAACTTACTCCTCTATCGCTTTATTTAGGCTACACGTATTTATTTATTTATTGTATAAAATGTGCAGTTTGTTTCTAGAAATGCACAGGGGTGTATATTGAATCCGCCCGTGTTTAAATGCAACCACTATGCAGGGGGGTGTTCCCTTGATATTCCAAAAGCTTTTTCTCCCCTGCTCAGATGGGATCTACTTTGATAAATGATACATCTATTTTTAACTGTGTTGACTGTACGGGCGTAAAATGGCTTTACAGTTCAAAGCGTTCATGCCAGATAACATTACAGGTGTCATTTTCTTAATTGCTACTTTTATTCTACTTCAGTATTCTTACTGATAAGTAGCTATAAAAAAATCCAAAACATTTTAAATCATTATATGGTATAAATTGATAAATGGACAGATATATAAATCAGAGGTCCGTTTGTGGATAGAGGGACAGACCAGTGACCCCCTATTGTGTAAAATTAAAAATGGGCCTGGCCTTTAATAATATAATAAAATGTCATAATAATATTTTATTTGCAAAAGCATTAAAATAATTTCTATTGGTGCACAGAATTATTTAAAAATATTTAATTTTATTTTAAATTTCTTTAATGTTGTATTAGTGCTGTCAAATCGATTAATCGCGATTAATCACATCTAACATAAAAGTTTTTGTTTATATAATGTGTATATATACAGGTCCTCAAAAAATTAGCATATTGTGATAAAGTTCATTATTTTCCATAATGTAATGATAAAAATTAAACTTTCATATATTTTAGATTCATTGCACACCAACTGAAATATTTCAGGTCTCTTATTGTTTAAATACTGATGATTTTGGCATACGGCTCATGAAAACCCCAAATTCCTGTCTCAAAAAATTAGCATATCATGAAAAGGCTCTCTAAACCAGCTATTAACCTAATCATCTGAATCAACTAATTAACTCTAAACACCTGCAAAAGATTCTTGAGGCTTTTAAAAACTGCCAGCCTGTTTCATTACTCAAAACCGCAATCATGGGTAAGACTGCCGACCTGACTGCTGTCCAGAACGCCATCATTGACACCCTCAAGCAAGAGGGTAAGACATAGAAAGAAATTTCTGAACAAATAGACTGTTCCCAGAGTGCTGTATCAAGGCACCTCAGTGGGAAGTCTGTGGGAAGGCAAAAGTGTGGCAAAAACGCTGCACAACGAGAAGAGGTGACCGGACCCTGAGGAAGATTGTGGAGAAGGACCGATTCCAGACCTCAGGGGACCTGCGGAAGCAGTGGACTGAGTCTGGAGTAGAAACATCCAGAGCCACCGTGCACAGGCGTGTGCAGGAAATGGGCTACAGGTGCCGCATTCCCCACGTCAAGCCACTTTTGAACCAGAAACAGCGGCAGAAGCGCCTGACCTGGGCTACAGAGAAGCAGCACTGGACTGTTGCTCAGTGGTTGCAAGTCATTCGGAAATCAAGGTGCCAGAGTCTGGAGGAAGACTGGGGAGAGGGAATTGCCAAAATGCCTGAAGTCCAGTGTCAAGTACCCACAGTCAGTGATGGTCTGGGGTGCCATGTCAGCTGCTGGTGTTGGTCCACTGTGTTTTATCAAGGGCAGGGTCAATGCAGCTGGCTATCAGAAGATTTTGGAGCACTTCATGCTTCCATCTGCTGAAAAGCTTTATGGAGATGAAGATTTCATTTTTCAGCACGACCTGGCACCTGCTCACAGTGCCAAAACCACTGGTAAATGGTTTACTGACCATGGTATTACTGTGCTCAATTGGCCTGCCAACTCTCCTGACCTGAACCCCATAGAGAATCTGTGGGATATTGTGAAGAGAAAGTTGAGAGACGCAAGACCCAACACTCTGGATGAGCTTAAGGCCGCTATCGAAGCATCCTGGGCCTCCATAACACCTCAGCAGTGCCACAGGCTGATTGCCTCCATGCCACGCCGCATTGAAGCAGTCATTTCTGCAAAAGGATTCGCGACCAAGTATTGAGTGAATAACTGAACATAATTATTTGAAGGTTGACTTTTTTTTTGTATTAAAAACACTTCTTTTATTAGTCGGATGAAATGTGCTAATTTTTTGTGACAGGAATTTGGGGTTTTCATGAGCTGTATGCCAAAATCATCAGTATTAAAACAATAAAGTACCTGAAATATTTCAGTTGGTGTGCAATGAATCTAAAATATATGAAAGTTTAATTTTTATCATTACATTATGGAAAATAATGAACTTTATCACCATATGCTAATTTTTTGAGAAGGACCTGTATATCATACAAACAAAAACTTTTATGTTAGATGCGATTAATCGTGATTAGTCGATTTGACATTTAAGTAATATTGTTTTCTTTTTAATTTCAATTTTTTTAAGTATTCATATTTTTTAAAATATGTTAATATAAAAAATTAGGGACAATGAGACTGCTGTCATGTTTCCTAATATTAGCTTTTGTTGCCGTTATAATGTTTTGTATGATTTTTTCTAAATTAATTTTTTTATGCACAATGAACTCTCATTTCATAATTTTAGCTTTGGTCGCTATTTTTTATGTTAATGTTTTTAACAGATATTTGCGTATTCTCATGTTTTATGTTTAATACATATTTCATGTGTATACGTGGAAAATAACAATGCTGCAAAATTCTAGTTTATTCTTAGCTCATGTTAATATTGTGCTGACCAGTGTTATGCAACCTAGATTTGAGATTTTTTTATATTAGGTTGGGTTTTGTCTGAGAGTATGAATAGAGAGGGACGGTGTAAATATTTTGGCCGAATGTCTTTCACATGCACTTACTATTAGCCTTTTTGGTCTGCCATGTGCAATGAGCAACTTGCCCATGTTCGCGTGCCTTACTCAGTTCTTGATTGCCATTTAACGCAAGATGACATGCAAATCAGATTGGTCCGTTGTAGAAGATCTGTTGTTGGAGACTCAGAATTCTGAATGATCCTGTAAGCCATGTTTCTTTGAACACATCCCACACAGACATTCTGATCCATGGCACGTCTGCCGCCACTCTGTAATTAAACAGGCAGCAGATTCACAACCAGCGTCCGAAAGTGACAGTGTGTGTGTGGGTGTGTGTCACACAGACTGGCATCGTGCTTGGCGCCTGCCGCAGTAACCTGAGCAGATGTACTGTAAGGTTTGCCTAATTCCCCCTGGATGTGTTTTAAAGTTTAAAGTCTTGAATTCCTCTTGCATAACACTCTTTTCACCAGTTTTCAGGGAATTTAAATGTGCCATTTCTAAGCTGGGTTTAAAATGTCTGGTTTGTATAAAATAAAAAATATTCTAGGTTATTATTTAAAATCATGACAGTATGGAATGAGTAGATTAAAGGAATCACCAAAAAGGATTTTTTTTTTTTTTAAATTTACTCCATTCCATGACTTTTCCATACAACCAAACCATTGACTTTCATTGTATTGATAAGAGCAGCCTGGGTGTTCTACTAAACATCTTCATATGTGTTCCTCAAGGAAAGAAAGATTTTTGTTATAGGTTTTTGAAAGGGCCACAGATCGTTTCATATTAATAATTTAATAGAACTGCCTATTTAACTTCATAGCTATATGACTGAATTATAGTTAACACTAACAACAGTTACCATGTATAATTTAGCACTGTTTCTCTGTAGTGATAGCCTATTGGAAAATAATCATATTCAACTGCAAAATCACAGACCTTCACCTAATTTATACAATATTTCTTTGATATTTACATTCATTAGAAAAAAGTAGTTGGCGATGTTTTCCGCTATTGAAATAGGGCTGCAGTAAAGTGAAATATGAATATCATTCAACTTAAAATACATTAAAGTTAATTACAGAAAGTTGCCTTGTCAATTACCTAAAATAAAAATTAAGTTCCAAAATGACTAAAACTGAAAATCAAACAAAATCTAATATATAGGCCTTTAGAAATATATAAAAAAGAAAACACTAATAAAAATGACAAAAACACATGATAAAATGATTAAAACTTAAATGAAAATAAAAAGGAAAATATTTAAAAAATCTAAAATTTCATAATAATACTATAAAAGTATATTAATTATACTACAATAACATATAATATATTGCATAAAAGCTTCTCTCCACAGAGAAAAACAGATCTATTCCATCAAATTCCAGCATGTAGATAATTAGTTTCATCACTGCTTTATCCAATATTGCTTTAAACGCCTACATGGTAAATCCAAGCTTTCTTTGATGCATGTTTTAATATCATCCCTTTATGCCAAGCTTTTAGCCCCCCACCCCCAAAAAAAACCCTTCTCTCAAATTTACCCTTAAGTGATTATTTTTAGTGTCAGGATATAGCTCACTCTGCCCTTGCTCGGCTGCACAGAGAGATTAATGGAGCGCGAGAGGTAGAGGGGAAGAGATAAAGAGGCAGCACACGTGCATGCCAGCCACATGGCAGGAAATGGTGCGTGGGAGCATGAGAGAGGATACCCTGGCAGAGACGGGGCGGAGGTAGCGGTTAATCGTGATCGGGAACTTTGAGCGGAGGTGCAGCGGTTGATCATTTCAAGCGGGGGTGGCCCGATTCAAGGCTTCTCGCAACCAACTTTTTGTCCAAACCCTCAATTGTGTGGTGTCATTAAGATTATTTTACTGCTCCCAATTGCGTCGGACTCGCACGATCCCAAATCTTTGATATTTATGACTCTTGATCTGGATGCCTTTGACGTGAATCCCACAATAGCCAATGTGAGCGAGCAGGCTTCACCATGTTGCGTGCTTCTATAGCTGAAACTTGGCAGTATTGCCACTCAAATTGCCAAAAGTGGAGTATTGAAAAAGAAGATCACCCGTGTTCCTTTTTGATTGCTATGCAGAGTTGTAGACAGATGTCAGTCACTGAGTACCGCAACCGAAACAACAGGCGCCTTTTACAGTTCCTCCTGAACCAAAACACCAAGCTCATGCTGCGTTCACGCCATGTCATAGCCGTAATTAAGAGATGACCTTCTACCTATAGCTGCTCATCCTCAGAATTGGATTTACTTTTTTTTTTATGTCAACACTATCAATGCATGAAAAAAAACTCTTCGCGAGGCGAACTTGTCGGATTATGCAGTCGAGCGCAGTTGCTCTCCACCGACTGCGCTGATCAAAAGTACGATGGGAAACGACTTGCTGACGACACAGCTTAATGCTCATTGGTTTAAACAACCGTGATGTATTGTTCTCTTTTAAAATGTTTGATTTTAAAACTCTGATATCATGTTTTATGTGTAAACCCTTCTCCTTCCCCAGCTCCACCTTTATACACTGAACAAAATTATAAATGCAACACTTTTGTTTTTGCCTCCATTTTTCATGAGCTGAACTCAAACGGTGGAGTCTGAGACCAGCCACCCGGACAGCTGCTGCAACAATCGGTTTGCATAACCAAAGAATTTCTGCACAAATTCTCAGAAACCGTCTCAGGGAAGCTCATCTGCATGCTCGTCGTCCTCATCAGGGTCTCAACTTGACTGCTGTTCGTCGTCGAAACCGACTTGAGTGGGCAAATGCTCACATTCGGTGGCGTCTGGCACTTTGGAGAGGTGTTCTCTTCACGGATGAATCCCGGTGTTCGCTGTACAGGGCAGATGGCAGACAGCGTGTATGGCGTCGTGTGTGTGAGCGGTTTGCTGATGTCAACATTGTGGATCTGGTGGCCCATGGTGGCCCATGGTGGGGTTATGGAATGGGCAGGCGTATGTTATGGACAATGAACACAGGTGCATTTTATTGATGGCATTTTGAATGCACAGAGATATCGTGATGAGATCCTGAGGCCCATTGTTGTGCCATTCATCCACGACCATCACCTCATGTTGCAGCAAGATAATGCACGGCCCCATGTTGCAAGGATCTGTACACAATTCCTGGAAGCTGAAAACATCCCAGTTCTTGCTTGGCCAGCATATTCTCCGGACATGTCACCCATTGAGCATGTTTGGGATGCTCTGGATCGACGTATACGACAGCATGTTCCAGGTCCTGCCAATATCCAGCAACTTTGCACAGCCATTGAAGAGGAGTGGACCAACATTCCACAGGCCACAATCAACAACCTGATCAACTCTATGCGAAGGAGATGTGTTGCACTGTGTGAGGCAAATGTTGGTCACACCAGAAACTGACTGGTTTTCGGACCCCCCTCACTAATACAGTAAAACTGCACATTTTAGAGTGGCCTTTTATTGTGGCCAGCCTAAGGCACACCTGTGCAATTATCATGCTGTCAAATCAGCATCTTGATATGCCACACCTGTGAGGTGGATGGATTATCTCGGCAAAGGAGAAGTTTCATTCTTGTTTGGTGTCTTGGTGCTATTTCTCTCTAGACGTTATGAATAATGTCTAGAGTCTCAGGTATTTCTTAATGGTCTCACACAAACGCTCACTAGTGCAGGGATCTAATGTAACTGTCTATAGTAGTTGTTTGTTGTTGTTTCGTCTTGTTGCCCCCTTGTGGATGAATTAATAAGGGAAAAATACAAGATGCATTTGCGAGCTGAGCGTACAGAGTGTGTGTGGTTAGATAAATCGAGCTGCATACGTACAGTACGCACATACTATGCTGATTATGGGTTTTACATGACATCGACTGTACTCATACCTTAGAGTGCATGTAAAAACCCTTCTATTTTTTGTAGATAAATTGAATTTGATTCATTATACCTAATATCAACAAGAAACCCCACTCAGAGTCATCCTAGAACGAGAGAAAACACTGACTACTTTGGGCGAACTATCTCATCTGTAGCTATTAGCACTCTTGGGACATCATTCAACCCATCAAATTTCATTGTTTTGGATCCTAGTGTCCCCACTAGGCTTTATAACTTCTGTAGCTTAACCAGCCAGTCTTCCTTGGTCAGTCCGGTTTATCAGACAGATCATGCTTGTTAAATAGTTTTAACCAAATTTGACTAAGCTGATCTGCCAGTTTAACTAGCACCCAACTCACACTAACATACCTTCTTCTCTGCAGGGAACTGATGCTCAATGTTCAAGTGATAATTTGCAGTGTGTTGGCAAACACATAAATGCAACTTGACTATTTCCATTTGGTTTGCTTGTGATATCATCAGTTTTTCAAAAGCCCCTGACTCATATGCTTCAGATTCGTTATAACTTAAAGCTACTCCCAGCGGGTAAAAGTGTCAACCGGTAGTCGTTTTTGAGGAAGTGAGAAATTCTGCACTGAATTTAGAGAGGAACGGTGACTGTGAAGGATTACAGTGGAAGGCTCTGAATTATTTTAAGGTCCCCTTAACCCGAGGATGCTTCACACTGAATAGGGGACTATGAATTATGAATGGGGCCGTTGACGTCACTCGGCTTTGAAAAAGAGCTCAGTTGGAGAACAGTTTTTTTTTCGCTCGATTTCCCCTAAGCATAATTGACAGTGACTGCCTCTCTAGCCCTCTCTGCAGTTAGATAACCACTCAAATTTTCTGTAAGAAATAATCTAATATGTAATAATCTGTATAATCTGTAAGAAACTTGTGTACTGGAGAATTTGTTTCTTTGCTGAGCTCTATGATTTTTTGTTGCTTGACATGCTGGTTTTAAAGCCTTTATAAGGTTTTCATGTTTATTTCTCTTTAACAACACTTACAATAAAGTACTGTGATTGTACAATGGTACAGTAATAGTATTGGATGGTAATTCTATGGTTCTTTGATATCTCCCTATATTGTGGAAATTGAGTTATTATCATATTTATTTACCATGGTACCACTATGCAACATATCCACAAATCTAGTATTGATGCCAGAAAACATTGCATTTCCATTGGACCATGTCCAAAAATGGTATGTTATAGAACTCTTTTTTTGTTTTGCCTGTTTAAATATTACAGTACTATTGGACCGTTTCCCAAAAAAAAAATGGCAGTTTTTTGTTTGTTCAAACTGAAATTGTGCAATTGCCACTCAACAACAAATTGCTGCAAACTGGAGTCTAGGGTCTTGACTCTTGAGGAATTCCACTTGCACAAATGCAAATGTGTTGACATTGAATCTCAAATGCGCTGCCTGATATGTAAAGTGTGATTATTTTGAATATGTTTATCCCTTACATACACGTCTCTCTCTATTACAGTGAAGAAAGCCAAGCTCGATGGACCACAAGGTATGCCTGAAGTCTCACTGTAACTAGCTTTCCACACATGTAACCTATCTGTTGTATTTTTGCAATAAAATGTTATTTTCATGCAGAGAAATTCAACACCTACGTGTCACTGAAGGTCCAGAACGTGAAAAGCACCACTATAGCCGTGCGAGGCAGTCAGCCATGTTGGGAACAGGACTTCATGTTGTGAGTTCCACTTCTCTTTCTCTTAGAAAAAAAAAAAAAGAAAAGATGGCCAAGAAACTTAATGCAAGTTAGCAAACATGCTTATGCAAATGTTTGGCCCATGCATTGAAAGCATAAGGTCCCATTGTACATACATAGGGCCCTATTTTAACAATCTAAGCGCATGGCCTAAAGTGCACGGTGCAAGTGCACTTAGTGCGTGTCCAAGTTCACTTTTGCTAGTTTAACGACGGTAGAATGGTCGGTGCGCCCAGCGCATGGTCTAAAAGGGTTATCTCAATTCTCTTAATGAGTAATGGGTGTGTTTTGGGCGTAATATGCAAAAAAACAATCAGAGTGTAATTTCCCATTACCTTTAAAGGCCAGTTGCACTCGCGCCATGGCAGATTCCCTATTTAGATGCACAATCTGCAAACGGAAAGACTGAACGCGTCTCCAGAACGTCTCCAGAGCGAAAATGGATCTGCTTGTGCGTGAGGGGACAAGCCGGATTCCACATATATTTATGTACACAATATTAATCTTTTACATTGTAATCTTTTTATTTTTAATGGGCATGTTTGTGTGCTGCTGCGCCCCTGTGTGTGTAATACGCAGAGTCTACACGTGTTGTGGACCTGCCTATAGGCGCACATTACTAACGCGCTCTCGTTTTCAGACAGGCCATG
Organism: Meda fulgida; assembly: GCA_030578275.1. Classification (NCBI taxonomy): domain Eukaryota; kingdom Metazoa; phylum Chordata; class Actinopteri; order Cypriniformes; family Leuciscidae; genus Meda; species Meda fulgida. The sequence continues at coordinate 8,311,645 of CM060637.1, read as the reverse complement.
GGCGACCAAATGGGCGCAAATTTATTTGCTATTTAAACAACGTTGCGAAGGATGTGAAAATGATAACTACGTCTGGACGAAACTAGCATAAAACACTTGCGTCACGCTTGGTGCTGCATTGCGCTGGGTGTATGATAGGGCCCTTAATTTGCTTGCCCTAGTGCCAGCGCTGAGAAATGCAATACGTATGTAAACATTTGTGTTCACGAACTTGCTAAGAGTGTGTTTTGAGGCTTATAAGAACCTTGATGTAGGGGCTATTTCTGTTTTCTTATGTAACAGTTGGCATCCCCTAGGTAATGGCAGTCAGGTAGTACCCCTAATGGTTTCACCCTCAAGGGCCCAGACGTTGCCTGCCACTGAATGCAATAAATCTTGTCTTATAACCTTAAAATAAAATATTTTGTGATTCTCCTGGATGAGTAGATACAGTAAACTAGTAGACATAAAACATTTAAATAGTGGAGCCCACTAAGCAAAACAAAGCAATTGTTAGTGCTCCTGCTTAGCATTATGGGTTTGTTTCTAAATTAATGATACCTGCAAAATTATTGTCAACCACATCTTGAGTCATCTATAAACCAGATCTGCTTGAGTTACTCTTTATCTCGCTATGCAAAGTCTAACGCGGTGCCTCCACTGTCTCCAAGATTAGCCCCCGTGGTCTTTGAGAGGGATTGGTTTTTAAGTAAAATTTGAGGCTATTATTAGGATTTGATGCTGCTTTAGAGAGTGTAGTCTTGTGGAGTGTGACTGAGATGCCCAAGGCACAGATGGTGTTATTGTCTGCACCCTGGTTTTTCTTGCTATTTTCTGTTTCTTTTTCCATTAATATTGTGCCTCTGTTAAAATTGATCTTTTTTTTGTCCTCTGCTATTCTCTGGGGTCTGGTTTTTCAGCATGTCTAATCTAAATGAAATTACTGAGTCATGCAGTTTCTCCACAATATTTCAAAAATGTGCTTCTTGTGAATTTCATATAAGTAACTAAGCAACTTTTGCCTTAGGACTCTTTATTTTACATGTGAGTTTGTTATTAACTGAAGATATATGAAACCTTCCTAACAGAGTGTAGTATCCATATCATCATACTATATATTAATTTCCCTGTCCATCTCTCTTTTTTCTCAATTTTACCCATTACTCCATCTTCCAGTGAGATTAACAGGCTGGATCTGGGCCTGACAGTGGAGGTATGGAACAAAGGACTTATCTGGGACACCATGGTTGGCACATTGTGGGTCCCTTTGCACAGCATCCGACAGTCGAATGAGGTACAGCCCAGATGGCCGGCCTGGCCCCCAACAGCTTGCAGCTTTTCTCACTCTCTGTAGAGCTATATGTAGAGATCTGTAGCTGATGCCTGGCATTGGCTGTCATTACAATAATGTTGCAGAAACCATTCCCTGTATGACTCTGTGTTAATATTTGTTAAAATTTCTTAGCAGTTTGAATTTCTTACCAGAAATTCTTACCAATTTTTAAACCAAATTGTTTCTGCAATGTTGGCATTAAATGTTCACTTTCAAGGACAGTGTCCCTGGAGCAGTCTGGGATTAAGTGTCTTGTTTAAGGTGGTAGCGGTGATAAGCGGTGTTTTAAGGATCAAACTTGCAACTTTAGCTAAATTACCCCAAGCAGCTAGAGTTATGTACCTCGCTAGTTGATTCAACCAAATGTACAGACAGCTTTGTCTCTGATAGCAGATATACCACTGTTTATTTTTCTATTGTGTTGTAGGAAGGTCCAGGACAATGGTTGACTTTAGACTCCCAGGTCATTATGGCTGAAAATGAGATCTGCGGCACCAAAGATCCCACCTTTCATCGAGTGCTTTTGGATACACGATTCGAACTCCCATTAGGTATCCTTGCTGTTTATTACATTCTCCAATATTGTATTTGGTCACTGCTTGTCCTAAGTTTTGGTGCTAACTTATGGTTTTCATACTTCCAGATATACCGGAGGAGGAAGCTCGATACTGGGCCAAGAAATTGGAGCAGCTCAATGCCATGAGGGACCAAGATGTGAGTCTTCTTATTTAACTCCAGTCTTGTTGTGTATACAGTCCTCCCCAGAGCCCAAGGGCAGAACATGCATTAATTTGAGTCTGTCAGAGAAATGCCTGAGACCTGAACGGCATTTTTTGAACTACTGACCTAATTAAACAAAGACTTTTATCTGTTCAAACTGGCTTGCCAATAATTTCTGTTTGCTCATTTTGCAGTACACATACCAGGAGGAGCACGAGAGACCACTTCCAATGCCATCTACTCAGTGCTGTGAGCTTTCAAGCGCAACTCACACTCACACTATAAATTACATGGCCCCTTGATAGGTTAATGTGTACAGAACCTCATTAGAAGACCAATCACCCCACCAGCAGGTCCAATGTGAGTTTACTTTATCTCTGAGCACTTGATGGATGGCTTATCATCATGGTACAGATTTCCTGGACCATATTTAGCGACGTCTGAAGCCTGGGTGGGATAAGGAGGAGTGGCTTGTTAGAGCGGCTTTGGCTTGTGAACAGGCCATTTTTTATTACTTCACATCAGAGCTATTAACCATTAGCACTTAGCGTGCACAGGCAAGGTCACTCTCATGCAGTTTACTGCCATGTGACACCTAGTAACTTCACAACTCAAATTTATAATAAGCTGCTTGTTTATGGTCAAACAGAGGCATGTGTTCCACAAAAATATATTTTCATCACCGATGTTTTGGCCTACTTCTAATATTTGTCTTGACTTATTGTTTTCATAGGTAACTGGAGTCTATGGGGGGACCAACAAAGTAAGTAAGATTTGTTTGAAAAAAAAAACATGCAAAAAACTTTTATTGATGCTTGCATGTGGACTTACTTTGTTTACTCAAGTATGATAGGTTTGTGGATCAATATGATTTTGGTCCTGGAACATTCCTAAACAATCAGATTTTAGGGTTAATCCTCACAATTTACATTTAAAATCTGCACTTGCTCCTCAGATGATGATCCAGACAGTGCTGTGGATGATCGAGACAGTGATTACCGCAGCGAAACCAGCAACAGCATCCCACCTCCGTTCTACACCACTTCTCAGCCCAACGCATCCATGCACCAATACCCCATCCGAAACATGCACAATGGCTCCCGTTACAACGACACTAACGACTACCACTATGAAAACCAGAGAGCTATTAGGTACATTTTCCCAATTCTTGGGTGCAGTATTATTGCTAATGCTAGTTGGTAATAGCATTCACTGTCTCTGTACAACTTTCCTCTGTTCTTATTCTTATGCATTGATGACTGTATACAAGGATTGAATGAGTAGTCATTGTATACACTTCATGGGTTTGGAGGCACACTGGTGTTGTGATTTGAATGCAACATTTCCCCTCAATTGCTCGTTTTTTGCCCAGTTCACTTCAAAACGAGCTTTTATTTCCTGAACATTTTGTCTTACAAAAGTGCTATTCCCAACATTCTTGCAATGCATGCTGGAGACTTTGTGCTCTAAGACTCTGGCCCTGTCCCAAATGGCACCTTAAGGTCTCGGGGTCCTTCTCCAAGTCAAGTTACCATTCAGGCTGTTGGGTAATAGTCCCCCTAAGAAGTCTTCACCAATAGGGATGCAGAACAGCCCCAGAAAACTTAGAGCAGCCTTTCGGAAAACTATATTAACAAATGGGCCACCCAGCTGTGGGAGAGAAGGCCTTGAGACTGCAAATCAACATCAAGTGCGCCTATTGGGACAGGGCCTTTTTCAAATCCTCTTGAATCCTTTATAAAGTCTTATTAAAATGCTTTTCATATCAGTCTCTTAGCAGCTTGGTTAAGCATTGCCTTAAGTTGGGTCATTTTCCTTCCAATGTGGCCTGATGAGGTGAGATGAAAAATGAATAAAAAAGACATTTCTCACTCTCCTCCTCTTCCTGCCTCCCCCATCCCCTTCCCTCCCACCAGACGCTATGATAGTTTAGACTCCGCCACCAACGGCCGCAGCGATCTTGATTCGGCTTCTGGCTCGAGCAGGCGGACCAGCCGCCAGTACTCCTTAGACAGTAGGCACTCGCTCTCTGATAGGTGGGTCTCCGTAGCTCCTACACCTCCACCCTCTTCCACCTCCTCCTGCTCTTCTTCCTGCTCCAGCCTGTGATTCCGTCCCGCTGTGATGATGTCGTGGAATTGGACTTGTCTGGTCCTGTGGTCCTCGCTATGCTTGCCATGCATGCGCAACAATCCTTTTTTTACACACATGATCTATTGATATATTTTATCTATACCTCTTTGTATTCTTTGTCCTCTATCATGATTTCTGTGTACCTGTTAATGGCCTGTCACGTGTTATTAGCTAATCAACCCATACCACAAGCTTTTTCTTGTGTCTTTTGTACCGTGTACTTTTTGGTGCAATTTTGTGAAGTCTGTTATTTGGCTGCTTTATGCTTGACAGAGTTAGAGAATAACGCTGTAATTCCAAAAGTCTAGTGTGCGCTAATTACATAGCCTTTAGACACACTATGCTGTGTGTGGGCAGCAGGCGGGACCATGTCGATGGTTTTGACAGAGTCCATGGAATGTACATATCACTGATTTACCCTCTCCGTTTCTCATGAACCAAACCTTACTGAAAGACAAAATGTGTTGTGTGAAAGATGTTGTGTGAAATAAAGCTGTGTCTTGGGAATTTATGGGTTTGTGTGCTAAGGAGTTAGAAAAGATGACAAGGATATATGAATAATTGGCAGAAAGGCTTGACAGAAGCCTTGTATTTGTAATTGTGTGTGTTTCCCATGGCTCTTGTATTTCCTCCAGTCTGAAACACAGATGCTTTTTGGCTCGCAGCCTATTACACACCTCATCTCTTTCGCTTCTGATTCTTCATGCATTTCTAAACCTTAGTTCCCATAATCGATAATGTGTGTGCGTGTGTGTGTGTGCGTGTGTGTGTGTTTGTAGTAGTGCGTCTTTTCTCATTCCATTCTCTTATCCTCTCTATACATAATTGGCTTATTCATCAGTGAGGATAAAAAGCCTTTCTTAACAGGAAAATGCTGCACCCCCTTTTTTGTGAGCTCAGTGTCTCTTTTCTTTTATGTGTTGTTCTTTCTTATGTCTACCTGGACGAATTTGTTCACTGACAACTCTTCCCACTGCCGCCTTATCTTAACTTTTTTTGTGTTTGGTCTGAGATTGTGAAATAGCTCTTTCTGTGAGTTTTTTCCTTCGACTCCCTCAAATGAGCCTCAGGACTCCGTCTTGTTTTCTCTCACCACCTTACCTGCACTCATACATACATCCAGCAGATTTTTTTTTTCCTGCTGAAGAAAACACCTTAAACCAACCTTAATTTGTTTGCTTGTCTTAGCTGGTTTGAGCTGGTCTACCAACCTTACTTCTTAAGTAAGAGCAGAAAACTATCTTTGGCAGATTTAAGCTGTTGTTTTCAGCAGGGAGAGACTTCTATTAGCTGACAAGTGTCATTTTCCTCTGTTGTTGGTTGTTCCTGCCTCAAACTCTCTTTTTACTGCCCTTAAATCTGCATATAAGCAGTCGCCCACCTTCTTTCTTCCATGACTTAATATAACTGACAGTTCTTTAATCCCGCAGCCCCACCGGAAGTAGTCGCTATGCGTCCTCGGGTGAGCTGAGCCGCGGCAGCTCCCAACTCAGTGAAGAGTTCGGCCCAGAGGACGGTGAGAGCTTCCGTGGTTCCGTAGAGTTCTACGATGAGAACGACTCCTACCATTCCTGCCATTCCTCCGTTAGCTATGGTAAAGACTCACCCGCCTGGGACCCGGATGAGCCACAGGGTGTCTACAGTGATGATGGGGAGTACAACAAAGATGGCGGTGAAGAAGGTGCACTCTACGATGAAGAGGATGGCGAGATCTACCAGCAGGAGGAAGGGGAGTACCCCTATGAGGAGGAAGAGGAAGGAATGGTTTATGAAGTGGATGAAGACCTTTATCCATTGGATGGTACTCTTAGTGAAGAGCAGGAGCCACCCTACACCCCTACCCCAACCAGCATTGCCCCAACTTTGGCTCCTGAGGCGACCAGCCGTCCACCCCTGGAGAAACAGGCTTCCATGCACCAGCAACAGCCCCCGCAATCCCAACCACTGTTTCAGACCATGGAGCATAAACAAGAGTCACCACCCCTACAACAGCCACTTGATGTCTTTGCCAAGGTACCTCGTACCTCAACCCCACCACGGGTCTCAGAGTTGGAGCCAGAGACGGTCCCAATGCCTGTAGGAAAGCTGGCAGCTCATACAGAGGAGCCCTTGCCCACCTCTGCCACTGAGATCCCACCTGAACCAGAACAAGAGAAGGAGGCTCCTCCTGAGAGGTAAGCTCCAAGTGCTGATTCCTTGAAAGCTTGGATAAGGTGTAGCTTTTCATGACATTTTGCTGGATACAAGTTAAATCTAATAATTTCACCATCTTTTCCCAGCACACCAAAGCTGGAGCCACCTGTGGACCCTGCAGTAAGGGCCAAAGCCAACTGGCTACGACTCTTCAATAGGGTTCGCCTTCAGCTGCAGGAGGTTTGTGAAGCCTGAAATAGATTTGTTTGATCAGCTTTTTCCAAGTACATAGAAATTCAGTAACCTTTTAAATCAAAGTTTGCCAGCTTATGCCTATTCAGTTCATTCTGTTGGCCAACATTGGGTCGCTAGTCTTTGGTTAGTTCTGCCCTTTGTTGTTGTCCTTTTTCTTGCCTGTCTTCTCCATTTCATGTTACTTTTTTGTCACTTACTTTTCAGTTTTACATTTTACTGTTACGTATGTTTATAAAACCTGTTTTCGTTTTGAGATTTTGTATCTTGCCCCTTTTTGTGTTCCACCCCATTTGTTTTTGTGTGTTTTTTCTTTCAGTTTTTTGTCATTGCAATAGCGATTGTCATACTCTTCCCTGCTTTGCCGAAGTTGGACAAGCAGTCTGAAAGGTGGGTGTGGCAATGTGAGGGTCCGAAGTAAACGCATTTTTTGACCGATGGCTATGGCGCGCTTTCTCTGCGATACACATGGAGTTATGATAGAATAATGATGATTGAGATAAAGATGTCCGGCGAATCCGGTCTAATCATGAGAGAGGCCTGCAGCTGACGTCAATGAGATCGGCTGACTGCAGGCTCTTTCTGGGTCCAATCAAAACAGACAATGGTCTTTTTTCTGTAATAGGAATTATATCTTTGAAATTACATTGTGAGGTCTGCATGGATATTGAAAAGAAAATTAATATGGTTTACTGGATGAATTAAAAGGAGATATATGGAGCTCTGTCACTGATCCCTCTGTCACTCTCTGTTGTCCGCAGGCTCGAGGCGAGACTCCAGGACTTGCATCACTCTTTATGCAAGCAGGGTGAGTGTCACCAGAGGACTGCAGCTCTTTTTCAGAGCACCTAAACGTTTGAGCTATTCAAACATCACGCTTTAGATGATATATAATGTATATAACATTTAAATATTGGAAAGTACCTGAAGCATTAGGAATCTCTATGCAAAATACTATTTTTTAAAAGATTATCACTTTTTTTAAAGACCCCTATTTTTCAAATTATCAATAATTTTAATAATATACATATATATATATATATATATTAATAAAATACATTTACCCGTTTGATCCGCAGGCCTGGAGGTGCTCTCTACAGCATAGACAGCATGCCTGACCTACGCAAGAGGAAGGCCATTCCTCTCGTCCGAGACCTGGTGAGTCACACACCTCCGCTTTAGTACGTCAAAGTTTCAACCAAAGCATTGCTGGACCCAACATCACCTTCCTAACTCTTCAAAAACTCCATCTATGTATGTCAGCATGGTTATTTTGGGCAGCAGTCTGTCAAGGGTCTGTAGTTCACAGAAGTCTCTATGGCACATCTGTTTGAATCATGACTACAGGGTTAGACATTTTTAGAACATTACTCAGCACCATTCACCCTGTAGCCTGATGAATCTCCACCGGTCCAGTCAGCCTCACGACTGCCGCTATGTCCCTTTACAGTCCCATTCATTTTGTTCTCTGTATTTCTTCCTAAGCTGACTTCATTCCCTGCTAACCTTGTTTCATGCCTGTAACCTATTTCAAGAACTTGTTGAACTTTTCAACTTATACTTGAAAAAAGGTTGGGTGGCAATAACATTAAAAATAATTAGTTTGCATGGATAGAACATTTCTTTATTAATACATCATGCGCCTGGTCTAATTTCTTCAGTGTATGTTATTCCAAAGAGAGAGAAAGAAAATTTTTCACCAAAAGTGAAACTTGCTCCTCCTCGGTAATGACTTGGCTTAATAATTCAATCTGGTTACAGCCAACAAAATATATTCATGTAGTTCCATAAAAAAAAAATTATGAAATGAAGTTTTAACAAAATGCTCAAGAGTTATGTTGCATTAGCGCATGTTAATTAACTACACTTTTGACTTTCAATTTCTGCAAAACTTCTCATTAGACTGACAGGAGATCTAGTTTAGATTCTCCTAGTTTAGGAGATGTATTGATTAAACAAAGTAACAAGAGCCAAAAAAAAGAAAATGGTTCGGTAGCTGACAGCTGTCGTGTAGGTCTGGCCGTACTTATTCAGCCAAGAACACTCCTGGCAGCCTTCACTGGAGGGCTGTCAGAACGTCGACGGCACCAGGCTCTCTTTGACGCCACAAACTGGAAGATGAGGGAGAAATTATCATGCTGCACGAAACAGCTCCGCAGTTTGTCGGTTTTAATACAGCTTACCGTCACCAACTCTAAGAGTCAGAAGCCAAAGTGCTGACTTGATAAGAATTAAAATGCTTGTCAAAAACAATTCATCTAGAAGACGAAGTACCCACTCTCTTTCTTATTTCTCTCTGCTCTTCCTCATGCATAATTGTTGCACAAGCACTTTTCGAGACTTCTTTACATAAATACTTTATTGTTGTGTTTGAGTCAAGTTCAAGTTCAAGTTAATTTTATTTATATAGCACATTTTACAACAGCCACTGGCTGACCAAAGTGCTTTACAGAACATCAGAATTGAAAGAAAATAATACCTGCATAATAACACAACACAAATAAGCAGCAAAGCTAAGAGCAGCCTTAAAACAGGAGTAGCAAAACAGTATCAGACTCAAATATAAAATAGTAAAACAGAGATGGCAGTTTCAGACTCGGATAAAAAATGGAAAAACAGTATCAGACTCAAAAAATAGTAAATCAGAAGTGGCAAGGCAGTATCCGACTCAAATATATAATGGAAAGAACCAGGAGTGGCAAAAACCGTATCAGACTCAATGGAAAATAGTAAAACCACACAACCTTAATTATAGGCCAGGGAAAACAAGTGCGTTTTTAGAAGTGACTTAAAAGTGATCACGTAAGGGGCTATAATTTCTAACAGCAAATTGTTCCACAACCGTGGCCCGACCACAGAAAATGCTCGACCCCCTCTGCGTTTGAGTCTGGAATGTGGGACTAATAACAGGTTCTTGTCGCTTGATCTCAGACTTCTAAAAGGAGTATATGGTTGCAACAGGTCAGATAGATAGCTGGGGGTTTGGTTACGTAGAGATTTATAAACAAATAAAAGGATTTTAAAATCAACTCTGAAGTTAATTGGCAGCCAATGAAGGGACCTCAGAATTGGGGGGATATGGGCGCTTTCACGGCTATTAAAAAGGAATCTTGTAGTGGCATTTTGCACTAATTGAAGACGAGCAGTAGTTTTATAAAAAGTATAACTTGAATTTAGCACTAATTGTCATCTTTTTTTATCTTAATCAACACTGATTGTGCAGTTTGTTATGCATGTAATCAACTGAGATCGAATCAAGCTTCTAAAATGTATATATTTTTATTTATTTTCCAATGCCTCACCTCCTGCAGGCAATGGTGAGTACTTCCCTTTTCAGCACTCCTGGGTAAAATACTTTTATAGTATTTATTATATAGTACTGTATATAGTATACTATTATAGTATTTATGACTGCATACTTTAGAAAGAATTTCAATCAAATATATTCACTCAAAAACAAATACACACATTTGCTCCTAATTTTATTTTGAGCCCTACCTGTTTGTTTTCCCTTGTAGTCCCTTGTCCAGAACTCTCGAAAAGCAGGCATAACTTCTGCTATGGCCTCCAGCACACTGAACAATGAAGAATTGGTATGTCAACCAGCCCTGTTTACTTCCTGGATACTCACATTTTGCAGTTCAGAACCATTTTCCATTTACCTGTTGATTTGTTCAATGATCTTGCAGAAGAGTCATGTCTATAAGAAGACCCTGCAGGCTTTGATCTACCCCATTTCCTGTACCACACCACATAACTTTGAGGTGTGGACGGCCACCACACCCACCTACTGCTACGAGTGTGAGGGGCTTCTGTGGGGCATCGCTCGACAGGGCATGCGCTGCACCGAGTGTGGGGTCAAGTGCCACGAGAAGTGTCAAGATTTACTCAATGCCGACTGTCTGCAGAGTAAGATTACTTATTGAGTTTCTTTCATTACTCTCAAATATTGTATTTATTTAAATGCAAATATACTTAAAATATACATTTTATACGTCGTCAAAAGTTCGGAGTAATTACAGTTAAAAAAAATGAGGCTCACCAAGGCTGCATTTATTTGATCAAAATACAGTAAAAACAGTCATTTGTACAATATTATTACATTTTAAAAGGACTGTCTTCTATTTGAATATATTTCTAAATGTAATTTATTCCTGTGATGCAAAGCTGAATTTTTAGCGCCATTACTCCCGTCTTCAGTAGCTGCGCTTTTCCATTACCCTTCAAATTGCGCAAATTGAAATTGCGAATTACAAATATGGTTAATGGAAACACGTCAATTTCGCAAAAACTCAATTATTAATAATGGTTCTTATCAATGTTGAAAGCTTTATATTTTAACGTTGCTTATATGCTCATTTTGTTTATTTAGAAATATTCTTTGATGAATGTAAAGTTCAAAAGAACAGCATTTATTTGAAATAGAAATCTTTTGTAACATTATAAATGTCTATACTGTCAATTTAATGCTTTCTTGCTGAATAAAAGTGTTTATTTTTTACTTTTTACTTTTTACCTTACGTACTTTGAATGGGATTGGATCAAGGTTATTTCAACAAAAGTATTAATCAGCACTAATGTTTTTAACATTGATAATAATAAGAAATGTTTCTTGAGCAGCAAATCAGCATATTAGAATGATTTCTGAAGGATCATGTGACACTGAAGACAGGAGGAATGATACTGAAAATTCAGCTTTGTCATCACAGGAATTAGATTCAAACAGAAAGCTCTAAATTGTAATATAATATAATATTTCACAATATATTTTTTTCTGTATTTTTGATCAAGTAAGCGTTAGCGTTGGCAGTAAGCAAAAGAGACCTCTTTCAAAAATCATGATTATTCCAGATTTATTAACTGGTAGTGTAAATATAAAAATGTATTTACACAAACCAGGGGCTGCGGAGAAAAGCTCCAAGCATGGAGCTGAGGATCGCACGCAGAACATCATCATGGTGTTGAAAGACCGCATGAAGATCCGTGAACGGAACAAGCCTGAGATATTCGAGCTGATTCAGGACGTGTTTGCAGTCATCAAGGCCACGCATGTGACGCATATGAAGCAGATCAAGCAAAGTGTCCTGGATGGAACATCCAAGTGGTCGGCCAAGATCAGCATCACCGGTAATGACCCACTTCAGCCAGCACAAGTTTGTTATATGTCATATTGGTTATCTTAGAATTAACCGTTTCTCCACTCAGTGTTATGTGCCCAGGGCCTGCAGGCAAAGGACAAGACCGGCTCCAGTGACCCTTATGTTACGGTGCAAGTTGGCAAGACCAAAAAACGAACCAAGACTATCTACGGTAACCTCAACCCTGTATGGGATGAGAGCTTCAATTTGTAAGTGGATTATTTTTGTATCTCGGTTAATACAAGCTACATCAAATACATTTTATCGAGAATCAGTGCTCATGGTGATCCAAAACCCTCTCAACAGTGAGTGTCACAACTCTTCCGATCGGATCAAAGTGCGCGTGTGGGATGAGGACGACGATATTAAGTCCAGAGTAAAGCAGAAGTTCAAACGTGAGTCTGACGACTTCCTCGGTCAAACCATCATCGAGGTACGAACTCTGAGCGGTGAAATGGACGTCTGGTACAACCTGGGTGAGGAACAGCAATATTCTTTCCTAGAAAATATCGAAATACATTGATAAGATAAATGTAATGTTGTATTTGTGTTCTATTTACATTGCACTCAGGTCAAGCAGTAACGCAATGTTTAAAGATCAAACGATTTTAAGTTTGACTCCCGTTTGACCTTTAGAAACGAGACAAAAATAATAGAACTATTAGCGTGACATGGACGATCGCATAGCATGACATACTTTCGTAACCCTTCGTAACACTACTATTAAAAGAGACTTAAAAGGATAGTTCACCCAAAAATGAACAAAAGTTCTCTCATCATTTACTCACCCTCAAATTGTTTCAAACCTGTGTGAATTTCTGTCTTCTGTTGAACACAAAAGAAGATATTTTGAAGAATGCCAGTAACCAAACAGTTGAATCGGCCCCATTGACTTTGGCATAGTATTTTTTTAGGTCCCTGTTACACATTTTTCAAGTAGTTAAATAACAAGTTACTATAGTAATAACAGTCAATTATGCAGAGTTACATGCAACTGACCAAACCAAATAATTTTTTTAACAATTTCTTTTCATACGATATTTGAACGATTTTCTTTTTCGTATGTTTTCCTTGTGTGGTTTCCTTCGTATGTTTTTCTTTCTTTTGCAGGGTTTTAAAGTTTACAAACTTCACTGTGCTCCCTTTCAGACAAGCGTACAGACAAGTCTGCTGTGTCAGGAGCCATTCGTATGCACATCAGTGTGGAGATCAAAGGAGAGGAAACCGTAGCTCCGTACCACGTCCAGTACACTTGCTTGCATGAGGTCAGTCCGATTCCACCATGATCATGTTTGTCTCATTTTCCACCTACGGTCATTTATTAACAAGCTACATAGTCCCTGCTAGAGTATATCAAATTAGTCCTTAGCATGAACACCCTCTTTCCATCTTTCCATAGAACCTTTTCCACTATTTAACGGACATCCAGAACACCGGGGTGGTGAAGATACCAGATGCCAAGGGTGATGATGCATGGAAGGTTTACTTCGAAGAGACGCCCCAAGAGATTGTCGATGAGTTTGCCATGCGTTATGGAGTGGAGTCCATTTATCAAGCCATGACGTATGGTTGTCCACGCAATTTTGGCATTGATGTTTTACTTGTTTGCTTAGGTACTTAAGTACTTTTTGTACCTTCTTGTTTCTAGACACTTTGCCTGCTTGTCATCAAAGTACATGTGTCCTGGAGTGCCTGCAGTCATGAGCACCCTACTGGCCAACATCAATGCTTACTATGCTCACACAACCCAGGCCACCAACAATGTATCTGCCTCGGACCGTTTTGCTGCCTCCAACTTTGGGGTGAGTGCTTGAGCCAACCATGTCACCACATAGTAAAAAATTCTGCATTGAAGTATTTGCGCCAATGATTTGTGGTGGTTTCTTGTGTGTTTTCTATAGAAAGAGCGATTTGTCAAGCTTCTGGACCAGCTCCACAACTCTCTGAGGATTGACCTCTCTATGTACAGGGTATTGTGACTTTTTGGGCTTTTGTATGTTTTCTTGCTTTTGTATGAAGGATCATTTTGTATGGTGTTTCCAGCAAATGAGATTATCCAGTCGGACAAATGAGAATGATTAGTCTGAAGCTACTACATAAAGTAGTATTGAAAATGTATAAAGTCTAGTATTGATGACACCCCTTCTTGTGTCTCTTAGAATAATTTCCCAGCTAGCAGTCCTGAGAGGCTACAGGACCTCAAGTCTACTGTGGACCTACTGACCAGTATCACATTTTTCAGGATGAAGGTTAGTTGTGAATCCCTGACGCTGTTGAACTGCAAATTTGGTCATGTATTGAAGCTCCATTTGGTGCTTTGTGTATGATTTTCTTTTTTCATATAATATAAAACTTATTTTCTTATTTCCATATGAATTTTATATAGCATTTTTTTATTCAAGATTCAAAAGAGTTTATTGTCATATGTACAGGAAACACACTGTTACACAATACAATGAAATTCTTCTTTTGCGTAAGGTGTTTTTTAATGATTTTCATAAAATTTTATTTTACTTTGCCGTGTTTTTTCTTTTTATATGATTTTCATATGATTTTAATTTTGTTTTACAATTTTTGTATGAATTTCTTTTCTGTATGTTTCTCTTCTTTTAAGTTTTTTGGACAATTTTCTTGTTTTATACAATTTTCATATGATGTTCTTGTTCCATAAGGTGTTCTTTTATGATTTTCATACAATTTTGTTTGTCTTTGCCGTATATTTTTCTTTTTCTTTTTTTACGTTTTTTGTACATTTTTCTTTTTTTATACAATTTTTATATGATTTTCTTTTCTGTATGTTTTAGTGCTGTCAAATCGATTAATCACGATTAGTTGATTTGACAGCACTTGTATGTTTCTTTTTTTCTGGACAATTTTCAAGTTTTATACAATTTTTGTACAGTTTTCTTTTCCGTATGCGAGTTCTTTTAAGATTTTCATACAATTTTCTTTTTCGTATGATTTCAGTATGATTTCCGTACTACTCTCTGTTCACTTCAGATTTTTCTTTCTTTTGAATGATTTTAAAGTTTACCTTCAGTATTAAAAGTTTTGTTCATACAGTAGCTGAATTATCCATCTGAATGGACCATGAACCCTTCTTCTCCAGGTCCAAGAGCTTCAGAGTCCTCCTCGTGCCAGCCAAGTAGTGAAGGACTGTGTGAAGGCTTGCCTCAACTCTACCTACGAATACATTTTCAACAACTGCCATGAACTGTATAGTCGAGAATACCAAACAGACCCGGTGAGTCGACACTCCCTGGCCCAACAACCTTTATAAACCACAAAGCTTTTTGCCTCAGGAGAATCGAAGTCATTTTATCAGTGCAATTCATCATGCAGCTTTTGTTTATGCTGCTTTGAAGCTGTTACAGACGGCCTTCATAAATATCAAACACTCTTCCTGTTGAATTAAACATCTAACCCTGGGCTACTTACTATATTTTGCTGCAGAGCTTTGCAGGATTGTTCCATATCTTGTTCCCCTGGAGTAGTTGGCATATTTTTGCTTGTTTGCTTGCTGGCTGAAATAAGACATTTCTGTTGTGCGCTTAGTAGGGTAATTTCTTTCAGAGTTTGGCAGATTATGAAAAGACATAATGTGCTTCGAGCTTCCATTAGATTTCTAAATGAATTCTTTCTGTGCAGAGCAAAAAAGGAGAGGTTCCTCCAGAGGAACAAGGTCCAAGTATCAAGAATCTAGACTTCTGGTCCAAGCTAATCACTCTCATTGTCTCAATTATTGAAGAGGACAAAAACTCCTACACCCCCTGCCTTAACCAGTGAGTCCGGCACCATATTATTTCACAAAATCTCTCAATGTACCTTCATAATCCTGTTTAGGATCTTAATATCGCTTGCTCTGGTCCACACAGGTTTCCCCAGGAGCTCAATGTCGGAAAGATCAGTGCAGAGGTTATGTGGAACCTGTTTGCTCAGGATATGAAGTACGCAATGGAAGGTGAGCCTAAGCTAGGGGACTTTTCTTCACCTTTAATTTATTTATATAGCTCTTTATACAATACAGATTGTTTCGATGCAGCTTTACAGTCATAAACAGTAAAATAACAATCAATGATGCAAACTTTATCAAATATGGGACAAATTCTAATTTACTTTAAGTCAGTTCAATGTTGATTCAGTTTAGTTCAATAACTGAATCTAATTCGAAACTAATTTGATTCAGCCATAAAGTATCTATACGGAAGACAATAGTGTCATCATCCAGCTCACTTCAGTTCAAGTTTTGTTCTCATCTGATAGTGTCAGTGCAGTCAAATTGATATTACTAAATATTAAGTGTCTTTTAAACCCCAACTTTTTCTGGATTATATCTTGTTTTTCTATGGATTGATCATTCATTTAGTAGAGCTATATATCACTATGGAGACTTTTCACATGACAAAGACAAAACCACATGATATTTAATTAAAAAGTTTCAGCTCAGGTCTTGAATGATCATAACTTGACTAACAGATGAGATGCAATAAAAAAAGTTTTTTTTAGTTAGAAACTCAAGCATTGCGGGGTTTCTCACTGATAGCCACTTAAATGTCACACTTGGTGAAAAGTTGACATGTGGTGGAGTTCTTCTCATCTGCTGATTCAGTAGGGGTTCTCCACTCTGCATAGATGTATTATGTGCTGTTAAATCTTCTATTTTATGAAGAGCTTTTGTCTTCACCTCACGGTTTTCAGAGCATGAAAAGAACCGCCTGTGCAAGAGTGCCGATTACATGAACCTGCACTTCAAAGTAAAGTGGCTTTACAACGAATACTGCAAAGACCTGCCTTTCTTCAAGAGCCGAGTGCCTGAATATCCTGCGTGAGTGGTATCTCACACACAATAATTATGTCAGGCACGTTCAAAAATGTCACTGTGACCATGGTATGATGGGTAATAAAGCTAAAGGTGGTGATGTTACTCTGCAGGTGGTTTGAGCCATTTGTCATCCAGTGGTTGGATGAGAATGAAGAGGTGTCTCGAGACTTCTTGCACGGAGCCCTGGAGCGTGACAAAAAAGATGGGGTGAGATTTATTTCTCTTGCCTTTTGCTTCCTAGCTTCAAGGCCATTCGATGCAGGTTCAAGAAACATCATAGTTTATAAATCAATAAGAAAATATAAATGCTTAACATTAAAAAATAAAAATAACTATAATAGTTTTTTTTCATTATTGTCGTTGTTATGAATACAATTTATATCCCATATTTTCAATGTGGTGTCTGACTATTGTACAGTTTAGAAATATGTAAAACATTTAATGTTGCATTAATGTTTCATTTTAAATATCGCTACTAAAATATAGTATATCACAATAACATATATATAATATTATAAATGTCTTTAAAATCTTTAACATACCAATTTTTACATTATTATCATCATTATCATCATTTAACCATTGTTGTTAGTATAATTACTTATACTTAAATTGTTCTACTCAAATGCAAAAAAATATGTATATGCGATTAATTGCGATTAATCGATTTGGTAATGGAAAATTTGTATTTATTTTATAATTTACTGTAAACTTTTCTTATTATTTAGCTTACCAGCTGTAATAAGTTACAGTTACAACAGACCTCTAGCCTGCAGCCAGACATGTCAAAATTTGATGAATGAGTGCCCTCGGAGCACCTTAGCCTGTTCTTGAACCAATAAGCACGCTCTTTAGTTCATTAGTTCCACCGAGCCCCCTTTGGGAACCTGTCACAGTCTCACCTCAACCCAATTATTTCCAGACGAAAGAGCTCACACCTGATGTCTGGTCGCAAATTGCTTGTGCGGTCTCTTGCGCCTTCTATTCTAGAACTTTTTCTGACCACACATCCAACTCTTTCTTTCCTACAGTATCAGCAAACTTCAGAGCACGCTCTCTTCTCCTGTTCGGTAGTGGATGTCTTCTCGCAGCTCAACCAGAGCTTCGAGATCATTAAGAAGCTGGAGTGCCCAGACCCACAGATTGTTGGACACTACATGAAGAGATTTGCAAAGGTCCTAAGCAGACACTCCTCTTTTTATTTTAGTAGTTTCATTATCATTCCATTTACTTTCAAACTGACATAACATCAGTGAGTAAAATTCAAGTGCTCAGCTGAGATTTTGGTCACAAACTTTGGTTGCAAACTTTTGTAACCTACTGCAAACCAAAACCATTTTTTTCCCTTTTTTATTACCTCGAACAGCAAAATTATTGTTAAAAAAAAGACAGTTTGTACCTGGTTTAAGAATAATGGATCATATGAAGAAAATTGTAACATAAGTTAACTTAAGGCTGGAATACACTACACAACTTTTAAAAATCGGAGCTGATTGTAAAACAATAGCCCCAGGTTTCACAGAAAAGGCTTAAGTCTAGTCCCGTACTAAAATGCATATTTGAGCTGTTTTAACTGAAAGCAACTTGCACTGACATACCTTAAAATATGTCAGGGTCATTGTTTTGTCTCAAGATTCACACCAGTTTTTAAGCACGTTTATGAAAGCAACTTAATTGCCCTAATTGAACTAAGGCCTGATCCTGGCTTAATCTAAGCCTTGTCTATGAAACCAGGCCTAGGCATCATACGCTTTCCGACTTTGTAAAAGGTTACAGAGAAAAACTGGGCATCATACACTTAACAACTGAGGATCACATACTACCAGACTTTTCAAGTCCTTTTGAAATTGACAAACTCACGCATGAACATGTGCCTTATTGCTCAGAGATGCATTAAACATGAAAACAAGGTGTTCTAAAATCAGCTCAAAATATCAAACATGTTTGAAGCTAAAAACTTCAGAATCTGTGCCCATCATACCCTATGTGATTTTCTTTGGATCTCGACTGACCAAAACCTGCAGACAGGCTTTGACTTTCGGCAACTAGCGTCTATTCCTCCAGACTGCAAATTGGGGAAAAAAAATCTGTGCAAAAGTCGTGTACTGTGATTTCACCAGGTACAACGTGGTCCTGGGTCAACATCTTTGTTGATCCTGGAACAACATTCTGATGAACCAATCAGATTTAAGGGTCAAGTTTACAGTGTATGTCAAGTTTAGGCTTGCAACCAGGGTTAGGTGCTTCTACATTAGTGTAATTCATTTCCCTCTGATTTTAGGGATAACTTATGGGTAGGGTTGGGTTTAGGGGTAGGGATAAGATTAGGACTTATGTTTATGGACCGGAGTGTTGTTCCAGGATCAACACAATATGTTGATCCAGGAACATGTCTTACTTGGCAAAATCAAATGACCCCAGTTTAGCAACATTAATATCTGTGAAATAGTTCTGCATTGTCATGAGATTTGTTTTTAACGTGATCTCTTTATCCCACAGACCATTAGCAACGTTCTACTCTCCTATGCAGACATTATCTCCAGGGATTACCCCAACCACTGCACCAAGGAGAAAGTGGTAATAGTCTAAAAAGCCCTGTGGAATCTGGTTTATATTGTTGAAATAGTTGTTTCATTCACAATCCAGAATTTAACCCATTCGGTTTGTGTTTCTCTTATTTTGATTCTAGAATGCGAAGGATGGTGCTGTCAAGGTCTGTAAATCTGACATGAGTAGAATATGCCATGCAGCTTACAATAAAGAGTCTCTGTACTCTTTTTTTAGTGGTTTGAGTTAGTCTTGTTGAATTTCAGGCATTTTAATTAGCATTTTTGCTCCACACAGCCATGCATCCTCATCAACAACATCCAGCAGCTCAGGGTACAGCTTGAGAAGATGTTTGAGGCCATGGGAGGTAAAGATGTAAGTGAACCACAAATCTGCCGACACTAATTTAGCAAAGCATGGATTCGCAGAGACTTACAACCTTCTGAAAGCATGGTCAAGTTCGGGTGGTTTTGACCATTCCACCCAAAAATGAAAAATGATCCCATAATTTACTCACCCTAAAGCCATCCTAGGTGTATATGGCTTTTTTCTGTTAGCCAAACACAATCAGAGTTATAAAAAAAAAAAATCCTGGCTCTTCCCAGCTTTATAATGAGAGTGAATAGTATCTGAGATTTTGAAGCACATCCATCCATCATAATCTCCAGGGGGTTAATAAAGGTCTTCTGAAGCGAAGCGATGTGTTTTTGTAAGAAAAACATGACGTATTGACGAACACGGAAGCTCAGAGGATTGAGCAAAACAAAACACCGGTCACGAATGTAAGTCTAAAACGAGAAGTTTTAAAAAGAAATGTTGGAGGAGCTTGAGTTTTATGCCCAGCCCTGTTTGTTTGAACCGCGAGAGGAGTCCACTCTCACCTGAGCTTGCGCTACTCCTACATCCTACAACATGCGTTGGGTCAGAGGTCACTCTTCCGCGGGAACTAGACTTGTGTACGGCCGTTACTGGAAGCCAGATATTATAAATGTATAAAGTTGTAAATACAGATATTTTTCTTAAAAAAACACATCGCTTCTCTTTTTGGAGTTATAAATCTCAGGTACCATTCACTCCCATTATAAAGCTTGGAAGAGCCAGGATATTTCTAATATAACTCTGACTGTGCTCGGCTGAAAGAATAAAGTCATATACATCTAGGATTATCCTGAGGGTGATTTTTGGGTGAACTAATCCTTTAATTTCCCTTTCAGTTGAATGTTGAAGCTAGCGATATTTTAAAAGAACTCCAGGTGAAGCTAAACAATGTTTTGGATGACCTTGCAAGAATCTTTGCCACCAGGTGAGGTACCTAGGGATCAGGAAGAAATAGCTTTTTTGCTCTATTTTTGGAGTAACATCTGTTCCCCACCTTGTTCTCCCACTAGTTTCCAACCAAACATCGAAGAAAATGTCAAGCAGATGGGTGACATACTTAGCCAGGTGAAGGGGACAGGGAACGTGCCAGCAAGTGCTTGCAGCAGCGTTGCACAGGACGCAGACAACGTCCTCCAGCCCATCATGGACTTCCTTGACAGCAAGTAAGATGCTAATTTAGATTTAGACATCTTCTTGGAAATTTCACACTTCCACTTCCAATCTTACCTTTTTTCCTGTCAGCCTCACGCTGTTTGCCAAGATCTGTGAGAAGACAGTCTTGAAGCGAGTACTGAAGGAGCTTTGGAAGCTGGTCATGAACACAATGGAGAAGACGATTGTTCTGCCGCCTTTGACCGACCAAACGGTAATGAGCTGTTTAGAACTTCATTAAAAGCAGATTTCTGAGACATACTACATGTAGAAATCATTTTATATAAATGTGAAGATTGTTTACAGCATTGTATTTGTCTGGTATGGATCACGAAGACTCAGAAGGACTGGAAATGTATCTCCTCTTGCCCAACAAAACATGTCCCTTTCCCAAATCAAATCACCTTGGATGAAATACACATCTTTCCACTCTAAAAATGTTGGGAGTGCACCATATCATTCAAGCACCTCTTGAGACTGCTCTCTGGTCCTGTAGTCATACAGTTGTACATTTCATGTATATTAATCTTGACTAAAAAGTTGTATTAACTCTATTTCTACAGTTTTGAATCCTAGTTAATTTTTGAGTGCATTTCTACAGGAACAGAGACAACTTACTGCTTTTAATTTGTCTTGATATAACTGTTATTCTTTTTGTATTTTTGTTTGTATTTGTTTATTTACACAAAAGAGACCCATATCAGTTCTTTCAAAGATTGAACATTTGAACGGGAAACATCTCCCTGTTGGCCTAGTTAACCAGTTGCTAATGCTAACTGTAAAAGGCCAAACAATTAAGTAATAATTCACTCAAAATGTCAGTTCTGTCAACATTTACTCATTCCAAACTGGTATGACTTTTTTTTGTCTATGGAAACAAAAGGGGATGTTTTAAAGTATGTTCATGCTGTTCTTTTTTCTACAACGAAGACGCTTTCCAGTTTCAAAAAGAACATTATAAAAGTGGCCCATATGACTTAAGCACTTTATTCCAGGTCATACAATGGTTTTGTGTAAAGAATTAAAGAAAATTTAAGTTAGGTAAAACCCAACTTTGAATATGCAGAAATTTTAATGAGGTTTTAGAGCTACTGCAAATGACAAGTTAGGAAATTTTCAGTAAATAACTCACACAAACTTTTCGATTTGCTTCAGAAGACTTGAAATATAGCACATAAGTCGTATTGGCTTACATTTATTTATGTGGCTTTTATGTCCATTTTGTAGCTTAACTTGATCCACTTTCATTGAATGGAAAAGAACAGCTTGAGCATTCGTCAAAATTTCTCCTTTTGTTTTTCATGGATGAAAGAACATACTGGTTTGGAACATGCTGACAGTGAGATTTTTTCATTTTCAGCTCAATTTTTCTTACAGACTAAGCCGGATTTAGTCCCTTGGGCAAGCACAGACCTTGGGACTTACCTTATTATTGTATCAGGCCCGAAGCCGGTCCTGTAGACTGAATGTTAATGCTTCTTTTGATTTGATGTGGGGCTCTTTGTAGCTTCACTGACCCTTCTCTCTGGTTATTACATTCTCGCCCTCCCCCGCTCCACCTCCACAGATGATAGTAAGTACCAGAGCACTTTTGTCTGTGCGTCTGTATGTCCCGCAGTCCGTCCACGCTGGGTGACCCCTTCCCACCACCTCCTTCTGCTCTGTGTGGCTGCCATGTCCTCCCTTCCTCTTGTCCAATGCATCCTCATTCACCTGTCACGTCTTTTTCTCTTTCTCTCGCTGTCTCTCTCTTCTCTTCTTTGTCCATCTCCTCTCCTTTCCCTGGCCACCTCAGTGGTCTGTATACCTGAGGTGGCTGCAGCATGGTGCATTTCCTAATTGACTTGGACAAGGCCCTTTTCCGATTCCGACCCCAACGAAACTTCCAATCTGATATCCGCCCCACATATGACTGCCAATCCCTTCCTCTACTCATTCTGATGGAAGCGACACTCTTTTGCTCCCAGTCCGGTGTCCATGGTGGGTCTATTATCTGGGTGACGTTAACCGGTTTCAGGTGGTCCACCCTCCCCGTCTCTGTCACCTGTTTGAAACCTCTCCTCTGTGGGTTGTTGCTTGCGTCTGATCTTCACCTCAACTCCTGAGCCTCTCTTTTTAGTCTCTGCAAGACATTATTCTGTCAATCTGTCCTGGTATTTGTTTTTTTCGTGTTGTTGTACCAAAATTAGCCTGATCGAACGCCGAGGTCTCATACTGATGTCTGTTCTGGCTTATTGTCAGGCTTGAGAATTTTTTATTAAGTCCATAAAATGTATTTTAACAATATAGTCTAGTTGTCAGTTTGTAAAAAAAAAAAAAAAAAAAAAAAAGATATATATATATGTCATTTTACAGTGCAAATATTGTTTGTTTGTTTTTTGCTCTGCCTGTTTCAATCCATTAGCTTTCATATGAAGATGTTTTCATCATTGTCTTTTCAGAAATGCTTTGAAAGAATTTCACAGTTTAGCTCAGTTTAGTTAGTCGCTTAGATTATAAAGAATACTGTACAGAAATCTAATTTAAATATTAAATAAATGAGTGTTAACTACTTTGCTTTAAAGGGACAGTTCACCCAAAAATGAAAAGTCTGTCATAATTTACTCACCCTCACGTCGATACAGAATTTTTTCTCGTCTGCTATTCAAAAATGGCACGTCAAAATTGTGTCACGTCAGTTTTAACATCAATCAAGTCAGGAGTTTTCAGATGTCACGGTCCCCAAAAAACGATCATCCGGGTATACCCCCATCCTAAAATTTTAAACTCAGCTATATATATAGCTTTATTTTGTGAATAAAGACACAATTTATAATGTGAAAATTTAATTTTAAAATATTATTTTGGAAAATATTTAGTTTATATTATCTTACATCATTACATTTGTTTTTACTCACTATAATCCTCTAATGTTGAGGTTTGGAACTGAATTATTTAAATATATTTTAATTTTATACATTTTATTTTATTAATTTGATCAAATTTGCTTAGTTAACATTTTCTAAAAAATGATTTATTTATTTGCAGTTTTTTTCTAAAACGGTCAAACTTCTGAAATTTTTTTAGACTTGGCAGCTCCAGTCCCCATTCACTTTCATTGTATGGAAAATTGTGGCGTGAACATTCTATAAAACATCTCCTTTAGCGTTTCACAGAAGGAAAAAAAATTAAACGAGTTCGAAATTACACGAGGGTGCACAAATAATGACAATTTACATTTCTGTCTCTGTAACAACAAACTGTAACAAACAGCATGTTTTCCTTTTTTTTCCTCATTTTTCATAATTTGTTTTTTCCTGAAGTTATGTGATTGGCCTGTTAGTCAGTTACTGGATATTGGACACTGTCAGCCTATTAAAGAACTCCAGGACCAATTCTCAAGTTAATTACACTATCCTCTCTTCACAGGGCAGGGTGAAGCTTGCTTGTCACAGTGATGTAAGAACTGAATCCCCTTTAGCTCAATGTGTCCTGTCTGTCTCTCTCTCTCTCTCTCTCTCTCTCTCTCTCTCTCTCTCTCTCTCTCTCTCTCTCTCTCTCTCTCTCTCTCTCTCTCTCTCTCTCATTCTCAGTGTCTTCTTTGTGTGACTTGGGTCCCCCTGTTGAAACAAACCGGTGGAAGCAGTGTTTTTTTACCCCTTGTTTTCAATGCAGTTGTGGGTTTCCCTATATACACCATTTATAGTTAACTATGTGCCCTTTTAAATCTTCACATAGTTCATTACAGGTGCTCGGACACTCCGGGTTAAATAATGCATGACAGTCGCTTTAGACTCTGATGTCTATGCTGGTCTAAGCGACTTTTTCTGTTTTTGATTTCAGAAATACAGACTATTTCTGTATACTTACTATTTCATTTTCCTAGAAGGACTACATTGTACATATTTGTATAATGGTATCATAAGGTGCACAAGCCTCATTCACTTAGTGATATATCCAAAGATTAAGGTATCGGCCAGTCGTAGATACTAGATATATCACCAGAGTGTTGTTGTCCGGGCTGTGGACCTATTGGTTTTGTAAACCTTTCAACTCTTGTCTCTGTCTTATGTATGTAGCTAGTGTACCGTTTAATGTTGCACAAACAGTTGTGTGTCGATGCGTGGCTGTGTGCGAGCGTGTTTGGGGGCGGGGCACGCTGGGATTGTGCGAGTGTGTGTCTGACGTTTAAGACTGTTTCTGACCTCTGTGATGTGGCATTTCTGTCTACAACCTTGTCGATCTCTGTGACCTGACTAATGTCCCCTCTTCTCTTCTATACCTTCTTTCTTTCTCTTTCTCGCTTCCTCCTTTATTTCTCTTATTCCTCCAGGGCACTCAACTCATATTCAATGCAGCCAAGGAACTCGGTCAACTCTCCAAGCTTAAGGTATGTTAGTTTGCTAAAAAAGGTGTAAGCTAGTTTTATGTATTTTTTTTACAGAATTTGACATACTCATTTTCAGAAATGTTCAAAAATAAAATTAAGAAAACAATTTTTTTTAATTAATTTTGTATATGCAGTATAACACCTAAATTCATTATTAATAAACAAATTATTTCTATAAAAAATGTCTCTTAATTTTTGTGCACAGTGTGACCCAGGATAATGTTTACTTATGAACCTGGAATAACAATTTTAATTGTATTTTGTGCTTATAAAATGTTGTTCTTTTTGTAGGAGCACATGGTTCGTGAGGAGGCCAAGGCACTGTCCCCTAAACAGTGTGCAGTGATTGAGTTAGCACTGGATACTATAAAGGTGTGTGTAAAGAGCTGAATGTCAGTGTATAAATTATCTTCTACTGGTTTGTGATGACGACACCATCAGCAATATTGTGCTTCAAATAGTTGCTGAATATATTGGAAATATATAACGTTTCGGTTACGGATGTAACCCTCGCTCCCTGAGTAGGAAACGGAGACGTTACGTCAGATGACGACGAATGGGGTTTCGCTTAGAACACCTATCGACTTCGAGTATACAAAACACGCCAATGGCAAAGAAATGCCATGGGTCTGCGGAATTTGAATGACGTAACTCCGCCCCACCTTGTGGGTATAAAAGGAGGACGCCGGCAACATGCAGTTATGTTTCTTCACTGAGGAGCCAAGACTGAGCTCAGGCGATCCCTGCGGTACAGCGGAAGTGGCAGGCAGACGTAACGTAACTCAGGGAACGAGGGTTACATCCGTAACCGAGACATTCCCTTTCGTTGTCACTCCGAGTTACGTCGGATGACGGCGAATGGGGTTACCAGTCTAATCACGCCACCTTCACAGCTGTCTTCCAGTGCCCTGCGTAAATCTGAGATCCCTGTCGTGAGACTAGCACGGACGAAGGACTCCTATTTAACACAGGAATACCAAGGTACACTGGGAAGCATATCCCATAGTCTAGAGGAAATATGCAGTTAACACCAACCCAGAGGGGGGGGGGGGGGGGGTGCATAGAAAATACACACATGACCCGAAGAGTGCATATGGAGAACACTGGGGTGTCCAGCCGCGGGTGGAATATTTCAACCCCAGGGGTGGCAAGGTGGCTTGCCAAGGGAAAGACACATGCTCGGAGAGGCTTACAGTGGGAATACACATGTGGGGGTAGCTCCGGAGAGGTACCATGCACACGGGATGCACCTAGCCGACGCACAGGCTATAGACACTGGCGCCAGCGTCAGGAGTGCTGGAGGAATTCAGGGCCATCGAAAAGGCTCACCTGAGGAGAATATCGCACATATCCAGTCCGTGGAGTGGAATGGCGAGCAAGCGAAGACACCTGAGCGGTCCAATACTAGCTGGTTGAAGCGAGTACATGAGAGGACACTGGCTCCACTCGGAGATTGTAGAATCTGGCAAATGTGTTAGGTGTCACCCAGCCTGCAGCTCTGCAGATGTCTGTTAGCGAGGCGCCATGCGCTAGAGCCCAAGAGGATGCCACACTCCGGGTGGAGTGGGCAGTCACACCAAGGGGGCACGGTCGACCTTGCTGCTGGTATGCCAAAGCAATGGTGTCCACTATCCAGTGGGACAACCTCTGCTTGGAGAGAGCCTTTCCCTTCAGCTTCCCACCATAACAGACAAAGAGCTGGTCTGAGGTCCTGAAACTCTGCGTTCTGTCTACATAAGCGCGGAGAGCGCGTACTGGACAGAGCAGTGCCAAGGCTGGGTCTGCCTCCTCCGAGGGCAGCGCTTGCAGGTTCACCACCTGGTCTCGGAAGGGAGTGGTGGGAACCTTGGGCACATATCCAGGCCGGGGTCTCAGGAACACGTGAGAGTAAGCCGGCCGAATTCCAGGCACGCTTCGTCAACGGAGAATGCTTGCAGGTCCCCTACCCTCTTGACAGAGGCCAGTGCAACCAGGAGCGCTGTCTTCATTGACAGGAGCTTAAGCTCCACTGATTGCAAAGGCTCAAAGGGAGCACTCTGCAGGGCAGTTAGAACCACCGCGAGGTCCCAAGAGGGAACGAGAGGAGAGCGAGGAGGATTCAGTCTCCTCGCTCCTCTCAGGAACCTGACGATCAGGTTGTGCTTCCCTAAGGACTTACCTTCTACCAAGTCATGGTGTGCGGCGATAGGAGCAACATAAACTTTGAGGGTGGAGGGAGACAGCCTTCGCTCCAACCCATCTTGAAGGAAGGAAAGCACGACACCGACGAACACCTCCGGGGGTCTTCCCGGCGAGAAGAGCACCAGCTGATGAAGAGGTTCCACTTCAACGCATAGGCGTCTAGTTGGATGACGCAAGTGATGGTAGCCACCACCACAGATGGTAGGGTACTCAAACCTGCCTCGTCCCGTCCAGGAGCCACACGTGGAGGCTCCAAGATAGGGACAAGGGTGCCATAGGTTGCCCCGTCCCTGAGAAAGGAGGTCCTTCCTCAGAGGGATTGGCCAAGGAGGTGATGTCGCGAGGAGTACTAGTTCGGAGAACCAGGTCCTGGTGGGCCAGTACGGCGCAACCAGAAGGACCTGCTCCTCGTCCTCCTTGACCTTGCGCAAGGTCTGCGCAAGAAGGCTCACTGGGAGAAACGCATACTTGCGGCCCCGCAGCCAGCTGTGCGCCAGTGCATCCGTGCCGAGCGTGCCGTCGGTCAGGGAATAATACAGGACGCAATGGGTCAAGTCGTGAGAGGCAAACAGATCTATCCGTGCGTCCCCGAACTGGTCCCAAATCAGCTGAACCGACTGGGGATGGAGTCGCCATTCTCCAGGGAGGGGCTGAAGCCGTGAGCGCTCGTCAGCTGCACAGTTCAGGGCTCCGGGAATATAAATGGCTCGAAGCGACCTCAGATACTTCTGACTCCATAAGAGGAGGTGGCGGGCGAGTTACGACATACGGCGGGAGTGTAGACCACCTTGATGGTTGATGTACGCTACAGTGGCGGTATTGTCTGATCGGACTACTACGCGTTGACCCCTGAGCAACGCACCGAGTCTCGACCTAAATGACGCGATGATCATGTTCCCACAGAGAGAACATGAATCATCCACGAGCGCTGTTCAACCATGATCAATGCCCAAACACACTAGACAGCGCTCGTGCCCATCAGAGTCCGATACCAATCTGCCGCAACCAGAAATGCACGGGCGAGCCGTCTTTAAAAAGACGTGCCGCATGCGAGCTCTTTTATGAGAGGAGAAAAAAAAACTCTGCAATGTTGAAGCGAGCGGGGAGACACACACACACTGGCAGATCACTGCACAGATCAGCATGCACTGTGAACTCGCTGCAGATCGCCGTCACACCAACACCGGAGAGAGAGTGGCTCGTCTCGTAGAGCGAAGTCAGAAATGACTGTGGAGTGAAGAAATACTCTTGGCTCCTCCTTTTATACCCACGAGGTGGGGCGGAGTTATGTCATGCAAATTCCGCAGACCCATGGCATTTCTTTGCCATTGGCTGGTTTTGTATACTCGAAGTCGATAGGTGTTCTAAGCGAAACCCCATTCGTCGTCGTCATCCGACGTAACTCGGAGTGACAACGAAAGGGAACTATAGTTCCCTTTTACTTCTACACTCCATATACTGTATGTAGAATATTAATTCTTTCTTTTTAATAATAAAAAAAAACATAAGTCTGATACACAAGGATATATGTTTTATTTGCACTTAGTACATCACTATCATTTATTAAATTATTCACTTTACACTCTCAGTCAAGCTTTTGCCCTTTGCCACATTCTGTGGATTGTTTTTTGAACCTTGTGATGTAGAGCGCAATATAATATAGATTTTTTAAATGTTAAAAAACAGTTTAATAAGCAGAGATATATAAGAGATTAATAAGGTATTTTGCAGGGAATCGACATTATTACAGAGAATATACACAATTAATCAACTGTGTCTTTCTAGCTATCAAAATATTGCTCTTATTTGTTTGAGCATCCTGACGTGCCGGACACAGCAGCATTGTTTCAAGCATTCTCTGTTGTTTTGGGGTTTCTTAGCAATATTTCCATGCTGGAGGTGTGGGACTGAAGAAGACGTTCCTTGAGAAGAGTCCAGACCTGCTGTCTCTGCACTACGCCCTGTCCCTCTACACTCAGGCCACCGACAAACTCATCAAGACCTTCGTTCAGTCCCAGAATGCACAAGGTAAGGCTCTTCCAGACATTTCGCTGTGCCTTTAAATATTATTTACCTTTTCTCTACCTCTACACAACATCAGTCTTTAATAAAATTAGGATATATATATAAAATTATAGTATTATATATAATATTATTAGTGCTTTCAAATTGATTATTCGTGATTAATCACATCTAACATAAAAGTTTGTAAATATATATAATGTGTGTATATACTGTATATATATTTATATATATTTATTATATATATTTATATATATATACTTTTATTATAGATGCAGTAATTATCCTAACTAATTATTATATTATATTATATTATGAACATTACTTTGTATGGAAGCTTGTTTCCGCCACAGAATAAAACAATTGAAAAGATAATTGCGACTTTTTCTCTCACAATTGCGAGTTTACATCTCACAATTCTGACTTTATTGTGTTATAAACTCGCAATCGCGTGTTATAAAGTCAGATTTGCGAGAAATAGACTTTTTCTCGCTATTGCGAGTTTATATCTCACAATTCTGACTTTATAACACGCAATTCTGACTTCATAACTCGCAATTGCGACTTTATATCACAATTGCATGATATAAAGTCACAATTGCGAGTTATAAAGTCAGAATTTGGAGATGTAAACTGTAAAAATTACTTTTTTTTTATTCTGTGGCGAAAACAAGCTTCCATGACTTTGCTTAAAATGACTTTATATATATATATATATATATATATATATATAAACATATATTTATTTATTTACTTAAAATATTGCATTTCTTAGTGTTTAATCTGAGTTCCGTCTTTCTTTTTCTCCCTCACACACTTTGGGAATCCTGACACAATTTAGGTCGAGACGCCCCTGGCAGAGCCATTTTAATAGATTATCATTTAAAATGTAATTAGAGTAAATGTCACTACTTCATTTAAGTATTTAAACACATATTAAAAAGCAAGTGTGTGTGCAAATGTGTGTATGTGTGTGTGTGTGTGTGTGTGTGTGTGTGTGTGTGTGTGTGTGTGTGTGTGTGTGTGTGTGTGTGCGTGCGCGCGCGCGCGTGCGTGCGTGCGTGCGTGCGTGCGTGCGTGTGTGTGTGTGTGTGTGTAAAAATCCACAGCAGGTTGAAGATGGACTGTTAAAGACTGTTAACATTTGCTGAACTTGTTGGACTGTCTCTTTTTTTTTCTGTATCTCTTTCTTTCCATCTCTCAAATCCCCATCACTATGTGGTCTCAATTTCTCTCTGTATTTTTCTGCGTCCTCTCCTTCTCTTTCACCAGTTCATGGAGGGAAGGGGGTAAGGTTCAGCCATAGTGAAGACGTGTACCCAGATAAGGGTACGTTCACGTGGGGCCCGGTGCCCTTCACGACGAAGAACTAATCAGTGATCCACCCGAATCAGATCATGCACCTCCCATTCCAACGGGCCAATCGCATGCCCCACGACCACCCATATCTTCCCACAGAAAGGGCCTTGCATGTATGAGTACCTGGGAAGAACATGCTGTATGTTCGCATACATTGGTCTGAAATGTATCTTGACGCTACAGCAGCAAGAAAGCCCAGGATGAAGTGTGTTTTGAATGGCAGTGAATGAGAAATGCACGCACTTCTGCAGTGTGAGGTGGATGTGTGCACTGCGGATGACAAGCCGTGAGTGACAGTAAGCGAGTGAGAGTAAGCGAAACGTTATTTTTCCAAGCGCTGAATCACGTTGTCGAATGTAGATGTGACATTAATTGCGACTGACTCGGATTGTCCGCAGGCAGGGTCTGTTCTGTTGCTCTGCGTGATTTTCCCTCACGACCACGCAACGTGGTTTCCCCTCCCTTTAGTCTCATCCCTTAGGCTCAAGACAACCCTCCCTCAGCCAATCAGAGTTCGCTCCTGGGGTCAGGTGATGTGCTTTCTGTCAGTGTACATCAGTTCAAAAAGGCCCTAAATTGGCATTTAAGGGCCCCGCAAAAGAAATCACGTGGCTATATGTGATTATAAATTGAGATATGATTTATGTTGCTTCAAAATGACCAATATTAGACGTTGATATGCTTGAGCCAAATTAGTGTTTAGTTATTCTCAAAAACAGCAGCAGTTTTAATATGGGTTAGAGTGGATATTTTCATGAAAATATTGCAAAAAATCTTAATGAACCTAAAAAAATATTAAACAAATATTTGATAATATATAACAAAAGTTAAATGTTATATATATATTTTTTGTTTTTATATATATATATATATTTTTTTTATGTTATATATACAATGTTCCTTGAGAAGAGTCCAGACCTATATTATCAAATATTTTTTATTTATTATATATAATATTTAACTTTTGTAACATATTATCAGATATATTTGAAAATATCTGATTTTGTGGTTAAATATGAATGGTTTTGTGACATTTACCCAGATGCTGTTTGGTTAGAATTAGTCATAAAGTGCTGCATCAACAGCCGTCAGCGTCAACGTTAACATGCCGCTGTTCAAGCTTTTTCAAATCCCTTCTTGCTTAGACAGTTCCACTCTAAAGAGAAACTGCATTATAAGCCTGTTTCTCTGACAGGCACACACAACAGATGCTGAAAGCAACCCATTTTTTTTTTATTATTATTTGATTGCAGCTGACCTAGATTCTGTGGAGAGATGCACAAGTTTTGGATGTTTAAGTCGCATTTAGTTGAACGTGAAAAGTTATTGGAGTCAAAAGTAAATCAAAAGGATTTGTTTGTGAATATTTTTGTAGCTGTATGCCAAAGACCGTGGCAGCTTTCCATGAGTGTGAGATGTGCAGATGTGTGGGAATGGAAGTGGTTTTCCGCATGTACCTGCCTGCATTGAAACCAAGTGAAGGACAATATCACATGTTCTCCTTGTCTTCTCCTTCCTATGAATGACTGGACCAATAGGACTGCCCCCCCCCCCCCCTCCCCATCATGGTTATAAACACTTCATGAAACACCAGAAATCAAGTGTGACCACACAGCATGTGTGCAGATGGTACACTCATGATAATCTGAGGAAACACACTTATCTTTGAATTGTAAACACTTTGTTGCAAAAGAATCCTGTGAGGCATAACTTTATTTTGGTTGTCAAGTCTTGTCAGATTTTATGTAGACATTAGCTTGCTGACTTGCTATTTTTGTTAGCTTGCTAGCTGTAAGAGGCTGTTGGTGCTGTACACAGACACTGGAATAAAGTGTACCAATTTTTTTGCCTGAATAAGCCCCACAAATTCAGATGTAGAGATGTGTCGCAGGAATCACTTGTTAAATCATTTTCAGAGCTTATTTGCATCTTTCGACGCAGTACTATACCATTTTTAAAAGTTCACAAATGAATCACCCCAATTAAGTAAAGTCAAATTTGTACAGCTCAGTCTTTTTAAATTTAATATTAGCTCTTATCTAAATTATTATACATTTAATTTAAGATTCTGTGGGAATAAAAAAAATCTACATTTGAACTTAGATCAATACAGTAAGCTCTGAATTTGTATTTATTAAGTGCTTTAACATGGAAGAACTACCTGAATACCTTTTCATATTATTAATGATCTCTCAAGCCAGGTTCAACACCATTACGCTGTTTCAACCTCTTTATAATCCAATTGCTCAAAGCATACATTGCCTCTGTATGACTCTGTGATTACTGAATTCATAAAGGAAGTGATTAGAAGTTTCATTGAGCCATACCGATGCAAAGTATCCTGACAGACCAGAAATGGAGTCTTGATTTGTCTTGTCTTGTCTGCAGGCACTGGTGTTGATGATGCAGTTGGGGAGGTGTCTATCCATGTGGAGATCTTCACTCATCCAAATACTGGAGAGCACAAAGTCACAGTGAAGGGTACGCAGTGCTTCTTCATTTTTAACTAAAGCCTGTTTGCATTCCTCCTTGAGTTTAAACTTTGGAAGAAGTTGCTTCTATTAAGGTGAAACTTAAAGCTTAGAAACCCTTTGAAGAACCTCTGGGAACCCATTTGAAGGTGTCTCAGTAATCTTGTGTACTCGAGGAAGTTCTCAAATCTTTTCTTTACTGTAGGATTTCTGGAGGAACCAGTGATGACAGTCTTTAGAGTTATTGCGTTAAATTCTGGCTTCCATTTTGTAAGTTCCTCAGAGAATTGCCCCTTATTAAAAGGTGTCCAGAGGTTCTCTAAAATGTCTTTCTTGTGTGCTAATCTGGAACCTTAAATGCTCAAGTAGATTCATTTTCGGTGTAATGGGAAGAACATCTAGAATACAAATTAAAAGGTATATGTGGTGGAATCCTCTGGAAAACCTCTATGAAACTCTTGTTAAGAGGCTCAAAACTTTTTCTATATAACGGCGTTGCTAGAAGAAACACGGACAATCTAGAATTCTTGCACGGACTTTGGGGTTCCGTATTGTAAGTTCTTTAGAGAACTTCCCTGTTTCAAAGCATGCCTAGGGTTCTTCTAATATTGCAATCTAAGGAACCCAAAATGGTCCCTCAAGTAGCTTCATTTTTGTAGTGTAAAGGGAAGAATGTGAAGGAGAGACTACACTGTAAAAATGAGATGGAATGTGAGGTACTATTTTGGTTCCTTAGATCACTCACTGGAAAACCTCTAGAAACTCATGTCAAGTGCTTCAAAACCATTGACAATCATACAGTTCTTGCATGTACTTATGGCTTCCATCTTTTAGGTTCCTCTGAGAATTTCACTTTTTTTCAAAGGGTGCCTAGAGGTTCTCAAAAAAACTGCAAACATTTTACCTTTAGGGCTATAACATCTTGTCAGTAGGGCAGTGCCATTACAACTATACCTTATCTACCCTTAAAAGGTGCATATTAGTACTTTAGAGTCATAATATGTCCTTTTAAGGAAATGCTATGAACATTTTAGGGGTAAATAAGATATAAAGGTGTCCCTTTAAGGCAGGGGTGTACTAACCTTCTTCTCGGGGGTCCAACAGAGTTTAGCTCCAACCGTAGTTAAACACACCTGAGCCAGCTAATCAAGCTCTTATTAGGCATACTAGAAATTTCCAGGCAAGCGTGTTGAGGCAAATTGGAGCCAAACTCTGCAGGACAGTGTCCCGCTAGGAGCAGGTTTGGACAACCCTGCTTTAAGGGTACTGCCTCAGTGACAAGCTGTTTTACCCCTATAGGTAAAAGTTTTTGTGCATTTTTCCTGAGAAAAAGACCAAGTGGTCCTTAAGTTTCTTCATTTTTTGCAGTATAATAGGACACAAGTAAAGGGAAGTTTACTGAAGTTTAAGAAATTTGAATTTTTTTTTTTATTTTAGTGGTGGCTGCGAATGACCTACGTTGGCAGACTTCTGGAATTTTCCGGCCCTTCGTGGAGGTCTATATAATTGGCCCTCATCTCAGCGATAAGAAGAGAAAGTACGCCACCAAGTCCAAAAACAACAGCTGGGCTCCAAAATACAACGAGACCTTTACATTGTGAGTGGCATGCACTTGTTTCTTTAGCTTGCGTTTCAGTTTCTTCATACCGCCGTCTATGTTTCAGTTCCTGATTTAAATTTAATCCTGGTGTTGTTGCTTCTTTCCCAAAGCACGTTGAGTAACGAAGTGGGTCCGGAGTGCTACGAGCTGCAGGTGTGCGTGAAAGACTACTGCTTTGCACGAGAGGACCGCACCGTTGGAATGGCGGTACTGCAGCTAAAGGACGTAGCACCGCGGGGTAGCGTAGCATGCTGGTTACCGCTAGGTAAACGCATTCACATGGACGAAACCGGCCTGACCGTACTGCGAATCCTGTCCCAGCGCAACAACGATGACGTCGCGAAAGAATTTGTCAAACTCAAATCCGACCAGCGTTCTGCTGAGGAGGGGCGGAGCTAAGACCAGGAAGTTTCTAGCGAGGCACAGTTACTATGCTGAAAACACTGCCCCCTAATGCTCAGATGTTGCACTAGCACACAGAAAAAATACACAAGACATATTTATCTTGGTTCTACACTTTAATGACCAACCGTTTACGTGACAAAGCAGTTATATATTTGTACTCAGTGCACTGCCATTAGACCTGCCAGGAAGGGCTTGTTTAACAAGCACAATTTGGCACATGAAACAGACACAGGATATTGTATCTTTTAAATACTTGATGTTTGTGATGTCCTTGATTTTTATAATGCATATTCCAAGGAAAAAAGGTACTTAAATCCAACACATTTATCTATTTATTCTGCAAAACATTAAATATCACTATCAGTTCGCACGTATCAAAATATAAATCCAGAAAAAAATATTTATTATAATAATAATAACAAAATGTTATATAATATAGTAATTACTTTAAATATATATTTATATTATTTAGATTTTTTTTTAATGCATCTGTGAAATATAACCAGATTAAGGCATGTAAACATGATGTCCACTTTTTTTTTCCATATCAAGCAATCTGTAATGATGTCAAAAACCTCTTTAGTGAGGCCTTTTGTCAATCATTCCTGCACCCTTCTAAAGGTGTCTTAATGTCAGGGTATCGTTTCTCCACTATGTACCACCATTTCACCCCCTAACCTACTTATTAGGGACCAAAACCCACTATGGGTCAGACTTTAATGTTATGCAATCGTTTAGAAGCACAAGAAAATTGCGGGGGAAAAATAGACCTACAACCGAATACACCTCTGAATGCAGAGTGGTTGTTTTTTCATGTAGTATGAAAATGTCTTGGGAGTGGGATGGAATTTATTTTTCGGAGACACCACTTGCAGGAAATGCAACGAATCATTCTTATTGTAAAGACTATGAGATACTGACACTTTGTAAAGATGCTTCGCACACTAAGATTCAATCACACGGCCAACTTTGTCCTGTTTTTGTGTATCTAATATGTTTTCCGATCTGTTCACGTACGAGTGCCTGTGCAGTTTATCAAGTGTTTGTCGGCATGATAAGGCACAATGTATATGTCCAAGTTTGGATTGACAAACACTGCTTATATTAGACACCAGAGCTGCCTGTTTCAGTGAGATTTCACTTTATTACATTACAATTAAATGTCATACCACTCTAGATCATTCCATGCGAAATGGGCCCCCCCCCCCCCTCTACAGCAATCTCTGGTTTCACACCTCAAAAGAATCACAGCCGTTGAGAATCACTCCTATAGAGTTGCCATAGTAACCGCTGATGAATCCTGCCATTTTACTGCCAAACCATCCACCATATTAGAAAAGCACAAGAGAGACGCTCTATAATGTGGGTTAAACACTATATTCATTCCTTCCTGCTGTATTGCGCTAAACCATAAGTTCCAAAAACGAACCACGCTATTGATCTACTTAGGTGAAATTATCTCGTCGCATAGTGAATTTAGCCATTAAGTACCTTGCGCTACAGCTATTTTTTATGTTTCCTTATATTATTTCTCTAAAAATAGTCTATGCATCAGTCAGAATCATCAGTGGCCAACAGCCTTGGATTGTTTACATCGCGAATGGTCAGCACAACCCGCAGCTGCAAACTTCGCTGGTTTAGTTTTACATACTGAATCCTTCAGTGTTCATCGTTGTAGGGTTCAATCACAGGAAATGGCATTAATGAATGTTGAAATGATTGCCGACTGGAAAATTGCATCTGTAGCAAGAAAATGCTCTGATTTTGATGATAGGATTTCTAATGTTAAAGCTGTGTGTTGCTGACTGTGAATAATAATATTACAGGATATAGTGAGCATGTAGTACAAGACAAAGCACACACAGACACAAGTGCACACTGCGCCCAATAACCCCACACGCACCCTAACAGCCACTCCTTGCCTGTATATAAGAAGCAGTGCATGTTGGGTAAGATTCTTCTTGTGCCAGCATGTATCTTTGATGTGATATTCAATTGTTGTATTTATTTCTCTTGATTTGTTTTGTCATTTATTTTGATATTTGGGTATTATTTTCTATTTTTCAAAAGGCTTGTGAATATATAAATATGTATTACTGATGTGTATGTAGTGGTACAGAGTACTAGCATGAGAGGTTTTTTTATACAAAGATGTTTCTAATTTTTGTTTTTCTAAATATGATCGTTCTTATCGGGGATGTAGGTAAAACACTTGCCAGCCTTGGTTTGTTTCTACTTCCAATAAATGGTTCAAAACATACATTGTGCAATAGTCTGTTTGTTGTTTTTTTGTTAAACATGTTTTTAAAATCTTGACTATAACTAGACATTCTTATATTATGTTGTATTTATTTATTAAATTGGAAAAAGTTAAGTTATAAAAATATTTAATTAGAAAGACAACAACACATTTGGAATGCACCAAAATTAGGTCTACGGTAGCGATCAAAATAGAGTAAAACACCTTTTGAAAGTAACTTCAAAGAATTATTGTATCGATTACCGACAAGGTAGTGAAGGTACTGTTAAAAATGTATGTGTCATTGAATCATTCATTCAAGAGATTTGTTCAAAATAACCCTAAATCATCTAGTAATGAAACAAGTGAATTATTTATGAGTGAGTCATTGAATCCTTCATTCAACCAGATTTTTTAAAATGAATGAATTAAAGACAAAAGTTAATTTTATTTTGCCTGACATGTAAGTTTTAAAATATTTTAATTTCAAAGGTGAATTTTAGTTTTGGATTTTTTTTAACGCAAGGAGGGAGGAATGGATAGTTTGTCGACTTTGTCAAGCTAACATAATTAAACATTTACAATAGGCTCAAAATTTGCATGATAACAATGTATACAAAATGCTCGGACAGCATTTTAAAGTGACCTTGATAAGGCAACAAACAAAAAAAGCTTTTCAGGAGGTAAAGGAAAACCCACATTCAAACTCTGCGTAGGAAGGAGATCTTGAGGGACTCTGGGATTTCAAGCTGGGCGGCTGTGACTTGCGGAGGCGACTGATAAGGGAACGTGACGGGGAACACCCGCCTGACATCCATCAGAAGCTGTGGAGGTTGCCCGTCAGAGCGCCCCTTCAGCAGCCCCTGGGAAACCCCACAGAAAAGCAGCATTATCACTCCTGGACAAAACCCTGCTGTGATCTTCTGTTACAGCGCTCACATTCACATGATTCCACTCTTACCTGTACTATACGGATGAAATTGAGCGTTACTCTCTCTTCGAGGTCACTCTGAGGTGTGTAGAGGCTTAAAATCTTCACAAGCTGTGAGAAGATTTTTAGTATTATGTTAATGTAAAATTATAAAAATATAAATAAAATTATATAAACTGTGTATAATTTATCATATGTGTGAGTGTGTGTGTGTTTATTAATGTGTATATTGAAATTACATTTATATTGTAATATGTGTATATATATATATATATATATATATATATATATAATTTTATGTAAGCCATGTATACATCATTTATATGTATATAAATATAATTTCAATTATTTGTTATATATACAGTACACACACACATATATATATATACATTCATATTAATATATAATATAATTATATATATATATATATATGTATATATATATATATGTATATAAATTACATTTATATTAGGTTATATATATATATCATTTATAAAAAGTACATATATAGTCAATATTATAATTATGTGTATATCATAATATATATATATATATATATATATATTACATACAGTATATATGAATAAATATATTAATAAACATTTATTAAATATTTTTTAATTTGTTTTATATATATATATATATATATATATATATATATTTAATTAAAAATATATTTTTATAAATATAAATTATACATAATATAAAAAGTATATAAATGACTTTTTTTTTATTTCAAAAAATATTTTATATGCATAATTTATATTAACATTCAGATATTTGTATGTAAATTTAAATTAGAATTCAATTATATATATATATATATATATATATATATATATATATATATATATATATATATATATATATCATATGTATTATATATATATTGCATCAAATGCAAAAGCCTCTAAGTCCATCTAAAGTTATTGTTTAAAATTAACATTTTTATCAGGCTCCTATGTACAGGTTTCTACCCAAGTACCAGCATTTCTGAATGGGCTAAGGCTGGGATTTAATGAGTTTGAAGTGAAAATATTTGATGAACGTATACATGTACAAGAGAGCATTCACTCAATATCATTATCTCATTTGTGACAGAGGTGGCTTTTAGAGGATTTTGCATCAGAGGTCTTCATATATATATATATATATATATATATATATATTCATAAAAAAATATGTATACAAAATTTTGTGTCTCAACATGTCAATGTAACAGGCACGCCACCTGCTGGTTGGACAATGTATTGCAGGTGTGGACCATGGCTTGTCCATCCGCTTCAGTCTTCTTGCTCATTTGAAGAAGCTGTGCTGCCTGTATCAGAGGCTCCAGAGCGCTCACAGCGCCCCCTGCCTGCAGCGAACGACTCCGCAGCCACTCCTCCAGTAAACTCACATTATACCTATGATAGAAGGATATAAATATCTGATGCAACTCCCTCAAGCAGAGGTTAAAGTAACTTACCTGATCTGGAGGCCGCGGTTCCAGCAGCACATGTCCTTGCGCAGTAGCAGGCTGTTGAGGGTGGTGGCGGACAGCAGGTACATGAGCTGACGGAAGGCTTGTTCCAGCAGGGCCGAGGGCAGATCCTGACGGGACAGGGCTGTGTGCAATGCTGACAGTTCCCTCAAGACTGCTGACATAGTGGTCCCCTCGGTGCTGGCGGGAGGCCGGGGGTCCGAACCCGCTCGCTTGCGGCCTACACTCTTTACAGATGAACCAGCCAGACCAGGGATGGTCTCACTTTCAAGCATTGCTGGGACTGAAGTAAAGAGATGAGTATACAATCAAGGTCATTGACAGATCTGTATGAAAGGTCTTTCTGTCTATATGAGTGTACCGATCATAGGTTGTAGATGGCTCTCAGAGATGGACAGCAGCTGCTGATAGGCCTGAATACACAGATCACTGAGCGCTCGGACACACTCCTGCACGTCCGTCACCAGAGGCACCAACTCCTCGCAGCCCCTCACATCCTTCACCAGAATAGGTTCAGATATTTAAAGGATCAAATCATTATTATTTTTCAATTTGAAGCCTGTAATTTCTGCCAACGGTTAAAAAGTAATACTAAATAAAAATGATAATTAGGAATACAGATCTGTCACCTGTTGGGGAGAGTGCTGGTGGAGCAGGTCTTTGAACAGGTAAGCATTCTTTAACCACACCGCCGTCATGTCCAGATCATTGCCGTTTTTCTGCAATAATCACATTGCTATTGTTCACAAATATTACCAATCAATATCTTAAAATCTATTCTACACACATCACACATTTCCTACAGGCATACAGTTTATCCTGAAATTTAATTAAGTGTACTTAATTATGGACTTAAAATTAGGCTATGTTACAATATTGTAAACTGTAAAATGACTGTAAAAAATATTTTATATTTACCGCTCAAATAATTGAGAGGTACAGTGCAGGTATGATGTAAATTTGTAGGCCAAAACGTGGAGGTGAGTTAGCATTTTAGCACATCGTCCCGAAGCCAATGGGTTTTTTGAATAGGGTTTTGGTTAAATGACTGAAATAAAGTCTGTGGTGAACACAAGATCAAGATACTTTCATGTTTTATTCTACGACTTAATATACATCAGTATTATCCCACTCGTGATTTTTTTTAAGCTGTTATGTGTCTTGTGGCTTAATGGGACTACAGAGGCTGTCGAGGAGATTGAACATCATCATGCTGAAAAGGTCAACTCAGTCCGCTTTTACAGCCTCTTATGCTTATAACTGTGCTCTTATAAACTATTCTAACTCAAACGTTCTGGGAAAATGTTTTTAGATAAAAACTGAAAGAGTGGTTGGAAGCTTAGTGATGGTGACGAAGTCGAGCGACCGTGGTGTAGTTCGTTTATAGCCTACGTTTGACTTTTTACTTCTGGCTTCAAAAATCATAAAAGTTAATCTTTGAGAATGATCTTGATGGACAAAACGTGTAAAACGTGTGATGACAGAGCCTGTTTTTTTTTTTTTTTTTTGCGATAATCCAAAACCCTATGGGAAAATCCTTTTGGGTTTTTGTCGAGGGAACCGGCGTGATGCTAACTGCTGGTTGGCCTACAAAGTGATGTCATAGTCATACCAACACCACTCTATACACACGTTTTCTAAAATTTCTAAATTTATATGCCTCACATTTCTGCTTTTAAATCCTCTAAAACTTAGCTACATATAAAAAAAAACAGGTAATTGCCTTTTGCAATTGTCACAATTCTTGACTTTTTTTCTCTCAATTATGAGTTAATATTCATAATTTGAATATTTTTTTCTTGCAATTGAGAGTTTATATCTCGCAATCCTGAACTTTTTTTCTCAGAATTGTAAGATATAAACTCAGAATTGTGAGAAAAAGAGTCTGAATTGTGAGGTAGGCCTATAAACTCGCAATTCTGACATTTTTTCAATCAAATGCGAGTATATATATATATATATATATAGTTTAAATATTTTATATAGTTGAGTTTAACTCGCAATTCTGATGAAAAAAAATCTGAATTGTGAGATAAAAAGTCACAATTACCTTTTTAATGTTTTTCATTCCATGGTGGAAGCAAGCTTCCATACCATTCACTAAGTGCCTCACATTTTTACTTCTTTTTTTAAGAAAACGAAATATTTTTTGTGGTAGGCCTATTCAACATTAACCTATGCCACACATGCGGTCTATTGAGTTTAATTTCTATTGAAACCGGAAATAAACAAATAAGGGATAAGAAGCATAAATTGATGGCATGTAGGCTAAAGATATAAATGCTTGTTTCACTAAAGTTTGT
The DNA here is from genome assembly GCA_030578275.1 of Meda fulgida. Classification (NCBI taxonomy): domain Eukaryota; kingdom Metazoa; phylum Chordata; class Actinopteri; order Cypriniformes; family Leuciscidae; genus Meda; species Meda fulgida. The sequence goes on along the minus strand of CM060637.1, from coordinate 8,269,695 downwards.
TGTTCACCTTCATGGCAGTTTTAATAGCGCTGACAGCAGCGCCACAGAGCCCCTTCACTCGCGTCTGATCGCCACTACAGTCCGCTTGCCGTACACACAGAAACAGAACCCGGGCTGCCAGTCCAGGGGACAAAGACAGAACTCCCTCCGCCCTCACATCTGTTACAGAGGAATGATACATCCTGTCAGTCAGCTTGAATAACCATCGCAAAAGTAAACCAACTGTTGTGTGTGTTGTTGACCTGTTATGAGGTGTTTGATCAGCTTGCTCTCATCTCTTTTCCTGCACTCCAGTAGTCCGCTGAGTGTCTGGCTCTTCTGAGGGCGAGGAGATGTTGGGTCCTGAGACGTAGCTATCGCTAGACCTGAGCAGGACATTTGTAAGTGTGACACACTGCCTTTCAAACGTTTGAGGTCAGTACAATCTTTTTAACTCCTTTCCGCCAGCGTTTTTGTTGCCGTTTAAGATTTGTTGCGTTTTTGATAATTATCACAAAAATGTAATGGCCTCCGGAATATTTTGTTGTATGTATATCTGAACATGCTATATATCAAAAGACAGAACAAAGCCTCTGCTTTTTTTTTTAAAAAAACTGACATTTTGAACAAAAAGCTTAGAAAATCGTGGGGTTTTTTTTTCAGAATATGCGTAGGGCCCCGAGATTATAACAGTGAAAACATGGAAAGCTGTAAAATCCCGCCAATGGAGGCGAAAGAGTAAAAACAAAAGAATGCTCTTATTCAGCACGCACATAATACATTTATCAAAAGTGCCAGTTAAGACATGTATAATGTTACAAAATATTTCTATTTCAAATAAACCCTATAGCCTACTTTTTAACTTTCTATTCATCAAAGAATCCTGATTTTTTTTTACCAGTTTCCACAAAAAATATTAAGCTGCACAACTGTTTTCAACACTGATAATCAGAAATGTTTCTTGAGCAACAAAATCAGCATATTAGAATGATTTCTGAATTATCATGTGACACTGAAGACTGGAGTAATGATGTTGAACATTCAGCTTTTCATCATAGGAATAAATTGCATTTTAAAATATATTCAAATAGAAATAGTTTTTTTTTTATTATAATGATTCACAATGTTATTGTTTTACTGTATTTTCGATCAAATAAATGCAGCTCAGACTTAAGAGATTTCAAAAAACGTCATCAAAATTCAAACCCTTTTTCATTCATTGCACAAAAGTTTCTTTATTGTGGAAAAAGGCTTTACATTTTTAAAATGTCCTTCACACTAAAAAGAAAATGTTTCCTTTTAAGAACTGCCTACTGCACGGATCTTTGAAGAACCAAAATGGTTCTTCCAGGGGGAAAAAAGCTTTTTGGAAACTTTATTTTTAAGTGTAGAGTAGATGTTTTTTTGTTGTTGTTGTTGTTTTTAAATTGACCCACACAGACCTGCATTAAATAGGATTCTCCTGAGGCTCACAGTGCGTTTCAGTTCCTTCAGCTCTCGACGTAATCGGACACATTCCTGCTCTCGAACCGCCACCTGCTCCGTTAGTTCCTTCATTCACACACATAAAGAAGCAAAAAAATACAACTGAACAAAGTACATAGTACAAAGAACAATATATGGTAGGTTCAGAAGGAACAGATACATTTATCTCAGGATCTCCAGGCGTATCTCTGTCATGGGCCTGCTGGAGTTTCATCCTGAGAGCTGAAATCTCCTGCTCCCACTGCCCTCTCTGAGACAACAGCTGCGTCTCTAGAAACCTGAAACCATACAATTTAGTGCCGATAAAAGCCTACAAGTCATCAATGACTTTATAAGGTCTCAATGTATTAGTCTGATGAACGTGAGATGAGTGAAAGGAAACTGACTTGTTGGCCACCCGTACAGCATCGTACGCATATCTGAGATCTTCCCCCTTCATCCTCTCGGCTGTGTCCTTCGCAACGCTCATATCTTCCATTAGGATGTTCTGTGGGTAAATATTGTCACTTTATTGTTGCAATATATAGTTGTTTTTTTTTAGAAAGAGACTTTTAATGTCTGACCAGAGGTTGCTCATGGCTCCAGGGTGATGTGACGCTGATCCTCCTGATCTCCTCGGGTGAAGGGAAGACGGGCGAGCTCGAAAACGGCGTGGTGACTGGCGAAAGAGGTTCCAAAGACACTGTCGAATCTGTTCGCCTATGTCCACGTGAATGCTGCGAGGAAGCACACATATATATTCTTGCTTTCGTTTAAGATTAAATACAATGTCAACACAAAATAAAACTAGAAAACAAATATTATTATTAGCTACTAGCCTACAGTCATTTTTTTTATTAATATACAGTATATTGTCATATTGTCATATTTGTACATGTACAGGGGCATCGTGTACCTGTTTTTTGTTTTATTCTTACATATATTTTATTATAATTTATACCACGGGGTTGTTGATCTGATTGGTTGACGAACGTTTAAGGTGTGCAGTTATTTGTAGGGAAACGCATCGAAAAAGTAGTTCCAGGCAGGTCTTGACCGCGTTACAGTTCCATATCACATCGCCAAATGATTTCAGTTATTTCAAAGGTATTTACAGCCTACAGATCCAAAACCCACAACGACGCTGACAATAGGAAAAAAAACTACTAATTATTTCGATGTTTTTTGTCAGCGATTTTATCAGTAAAATAGTTTAGCAACTTAAAAGATGCATTACATTTTTCACTAGTGCGGTAATAACGGTCCTGTTCTTGGAGCAGATAAACTTACAGTTTCACTATTTGTAGAGACACTGCTGTCGAACACTGTTGAGAGATGCACAGAGACTCGGGTAATTCACACACGCTTACCCAGACAGCAACGTAGTGTCGGCCCAGATCCGACCCACATTTGGTACGCATGGAATCCACATGTACCAGATGTGGCCTGGATCTGGGCCGACACTATGTTGCTCTCTGGGTAGTCTCTCTCTCTCTCTCTCTCTCTCTCTCTCCTATTGCTATCTTTCTCTAATAACTGCATTAGTCTTCTACCTATGGCTCAAGCCTCCATTACTAGCTGTGAAATTACGTTTTGGAACTAGCAACAGAGGTGTCAGATGAGATGCGTGAGAAATTAGTCCTACACACAAGAGTTTTTTAAAGACAAAAACCTGAGAAATGTCTTGAAATACAACATCTGAACAATGTCTTGAGGTGAGGTGTGCATTTTTTTCCTGATAATTCCCGTTCCCGCCTGTCATCAATTATTCCTTAAATATTTATATACATTACAAAAGATGTACCTCATTGGTGGTGAATAGGCTCATATCTCTTAGGTTGTCATATCTTTGCTCTAGCCTCGTGAACTCTCTAAGTAAACTCTGGTATCTCCTCCTCTCCTCTTCCAGCTCTGCTCGCACTGATGCACCTGCCTGATCCACAGACTGCTGCCGGCTCTCTGAAACATGCAGTTTTTCAACTTTTTACTGTTACATATATGATTTATATAATTTTTATTTATATATATATATATATATATATATATATATATATATATATATATATATATATAAAAATTTTTTTTTTTTTTTTTTTACCTTTATTTTACCAGGGGGAAAAATCACATTGAGACTACAATCTCTTTTACAAGTGAGCCCTGGCCAAGAAGGCAGCACATATAGAATACACTTTAACAGACATAATATTATTGAATATATCTAAATACATTCAAATGAGCCTTAGACTGCCATTTTATTTACTAATTAAATGCAATACATGAATTGAGATGAAAACGTGGTGGTTAATTTCACAATAAGATATGACACAAATTGAATCCATTTACCCTCCTGAGCCTTTTCCTGATCCTGTAAACGAATAGCCAAATCATCCTTCTCTTTCTCTAAAGAATCTCTCTCGAATCGGAGAGCTTGGATTTCCTAGAGTAAACAGGAAGTAAACAAACAAAACTGGTGAGTATTAACAGAACCAACTGCCTTGCAAGAAAAGAAAGTTTAAAATAAATAAATAGATAAAAATAAGTGGCTGATGTTAACTGTGTATGTGAAACATGGCTCACCTGTGTAAGATGGAGAATCTCTTGGGCGGCCTTCTCCTCAGCTTTCCTCATGTCCTCCTCCTGTTTGTCTGCGAGTAAAGGAGCAGTGTTTGCATTCTCCTGCAGTTGGATCTGGAGCTTGAGGATGCTTGACCGCAGCTGTTCCAGCTCAGAGCTGTGAGCGTCTCGCTCTGCCTGAAGAATCTCCCTCAGAGACGCACTCTTTCTCGCCTGAGAAAAGAAAAGCACACGATTCACATTGTGCAGCCATCTGTCCGGATTTGAAATACTACCAACGCAACCTTGAGCTGGATGCTCATATTTACTCCTGTTCAAGTCACAGAGAAATCAAAGTGGGCAATTCTTATTTTTTATAGAATATTACAGTATTTATCATAAATGATTTATCTGTGTGCATCATACAGTTCTTCCTGAACCAAAACAATGAGCATATGCTGCATTTGCGGCAAGCCATGTCGTAACCGTAATTGGATGGATGGCAACCCGTGACAACCCAGAGCTGTTCACATCCTCAGACTCAGATTTATGGATTTCTATGTCAACCCTATCAACGCTGAATTGAAACTGCAGCAGTCAGGTGGTACAAGTCAGAGAATTTTAAAATTGTCATTACATAATTGCTCAAAGCTTTCTTGCACCCTCTCACCTGTTGGTCAGCTCTAAGCTGCAGCTGCATGAGTTTGACTTCCATGCCTTTATTGAGTTCTCTGAATTTCTCTACCGATCGAGCCTCAGCACGCAGGCGCAACAACTCTTTACGTGCCGCTCGTCTGCGCACGCAACTCTGCAGGAGCACCACTGCAGTTCTGACGCGCCTGAAACTGCACCGGGCCAGCCAGCCTCGCACCTGTGCCTGCAAAAACACCACCGCCCGCTCCGTCAGCATCTAAAGAGAGAAGAGATTTATAAAACAAATCATAAAATAATAATGTTTACATTAAGCAAAAACATTCAAACATATACACTTTACTAATTTTTAAGCATAGACCTTACAGAAATAAAAAAAGGCATTAGTCCAATTGCTTTGCTAGAGTATATCATAACAGAGATGCTGCATTGAGATTTGCATTACTTGAGTTAGAACTTCAGAATAGCACTAGAACTAGAATAATCAAGTTAATATTTGGCCATTTTTTCTGCATTTAGCATCTGCAGGTGTAGGGTCAAATGAGCCTGTGACTTTCAACTATACCCAGAAACACATTTTAAAGTACTTTACCTGTCTATAAATGTGACGAGCCTGGGTGCCTCTGATGAAGGCCTGGATTTTGATGGTGGCCTGTCTGATGGTCATATAAAGTTGTCGCACAGCCAGCATGCGGTATGTTTTCTGGATGATTAAAGCAACGCGTGTATAACGGAGGGTCCACGCCAACCTAATGGTTAGGTAACAATGAAGTATATACTTTAAAATTTGGATCACAAATATACAGAAACACCTATTAGAAAACCTACACAACTAGAATGGGACCTAAAAACCTACTGTACACAGTATGTTCTTTAGGTAACACTCTAACCCACCTTCGGGCTAGGGTTCCTCTGGTGTAGCGCTGCAGGATGAAGGTGGCCCACCGGAGCCGCTGATAACGCCTACGCTGCAGCCAGCCTCTTACCCAGCTTTGGATCAAAACCCCTGCTGCACATAGCCGATCCCCTCTCAGCTTCTCCAGTACTGCAACTTGTCCAGCTCGGAAGAAGACCTTGGTCTTGCCAAAGCAGTACTGTTCTGGATCAGGGATGAGTTTGGGCAGGGCACTCTGGCAGGAACGCCGAACATCATCCTGAGAAACAGAATCAGGTAGCAACACCCGGTAGCGGGTGAAGAACTCCTCATACGTCCACCTGGAGTACAAACAAAAGAGTCAGGGATGTAAGAAGGAACTTATGCTTTTCTTATTTGACAGACTTATGGAAGGGTACTTGCCTAGAGGGGTATCCTGCGGCACTGATTCGGATGGTCTCCAAGACTCCACACGCTCGCAATTGCTGCACTGCTCGCTTGGGATCAAATCTGATATAAAGAGACGAGAAAAGGTTACTCCAAAATCTGATAGACATAAACACATAGGATTTCTTATTTTTCTTACAGAAAGGGCTGTTTGAGGTCATTAGACTTTATGCAGCGGACATAATGCGGAGTGGTGCTGTTCAGGGTATCCATTAAAAGGTGCAGGGATTGACGAAACTAGACACACAAAGAAAGAACATGTAAGAAAAGATTGAAATCTCAGACCTAAAAATTCAGAGAACACCTTAAGGGATTTGGATGGATTTGACCATGACTGGTTAACCATTTGAAAAGAGTTTTCTTCAGACAGGAACCAGGAGAAGCAGCTTACCTGAAAGCCCACAGATAATTTGTGCTCTCTGTGAGCTCGCTTTCCTGAACGTACGCTCCCGTTTGCAAGAGAGGAGTTGGGGAGGGATCCCCCTGCTGATTCCTTCTGGAACAACTCTGCAACTAGTTCTGACTGGGAAGGATATGGACAGTTGTGAGGAGGCAGAGTGGGTTCAAAACTAAATCTTTTAAAAGATAATAATTGAACTATTCACACAATACCTGGCTAGCTCTCAGTATATTGATGGGCTCCTCAAACACAGTGTCTCGGTTCTTGTCTAAAAAGCCATCACACTCGTACTGAACCTAATGCAAAAAAAAACAGCAATATTATCACAAACATTGAAAGGTTTTGTGCCACCATTTGCTAAATTATTCTCAGTAGATGTTTTCTGACCAAATCAGCAAAATGTACAATGACGAAGGCAGAGTTGGACATGCGCGGTTTACGAAAGTAGGGGCTGTGGTTCAGGTGCTGGTCGTAAACCTTCCGAGCCCAGTTCTCATCCGAGCCTTTCGGCATCTAGAACAGAGAGAATGTGTTTTACACTTTAGTGACATGATTTTAGGGATTATAACTTGTGTTACTACATGTAGTTTGCTCACTCTGCATTCCTCATCCAGAAGATCAAGTAGGCCCAACTGGCCTTCGATGAGCGCAATGCATGGCTGGTTATCACTGAACTCAATACGATTCCAGGGAAGTTCCTCTCGCAGGTACTCCTCTTGCTCCAACTGAAACACATGCTGACAAGGACATAACACATACTTAAAACTTAACTTAATGAACAAAGTTGAGTCAACCAGAGTTGAGTCAACTAATGGCTAGAGAAGGTCGGAAAAACTCAACAGAAAATAGGCACTTGTACAGTTTCACTAGTGTGGATAAATGCTTCAAGTCACGATACGCTAGACAAATATAGTCAGACACCAACGTAATCCAAGTAACGATATCTGGAAACTTACCCTGTTGAACTGCTGTTGGAGTTTCTCGTTGGCGTAGTTAATACAGAATTGCTCAAAGCTATTCCTGTCAAAAGTCTCAAACCTATAAACAAATTTTTTTTTTTAATTGACAAAAAAATCCAACATGTACATTTTTGTTATATTACTGATTACGTATAAAATAACTCTTACCCATAGATATCAAGAACTCCTATGAAAGATTTGGGCTGTTCCCGGTGTGCTCGTAAGGATGAGTTGAGTCTCTGCACCGTCCATGTAAATAGTTGCTCATACACATGTTTAGCCAGAGCATCCCGTGCTTCATTAGCCTGCTGGCCTGTCATGGGCTTCACAAGCATCTCCCCACCAACCGCCAGTCGCCTGTGACATAGCCATTGGGCCATCTGAGCACCTTCCACCCCCAAAAGCTTGGCAAAGACAGCCAAGGACCGGTCATTGGCCTGCCAGTATGGTGAATAAAGAAGTATGTCCATATTATCACAAACTACTTGTTAGAAAATTAGCAAGGACAGCCCTGCTCCTGTTATTTTATCTATACAGATATCAAACAGTTCTTCAAATTTTTATTCTGACTCATACACAAAAAATGTACACAATCATTGGAAATGGTGCATGTACATTAATGTAGCTGCGGTCCCCACCACGACCACTGGCTTGTATGTTGACATTCCCCAGATGAAGAATAGCTGCCAGTATACGAAATATCTCCATCTGCTGGTCTGGTTGCACTCCTGCAGGGGGGAACCACAAGTTTCAAGTTCATCACGTTGTATTTAAGGAATATATGGATGTATTTTAACTTACCAAGTATAATAAAGGCATTTCTCGTCCTCTCCAGCTCGACAACATCGTCTGTTCCTGGAATGTGCACATCTTGTCCTTGGTTGGTGTAATGGAAGTTCTCCGCAGAATCTAGTGAGATGCAGTAACACTTGATGATTGAACAAAAACAACACAACACAAATAAACACATTCACACATATATGTTTTCGGGACATTGATTTAGGCTTTACCAAATTTGAGTGTCCTCAACTCTGGCAAATCCCTGGAAGCACAAAGCTGGTAGAAGATGTGGTAGTTTCTCTCTTCAGCTGCCTGTTCATGTGTCACAATACAAAAATGCATCTTAATAACCAAACTCGATCACTGAATCGTGAGATATTCACAATATGATCAAACAATCACCTGAAAAACAACTCTTGATTTCTCCAACAAGTAGGTCTTCATGTTTCCCCCAATTATATCCCCTTTACGTCCAAATCCTAGCTCAATATACTTTCCAAAACGGCTGCTGTTGTCGTTTCTGGTTGTTTTTGCATTACCAATTGCCTGTAAGGGTTAACATTATAATTTAAGTTAATTAAATGACTAATGAACAGCCTCCTCCTACTTTACCAGAAAGGCCAGAAATCAAGTTTCAGTACCTCCATGATGGGATTGGACGCCAAAACCTTCTCCTCCACACTGGTCTGCTGGGCCGCACCACCCACAACAGCAAAGTAACGCATAGTGTACTTGGCAGATACAGTTTTACCTGAGCCTGATTCTCCACTGATTATGATGGACTGGTTTTTCTCCTCTCTGCACATATAATTATGATTAAAATCATATTAAAACCATATGTGTCGGTTAAGGTAATGTGATACAAATTCAGAATGAAACTCCCTACTGTATACTGTGTAGTAACAAGGTAAAAGGAAAAAGGTACTTTGATATCTACATAAAATTTGCATGGTATACTTCAAAGTAATTTAAAGAATACCATGATATTCATTTTTTCGAAAAATTATGGTAGTTTTTTGTAAGTGAACTATTCTTGTTATTTGCTTGCTCTTGACCTGGTCATTGTGCAGTACGCCTCTTCAGCCACCGAGAAAATATGCGGCTCCATATCAGCCATATCCTGGCCACTGTAAGCGTCAATCACCTCCTCTCCGTAGATGGGCAACTGTTCATATGGATTTAATGCCACCAACACAATCCCTGTTAAAGTAAAAGAAAGTTATCTAAATGAGATGTACGTATGTATGAAATGAAAAATTAAATTAATGTAGTTTAACATGCAAGGCCATCATTTTCTTTGCATAATTCTCACAACAATAAACTCAGTGCTTGGTAAATGTTCTTTACAGTAGCCAATATAACAATAAGTGATGTTATTTGAATCTCTGTGCCTTGAACTTTACACCCAGTAAAATGGAGGTTAATGGGTGATTGCTGTAAAAACTTGCCACTGTTTTCTGTAGAATTTAACTCACCACAGTATGTGTAAATGCTATTGTAGTCAAGAAAGCGCACTCGCAAGTTGTGAAGTACCGCTGGCTCATGGAGGAAGGTTAGAGCTGTGAGGTCATTCTCCCCCTCCAAAATATCAGGGTTCCCTAAAGGGGGAAGGCCTGCCGGAGGCAAAACTGGATACTCCATCTCCTTTTTTTAAAAAAAAAAACAAACAGTATATATACAGTTTGTAACTATATAAATAAAAAAAATAAAACATGTTCATTATACGCAGGCCTCATGGTTTCATTTCAGTATCAAATGTGTGTTTTTGTCTTACTCTGCCATCACTGAGTCGGATTAAGATCTGCTGGTCTCCAAGATGATAGTCTTGAAGCAGCTGTGCAGACACCCACACAGCTTCTGGGTCTGGCACCCACACACATGCACCCTGAGAGGCGATTGAAACATAATAAATACATATTCATACAAAGAATAATCAACAAAAAATAGTCAAAGTCATTTGAAACTTTTTTTTTGTTGTTGTTTATATACAATCACACACATTAGTGTTGTTTTGACAGGAAGTGAAGTGGGAACGAGATCTAGTAAGGTCCCTGAGTCGGGTCGGTGCGTTGCCCATGAGGCTATTGACTTCGACAAATTATTAAAATGTCATTTTGTGATAAGTACAAATGAAATTAAGGTTATTTTTTTGTTTCTTTTCTATTTAATTTATTTTACTTGTTGCATATGCGTTTTTGGAAGAAAAGGAAATGTAAAGCTCATTCTACAAGTAGTGTTCCTTATCCCTCGACTACTTCGCTAATTAATATTACACAAACTTTAAGACACCCCTGTTTTCACAGACAAGGCTTAAGCCTAGACCCTGACTAAAATGCATGTTTGAGCTGTTTTTACTGAAGCGGTTTTGTGTCATGATGCATATTTGACATGACATTCCACTGCTTTTCAAACAAAAAACTGCTACATTGCACTTCCAGCGGAGTTTAGTGCTGACCCTAAACACACCTGAACCAGCTAATCAAGGTCTCCAGGATTACGAGAAACTCGAGCCAGGTGTGCAGGAAGGTGGCCTTCTACACGCAAAAAAGGACATTGCAGTCTATAGACTTGATTATTATAATGTCTAAAGATATGGATACCAAGGAAATTGATTCAATATTTTGAATGTTACACAACCGAGTGACTTATCTGTCCCAACCCAGTGACACTCTTTTTCTCTTCAGTCAGCATAAAAACACTCGCAGCACCATTAAACATTAACACCAGCTGGTCTCCTCTGACACTGATATTCAACAACACTAAACATCTATCTATCTATCTATCTATCTATCTATCTATCTATCTATCTATCTATCTATCTATCTATGTCTGTCTGTCTATCTATCTGTTAATCTGTCTATCTATCTATCTATCTATCTGTCTCTTTGTCTATCTATCTGTCTGTCTGTCTATCTATCTGTCTCTGTGTCTATCTATCTGTCTGTCTATCTATCTGTCTGTCTATCTGTCTATCTGTCTGTCTATCGATCTATCTTTCTGTCTATCTTTTTGTCTGTCTGTCTATCTATCGATCTATCTATCTATCTGTCTGTCTGTCTATCTATCTATCTAAATGACATTCAATGAAACTGCAAAAAATTATTATACATAAAAATGATTAAACGCACTTACCTTTGTGTAGAGCTCTGTGGTTGCCATCTGGCCAGAGAGTTAATTTCTGCCTTGACAGCTCAAATGAAACTTCTCTACAACTTCAGCTGTTCTTTTAATTAGTGTCTCAGAGCGAGTGACTGGCCCGGTGCCCTTTGGTCTGTTAAAGATTCAGCCATCATATCCGTAATAGTAAGTTAACAGTTAATCCTTGATGTTCGAGAGGGACATTCAAACCGGCTCTGTATCTGAACAATTTCAAAGCAGCATAACATGCTAAAAAGTGGATAGCACATTAGCGACAACAACAACAAATAGGTTGACCATAAAGAAACTGTATCAAAAACACCTGTCACATCATTGCAGAAAGAAGCAATAAAGATATTCAACACAGGAACATTTTATTTTAAATGTAGAAGAGAACATGGACATCATTGTGATGATGTGGGCAATGAACATTTTTTTTTTATAAAAACATATTTTTCACCCAGCAAAATGTAGTTAGTTAAGTTGCTTTTCACAGGATGTTTACACATCACTAAGTATAAATCACGTGTCACATTTTATGAATCACCATTCACATTTCAATTCCAGGTTCAGATTGTGGAAAAGTTATTCAGTGTCAAGTATGAACAGTTTATAAAGAAAACAGTTTTAACAAGCACCAGATGAGTCGAAAACAGAAAATCTGAAAGAAAACCAAACCATACCTTCACACTTTGTAACTTATTAATGTTTATCTGATAAAACATTTGGTATTGAGAAAAACACATAAAAACTGAATTTGAACTGCATAATACTGATTTTCAACTTGAACATTATGAAATTAGGAATATTTTTCAAACAATACTAATGGAGCAAAGTCAATATTTTCTCTTTTAGACAGAGATTGAAAAAAATGTTTAGTCACAGAGATTAATCAACAGATCAGTTTAGGTCAGCTGTGATAAAGTTAAGCACCCAGTTGAACGGGAGGATTGTATTTTTGACTTGATTGCTGCAACTCCAAGTCAAATCCAAATACCCCCTAAAAAAAAAAAAAAAAAAAAAAAAACTTAAAACATTTAATGCAGAAGGCAGTTCAACTGTTAAACTTTTCCAACATTTTGTTCTTTCAGAAAACGTTCAGAATATTAAAAAATGATAATAATAAAACTGAGCCAACAATCTCTGTGAGATCCCAACTGGTGGGCGAACAACATATTCAGTGAAGCTGGGAGATGATAACGTGGTGTGTTGATCAGTGTTGTTAAACACATTTCCAGGTATTTCAGACACATTTGAATACCCTGTGAAAAAAACAATGCTTGCTTATAGAGGGATATTTCAGTTTATGTGACTATTTCCTTCAGGAAACGAGCGGAAATACGCAACTGTCGTTTTTCCTCAACTACCTTTGCTATACTTCCTGTTTGTCTTCATTACAATTTCCCTCCTGTTTGAGTGAGTCTCCCTCACTAGATGTTTCCTCCACTTGGGCCAACATGTCGGCCATCAAAGCCTCTTCCAGTCGCTTCCGAACGCTGTACACCAGCTCCTCTTGCTTTCTGTGACCAAAACATTACTTATATCAATATCCCACACATACATTTATGATATGAAATATGATACTGTGCATCATTCAAAAGGCTGAAATACCTGATATCCTCATCTGTGACGATGAAGGCCTTACAGAGAGGCTGAGCCGTGTTGAGCCAGACTCCCGGGTTCTTCTCCACAGCGGCGGACAGCTGGCCTGTGATGGGAGCCGCACTAGTGTGAAGGGCACTGGCAATCGCTGACAACAGGGTCTTATCTGTGCATCCAGGGCCTACACCTTCAGTGACGTATGAAAAATTATAGAATTAATTCATTTTAGTAGCATCAGTTCAAACCTCTATTTGACTACTTTATTCTGAAAAAAACAGGTTTTAATTATTTGACCAAAAACCTCTATACATAATAACCAAGAGCACTGTCTAACACTGCCTTGGCTGCTCTGTCAAGTCTTCGTCGTCAGTTAGGAATCTGGGTGTGCTCTTTCATACCATTCTTTCATTTGAAAGCCACATTTCTAGCATCTGTAAAACCGGTTTCTTCCATCTTAAAAATATATCACAGTGACAAATGCAGAAATGTTAGTTCATGCGTTCATGACCTCAAGGGTAGATTATTGTAATGCTCTACAGGGTGGTTGCCCTGCATGCTTAGTAAACAAACTCCAGCTGGTCCAAAATGCAGCAGCTCGAGTTCTTACTAGAATCAGGAAGTATCTCCCTGTTACCTGCTCCAAGATTATTCAGTTCAGCAGTTCAGCTGACAGACCTGAGCTCCCTCTGGAAAAAACGGGTGCTCCAGAAGACTAGACAGGTCATGAGTTATCCTGACCATGTTCTTGGTCTAGGAATTCTGTCTAATGCCCTCAGGACGGCGCTACCTCATAAAGTTGTTGAATTGAATGACCATATTATCCCGGTTCTGTCAACACTGCATCGGCTGCCGATTAAAAATATCATACATTTAAAAACCTTGCTAATTACTTGCAAAGCACTAAATGGTTTAGCTCCTCAATACTTGAGCGAGCTCTTAACACATATTCATAGATAATCCTTCATATTTCCTAATCTCAAAATTCTGTCCAGTTGATGATACCTAGAATATCAAAATGAACTGCAGACAGTAAATCCTTTTCCTATTTAGCACCCAAACTCTGGAACGGCCTTCCTAGCCTTGTTTGGGAAGCAGACACACTCTGTCAGTTTAAATCTAGACTAAAAACATGTCTCTCTAACCTGGCAGACACATAGCACATAATCAATTTCCATAATTTAATTCTATAACTTGTTAAAGTATTGTTAGGCTGCATAAAATAGGTAAAAGGGAACCGGGAACGCTCCCCTTAACACCTGATGTACTTTTTACAGCATAAAAAGAATGCCATCCATACTAATATTAGTCTCTCTGTTTATCCAGAGGTTACCGTAGTCAGCCGTATCCGGTCCGTATCCAGATCAGATGGTGAACCTGCACCCTAAGACGACCACAACGGCCCTGAATGTCAGCGGAGACCCCGTCTACAAGACAATCCCCTGTGAAGACCTTGTCGATGCGACAGCCATCAACACAGATCCTCAGCAGAGACCACAAGAACCAGACAAGTCCTGCACAGACCCTATGACCAGTTTCGTCTCCATACCGGCGGGATGAATCCGATCTTCAAGCAAAAGGAACTGAATGAAATATTTGAATGCTACCGATCCACTATCTGATTTCTGACTTGTGATGCAGCCTAAATCATAATCACACCAGGTTCATACGTTGGCCAGAGGAGAACTGGGTCTGGTTTCTCCATTTTGTCACCTGATGGAGTTTAGGTTCCTTGCCACTGTCGCCTCTGGATTGCTTAGTTGGGGACACGTAATATTCAACAATAATATTGATTTGACTGTACTGACGCTGTTGTATGAGAACTGAGCTGGACGATGACATCACTGTTTTCTGGAGACCTGCTTTATAGATGAAATGAACTAATTGAATAATTGATGATCTTTATAACGGAACTGAATCAACACTGAATTGACTTCAGCTGAACAATGACACTATTTTCTTCTTAGAACTGCCTTACGAAATGAACACTGTTTGCATCATTGAATAATTTCAAGTCAAGTCACCTTTATTTTTATATAGCACTTTATACAATACTGATTGCTTCTAAGCCGCTTTACAGTTATAACAACGACTGAAGTAGGTTCAGTGTTGATTCAGTTCCGTTGTAAACATCATCAATTATAAAACTAGTTCATTTCATTTATACAGCAGCTCTGAAAAAATGATGTCATCGTCCAGCTCAGTTCAGTTCTCATACAACAGAGTCAGTGATAATTTCAATGTTATCACTGTAAAGCTGTTTTGAAACAATATGTATTGTATAAAGCGCTAAATAAATCAAGGTAACTCGCCTAGTATTATGATGCAACTAGAAATTAATGAAAGAAATTAATACTTATATTCAGCAAGGATGCATTCAATTGAGCAAAAGTGACAGTTAAGATTTTTATAATGTTAGAAAAGATTTTTATTATGCTTAACATTCTATTCATCCTAAAAAAAAAAATAAGCTGCACAACTGTTTTGTGTGTCAACACTGATAATATTCATTATCTGAAGGATTGATTTCTGAAGGATCATGTGACACTGAAGACTGGAGAAATGATGCTGAAAATTCAGTTTTGATCACAGGAATAAATTACATTTTAAAATATTTGCAAATAGTTTTTGTCTTTTATTTTGAAAACTTAATTGTCTCTAGTTATTTCTTACCCTGGCCTTGATTATGCTCACCTGTTTCATGTTAGTGCACTAATTCTTGAGTGTAAATATCCCTGGCTGCATCCGAAATCACATACTTCCCAACTGTATAGTAGGCGAAAAACAATATGTGACAAAAGTAGAATGTACGAATTCCGAGTACTCATTAAAGAGTAGGCAAAAAGTACCCGGATGACGTATTATTTCCGGCGAGATTCTGAAGTGTGCATACGATGGACACTTTACTATCCCATAACGTTTTTGTTTGTTCCTCTCGTTTTGTCAAATGTCATACTGACTTTTATTTATTCTTGCTTAAAATAAACAAACTTGGATTACGTTCTTCATCTCGCCCAGACGTACCTTGTAAGCCTTTGGGGAGATCCATTGTTTTCACCAGCTCCTCTGCTATGTCAAAGGCATTGAGGCCACCCAATTTCTTCTCCCAAAAAAGCTGTCAAAGAAAATTATATTAGCATTGTGCCACTATGACAAACTACTAATAGTGGTGAATAAAACCTGAGAATTTAGGGCACATTTACACGACAATGATGTACTAAAAACAGTTTTCCTTTGCGTTTTTCACGTACAGACAACAACGTTGTCAAAATGATCCCCGTTCTCATGGAGACGATTATTCATGCCAGGCCAGTAGTTGGCGATGTCACTTTGTAAAGAAACTCTACGTGTTTATAGACTGAACATCATACACCTGCGCATGATGTCACCGTTTTCACAAATTTCAAAGACAATACATTTCAAACAAAGTTTTCCAAAGTTTGCGTTTTCAGGCCCCCAAAACGTTGTTGTCGTCTAAATGAGCAGCTAAATTGAAAGTTTTTAGTTGAAAACTTTGTCGTGTAAACGGCCCCCTAGATTCGTATTACCTGTCTGGGCTGGTCAATGGCCTTCTGTGGGTCTGTCTTAACCTTATTGCTGGGGTGGTTGGTGACTTTTGTGACGGGCTGTTTGAAGATGGAGGCTGTCTGTCGTACTGGGAGGGATGTATTCAGGTCGGGTTTGCCCTATCAAAGACGTAACATTTTTGATTACCCTGATTGATGAAAAACTGGGAATTGCTGATCTGTTTCTGGTTATTGTTTAAGGTGGACCAGCTTGATGAGTAAAACTGACTTGAAATTGGTTTTAAAGGGTCACCAGCCATGCAGAGATCATTTATCAGCCTATATCACTCTGCAGCTATTAATCTAGAATAATTCATGTGTTTTTATGAATATGAAAATGTTTGCTCATTTATGAATTTATTGAGCCCCCAGTTGATGTAAGTCCTCTCACCTTAGTCTGGTTGTTGTTGTCATACCGGGGTCTCTGTCTGTTCTTGTTCAGTTTGCTCATGAGCATCTTGCCCGTGCGGAAATCAAAGGAGCTGAGATCCATGGAGTTGCCAAGGTAACGAGCCAATTGAGGCTTGCTCCGGAACTTCTTCCCAGTGGGGCTGGGGAGGGGGAGCAAAATAGGACACATCTCAGAGATTTGATAAACCCGTATGGATGCAAATTTGGAAAGAGAATGAGTTATGGTGACAATAGTTGCAAATGGATATTAACACACAATATACACAAACAATGACATGCAATGCCTAACTTGGAACAAATTTTGAAATATCCCAAGCCTGTGATGACAAAATGACAATGCAATTAGATCATGAATACTGTGAAGAACTCTTTCTGTTTCTGACTATCATGATGGCAATTAAAATCACATTCAAAATGCGATTTTAATGCTTAAAACACATTTGAACTAATAGGAAGAAGTTCAAAATTGTAATGCAAACAAAATGTATAAATACATAATAAAAATCTAAATTAATTCAAAATATTTGTATTTACAAATATACAGTAAAATACAGTAAAATAATATTTAATTTAATAAATGATGTATATTTGCTCTAAGAGCACTTTGTGTACAGAAAAAAAATTATTCATCTATTCGTGCTTATAGATGTTAGACGCCATATTGAATTTAAAGCAGATGAAAACGAGGCTGTGTAGGGATAAACATACTGTACACAATGCTAAAAACAGTACGCCAAAAGAGTAGTATGTCCCAATACATAATATTCGAAAAACATATTTCGGACACAGTGTGTGTTACAAAGGCAGGCACTGTATAAAGGTCCTAGATCACATCATTTTCAACTTTCAAAACGGTTTTGATTACTGAAACTTTTTTCGGAAAGTTAAAAATCCACTAAATGCACTGTACTTCTATCCCTCACAGCCTTGTTTTCATTCCTGTCAAATGTTAAATATGGCGCTACTCTGATTAAGGTCTATAGAACATTTAAACTCAATCAACTTTCTTACAAATGAAGTGTGAATACGGTCCGTACTGTGTATAGAGTTTTCAAACACTTGACCTAAATTACTTCCTTTTAAGCTCTGTAAGCTGTCCTTGTCAATCTACTCTGCCAAATGTTCACATTTGTTTCGCATAGTTTGAGATAATAGTAATACTGTTTGTCTAGATCTCAGTGTGCATTTAATATTCTTCACTTGAACAGTTGCACTTCTACATCTGAAACAAACCCTTGTACAGCCCCTTAAATCAAGATTCGAGTAGAAGTTAGTTGACACAGGTGTGATGCAAAAATGAGTTCACTGAGTATTCTGTATGATGATACCATGAAGATTTCGTGCTTGTTTCAAGTTCATGCACAAATATGGACAAACTATTGGGGGGGTTGAGTCCATGGCTCTTTAGGCTTGTCAAGGTCGTGCAAACATGTAACAACATAGATGTTTTTTTAATAGATTAAATAATACGATACCACAAACTATACAAACGACCTGCCTCCCCCCTCTCTCGCCTCTGTTCTTCCTCCTCTTCCTCACCTCTGCTAAAAAAAGAACAGTCATGTCTATTTGTGACATGTCGTTGATTAGGAATCCTTGGAAAATTTGTTTATTCAGACTATGAAAAACAATTTCACAGTTAAAAACAATGGAATGGAAATCCAAATAAATCATTCTTTATAACTGGTTCTTCTGAATGGTTCTACCAGAACCAACTTTTGTTAGGTTGGATGAATCATAAACAATGCAAATTTCACACATTTTTTCAATCCAGTTAATAAATGTGGCACAAAAAAAACAAAACAATTAAAGTGTTATTTAGAGTGATAGCATCAAACTGAAATGCAAATAAACACGTAAAACTTCTCGGTAGCACTTTATTTTTTACATTCCTATTCCCCATGTACATACTATGTACTTATTATAGTTATTATTACAATAACTGGGTAATAACTAACCCTGAACCTATCCCTAAACCTAAGCTTAACCCATATTACCCAGTACTTTCTGTACACTTTAAGTACACACACTATAAAATAATGTGCAACCAATTTCTCAAAAGAAGGTGAATCAATGAAACTTCTTTCAAATGTCAGTGAAACAACTTTGTTCAAATGAATCTTGCCAACACTAGTTTTATGATGTCTGACTCAATGGGTAAATCGTTTCTTTCACTTGTTTCAAAGAAAACAAGAATATTTATATGTTTTGTTTAATAAATAGTGCGAGAAGTGTGTTCACACTGAAAATTACAGTGTGCACTTCAAATGCCTGGATGATGCACTTAACCGAAAAAACGAATTGTAGAATGTTGGAGTCTTCACGCACTAAACTGTCGCAGCTTTCTTGCGTAGTGGATTGAGAAGGGCTATCGGACTGGGGCTATCAAAACTGGATGACAACCCTATACAATTCATACACTAAACGGTTTAGTACATAGTATAAAGTGAGTCATTTGGGACACAACTTCTCTAATGTGTATTCATTCACAAACACATTTAGTGCACTCTGGCCAACCAACCTGTAATATAACTTTTTGTAGTTGTGAACAGGGCTAACTGAATTGTGGATAAAAACAGCCATTTCAATTTGGATGGGATACAAATGCTCAATTGACATGCACCCCCACCCCCTCCTGAAATAAAGAACACAAAATCCTCTCCACAGCTGGGCCTACTTTTACATGACAATCCCCCCTCTGTACTCAGTCCCTAACATAACACACATGGCTTTCCCTCCTCAATCCGAGCACTCCCACTTTTTACACTCTCTGATGTCCACAGAGTCTGCTACTCCTGACATGCTGATTATCTAACATGTTTTTTAATAAAAGATACCTACAAACCACGACCAATCTACAGAAATACAGTGTCTACATTCAATAATGTTGCTTTGTCACTTAGCAAAACGTTGCGCCGTATCGTATTCTTATTACTTTGGGTTCTTCTGTTCAATGAAGGATTCCTCCGCTTGAAAATTAGGCTACAGTACTTATGAAGTATGCATCATACGGATTACATATTTGCTGTACTGGCCCTCGCAGAATATGCGTATTTTCGTTGTAGACAATGCTGCAATTCAGGCATCTCTTCGTTATATTACAGTATCATATATGAGAATTTTGCGTAAAGTCGATCAGTTGTGAATGTAACGTTAAACAATGCATTGCCAGTAAACCAGAGACATTTTGGCAAAAAAATGTGTCAAGTGACTGAATGAAATACAAGCGGGTTGGTAAAAAACGACGCGTCTTCCGATCGTTCGCTAAAATGACAATCGCGGGACGAAAAAAGATGCTGCACCTGGTCCGTTAAAACAACGTCAATAAACACTTTATTTGCAAGACCTGACATTTCCGATTCAAGACAAATACTTCATTTTATATGTGCACACATCCATACAGGTCGCTTTGTTGCACTATTACATTTTTATCATATGCTAAACGCGTTTTCTTTCTTTAAAATCGTCGCCGCTTGAAAGGACTGCGCAAACTAGTAGCCTAGGCTGATCTATTCAAATGAACAAAAGCGATCGCTTTGCTCGTAAAACAGAATGACGATAAATGCAGATATGCAGGTCGCAATTTTATACGGTTTCGACATTAAATCGGTTATACTTACTCATTTTTCTCCATCGCGCATTCTCTGTTGGTGTCGCCTTTTTGTGAATGTTAAATCCCCCTCTCTTCCTACTCTATACTTTCACTCCCCTCCCCCTTCAATGAGACAAATGAAAAGACATTATGCCCGATTAGGGTTGCTCTAACGAGACAAAGCCCTGCGGTATCGGGTAGCTAACCATAAACCACATATGACAATGCAATGCACTGTTTTGTTTAATATTTGTTTTGTTTGATGAAATATGTAACGTTACATACTCATTCTATACAGGTCTCTCACTTTACATTGTGTGCTGTGAATCAGCTTTTTGTTTGTAGAGTACACAAATACCACAGCAGTTTACCAGTTGGCCACAACGTTACTGTAAAATATCTTTAAAAAATTGTTCGGTTGTTCTTCAAACCATGTAAGATTTTATATTCGAATTATTTGCAGTCGTACTACTTGTTCTCTAAAATTCCCGGTTGTACAGTATAGGTTACTGCGCGAAACGAGTACTGGATTGTAAAAGTCCTACAGGAAATCCCCCACAAAAATGGTCACGATTGTGCTGGAAATGATACGTGTGCAGGTTCCGCGGGGCTTTTCTTTTGAGGATTTCAGGAGAAGTCTTAAGGGGCTTTTTTGGCGGAAACTATGGTTACCATTGTAACATTTTGTATGGGCAAGAAAGCAAAAAAGAAAAGAAAGATAAAGGCCTACTCCGAAGTCTTAAATAAATGGGTTGTTTTCCATCAACATGGAATCTGGTTTACAATTTCTTATCAATAAGTAAAAGGAATATCAGACAAAACGATCACATTTATGGAAGCTATCGAATCAAATATAAACTTGCAATTGGCAGAAAAAAAGTCATAATTGCGAATAGCAGAATTTATACTACAATTCTTCAGAATTGCTGAGAATTTTTTTTTCGCAATTACCTTTCTTTTTTACAAGCATCGTACAGCTGTTATAAGAGCAGTTAGCCACATCCAGAATATATAATAAAACGTAAAGAATAAAATGAACAGATCTCTATGGACCTTGGCTGGATGTATTTGGTAATTACACTTTTGTTTCTAAAACTGTATTATATAACTAGCATATGGCAGAATTCTACCCCTAACACCTATCAATATCCAGAAACAACTCATATTTAATTCCAATCATCATTTAAGTGTTTTCATAGATTTTTATTTTATATGCATGCTAATTGTGTATCTGAGGAATTTTGCGGTAAATAGGTAAAAAAAAAAGTACTTCAAATCCCCCAAAACACAGCATAAACGAAAATACGTAAATAAAAATAAATGAGAAGTAACCTAAAAAAAATGGTATATAATTTGTATTGTTAATTTATTTTATATCTCAAAATATTTGGGGTCATATTGAAAATGAATGAGCAACACATGAGGGTTAAAATGTTTATGATTTAGAATGTATGTCAAATATATTTTCCTAACGTTTATCAGATGTTTGTACACTACACAACAAATGTTTTCCAGACTACGTGCTCTTTAGCAGACATCTTGTGTCTGACAAATGTACCTGTGCCATCTGGGTACTAGTGTTAAAAAATAAAAATAAAAATTGGCACATGCATAGAGAAAGAATGTATTCACAAAAATGACAAAACAACACTTTTAAGTAAATACAACATATTTTATGTGCAAACTCAAACTGAGTGAAGTATCAGCCCTGTACAGCAAACAAGACATGCTAGTCGTTTGCAGTCACGTCTACATCCCATTTAACACATCAAGGCACAGTAAAACATTATTCAAACGTATCAGTGTATAAAATTAAATCTTAAAGTGACAATATTCTTGAGTCTTTCTGGTTGTACGTCGCATCACCAGCGCCGCCTACTGGCGGATCAACGCATACGCTATTTGTTCCCGGTGGGAATACACAACCGTTTTCTGCAGATCCATGAGTTGGACAACTAGTCATCATCATCCCTCTTGAATTTCCCTCTAATATAGGGAACATAATCCAGAATCAGCCGCCAGTCTGTGAAATAGACAACAGCCACTCCAGCAACTGTACCCCACCCGACCAGCGTGGGAACCCTGGATTGCAAGGACAGAAACAAAGTTTTTCAAAAAGAAATAATTACTAATAAAATTAATAGTTACTATGCTATTTCAGAATTATAACAGTGGATGCTAAATGGCAGAGAAGCTGCTCTACTCTTAAGTTACTTGACTCTTCAATAAATCAAGGATGAACATAACGTTACCACGTTCTGGCAATTGAGACATATTTAGGTCCGATCAGCTTTATAATCTTTTGCATCTTCTCACTGCCCTCCTCTGTTCAATAAGTAAACAAGTTGAAATGGCTGTTTCAGGACCCCAGGCTGCCCGTTATCAGCCTGATAGAAAATTCTGGAACTGTGCAGACTGCTCATTTGCATAAAACAGCTACATTTATGGAGTGTTAGCAACATTTTAAAATAAAGACTTTGTAATAAAAATGGCAGAAAATACTGCTGATGAAATTTATTGACTTGAATAATGCACCAAGGCATTTATCAAAAGTAAAAAATAAAATGAAATTGAATTAAATAACCGTGAGCATAGATTCACAACTTTACCAGTCCATCTGTTTACAAGTTACCTAGCTTCTAAGAAATAACTAAGTTGTCACAAATTTGACTTCAAATCTTTAAAATATATCCATAGGAGTTTTGTTTGAGATAGTAGCAGATACACGTAAACTGTTATAACTATTTTAAAGGCACTTTCACACTGTGGCGAGGGGGGCGTGGTTCCGCGAAGTCTGTAGCGGGAGAGAAGTCAGCGAGCCGCGCGGTGAGTAAGTGGGTCAAGTGCAGATAACGAACACCTGTGTCTGATTGCAGTAATTGGCGTGGAGACTGCATATAAGCTGCCGGCGGTGAGAGAGAAGCTGATGGTAGGGGTTCGCCGACCCCTGAGCACGCCACCATGTGGTCTTCCGCCAGGTGGATGGCCTGGTCCAGCGACGTCGGGCGGTGGCACTGGACCCACTGTGCAGTTTTCTTCGGTAGCTTAGTGACGAACTGCTCCAGTACCACCTTGCTGATGACATCCTCGACGTCGCCTCCGTCGGCCATCAGCCATCTGCGGCAGGAGTCCCGGAGCTGTTGCGCCAGCACGAAGGGTCGGCCAGACTCCCCCAGGCTCAAGGACCGGAACCGCTGGCGATGTTGTTCGGGGGACCGGCCGACCCGCTGGAGAATGGCGCGCCTCAGATCTTCGTAGACCAGGAGGTTCTGGACTGGCAGCTGGTTGGCGGCGATCTGGGACTCGCCCGACAAGAGTGGGATGAGTCGCAGGGGCCAGTCCGCTTGGGGCCATCCCCGGGCCTCGGCCGACCTCTCAAAGAGGTCCAGGAACGCCTCCGGATCGTCCTGGGGTCCCATCTTGCTGAGAGGCAGGGGCGGGGCCGAGGCCGTAGCTGGAGCGGGGACGGCCCGAACCTCCCGGTCGAGCCAGCTCCGGAACAGCTCGCGGTCTTCTTGCTGGCCTTGGAGGAGCATCTGGAACCGTTGATCCTGGTCCTCTTTTACGGCCAGCAGGGCGTGGTGTTGCTCCCGGTGAAGACCCGCGAGCGTTTGAATGAGCTCCGCAAATGGCGTTCCCGGCGGGGTCTGCATGGCGGCGGCAGTCTTCTTCTTCCCGGGTTTCGGCACCAGTGTAGTGTGTTCAATGTAGTTGGAGGAAGAAGAAGACAGGGTCGGCGAAGTTTGGGACTCGCACTTTATTAAAAACCCTCAAACAGCGAGGAAAAGCAAAGGGTGCGCTCGTGCGCGGCCGCCGTGACACTCTCGCTGCACACAGGCAATAAACAATAAAAAAACAAACACTCAGTCTTTCACTGCTTCACGCGTCGGCAATCGGGGTGCGAGTCCCAGGTCTCTCTCAGCTTCTCTCTCACCGCCGGCAGCTTATATGCAGTCTCCACGCCAATTACTGCAATCAGACACAGGTGTTCGTTATCTGCACTTGACCCACTTACTCACCGCGCGGCTCGCTGACTTCTCTCCCGCTACAGACTTCGCGGAACCACGCCCCCCTCGCCACACACACCAAGGACAATACATTTAAAGATATATTATAAAAAGGGCTACAGCCTATTTTTCAACGCTATACCTTGACAGCCAATCAGAATCCACCTTTAAAGCGCGCGAGGATTTAAAGATTCAGCGCGCTTATTATAAACTAACAGAGTATCGTCCGTTGGTGTGGATGCTATAGTTATCGTTTTAACTATCGTTCTTAGTGTGAACCATAGACTGTAAAAAATAAAAAGTGAACAGGAAGAGCGATCTCTTCACTTAGCATTTCTCGCAAAAAAACACGCAATGGCAAGACTTTTATTACAATGTTTTCCTTTATTTAACTCATTTGAAGGTATACAAGATCCAAAGCAAGACATTGAAAAAAAATGTATAATTCTGTTATTAAAAATGGCACATTTATTGCTACATTACTGTTATATACAGGACAGTTCTCAATACCTACTTTATATATATATTTATAAAAACAAAGACGAAAAATAATAAAGACAAAAACCGGAGGCACTCTGAAGACAACAGCAGTATTGTTCATGTCCCTACTGCAACTGCAAGACACCAGGTTCTGTAAAATTCACACACTTCTTAATTCTGATGGAAATCATGGCAGCAATCTTACTTCGGCGCACGACCATTCATTCAAAATGTTCACTCAGTTGGACATTCAAGATGCTTCAGGGATAAAAAGAAAATAATTTCAGACAGGAAAATCCATGATGACATGACAACACTCCTCCAGCATCTAAAACATTAAGCAGGGGGCAAAAACAAGTCCAGCACTCATATTTTATAGATACTTTCTAAACGAACATGCATTTCAGATGGTATCAGATGGATAATACAAAAATTACTTGAGAATAACAGTCTAGCGTTCCCGGCCCCCATCTGATGAATCGACCAAGATCCTTCAATTTTCTGGTGTTCTTCACAGATCACTAGCCTCTCAAAAGCAAAAAAAAAAAAAAAAAAAAAATCCAACCTAGTTGAGCCAAAGATGACAGGAAGAGAATCCTAAAACTGCCAAAAAGGTACACACACACACAGCATAATAATGAGGATGAAAGACTACCATGTTTCTAAATTGCAGAAAAAATACTACAACACAGATACTTCCAGAAAGAAACAAAACAAATCCAAAAAGATGGATGAGCCATTTTTGCATTTTAAAATAATAAAACAAATGGTCAAGTTTACAATGAAAGTAAGTTTAGGCACTGACAAGGCATCACTCTCAAAAAATGACAGTCTTGAGAAGAAGAAGGCCACAATATATAAATGTTCAAGAACTTTTTATATTTATCAAGAATTAATATTATGTTTCCATTATACTTTAGGACAACCTAAGCTCAGTATCCCCCTTACGGTGAAATGTTATTACTCAGAAATCATATCCATTGTGGACATTTTGACAATTACACAGGTTATAACACCATTTTTTTTTTACCTACATACATAATTGAAAACATCAGGGAACATCTCACGCACATGACAAAAATGGGGTTGAGACGTACACCTTGAAATGACAATATGATCAACTAAACTCACAGTAAGCCAGTCTGATGGAGACGTGAGATCGTGTACATTTGAATATTACATTCAAACAGATTGCATTATGTGCATTGGTGAGACTGAAATGATGGCGAATGTTGCTTACACACTACACCATTGCCTAAGAACACTTCTAGTGACGTACAGTTCCCTGAAATCAGGAAACCATCACGAGGTCTTAAACCTCAACACGCCTTCAATCATCATTATCAAATCCCTTTATCATGAGCATAGAGCTATTGGGGGGCATCTGGGATAAAATTAAGGGTGGGTCGCCTTGCCCAAACCTTGCGTTTCTGAAAATATACGCAGGGTCTTTTGAAATCGTACTGCGCATCTGAGCGTTCACTTGCGCTATAGACTCTACACTTCAAACTAATATGTTTTTGTCATTTAGAAATCTACAATGTATAGACTAACAAAAATATATATATTTATATATATTCTTAATTTTTTTCTCAAATCGAAAT
This sequence comes from Meda fulgida, assembly GCA_030578275.1. NCBI lineage: Eukaryota > Metazoa > Chordata > Actinopteri > Cypriniformes > Leuciscidae > Meda > Meda fulgida. The sequence continues at coordinate 8,243,191 of CM060637.1, read as the reverse complement.
AACATCCATTACATATGCATGAGGTGGACTTGTGTACACTTTCAGACTTTTGGCAACGATGCGAGCGAGTGATGACTGAACGTATCCTGGTGAAAAAATAAAAGGGCTTACGAAAGGAAAGAGGTGAAAGGTCAACTTGGCAATTTTGTGCTTGGAAATACAATGGAATCCAAGCATTGTTGTCATTGTAACAAAAGCTCATGTTCCTTTTATGAAGCAGTTTCTTCCGATTGGCTGAACTTGTCAATAGCATCGTGAGAGCTGATGATGCGTGATATTTCCAAAGAGATGAAACAGTCTGGAGAGCTGCGAATGCCCATGTGCTTTTCTCCCTTTCTGGAAGAGCCCTGGCCCACAGAGCAGAGGCCTGCTAGGAAATGCCGTCCTCAAAAGCACCACAGGTTCGCCCCACTTCTCATGGGGTTTGGTTACACAATGCATGTAAGACTGTACCTTTCAGTAGGGAATGACAAACCACATTTAAAAAAACAAAACAAAAAGAGACTTGCTCATATACAAGCAACTCCCAAACTTTTGTTCCACACGAGTAAGCAGTTTGCGTCTTATATAAAACGTAACAATTAGGCACAAATCCATGATTAAATTGATGTTTGTCTCGTCTTTCGATCAAAACTCTCTGCAGTGGGAAAAATGTCAGTTGTGGTCAGAATGTGTCTATTCCTATGATCCATCGTTGTTGGGAAGCAGAAAAATACAAAACGACTTGAGAAAGAGTTCTTCACATTTGTGCTGGTAATTGCGGTCTGGAGTGATCACGGACAAAATCTGCTGTGTCAGTTTTGGCGGGTCGGTCCATGTTTCCAAAATGGTTTGAAGGGTGCATCTCTTTATTTCGTGGATGATATGCTTTCCGAGTCACGATATGCACAGAGAGGATGAGAACGGTGGAAGAGATTCAAGGTCACTTCTTCCAGGAGCCCCAAGAAATTTCACTTGATCTAAGGAAAGAAAACAGCCATGTTGAGGGATTTATATTAATGTTACCGTTAAACAAAACTTATTAATAACGTTTTATTTATAAATAAAATATTAGATGAAAAACTTGAAATATTGCATTGGCAGCTGAAGTAAGTTGAAGTTGAAGTACAGTAGGTCTACTAAAAGGACTAAAACAGAAATAAAAATTAAAGCTATATCGAAATTCTTTTTTTTTTTTAAGTGAAAAAATTACAAATTCAAAACAATTATGAAAACGGAAACTATAAAAATAATAAATATACTAAAATAAGACTGATTTCTATACCAATAAGTGGTGCAGACATTACCCTGTATAACATGGCTCTTGATACACCACTAAGGCTGGCTGTCTTGTCACAGATGAGCACCCACAATTGGTCCTCTTTGAAATCCGATATTTCTCCCATTATGTTGTGTGGATTGCAAGATTTCATGTACAACTGTGCTATTGCTCTGCTAATTCATCCTTCACACTGTTCTTACTGATGGAATGTAAAATCAGTAAAGATTGCCCACGTATAAATAGGCATGAAACCTCCAACAAAATATTGGCCAGTGTTTTAGTTTCATTGTCAAATGAAAACCCTGTGTTTTAAATGTCATGGCTGATAAATAACAGATATTCCGATTCTATACCACGGTCTAAATAAATGAAAAAACAAAACACTAAATTGAAATAAATAGTTTTTAGGTATCACATTATAATGTACAGTATGAAAAATGGATACTGGTTTTGCTATTGGCTAAAGATGACATTTATCAGATTAATAGTGTTTTTAAAGATGATGGCAAAGGTAATGAACATGCATATTTAAATATACATTATTGACCGATACATAAAAGAAAATAAATAAATAAAAGAAAATGTCTAATATTGGTAGATCATCGATATGGTAGTGATACATCTTACATGCTTTATTTTTGGCATCTGAAAAGGTTTTGTAGCCATTGTACACTAGTTATGTTCATAATTTAATGGTGGAAATATCTACTAGTGAACAAAGTTCACAGGCCATGTATAAATGGACATTAACATACCACATGATCACATGTGACTGACAGAGTTGCGTCCATCTCCTCCAAGGCCTTGATGTGGTCCGGACAGCTGCATTTGAGTGTCTCCAACCACCCCGGACACTTTCTCTTCTTCACGTCGCTTCAGACAAGCTGCTTTGGGGTTCAGGTTGCGTTCTGGATGAAAATGAATGTAAAAATGCAAAATGAACAGCAGCTGATTCACTTAAAAGGAAGTATTCCATTTTAGAAAAGTATAGCTGTCCATGTAACAAAGCATTTCATTGATAAAATAAGTCTTCTTTTAAAAGTAATACCTTTTCAAATGAATTTTCTGTTGACGTATACAAGGCCAAGTGGAAAAATCAGTTTTATCAAAGCCTACCATATTTTACAATCTAGTCCCAGCTTATAACTTCCCCATGAATATTCAGAATCCCATTATACAAGTAAATGCTGTTGTGTTTTGATACAGAAAAATAAATAAGGATGAAAACACATACCACGGACTTGTTGCTCCAAGTTTAGTATCACGTTGACGGCCTGGTGCAGGATTAGCAGTTTGGTCTGGGGTTTATCGTTGGTCAGGTGCAGCTGGCACATGCGGCCCAGCTCTTTGAAGGCCTCGTTAATGTCGCGCACGCGCAGTCGCTCTCGTGCGTTGTTGGCCACTCGTCGCTCCTTCTCCCTCTCGACCTTCAACTCTGGCGGCAAATCCTCATCATCTTCTTCATTGTCTAGACTGCGGAGAGACAATGACATAACATTTACATTTCGGGTGGGGTTTATTAAGAAAAAATTGCTTTAATTACTAAAAAAATAAACAACAATAATAAAAAAGATAAATAATGCTTTTAAAAAAAAAACGGGTGCCTGCTCAAGCATATTAAATGTAAAGTTTTAAACCATTATAAATATCTTAAAGCTGTACCAGTAAAATGTTAGGTCACACCTGACAAATATTTTCTTGTGATAAATACCTTTTGATCTAAGGCTTATGCATACATGAAATTAGTTTAGTAGAAACATATTTTGTCTATATGCACCATTGTTCAAATGTTTGGGGTCGGTAAGATTTTATGTATTTGAGAGAAGTTTCCTATGCTCTCCAAGGCAATGATAAGAACTACAGAAAAAAAACAGTAATATTGTAAAATATGATTACAATTTAAAATAACTTTCTTTAATTTCATAGCAAAGCGGAATTTTCAGAACCATTACTCCTGTCTTCAGTGTCACATGATCCTTCAGAAATCATTCTAATATGCTGATTTACTGCTCAAGAAACATTTCTTATTATTATTATTATTATTATTATCAATGTTGAAAACAGGTGTACTGCTATTGTTTTTTGTAGTGAAAACTAATATTTTTACAGAAAATTCAACAGAAAATTATTTATTTGGAATAAAACCTTTTGACAACTGAATAAATTGCTTTACAAAATTACCTGTATTTTTTGCATGAGTTGGACCAGATAGTGAAGCAAAGCAGTATACATGCAAACTCCCAGCATGCACCTCACGTCATAATTTTTATACTTCAATTTGTTTTATTTCAGTTTTGCTGACTTTATCATTTTCACTATTTCATGATAACAATGTTCTTAGTTCCATATTCAGGTCCTTCTCAAAAAATTAGCATATTGTGATAAAGTTCATTATTTTCCATAATGTAATGATAAAAATTAAACTTTCATATATTTTATATTCATTGCACACCAACTGAAATATTTCAGGTCTTTTATTGTTTTAATACGGATGATTTTGGCATACAGCTCATGAAAACCCAAAATTCCTGTCTCAAATTAGCATATTTCACCCGACCAATAAAATAAGTGTTTTTAATACAAAAAAAAAAGGCAACCTTCAAATAATTATTTTCAGTTATGCACTCAATACTTGGTCGGGAATCCTTTTGCAGAAATGACTGCTTCAATGTGGCGTGGCATGGAGGCAATCAGCCTGTGGCACTGCTGAGGTGTTATGGAGGCCCAGGATGCTTCGATAGCGGCCTTAAGCTCATCCAGAGTGTTGGGTCTTGCGTCTCTCAACTTTCTCTTCACAATATCCCACAGATTCTCTATGGGGTTCAGGTCAGGAGAGTTGGCAGGTCAATTGAGCACAGTAATACCATGGTCAGTAAACCATTTACCAGTGGTTTTGGCACTGTGAGCAGGTGCCAGGTCGTGCTGAAAAATTAAATCGTCATCTCCATAAAGCTTTTCAGCAGGTGGAAGCATGAAGTGCTCCAAAATCTCCTGATAGCTAGCTGCATTGACCCTGCCCTTGATAAAACACAGTGGACCAACACCAGCAGCTGACATGGCACCCCAGACCATCACTGACTGTGGGTACTTGACACTGGACTTCAGGCATTTTGGCATTTCCTTCTCCCCAGTCTTCCTCCAGACTCTGGCACCTTGATTTCCGAATGACATGCAACCACTGAGCAACAGTCCAGTGCTGCTTCTCTGTAGCCCAGGTCAGGCGCTTCTGCCGCTGTTTCTGGTTCAAAAGTGGCTTGACGTGGGGAATTCGGCACCTGTAGCCCATTTCCTGCACACGCCTGTGCACGGTGGCTCTGGATGTTTCTACTCCAGACTCAGTCCACTGCTTCCGCAGGTCCCCCAAGGTCTGGAATCGGTCCTTCTGCACAATCTTCCTCAGGGTCCGGTCACCTCTTCTCGTTGTGCAGCGTTTTTTGCCACACTTTTGCCTTCCCACAGACTTCCCACTGAGGTGCCTTGATACAGCACTCTGGGAACAGCCTATTTGTTCTGAAATTTCTTTCTGTTTTACCCTGAGGGTGTCAATGATGGCCTTCTGGACAGCAGTCAGGTCGGCAGTCTTACCCATTATTGCGGTTTTGTGTAATGAAACAGGCTGGGAGTTTTTAAAAGTCTCAGGAATCTTTTGCAGGTGTTTAGAGTTAATTAGTTGATTCAGATGATTAGGTCAATAGCTCGTTTAGAGAACCTTTTCATAATATGCTAATTTTTTGAGACAGGAATTTTGGGTTTTCATGAGCTGTATGCAGAAAATCATCAGTATTAAAACAATAAAACACCTGAAATATTTCAGTTGGTGTGCAATGAATCTAAAACATATGAAAGTTTAATTTTTATCATTACATTATGGAAAATAATGAACTTTATCACAATATGCAAATTTTTTGAGAAGGACCTGTATGTGGCATATTGTAAGGACTTGTATCAAGTATGCGCTGGTTGTAATTTACTTTCACTTTCACTACCACTTGCTCCGCCATTTTCTTCAGGTGTTAATAAAGACCACATTTAATACCTCGTGGCCTACCACAGCTGTAGAATATTCAGTCCAAACTGAATGATGCCAGTGGATGTGAACATTCCTACCAGTTATAAAGAGTTGAACAGGTCCCTCTCTCCTGTCATGCTTCTTATCGTAGGATGAGCATTCACCTACATTTATTTAATATGCAGTCAGTTACAGATAAAGAATAAAAATGTCCAAACTTTTTACTGGTAATATATAAACATCACTAACCCCTTTTATATCAAGAATTGAATGTTGAATTAAAAGATTTATATATATAAAAAAAGAGCTTTGTCTGCTCATTTTGCAGTGCTTTGCACATTCAAAGACCTACTGTTCTAGTTCATACTCATGAAAACGTCATATAGGAGAGAGTCCCACCTGTGTCAAAATCATCAAATAGTGTTTCAATGGCTTTAAAAGCCAATGGAAGCATAATGTATATTCATTTTGTGCACAATATCATTCATACATTTAATGTTTTAAAGCGATCAAGTGAGCATCCGGAGTCTTTCACAAACATGCACTCTATGGTGGGAGATAGACTTACTCATCTCCCTGGTCAGATAAACTTGAAATGACTTGATGGGCAAACACCTCCTTTCTGAAAACAATGTGAGAGTTTGGGAAATGGGGGAGGGGAGAACACTATAAAACATGGTACTTTGTGAGTTGGGGATGCCCAAACACTTTGAAATCAGGCCTGGCCCGATATGAAGACAGACAGAAATTTAGACATTTGTTGTAGTAGATCATATTAAGACAATGCAGACTTGCTTCAAACCATCATGTGCCAGACCGTTTTTGGTTCTGAAAACATTCAGACATTTTTATGTATTATGGGGCGAACATGTACCTTGGTCTAGTGCGAGACGGTTTGCTTTCCTTCTTCTCTTCTTCAGACTTATCGGCCACAGAGGAGTTCTCGTCATCCTCCTTGTCTTCATTCTTAACGTCGGATTTGCTTGACGAATGCGTGGAGTGGGCCAAGCCTCCAGGCAAACTTGAATCTAGAAACAGAAAACCGTCAAATGCATCACGCTGAAACTAACTCTCAACTTTCAGCGTTTGCATCTGTTGTTTACATGTTGGGTTGGTTCAAAAAGAGAAATTGAAACTGCTGCTCACTGTTAAAACCCTCCGGTGCTCCTCCAGGCTGTGGGGTGCCTGAAGCATGAGCTGGCTGCAACAGGGTGCTGCTGGGAGGAAGACAGGCATGGTCGTCATGATGGCTTCCAGCCTGCAGGCAAGTGCAACAAGGGAGAGTAATTAGCACATATCAATACCCACAGGTGCGTTATTATTGTTTAGTGTTATATGATCTAAACTACAGACCTGTTATTACTGTTTGGGATGCTAATTTGAAACTGTAGCTACTGATAGTTGTTAAACTAAAGTGAAGGTATTGCGCTTTTGAAAAAGTAACAAAAAGTAGACAATTACATTAAAGTTATGCACACACACTAACAATCAGATTGCATAATTTCTCCTTAGTATCAGCATAACATTTTTCTAAATTTAGTATATCATTTGAAACAAGTAGTAGCACAACGTTAGCCACTTTACCATAAAACTTCAAATAATAGCCCAAATCGCCGAACTGCACAGACTGCACAGTCTTGTATTTGAGACAGGCGTCTATATGAGACAGGCCTTTAAATTAGTGTTGAGATGTTGTTCATTGAGTGTAGGCCTAGAGATACCGATCCAAATAGCATAGGCTGATAGACGGATAGCATGACAGGAGCTAGGAGGTTACCACATTATATTACGTTTTATTTATAATTCAAATGTCTTTAACAAATCAGTTAAATGTAAGCATTAGCCTACTATATTACCGTATGTCTAAAGGGGGGGTCACACACCGGACGAGAAGCGCAGCGCCGCGCGCCGTGTCGCATCTAAGACAGCTCGAGGTATCGCACACCGAATCGCGCACTTTCTCAGTTTATGGCCAGCAATATTGTTATGTTTAAGGACATTATGAAATTAAGAAAATGTCTGTCCTATTTTATGATTGTACTGTGCAATTAATACAATCGTTGCTAAGTCTGCAGTCTGAATCCGAATGTCCGTTATATGAATGAATTGAGAATATCATTATACCTCGAGTTGTCATAGACGCGACGCGGCGCTGTGCTTCTCGTCCGGCGTGTGACAGCTGAACAATTTAAATTACCGGTAATATCCATCGAGCCTATGAACTTATTGCCCGAAACACATCAACAAGAAAGAATGAAGGCTACCCTGTAAAACAACTGCAATCATGTGATACAAAATGACCCTATTCATCACTTTCATCATCACCGCGATCCTCAACTACAAGTTCATTGGCAAATTCCTCCTCCTCGTTGCTCTCCTCCACTTTTCCCTCTCCGGCCTCCTCTAACTCTGCCTGCCTTTCTTGCACTAACAGCTCCCGCCCAGATGCGCAGGGCTCTCTTGTGTACGCAACCTGCACCATAGAACTGGCTTAAACAGACGATCTGACGGGTGCTGGAAGAGTAAATACAACCTGAAACTAAAAAACAGACCAGGCTACTATTTGAGACCAGCCTTTATTTATCCAAACCTGTCGCCACACCAGGCGTGTAAAAGAGACAGGCGTCTATTTGGGACTCTGCTATTATTTGAAGTTTTAAGGTACATGGCCGCTCGCTCTAACGTTAATATTAACCTAGATACATTTTATTAGGCGCCTATCCAAGTGTTCATGCGGAGTGTGAGAGCTAATCTAGTAACGCGCTTATGGCATGTTTAAATTGACATGCATTTGAAATAGATTAATAATAAATTGTTAATTTTATTGTCTCCTTGCATTTTTTTCTCCCAACACGATCATAATCATTACTTTTGCACTGGAGCAAGCTTTATGCGTGAGCTTGAGAGGTAAATTTATATCTTAAATGCTCATTATTATGGTTTAGAGTTTCTCTGTAATGGAGAACATTGTTACATTTAATATTCTTTCTTAGCCCTGAAACTGAAACCATTGTCCAATGCCACTCCCCAAGTATATATTTAACTAATTAAATTAATATCATAAACATCCCAGTAGAATGGCTTAAATTAGCAACTACTCAACAGAAAAAATCTTTAGTTGACAGCCCTAATATATTATACATTTTTTAATTGCAATTAATCACACCTTTTTGTGAGATTAATTGCACACTTATTGTGAAATTAAGCATACACTATTTATCCTGTTTATCCAGCAAAGTAAACCATTTGATTAAAAAAGGTGATTTTCACATTGTTTTCCATGTAAATTTAGGTGTCTTTCCAAAAAAAGGACACTTTGAGACTCCAAAAGAACACCAAATAACCGAATGCTATAAGGAGTCCATAAAATTCATAAATGTATGCACAACAAAGCAAAAAAAAACATTATGGGAAAAGTAACTTTTCAGATTTCACAGTGTACAGCGCTATAGTTAGACTTGTTTACAAGTCCAGTTGCAGTACCGAACAGTACCATGTTTGGGAATCAATTTAACTGACTCACGCGTGCTTACTGTACAACTCCTGTACGTCACCGCAATCGTCTTTACCTTGATTGCAATCCTCATCCATCAAAACTTTACTAGCGAGATGCTGGTTTGCTTTATCCAGCCAAAAAACATAGTTTGCGTATCATCCGGCCATACAGTGGTGGGATGTTTAGACGTTCTGCTCAGTCTGTATTTCACACATCGCGATGCGTAAGGCTCACGCTCTTCAGAAACAATCACAGAATATGACACACACTAGAATGAATAATTCACTGAAAACATAACGTTAGTCTTTAATTCTCTCTGCCATCTCTGATGCAATCAGCCTGGTTTTCTTTAGCGCTGTTTTGGACTGATTGTTTGAATGAATTTGTTTACTGGATCATTGGACTGAAAACTTTCCTGGAGTTTAGCGGCTTAAAATGATCTGATCGCAAACAGATAAGCGAAATCGGGTTAAGGGGTTAAAATCGAAATTTCCGCCTACCAGGGTTTCAGGTGCTTGAGCCATTGTAGATGCTCCGTGTGATAAACTCACGACTCCCAAGATCATCTAACTGCGTGACGTAAATTAAGTTAATGACGCAACTTTGCATGCTTCATTAATGTATTTGCGTTAAATTATTGTAACACATTAAGGATTTTGAATTAATCACATGCGTTTAACATTGACAGCCCTAGTACACATGCACACACACTTGTTCTAAAAACTAATATTATAATATTTGACATTCAAAGGAATTATTAACATATATTATGTATTAAATAATATTAAGGTAACACTTTATTTTAGTGTCCTTATTACATGTTATATGTACTTACTATAGTTACAACAGTAAATTATGCATAATTACAAGCAACAGTCCCTAAACCAAACCCTATATTACTTCATGTTAATTCATATTACTAATTGCTTTTGTGTAATTACACTGTAACAAGGTCACCTTAAAATAAATGGTAAGCAATAGTAATAATGAATACTGCATCCAAATAAACCAATTCACTAAAAAAGATTATTCCACAGATGCCATTTTGTGTTATTCATTGAATCATGCTACTATGTCTCCACACTAACCATGGCAGGGTGTCTGTTACTTAGGGGCAGTCCTGGGTTGGAATAGGTCTGAGGGAGACCCCCCATGGATCCACTGGATGTGGAGACGGCACCCAGTAGGCCATGCATGTCGGCATGGGCTCCAGGGATTCCTGGGGCCTGACCCACCGCATGACTTCGGAGCACGTGAATGGCCTCCTCCAATCGGTCTTCCATTTTGTTCTGCTGTGGAGAAATATTATTGATATTTACCTAAAATGCATGAAATTTTATATCATAAGGTATTTTAAAAATTGAGAAATGTATTGAAAATGTTAAATATATAATAGTATTTAATAATAATGCCCAATCAAAAAGTGACACTTGATCCTTTGAAAAGGGATCTTTTTAAACTTACCAGTGCATGTAGTCCACCCTCATAGTTAGGAGACAGAGCAGTCTGGCCAGAAGCTCTCGACCACTGTGCTGCACCTGCTGAGAAGAACATGATACAGAGCCTCAGTGTGGAACATGTGGACTGCCACTGTGGCACAAGATGGCGCTCTTGAGCTTCATATTCACATTTACACCTCGGCCTACACAAAGCCCATCAATCTAAAGGGAATGATTTACGATTCTTCTGGCTTCTTCTGCATTCACATATTTGTCTTGGTACCTGTCAACACAAACAGATCTAATGGACCGGATCTACCTTTGACAGAATAAGACAGTGTATCTTACTTGCAATGCCCTGAGGGGAGCCCACAGGAGTGGAAGGAGTGGAGGAGAAGTTGTTGCTGTTGTGGTCCGAAGGGTAGATCTGTTAATCAAAAACAAATGGAACATGACTAAATTTGAAGCTCTGCACACCTCCAACTATATGGCTAATAATAATCTGTAATGAAAGGATCATTGAAAGTCTGAATAATCCTTTGACTTCACATGGCCAAATGCTCTTTCATGGTGATTAATGGAAGCTCACTCACCGAAGCAAGAGCTTTTCCGATCTCATCACCTGAGCTGCTTGCGACTGGGCCTCTATTGGCTGTGGGGGAGAATGAGAGAACTTGTTAACTTAATTTATTACATCAATGTCACGTCTCCTCACCTGATCCATAATTTGCTAATCCGCTAAAAATAACCATTCAAAATTTGAATGAAAGATTGAAGGCCATTTCCTCAATTATAGTTCAAGTTCAGACTAGTCTAAGACCAAAATTGATTTCACAAGAAGAATCAACTTTAAGATCCAATCTGAACCCAATTACAAGCTCATTTCACAACCTAGAGGACATTAAATTACAACGATGAAGGTAATTTACCCAAAATGCTGTCTGATCCATTCATGGAGGATGAGTGGCTATAGGCTGTGGAGCCTGAATGGAAACCATTGACGTCCGCTCCATGCAAAGGGTAGTTCTGTAGAGGAAAACACAGTGATTGGAGCTTCTGAAATTTAAGCCCTTCTCCAAAACCTTCAAAATTTTCAGAAGCCATACCATCCTGTCTTGTGCGTTTATTGCAGAGAAGGAGCCAGGCTGATTGATGTGTGGCGAATTCCCCAGCATAGCAGTGTATCCTGATTGACCTAAGGGTCCGGAGGGGGCCCAGGGGTCCGAAGAGGAGTGTAGGCCCTCTGCGAACAAAAAGGCAGATGGGAAGGATCAATACAAGTCTGCACAGGTTCTTGTGCGGACATGCAATCATAATCCACAGAAACATTTGTCTTTGTGCACGTTCCCAATTTCAAACAAATAAAAAAACAAAACTACAAGATAATTGCTTAATCATTAATAATCTGTTTGCAACATGTCTGCGTGAAAATAATATGTACCAATTAATATTAGCATCATATTAGGGCTTGGGTAGATTGGGTTTTTAGATGTGGCACAGACTTCTGCATTATTGTTTTTCTCCATGTACACACCTTGCATGTAAAAAGATCCTGGGTACACAGTGCCAGGTTTGGAGCCCGGGTAGGCAGCACCATCACGGACATAGTCATCACCAGAGGTGGCAGCATAAACCTGCATTTACAAACAAGGTACATGAAGGACACGAAGAAACATGACATTCATATAGTAACAGGGTTCATTTGGACAAAAAAAACAAGTCAAATCGCTTTCACATGAATGCGCAACTTGGTATGGAGCCCATAAAGCTGGCAAGCACTTTATGGTTTTCGGTACAAATGACGTGTACGCGTGTTTCCATAGTGCCCCCTCAGATAAAGTGGCAGGGACAGAGAACAGAGCATGCTGGGAAATGCGCCACGGCCATCTCATGGCACAGTCAGTGCTTCCTCTCGCACTCCCATGAGCCAAAAAAGGAGAGGGAGGGCAGCTACAGGGAGCACAATCACTAAGAGTGAGTCCAAATCAAGCTAAGCACACTGGGTAATGACATCTCCCATAACACTAAAATGGAAAAACCAGGTACTTGTTTTGTTTTTAACTAAATTATACTAATATACGGAATATATCTTTCAAAGGAAGCCTTAAATGGAACTGAATGATGATCGGAAACTCGTCTGAATACAGGAGCCTCGAGACATACGTTCATACAGCATATTCACCAACAAGCACGTTTTAACATGTATGATTTGTATGTTTGTCTGTATGTGCGCATACATGAGAGAGTGTTTGGGAGGGAGGGGGCGCCGGCGGGCGGGTGGGTCTAGGGCCAGTGGAGACTACAAATCCAGCAAAGCGATATTTCTCTTTTGCCTGTAATTTGATTTAACAGGGAGAAGTGGGATGGGAATGGAGAGATGCACTTCTAATTACAGAGCCATCTGCCTACTCCTGGAGCCCGTCCAACTCCACAGGCAGCTGGGCTGAAGAGGGGAGGGGTGAGAACAGTGGGGGGAGAGGTCTTGCTGAAGAAGTGGTAGGAGTGAAGCAAAATAGACTGGTCGATAATGTAGAAACCACATAAAAGAACAAATGAGGGAGGGGTAAAAAACCTGCGATCTTCTCTGAAGTTCACCAGGAAACACATCTTCACAATGATTTGTTGATGCACTCGACAAGATCAAGGCAAGCCCAGACAAGTTAAGGATCAATATCCTTCAGTGCAGAGCCAAATTTGGATTTAAAATTAAAATATCTAATGCATGCTAAAAGTAGCAGGTGAGCATTGGCGCAATCATTGGGGTGTTATAATGCTGTGGCGGCACAAGAGGAAGTTATACTGAGCCATAGAGTGGGATTCAGCAGGAGCTAGAACCCTAGCTCATCAGAAGCCATTAATCTGAGCTAAGACAAGCGCGAGAGAGAGAGAGAGAGAGAGAGAGAGAGAGAGAGAGAGAGAGAGAGAGAGAGCGAGCGCAACGGGACTCACAACTGGGTCACTTTGGAAGAGGGGGAGGATAAGGTCTAGCATGGGCAAATCTGTAGGATCGTGTTTGGGGAGAGGGTTTAGAGGGCAAAGTGTTGAGCTAATGTGGATTTAGACTATGAAACAACAGTTACGCATCCCATTACTCAAAAGAAGTGGTTTGGAAAGGGGTATGGCTACTTGTATGTTTCCTCAAGTTAATGTTGACTTGCAATGGCCAAAGGTTCAGAAATATTATGAACCTTAGTCGTGGAAGAGGTCTTCTTATTTTGACGCAAATTAAAACACATACCGTCTGTTCAATCAAAAGTCTGTCCACTGGAATGTTTTCGGAAGGATGTTTTGTTGGCTAAAGGATTGACACATCAATAGAATCTTTTAGGAGGACTCTTACGTCTCACACTCACTGCCTTTTTCTTGTTTGTTCAAGCCATATTAAAGATGCTTCTGCTATGACTAAGATATATACCAGGGGTGTCCAATCCTACTACTGGAGGCGCCCTCTTTCAGGCATGTATGTTAACTCTATTGTAGAGCTAAACTCTGTAGGAAGGTACTCCTCCAGTGACACCCCTTGTCTATAGGCTTTGGGACTAATGTCAAACCATTTTGGGAATGGGAAATGGGAAACATTGGTGAGATAAAACATTTCGGAAAGGTCACTCACTGAAGATGGCAGTCCTGGCGGCTTCCTGATCTTTTTTGGTTGGGGATCTGTCAAAAGATTAAAACCGACATAGTACTCTTTTTCTTTCAATATTGACTGATCCAACACAAGGCTATTAAGTGATGTATGTTCTTTACCCATGGCTCCATCAGAGGGGCGTCTTCGGGGGTTGTTGGGGTAGGAAGGGTAGAATTGTGAGCCTGACTTCAGACCGGATGGGGACATGGCATCTGCAGAAGGCATGGCAATGTCTGAGGGCAAGAAGCCCGGCTATAGGGAACAACAGATTGGTGGGTTTGGATCAAAAGAGAGGATGATATCAAAGAGGGGAAGCACTTTCAAGAGTTGGTCTTTGACATAATTCAACTTACCTGGCCCCCAAAGGAAGAGTATGGACCCCTTTCATTCTTACCTAAGAGTAAAAACAATAGTGGGTGTTGTTAACAAATACATACAGTACGTCCAAAAGTCACTATGATTGAAGGAATCACAAGTCAATTAAGAGTGAATTGACTTCTGAGAGTGAATCCATTTGCTGAGGCCAAAAATGAGCTCATTTACCTCGGGCAGTTCATCAGCGGCTACATCAGCGGCTTTGAGATCAACCAACCAAACATTGGTAAAACTCACCACTAATCCCTGTGCCAAGGAATGGGGAAGATAGTCCATCATGTTCATTGTAGTGGGAACTCTCTCCATAGCTCTGGAAAAGCAAAGACAGAAGCAGGTCAAAACTATAAAACATGCCCCAACAACACCTTTAGACGGCCAACAAGGCATTGGGTTTGCCCGTACCTGGTTAAAAGATGGACTGTTTTGATCTCCGGCAGCCCAAGTACTACTGCGCTCTTCCATACCTACAAAGCAATTGATCACAAGCTGTCAGACCAATTCTCCAATTCTGGCATGCACTAAACCTTCCCATCACGATCCTTCTTAATTCTCCGTTCATGCAATAAGGCCATTGGACATTTGGTGGCTGGTTCTCGGTACTTGTCTCTGGATCTCATCCAAAACCATCACACAACACTAATATCCATGTCATTCAGCAAGCCTCAACATCACTGACCATAAAGGGAGCATTCATTCAGTCACTGGATCTCATTAAGACAAGTTGGGGGGAGGAATATCATGGCAAGCAGAACAAAAACAGGCTGATCAAAGAATTGCGAAATTAGCATCATTGTACAATTGGGAGAGGAGACCCATAGGGACAATACAGGTCTCAGAACAAGGCATACAGGATATGTAGTGTGTGTACAAGATTCTTCTCATTGCCATCAATGCTTTATATGTAGAAATATGGATATTCAAAAATATTGCGGAAACGTTTTAAAGTGTACTGGAGCAGAAATTCCTCATAAAGCATTCCCCTCTGCCTCCTGTCTTATGCCTTAATGCAAAGCTCTCCAAAGACACATGGCTTAATTGCATGCTGATTTGCATAATTGTGCATATTAATGCAGTTGGTTTATGAATATTCATATTCTCCTTTTGATTTTTTTTTTTTTTAGGTCTAATTAAAAATGTGTGAGAGAAGAGGGGGTCTCAGCCAGAGCGGCCACTGAAGGCTGAGCATGAGTGATGAAGCTAACAAAGCAGAGCAAATAGCGACATCCACGCTGACAGCCGTGATCTATGGAGCCCACGCAGGCAGCATGGGAAATGAAGTGGGCACTGACTGAGTGAGTGAAAGAATCTCCCTGGCAGAATCATCTTATGTGGGGAAAAAACGAAGTGGCAGAGATACGGATTCAGATGCAGAAGGACCATATAAGAGGTTTAACATGGCGAATGGCTTTGGATGGCATTTGTCAGTAGGACTGACAATTTGAACGACCATATTAGCAAACTAAACCGGTGCTTTTTCTGTCAGATTTGGTTTTGCATATACAACGTGGCTTTGTGTGGGGATGCAATGCAATTTATCTTTTGAGTTATTGGCCACTTATTTGCTGCAAGCATCAAAATGCAATTCTACAAAGACAAATCTGACATTCAGTCATGCAGGAACTGATTCCATTTCCTGCGTTGAGGAAAGATCATTTCCTTTATACACTCCCTCAAATGCATCAGCTCCACAGCGTGCCATTATTCATGTTCAGATCGCAGCAGATATAAAATGTGAAGTCATAAAGACTTGAGGTGTGTGTGTGTGTGTGTAAGTAAATGTGCTTGCATGTTAGGGGTGTAACCAGGGGGAAATGGGCTCTGTCCTATCCTAATGCTGTCCTCAGTGGGTGACGTGTTGGGCAGCTGTGGAGGTGAGCGAGAGGACGCCTGGTGATGTCCTCCCATGCAAGAACTCCCACAAACAGCAAAGCTATGCCCAAGGAGGGGGGAGGAGATGACCTAATGCAATTAGCACCCTTCCGAGCACTTTTGTCTTGAGGAACAGATGCACTTCTGAAGGCCACTGCTTCCTCTAAACATGTCCTTAATGTGTGGATTTTCAGATTGAATCATAGGGGACAGTCAGAAGTTTAAGTATTGGCCAATTTGTAAATCACGGTTTAAAGCATCCAGTCCATGCAAGGAAAAAGGTTTAATTCAAGATCACAGCTTATGTTATAACACTTTTTTGAGATATTTTTGAAGGAATATTTTGAGTTGAATAAAAGTCAAGCTCTATCAACAGATTTTGTCACATTACCACAGACAATAAAATATGACTTGTCCCATAGTTCTTTAAAAGCCACATAAAAATAACACAACACAATAAATGTTAAAATACACAGTTTTGAAGACATGTTTTAACATAAGACTAGTTTGATAAATTGCAAATAATTCCTGTCATGACCATGTAATGTCAATAAATCATGGAATTTTTGTGCAAAAGAAAACCTTTTTACAAAAAGAAGACTCCAAACACACAAATTACATTGGTGATGAATAACTAGAAGCTTATCTGGCTGGAACAGTGGTCTCAACACAAAACTGACAACTTTAGTGTTCAAATAACACACTTTAAGGACAAACGCAAGTGATTTAAAAACCTTCAAAATGCTTCTTAATAAAAAGCTGAGGATAAAGTCATAATTATTTTCTGTGGTAAACGAGAACATGTCTACAAATGATGCCAACAGAGCTTAAGATTTACTGAACCCTTCCTTTAAGAGTTCAATTGAATACTTCTGTAGAACTGTCCCTTGGACCTTTTTTCTCAATAGTGAATCTGAGAACATGTCATATCCTATTATACAGAGTTTACAGGGTGAGGTTTATGTTGACTGATGTGGAGACCTTCTAGAAGCATCTCCCAAGTGACAGATTTAAGAGTCGGGGTCACCTCGGTGTCAGGTATCTCTCGCAATAAAAATCTCAAACTGAGACATTAGTTTGGCCCTGCTATGTAATTGGCACTTTAGGCCACCACAGACCGAGAGTGAAGCTGGTGATCTTTCACGGTGTTTCTTTTGCTGTTTTCATGCGGCCTCCTGCGGGGTGGTGGGAGGTATGAGAGAGCTTTGTTGCAGAGTAGGTCCATTTCCTGTCACTTGGCAGGGGGAGAAAGTGTTTTCTTGTGTGGGGGGAGGAGTGTTTTACACGGTGGGGTGGGGGAATCGTTTGGAGACCGTAAGGCCTTTATTTAAGTCTTTGTTCTCAGATTGTTCTTATTCAAGGCTAATGTTTGGAGTGTCGATTGGGAGACAGACAGACAGGCTGGAAAGACTTGAAGAGAAACGCATGGGACGTTCATGCCTTTGACAGCTTGTGAAACAATCTTAACTGGAGCAAACCAGCCAACAATGGGAGCAAAAATAACATGTAAGAGTGGGGTGTGCAACTGGTTAAAAAAGAAAAAGGTGACAAACATAGAAACAAAGCAAAATACAAACTTTTTAACTGACAATGAGATTTGGGCTGTTAAAATGTTCAGGACTCAACCATTTTTACAAACAGCAATACAACTAATCAGTCCCTCCTCTTAACCTAACAAAGTTTTTATGATGTACAAGTTTGTGCAATAGATACTTCAACAGAACAACCAGTTCAAAGGGATGCAAAAATGCCCCAAGCTTTGACTCTGGATATACTATAGAGTATTCATAAAAGAGGGGATTTAGGAAAACAAGAAGAAGCATGTTCTCTTGCTCTGTTGAGAGGAGTGAGCACTTAGCAACTAGCCATAACACCTCAACTGCTATAAAAAAACACCACTTTAAACTCATAAAATGCACAAATATGGCAAAAGTAATATGTGACTTTTCTTTCTAAACAATCAAAAAAAGGCATGCGTTTAGTAGTGAATATTTACCTGAACCACTAAACTGACTGCTAGCAAGTGTGGTTGGTCTGTTCTTCCCATTAGCCACAGGTGGCGCAAACATCTACAACAGATAAATAAGAAACAGTGATTAAAGCATAGAGTTTAAGCATAGTAGCATATCACAGGAAACTCACTTCAATAGACTTAACGCATTGCGACATCAAGTTTAGCTAGTTCAAACGTTTAATGCTTAAGGTCAAATCACCTTTGCCAGATATAACCCACTAAAATGTATCAATCTGAAAAAGAAAGAAAAAAAACTCAAAGTAGTACAGCTCTTTAAAGATGCATCCTTGTCTTAAACGACAAAGAATTTGTAGGTTTGAATGTTTCACAGAAAGGGGTGAAGAACACCCGTTTACCTGGATAGATGTCTCTGTTTTTGAAGTGCAAAGATAAACCTGTAAGCAGCAACAGTGCCAGCCTTGCATGGTGCATGTGAGGGACACAACATTTTTCATGATGTGAAATCTTTTACACCACAAGATTTTTTTCTGTGAAAGATTCTGAATGCATAATCCGCAAATCCTTCGGTTTTTGCAAAGGTTCAAGGCTGGAAAATTAATGCGATAGGAGGGAGTGACTAAACCATCAACAATTTGTAATTAGATGTGAGATCATAATGCATTTGGTCTGGCACGTCTGATTATCAATGTATTGTCTTAATTGATTCACTGCTTCAGTAGATGGCAATTTTCCAATGCAATAAATTAAGCATGGTCGAGCCATCCAATGAATCAAACGATTAACATTTTTTTATATTCGCTATTTTTTAATGCTATTTAGGATGGCATGACCGCCAGAAATAATCAATTTTTAACAACAGGTGAATAGAGAATAATAAATGAAAGGATAAGGGGGAAAAAATGGTGAGATGTTAAAATTAGAGAGGATTGAGTGATGGTTATTATGCCGAAGACGTTTTAAATGGCAAACCACACTTCTCAGGAGCCAGTCGGAGGATTGCACATGATTTAATGATCCATTAAAATGTTTATAGCCACCAACAACACTTCCATACATTCAGCGTTGCGACGTGAGATGTGATCAGTCCGAAGTGGAATGAAGAAAAACTGATAACCCCTGACTACAAGGTCAGATTTTGTAGAAGAAAACAAGGATAGATGCAAATCTATAAAGCAGTTTTTGTCCAGATCAATGACAGACTCCAGTTTCTTCCTTACCGCACTGAAATCCAACAGGTCACTGAGTTCCTTATCTGTTCCCACTGTAGCCATTCTCTGGTGCGCCTCGTTCATACCACTCGGTCTTTAAAGCACCCTGCAGGAGAAAAGCAGAGTAAGAGACAGCTGTGGCGAGCCTTCTAAAGACCAAATGAATGAGAGAGGCAGTAATGAAGTGAAAGTCAAGTGTCGTCGTATGGAATAGTAGATAAAAGTGGAAGTGTATTGTACTTATAATATACATATCTCATAAGAGTATCTTGCCAGTGTGTGCTTGTCCCACATTTCTTATCATGGATTGAAAAATTAAGACTAAATTTAATTAACTAACTATGCATTGCTTAAGGAGGTTTCACGAAACACCAGTGCCAAGTTATTATCTGTCCAAGAATTCAATCTTAAATCTAAAACTTGCCTGATAATAAATTTGACCGAAGACATCCAGTATGTTTTACACTTAGTCTTGCGTTACAACGATGTGGCAAGAAAAGCATTACAAGAAAAAGTACAACCATTTTTTTTTGTCATTCCTTCTATATGGGTCCTCAACCAGTTTTGTAATATCAGTCACTCGAATTAATATTGTTGTGTTATGCAACATCAGGACAGCAATGAAACTAAATGAAATCAGCAATAAATCAGTTTCCATGAAACAATGATATCAGCACATGGAACATGCAAATCAGTGTTCTTAACTTATTGTAAATCTCTATCCTGTGTATGATTTATAGTTATCTAGCCAGTAGTTTTGCATAAAAGGAGAACATCAAACAAGGTGGAAAACATTTAAACAACCTACAACTGGAGTAAAAAAATTTAAATGTTGCGCATTTGATCACATGCATTGTCAAATATTGCTAAAAGATAAACTTTTCTCAGGGGCATCTTAAAGGGTTAGTTCACCCAAAAATGAAAATTACCCCATGATTTACTCACCCTCAAGCCATCCAAGGTGTATGACTTTCTTCTTCCTACTTTCTTCCAGGCCGTATGCTGGAAGCTAATTATTTTAGTTGATAAAGTTAGAAATATGAATATTTTTCTTACTCAAACGCATCGCTTCACTTTAGAAGAACTTTAACCCCTTGGAGCCGTATGGGTTACTTTTATCATGGATGGATGCGCTTTTTTGGGCTACAAAATATCATCCTGCATTCACTGCCATTATAAAACAGTGAGGATCCAGGACATTTTTTAATATAACTCTGATTGTATTCGTCTGAAAGAAGAAAGTCATATACACATAGGAAGGCTTGAGGGTGAGAAAATCATGGGGTAATTAAATTTTTGGGGTGAACTAGGCTATCCCTTTAAGGAGTCCTGTAAGCTAATGCATGCCAACAGGTGGTGTGCCTTAGCAGTTATTAGCCTTTCCCATCAACAGTCTGATTATAACACTATTGCAAGCCAATGGCTAAAATAAAAGTGTTTTTACACCTTGCAAATACATTTTATTCACACTGGTTTCTTGACTCCCAAACAAAAGCAGCTGAATAAAAACATGTAGCCCCTCAGTAAAAAAGACAATAAAGACATCCAAATCCATGCAAAACAAAACAAAGAAAAGAAAAATATATTTCACCCCGTAGCCAATAGGCTACTGGCATTGTTCCATGTAAATTCTGACAAATGTCTCAAAAACTAGACATGGAGCCGTTTTAACTGCTATGATCAGCCCTGCTGGTTGACGTGCGAGGTGAAGGCCATGTGGGTTGGAAATCGAAAACCGGTTCTTTTTAGGCCTATAATATTATAAATGGAAACGAATGATTTATGACGTACAGGTCCTATAACAGTTCTCAAGCGTGCAGATCACCGTATTCTGACAGTTTTCCAATTCCTATTATTATTGAATGTACAGCATGAAATACGCGATCAGACTAGTCCGATTCTTGAACTAATGACTCTACGAGCCGATTCTTTTAAGTTAAGCAAAATACAACGCAAACAGCGTGATTCCATTTTCGAACGAATGATTCTTATGAACCGGTTCTGTGTCGTGCATCAACAATACATATGAATCAGTCGGTGCGGTTGATGAATTAATCTAGCTCACTTCAAAATGTTGTACTTTCGTTATATCTGATGAACCGGACTTAAATAAGCATAATTATTGACTGGTTGTTCATATGACAACGTGCATAAGACAGGCCTACACTATAGGCCTTAATGAATGATATGTTCCCTTTTGTGTGTTTGCTATTTGCATTTAGAATTAGGCCAGATTTTAAAGAATTGCATTAATGGTGTCTCTAAAAGTCTGTAAAAGTGTGAACACGCCTTGGCAAAAAGTGTAGCCTATTACATGTAGCCTAGCCTATATCTATTCCGGTTCTGTTTAAATCTGAAATGTTAACACAATTTGCCAATAGACTGTTGTAAATGCAATATGTATTTTTCCTCAAAATATTATTTGGCCAAAAGCTTTAAATTCGTCAAGGAATCGTTAAGAAATCAGAATCATTAAGAGGAAACTGAAGCAGAATCGTTAAATTCTTTACGATTCCCACCCCTAACGGTAAAGGTTCCTATCTTGACTCTCTCACACACACACACACACACACACACACATACCTACGGTAGAAAAAAAAATAAACGGATGAGGTGACACCGAAAACCAGGAAAACAATTGTTTGGAAGGTATTTCGTGGCTTTAAAATAAAATTGTATCTTTAGTGTGCTTTCATCACTGCAGCTTATTGGCGGTTAGTATAGTTGTATAGAGCGCAACAGTGTTGCCACTAGCACCATAATACCTGAACTAAATCCACGTTATGAATAAGAATACGGAAAATATACCACAATAAGCTCTAGCCTATTAAAAAAACCTCTTGAATTATTGAAAGTGGAACTAGTGTTTACGTCCCTTTCTTTGTGTAAGTAGGGCTAAGCTTACCCAGACATGAACAATGTCAATATTTATTCTCAGTTGTAAACTTATTGTATTCCGATACCAAACCATTTCAAAAACCGATAGGCCACATCGATCGCACGCACGTAATTTTGATAAGCACGGCATTATTATCAATATTAAGCAGGCGGCCGGACGATAATTCTCAATTATTCATGGTGCTGTGAGATAAATGTACGAGCCTGCCTGGGGATAAAGCTAAAGTTAATAAAAGTACCGCGACAAAATGTCAACTTTTCCTCAAGAGACTCGCGATTTGATGAAGGCGAGTGGGGGTGGGGGCACGAGGAATTTCCTGCCAAAAATATTCAACTAAGTAACCGAATTAACCAAAGGCTTTGTGAAAAGCAAACCTGGATACAACGCACTACAACGAGGTGCTCAAGTTGAGTAGGAAGTGATATTTTAACAAGTGTAACAAAATTGTAGCATATGTAACTTTCAGCCATTAGTAATTTGTCAATTAAATTTGCACTGACAGCTCTCGCTCTTAACTAGTCAGTTCAACTCATACGCGCCCCACAAAACTAATCCTTACTTTGATAAAAGGACAAAGGAGTCATTTCTGTAAGGATAGAACTGGGTTAAAGACCACCAGTACAAAACTGGGCAGGACTTCCCACCACCACCACAGCCACTAAGCAAGAAAAAAAAAAACTCTGCATCCCCCCACTTCCATAAGCAGACATCCCAAAAACTTGCTAAATTGAACTTCAATACGCAATTATGTGACTTCTCTGATGTAAATGAGACACTAAAATTATTCAACTTAGTAACCCAGTAAAACACTACAAAATAACCAAAAAGCATTACCTCTGTTTATCAGTTGTATTACATCCAGTTGTAAAAAAGAAGGGTTGAATCTCGCAGGGAAAAAACATAAAACTTGAAAGAATTTGAAGCACGGCGCATTAAAGGCTGATAGGCGCAACAATGCGTGTTATTCCTCCTTTGACATCCTCCTACAAGACACAAACGTCACAAATACAATGTTGCAGGTCTGTATCCAAACAATCCCGCGCCACGACTTCCTTTATGTTGTTACAATTGAGGTGAATTCATTCTTCTAGTAGACATCTTGACCACCTCCATCCACATTGTGAGCAGCAACAATGTATTCCTCCGCATGGAAAGAGGGGCCTCAAACGCTCGGGTGTCCAGTTTCATGTGCCCAGGGGAGTCAAGAGTTTTTTCGACAAGGTCTACGGATTAAATTGCACGGAAGAATCAGGACGCGTACAATAGTTGTTAATCATTTGTCAGTCAAGGTTTGATAGGTATGCTTTAAGGATAAATGAATTGATAATAGGAACTATAATTTCCGGCGGAGGTTGATGGTAGAAAAGTAAGCGGCATTTATACAAGAGCAGCAAGAGATGGAGAGATAAACCCGCATGCTAGTTGCCAATAGAAAGTTGACAGGAAGTGATAGGCAGATGGAATGTCCAATAGTTACACGTTTATTCACTCCAAACCCGCCTATTTCGTGACGAACACTGTGTGTTCAGTGAGGCTGACTGAAGGGGCTAAGCACAGCCTGCGTGACATCATTTTATTAGTCTGGTTAACGTGGACGCCCGCGCGTTGTATCGCTACTTTGGCTAAAATCATTCGTTAAAGTGTATTCATAATCCGGCGCAGAAACTTTATGAATATTACTTTTTAAAAATGTGTTTATCTTGCACATTTTTGTCAGAATAAAGGCTAATGTTTCAACGTTAAAAATACTTATTTGTAGGACTGTTTAAGAGTTCAATATTCTTTAGTTTGTATGCTGAATAAATAAATTCTCATGGGGGCTTAGTAACGACTTGGTATTGTAACTAAATCTGTACTTAATTTGGTTACATCATTGCCCGGTTTCACAAATCTTAAGCCAAGCATTCTTGATTTAACTGAAAGCAACTTGCACTGACATATGTTAATTTTTTTTTTCCAAAGGCACGTTCCAAATTTACAGCCTACTCCTGGCTCAATGTAAGCTGTGTGTGAAACCAGGCCCATTTGTTTCTTAAGGAACAATATGTAAGATTTGTGGATTAAAATAAAAAAACCCACAAACAATGTTATACATTTTGTAGACTTGTGTAGGCCTACCAATAATGTTTAAATCCAGAGAATTCAGCCATTTTACCAGTGTAACGGTGTCAGTGTGACGACCACGTTACCCTCGATTTCCAGGTTTACTTCAGTAGAAACCATGGAAACACCAAATACGCTTTAATAATGTTTATTAGACAGGTGAGCAACTGTTTGGATACATTAGTCAGGTTAGTCCTATTGCTTGAATAAATTGTTTTACCGCGATTTTTGTACCATGCCTCAGAGACATCAGTATTTTGTTAAGTGGCTAACATAAGCTGTATTTGTAGTAACAGTAGCCTAATACAGCATTTTCTCCACCATACAATATATTTTAAATTTAACTGCAAGTCATCCATCTTTTATTAATATGATGTTAATATCGATCTAGCTTGCAATGTGCAACAAGTGTTTCATAACAGCTACCGAGCGAATGCACATACCGAGTAATGTAAACATGACTTTCAACGCACTCAAACATATTTTTAGTATGATTTTTTTTTACCAAGTAAAACAGCGCTGCGTTACCCCACAATTTTAATTAATCAGATAAAGTGACATGAGTAGTGATTCAGCACTTGCATCTTTTTTATAGTGAAATAAAATAATGTGAATTTAAGAGATCAATTAACAATTTTAATAAAGTTCAAGTTTGGGGAAAAGGAAGCAGACGTTAAATGTAGCTTTAATCGTAAAATAAACATAAACAACAAAGTGAAACAAGCGGCAGCGGCCAACTGTGGCATATAAGCATAATAAAAACAGCACAGTAAAAGTCCTGTCGGATTGCTTTCCATCGACTGTGGAGGTGAAGACGACAACTTCCAAGATCCCACGCACTTATTGTTTTGAATAAGCGTCATCTAGCAGCGAAACTTACATACTGTGCCTTTAAGGCAAGCCTTTTATGACATCTTCCTTTATTGATCCAATAAGAAGCCTTCAAACAGAAGCCTTGCATTTCAGTTAACAGATGATATTTGAATGTTTTTGTCCTCACTTAACTGTCAAACAGTAATAAATTGCATTTCTGTCCAACATAAGCATTAAATATGTTAAATAATATATTTAACATTCTAGAAATACAATTATTCTGGGTTAATACATAACTAATATATAATTTAAACTAAAACTTGACAAAGTTGCATATATCATATCTTAGAGAACTAAGCTGGCATGTGGAACCAAAGCAACCAAATCAATGTTAACCATCACACTAAACATTTTTCCCTACTGAGCATGTACTTCTAGCCATAAATCTTACCACAACCACAGAATCGTTTCCGTCTCTCCCTGTGGCTGATTCATAGAGCTGGTCTAGTGAGGGGAGGGGGAGGGGGGGGGGGGTAGAGGAGCATGGGATCACAGAATACAGGGATCATAACAGAGTGTGTAGTGGGGGGATGGGACGAGAGGCCATGCAGCATGGCCAGAAGAAGAGAGAGGGATGATGGCAGGAAAGAACAGATGAAGGGGTACAAGTCAAAGCTCCACTTACAGTCTCGGTTCATTGTAGATTTCATACCACTCCAATATACTACATTAAAAGGAACAAACAAAAAGAAAAAATCCTAGAAATTAGGTCAAACAAAGCAAAGACCGTAGTCTAAAAATTGGTGAAGATCTTGGAAAATGTCATGAAGGGGTTTAAATTCCAGAAGTCAGTAAAATACATACAGCCAATTGTTTAGTTAAATGTTATGGAGATTGAAAGACTGAGAAGGGTGTGGTCTAAAAAATAATATGAATATTAATAACAAATATTACGAAGAAATTCAAAGTTTTATTCTTTCAATTTTGGGGGGGGAAGAAAAACTACACAAAAACAGCCAAATTAGGGCAGGAAAATTAACCATTTCAGATGGGAAGGGAGCTAAATTAGTAAATAATATCATGGATCCCCCTTGAATAACAAAAGGCACAGTAAATTGCAATAATTAGCCCCAAGGGTCCTATATGGTGGACAATGGAGCTGTAAGGCAAAGGAATACAGCTGGGTTACACATACCTTTACTAGCACAGAGAGAGCACCACATACAATATCTAATGTTAGTGCTTGATCATGCGTGCATTTATATACATACATAGGCTATATATCATATAGTTTATAAGTTATTCAAGCAAAGACAAATGAGCCGATTGCTATGGGTCAGATTGTGGTTCACAGCAAACAGTGGGATTTCAAGAGAGAAATTAGCGAGCTTGTCTCCAAGTAGTTTGTAGTAACAGCTGGGCCTGACATGGAGAGCATGCAGTGGGTCATGTAGAAAGGAGGGTTAAAACAGACAAAAGAAGAAAAAAAAACTTGAAGGAAAGAAGCATTGTGGTTTCGAAAAGACGTCCAGGGATTATTAAAACAAAAAGATAAGTACTTTTTTTGATGGAGATTTCTCTTTTGATGGACAATTGATTTGTCATCACAGGCAGTCGTAATACGGCAAACAGGACAAATCAGAGAGTGTCCGTGAAATGTGACGGATTTACACAAAATATCCATGATGGTTTGGTATAATATATTGTTTCCATGCATGGTAGGATTCATTATCTAAGATACTCTGTTGAATCCTCCTTCCAGCCATCCTCCGCCCTCTGTCTGTAATTAACGGCAGATGTAGAAGTAAAATTAGCATATGTTTCACACGTTTCTGCTAATCATTCATACATTTGTGTGAGCGTATAAAATATTTATCTATGTAAAAAGATTGAATAAAGACTATTGTTTTGCTATTGTAACGTTTCCTTGGCATAATATTATACTACACAATTTGAAGCATACAATGAAATTACCATGCAATTAACATTAAATTGGTGTATGGAAATTATTCATGACAGCGTGTATTTATGCGATTTAACAGAGCGTAAGTATTATTTTCGTGTGTTTTCCATATGCATTCATGAATCACTATTCCTGTGGTTCAAAAAACACTTGTTTGGGGGTTTATTTGTGGATTAGATATTGCGTGCAGTTTTTAAAAATAAATTAAAAAATAAATAAATTTAAGCACCTCTCATGTTTGTCGAGATGAATTTATGACATGCAAAACTGAAACCTAGGGTGAATCTCACAAAACCTAGCTGGTTTTTCACTCTAAAATCAAAAGAACAAGGTAAAACATGAAGTAAAAATAAAACGTAAACATTTGTAAAATAAATAAATCAGAAAAAATATAAAAAAAATAATGTTTAAAAAAATTAAAGAGTAAAAAAATGACATTCATATATTTATAATTATTTGCAAATTCCTACCCAATTCTCATTACCGTACTGCAAAAAAAATATCTCATTCTCATTACCATAAAATTAACGATAAAGAAAATTATATTATTATTTCAATAGTAAAGTATTTATAGGCCTACATCATGGCTCTAATTTTTTGTGCTGTTAATTTATTTATTTTTAAAATCCGAACAGAATGAATACGGTAATGAGGATCTAATGAAAAACATTATGAGAAAAATGACAAAAGCTCAGAAGTAAAACGAAATGTATTTCTCGTTATATTTTAACCCTAAACATAAAAATTCTGAAAATGACATCAAAATGAAACAAGTTCAAAACAAAAGTATTCTTCGGAACGGAGCACCTGCAGTCAGTTGGTTTGAACCCGAAGCTTCTCGCCGTGTGCATCTCCAGAGTTTTCCATTTCCAGGTCATCTGTGCACAGAACCCACCTTTTATCTCTGTTTGCTCTACAGCACGGCACAGTGTGAACCCCTAACCTTTTCATGCATTCATCCTCCGCACAGAACTCTCTAATCTCTGATTTACTTCTCTTTTTTCACATCACTAAAAGCCATCTGAGCTCTTCAAAGAAACTCCTCCATGGCTGCTGTATCACACAGATGTTCGGGGTGCGCTGTGCTGCACTCGTTGACTACCTGCAGCGGAGGGCGAGATCTTTGGTGCATACGGTAGTGATCAGACATGAAACTAGGCCAAGCTCCACAACCCCAAAGCCTCACCAACCCCCATGCCTTCCCATCAATTCAAACAGTGACATCTCTATGACAATCACCAGCCGAATTCTTTTATTCTCAAACAGGAATCTTCATTTATTTTTAAATCTTTGAAACACGACGGCGTTTACGCTGATTCTAAAAACGAATCTGTATTTACAAGCCTAATGGAAACATTTTTCTGAAACTCGACTTCACAGATTGATGACTTTGGCCCTTTGCCCATGTTCTGAGTCTATCTGAGTAGAAGGGGAGGAGAGAGGCAGAGCACGAAGTATCTATCTGTTTTGCTTGCCCTGCACATGGTAAACTGACCCCCGCTGACTTCGCTCGATTGGAGGCCAGTCAAAAGAGACTAAAACGAAGGCACCCACCTTTACAGCAGCCTGGGAAAAAGGACCGTCAAACCAGCGTGTTGATTAGCAGAGATACAAATGCCTTGGGTAGATAAGATAGGACAAGACCAGGCACCTGAGCATGCCTGAAACAGTTTCATCGCACAAAAACTTGACGATTACATTTCACCCAAAAATCAGAAGAAAAAATACATAAACATTTTATATATAATTATTTTTTTTATATAATTATTCATTTAGCCTATTTCTGATTGTTCATTTTTGTGACATTAAGCTAATTTTTTCCCCATATGGGTTTATTGCATTTCACCCCAAAATCAAAAGAAAGAAATATATAAAAATTGTATGCAAATATTTTAGAATAATTAACTTTGCATATATTTTTGATTATTATAATTTTCTTGACACAATTAACTCTCTGGTGCTTTTTTTCTGACAGTCAAAAAGGACATAATTTTGTTTTATTTCAATGAAAGGAATGTACTATATTTTAGTTTGATAATGTAAATTTTTTCTTCAATATTTTGTATTTTTAGGGAATTTTATGGTACTAAATTATATTTATGTATTAGCCTAGTTAATCCATTTATTCACTTTTTGAGCATAGACCTAAAAATGTAATTTTTAGTCATAAATCTTGAACGCATTGGAGCACAGATTTAAGTTTGGTCTCTTTTCAAAATACAACACGTGGCAGATTATTGCTGAAGTGAAAAACATTTAAAACGTGAACTTAAAGGGATAGTTAAGCCAAAAATTAAAATTCTGTCATCATTTATTCACCCTCATGTTGTTCCAAACCTGTATGAATTTATTTTGTTCTGCTGAACACAAAGGAAGATATTTTGAAGAATATGGGTAACCAAACAGTTGTGTGGCATCATTGACTTCCATAGCATAGAAAAAAATCCCAGTATGGGGCCCATCAACTGCTTGGTTTCAAACATTCTAACAAATAAGCAGAAGAAAGAAACTCATACAGGTTTGTTACAACTTGAGGGTAACTTGAGTAAATGATGGCAGAATTTTCATTTTTGACTGAACTATCCCTTTAAGAAAAGTTATAGAATTTAACGTTTATTGTTATGAAAAATGCACAAAACTACTATTTTCAATTTATATATGAAATATTTATTTTCCAAAACTATGAGAAAATGAAAGCCATAAATCTAAACAAGATGTGCTCCAAATTTGAGGTTGATATCTCAAAAATATTAGCTTTCAGTAAGATTTTGTTTGGGCGCAGTACCAAAGGTTTCCACTAGATGAAATTCATTTCCAATGTGGTAATTTTTGACTGCAAGGAGAAGTGTGACTATTTTTTTCAGGGTCATTTAACCTTTTCGAATCATGGCCATTATTATTTTTATGCTTATTTATTGTTAGTAGCTCAAGCTCATTTTCTCCCCAAATAGTCATTTTCCTCATGTGTAAGATTTACTCTTGAATTTACTGTTGGGGGTAATTTCCATTATTGTCAACATTTTCATTATTTTAATATAGCAAGTTTTGGAGTTAATTTAAATGTATTAAACATGTGTTAATTTTTATTTATTTTGTTAACTGTTATCTTATAGTATTAATTTATTCATATTAAATATGACCCAGGTATGTTCTTGACAGGTTTTCGTGAGATTCACTCAAACATCAAAATCCTTTGGAGAACTCAAAAATGGGGCAATGCGGTTGCCTCTGTATTTGTACGTTTTTCCAACCATTTCTCACTCAACCTTCACAAGGGTCTCGTAAGATTATATCATGTGTTCCCCTATCTATGACACACCTGCCATTTTTGGATCCCAGCGTTGCACATTTTGCTCGGGCAGCCCCTGCTCTATCACCCACGCATCAGGTACAGTGCGTGGAGCGTAGACTTCCTGTTTACAAACCCCAAGACCTCCAGCTTCCCGCCACACAGACTTGCGGTCGCCAAGCGCTAACTTAACGTGACACAAAGCGAGATGCTGAATACGTTCATTAACCCTTTCACAATGCATTGCAAGTCCGCGTCTACATTTGTTAAACGCTCTTTCGGAATTTCTAAATATAAATCAGATAAATAAGGAAATAATAGCATACGCATGTAGGCCTGCCGCGTATGTGTCAGTGTGTGGTACACTTACGTTCAGGCGAAAATGAAACTTCTGTTATTATTTAGGCTATAGCCTACTCACCTTCATGTCGTTCCAAATCCGCACGAAGGTCTCTCTTCCGTGGTAGCCTACTAAATAAAAGGGGGAATTCTAAACAACTGTGCAGGTCGTTGTTTACCATAAAATTGACAATGGAGAGTTTTTAAAGTCACCATGAAATCAAAATTGACAATTGACATTATGGAATATTGCAGTAGGTTATTTATTATGATTTATCCATGCACATCATATAATCCATGTGCCCTGATAATCTTTAAGCAAAATAACTTCCATTCCATAAATGCAGTCCATTTACCATTTACCATTTACTTCCCATGCAGGGACATCTCTTGACGTCTATAATGATGTGTTTTTCGGTGGAACAACCTGTCACTCACATGAGATCACAACAAAAGCAAACCACAATGAGTCATTGGCTACCTCAGAAATCGCATTCTCTCTTGAGTAGGTATCT
The DNA here is from genome assembly GCA_030578275.1 of Meda fulgida. Classification (NCBI taxonomy): domain Eukaryota; kingdom Metazoa; phylum Chordata; class Actinopteri; order Cypriniformes; family Leuciscidae; genus Meda; species Meda fulgida. The sequence goes on along the minus strand of CM060637.1, from coordinate 8,212,007 downwards.
GAATAAGTAATTACTTCACCACCACTAAAAAAAGTATGTTCTATTCTCCATTTGTCCTACCAGCGTCAGTTGTGTCGTTTCACTACCATTCATAAATCATCTCCCGGGGCCTCATGGGATAGTAAAGTGTCCATCGTATGCACACTTCAGAATCTCGCCTGAAGAAATAGGTCATCCAGGTACTTTTTGCTTACTCTGTGAATTTCAATACTTCTTTTGTCACATACTGTTTTCCACCTACTATATAGTAGGGAAGTATGCGATTTCGGATGCAGTCAATCAGTTAATCAAGTCCCACCCCCGCCCTAAATTTTTTTTTATCATTCAAGAAGCCATTTCCCTTGGATGTAGGCTACATCACAATAGGGAAGAAAAGACGATCGAAACTTCCATTTCATGCCGACTTCTAGCTTTCAAAGGACCCCTTAAAAGTTCACTAGAATATTGCTCTGTATTCCAAGTCGCCCGAAATCATATGGTAGATTTGTGTGAGACCAAACAGACCAAAATTTAAGCCATTTAATATTTAATATTATTCACTTATAATCCTCCCTTCCAGTGAGCTGTTAACCACTGCGAACGGATCAAATAGAGGATGACGTCAAAACCCGGAAGACTAGTTGACCCACTGGTTTCCTCAAGATTTTCCTATGGGGTTTTTCAAATTCTGAGTAAAATAAGGTCTGTGGTAAACAACTTGACGATACTTAGAGGTTTGCTCTTCGCCGTTCATCACACACACCAAATTTTGAAGCTGTTATGTTTATTTAAAAAAAAAGTATGTTTGCTTTTATAAATAAAATAAGTTGCTAGATAAAAACTTTTGGGGAATGTGTGTGTGCAAGAACAAAACGCCCAATTATCGTCAAGTTTTGTTTACCACAGACATTATTTTACTCATAAAATAAAAACCTCCATTATAAAACCCCATAGGAAAATCTTGAGAGGAACCAGCGACGAATTACTCTTTCGGGTTTTGACTTCATCCCTTCACCATTCTATTGAGTCAGTAAGATAAACGCAAGAACCGAATCAATCAGATTCATGGATGAATCAGACAGGGTCTTTTTTACTGAATCATCTCAAATTCATTGAAAAGAACCAACTCAAAAGAGTTTCTTTAAAATTCTCTTTCCTTTTATGTTCAACCTCACATATTTGGAACGACATTGAGGGTTAAATGACAAAAGAATGTTCATTATTCCTTCAAACAACAAAAAAATTATCACTTTTTGAATGAAGTTAACCAACAAGGAGGAGCAGAATGCGAAGAGCGAGCGAAAAAACGAAGGAGAGATGGATGAGGAGGGTGGAGGGGTGAAGTGAGAGATTGTGGGTATCGTGGGACTACTTCAGTAACAATAACAGCATGTTTGTGTGTGCCTGTGAGAGAGAGAGAGAGAGAGAGAGAGAGAGAGAGAGGGAGTGTGAGTGGGGGTGTTTTCGCTTGCAAAAGTGATGAAATAACATCTCCTCTCTACAACACAGCTGGTGCTGCCATGCAGACAGTCATGCTACCTGACCTCTCCGACATTCTCTCTGTCACTGTCTTTCTCAGGAACTCACCTTCACCACCATTTGCCGTAAAACAAGATCTATGTTACGAGGGTGTACAGCACAGCTTTGCAGTATCCTGGTTATTGTTTAGAAAGTCTTTCAAAGGGCCTTTGGAATGTCAGGGTTTTTGGATACGCTCATCATTTCAAACAGGGCCAATTGTTAGCATTTCTAGCGAATGTCTCTGGTCATCGGACGACCCGTACGTGTTAAAGTGTTGTGTACATAGCAAATGAGATCTTTGTAGCTTCCATAAGGGATTATATGATTACATATAGGAGCGACTTTTTAATATTTCCCTCTTTTTGTCTGATTCTTTCATCCTTTTCTCCTCGTTCCCCTCCCCCCTTTTTTGCAGATTAGAATTCATTAGCAATCAAAGAGCCTCCAGAGAGCTCCAGCTCTTAATTACCCACTCATTTGCATTTTTGCATATTAATGACTGCAGAGTTTTGGTGGGGATTTTTGCCGCAGTGGTTTAAAGGTACCTCGCTTCTCAGTCTCCAGGGACAGAGAGATGTCCAGAGGCGAGGCTTCGGGGCGGCGGTGTGCCCCTGAAAGCATTTTGTGTGTGGGACGGGGTTGGGGGGCACTGGCAATACGGGGATGTGAGGTTCAGGGGTTAAAGGTCAAGGTCCCTAATTAACATATCAAAGGGGGGGGGGGGGGGTTGTATTGAGTGGCACCAAATTATTGACATATGGAAAAGTTACCAACAAATCCATACTTGAAAAGAGACTAGTGATACAATTACCTTTTTTCATCATTTAAATAAGCAGTGTGGTGGGGTTATTTAAGTATACCTGACGATCGATTTCAACCAATCCAAGTGTGATTTTAATGTCATTTGACTCTCAGAAATAATAGGCTGTCAATGAGACCGATTAAGACATATTTTTCTCTTTGAAATATACCTCCTGGAGTTCATTGTTGGGAAATCTGCAGGGGTTTTATCTAGTCCTGTCATAGCGTGAAATCTCTCTCTCACCGACTCGCACACACACTGCAAGAAAAGAGAGAGAGAGAATACAGAGAGTGGGCCAGCAGATATCTAAAAAAAAAAAAAAAAAAACTCAACGGGCTGCTTCGGGGTTTTCTTTGATCCCTGTGACCCTGTTTCCAAACTCAATCTGTTCGGACAGAAAAAACACCCCTGAGTGAGAAAAACAATGTAACCCCTTCGCCTGCTCTGTTCTGCTTAATTATTAATCACCCCTTAATTCTCTGTTTTCATCCTGTTTCTGTTGTGTCTGGGACATTTGGAGGAGGAGGACAATACCCATAGCCTCAAATAGAGAGGGCGAACATTTATTCACATATTTTACGTACAAAAGCCCTAATAAAGTCTGGGTAAAAAATATTTTAAGTCTCGTGATTCATTCCCCCAATACTGAAGTCAATTTGTATCATTTGTTTTTAAGTGTCTTTTGAAATTGTTACATCACACTGATTTCTCTAATTTTATCACACAGGATGTTTTAAAGTGCATGAGACAAACTAAGTAATACCACAAAACATCACATAAATCACAGCTACTTACTGATGTTTCTGTTGTTTTCCTGCCACAAATACACTTTTCCACACTTTGTTGATGAAGTCTGAACTGGCTTTTGTTAAATGGGATATTACAAAGGACAGAATGGTAAGTGAATCTGAAATGGTAAGTGACAAAGAAATATAAATTGATGACCAATTTAAAAGTAATAGGAAGAAAGAAAATGTTTGAATCATTTCAATTAGGCAAAAGAAATTGAGAAACATCTAAAATATTTCTTAAAAAATTACCAGTTTTTAATTTTAGAAATTAGTGAATAGCACCAAGTGACGACAAAATGTTTACTCAAACCAGTGTAGTGAAATGACTGAAAATGTAATGCATTTTAATTGTGGATATTGTGATAAAAAAGTAACATGATTTCATCCTTAAGAATTGTAAAATGTTTTCCCAAATATTAAGACATATGATGAGACATGGAAATGTGCTGTATAACAGGAATCACCCAAAGCATGTAATAAAAGTCACAGTTCATAATTATAAATAAATAAAAAGCCACAGTTCATAATTATAAATAAATAACTATAGATTAAAATAAATAATATTTGAAGCAACCTTATAGTAGGCTAAATGACACTCACTATACACAAAGAACAATGCACATCGTTTGGATATAAACCCATGTGATATGTTGAAGAGTTTGTACCGGAAGAACAGTTAAGGTATAGTGACATCTTGTGGTGATGTAATGAACTGAATTAACTTGCTTTTTAAGTGGCTTCACTGCGCGCGGTCCATTGACTTGAAAGTACACACGAAATATGCAATGGCGAAAATGTAGGCCTGTTGGATAAGCTTCTTAATGTCATGTAAGTCTGTATTTTCATGGAAAATCCTACATTACTAATTATTACTGAAAATCTAAAAGTCTCGGCACCAAATTATCGGGTTTTTTTCACGAATTTATGTCATACCTCTGCCTTAATTGGCACGAACTGACCATTAATTAGTCTACAGTAGCATGCGCTCACTAATTCAGTTTTGTAAACATGCAGGCGCATTCAACTGACTTAAAGGTTAGGAATAATTAATAGCTGTCACACAAATCATGTTGGAGACAGTCTTGAACTGTTAGCTGTATTTTGGCGCTAGCATATCTGGTTGACCAGCTATCATCTTCTAAAAACTAGCCTGACATCTTAAACTTGTTGGATTAGCTCATGTTGCTGGACCAAGATGGTCTACCAGGGAATGTCAACTTTAATCCAGCTACCATCTTACATGGCTATTATTCCGCAGTAGCCACGCACACTGTATTCAGTACAACAGCTCGTTTGCACGTGTGATATTTCTTTTGTACAGTATTTTGAGTTTTATAAACAAGTTACCCAGTTCTGGTGAGAAATTATGCCCTGTGAAAAATATGTCTGGAAAACGTGTTTCAAATGATGGAGGCTCATGTGAAAAAGTTTTTACTCAGAAAACTTTAGTTTTGTGTAATGCTGCATCCACGCAGATAGGTGTCAGTATTAAGATCAAGGCCACTGGTGCATATGTAAACAATCTAGATAAAAGGAAAAATACAAGCACAATTTTGTTTACTCTGAAAGTGCAAACACCTTACAATCATTTGTGGAAAAAAACAACCTAAGTTGGTCCCTGAGACTGATCTGTTGGTTGGTTTTAGAGGGGTTTTGGGCATTTTTCAGCTGGCCTCCTTGCTAAATCCCAGCTTGGGAGACCATTTTAAATCAGCAGGTTTAAGTTTTTTTTTTTTTTCCCAGTGAGATTAAAACTGCTTTCTTTTCATTTCATTCATATTAATAGATGCAGACATGCCTGTATTACACACTTGTTTTTAAATTACACAATTTGTACAATTTGTATTACACAAATTTTTTAAATTATAGCATACACAAAGACAGGGAGATCGTAAACATTCTGTTTTTAATAGAAATGTCTTATTTCTTAAACGTCAGACATTTTTGGATATATTTTGTAAAAATAAAACAAAAGACAAAAAATAGAATAAAATGAAAAAGGAAAACAACATGGAATTGTTTGATTTAGACGATGTAGATTTAGTGGTCTCATATACAATACAACTTTCATCGCCAAAAGTGCAAATTCTCCCAAAATTCTCCTGTACATCTCAATAGCTTCAACACACACTGACAGACAATGGAAAGGAACAGGACTGGGGGGGGGGGGTTCTGCTGTCCAAGCCTGAGACACTGGGAATTTTCTGCCGCCCCAAAGTCAACATAAGTGTTAAAAAGTGCCCCCAAGGCATGAAAATGAATTATTGTTTTCTGTGCAGAGCTTGCATCTGTTCAGCTGATTACCCACATGATGAATTACGCGTACAGATTTTACACGAGAAATGTGAAATACAAGAGATGTCAGCTTGGAATATAGTATAGGAGTCCCTTATAAACTCTTAAACTTTATGCAAAAACATTGTGGAAAATATTTTACCATCTAACAACATAGAAGGAATGCAATTAAGAAATATCACATGTTGTTCATATGTAGGAAAGTTTATGTATAAGTATAATGGTCCAAACCTGACTGCCTAGGACAGGGTGGATTGCAAGTTGAGTATTTGCAGCCTTTTAATGGACATTGTCGGGGATAGTTACACCTCAACAATACCAATAATCTACATCTATTATCTTATAAATTCTGAATTTGTCTATGAAGCATCTTGCAGGACAATGGAAACCCAGGAAGAAATGTTCTTTAAGCAAATGTAAAGTTCTTTGTGATGAGTTGAAACATGTACAACAACTTGAACATATGCCATTCTTTGTTTTGTGTGTATCTCCAGAGATGTGTGTGTGGTACGGGGCGGCAGTTCAAATGGACTTCAACCCAAATATATTGCATATTCAAGTTTCTTTTCTTTTCATGTAGTTTTTGCATTTAAATAAATCATTACATCCACAATGAGATTTAAAAAAACTCAAGATTGAAACAACAACAACAACAACAACAACAACAGTAATAATCAAAGGAGACAGCACACAATATTCTGGATGGCCTTTCGCAAAGTGCTTTTTTGTTACAATCACAGAACTACTATCTTCTTGATGGCTTTGAGAAGCCCAACACGCTCCTTTTCCCTGCACATTCTGGGTAGAGGAACAGTGAAACAAACTTTTAAGAAAGTCATTTAAGACTTAAGAACCACCTCTTTTCCATCTACCTGCATCTGTTCGTTCAAACAACTATTAAGAGAAAGTTATGGAATGCATCCTTGACTTGTTGAAGACCTCAGATTTGATGCCTCCATCCCAAAATTCCCTGCTGTCTTGGCCTTATTCTGAGACAGTACACCGTTCTAGAATATTAGGACGTGTCCCAAAAAAAAACATTTAGCCATTGGTTTTCTACACTAGAAAAGAACGTACAGTTATTAGGAAAAACAAAAATTAAAGGGTGTTGTGGTCACATGGGTAGTTGGCTTTTCGATATCATCTTCAAAACTCATAATATATATTCGGTTGGTGTACTCTCAGTACAATAAAGCTTTGATTACACAGAAGGCAAAATTTGAGCTTAAACCGAACAAAATTGACTGCTGTATTTATTTAACCTGAGAAGCATAGACAATGGCCCATAATCCCAAACCCCCCACCTCCCACCACAACCTGACATCTGCTCTCCAGAACATCTCCTTGATCAGTAAAACATAACCAGCTGAGGCAGTCAAAGACGTTGATGGCTATAAATTCCTTAGGTACACAGAATGGCACAGCAATACCTGACGAGGCTCTCCAAAGCCCTCTTAAAAGACACAGTTCCCTTGCCCGACCTGCACAAAAATGCTACCCACCCTCCCCAATCTGTGCAAACTAGTATCCACCGCCCATGAGACGCTCCTTGTGCAACACGCCCTCTCCTCTGGGTCACAAACAGCAGTGGATCAGGTGAGAACAACTGTGCAAATCAAGCCATACATTATGTCATCCTCAGCTAGTTGTGCTTTGACCCAACCAGAACATCTAAAATTGTAATAAGATTATCTTCCATGATTATTACGGTTATCACTGTCATTGTAATCTTTAATGCTTTTCTGACATCCTGTTCAATAAATTAAACCAATAAAGACACGAAATAGATTTTACATGGTGCTTCTAAAGCCATGGAAATGTGTGGGTTTTTTTTAGACACGTTCTCACTGTAGTGTCTGTTAGTGGAGTCACGATTGGGCCAGAAGCAATAAACAGCGCTAAATGGAAGTAAAGATGACAGAATCTCCTCACTGCAATCAACTTTTTCCCCCAGGAGACAATTTTAACTAGTTTTATTTACCTTATTTACAAGTTGAGGTGTATTAGACAATCTCTAGACAAACAACCTTTTGGTTCTTAGAAATGTCCACAATAAAACATTGATCTCAACTGACAAGTATTCAAGAATCATTTAGGAAGCTGGAATGGAAGCCATCTTTTGAAGAATCCTCCCAATCTTCTTTTAAGTTAAGGCACATTCTCTCTGCAATCTTTCTCCACTTGTCAAGCTTCAATACTCTGCCCCTGACTCCTTTAGGACCCTCTGAACAAGGCTTACGCCCCCCTCCAGATCAAGCCAATGAGTCTGTGTGAACTCACAAAGACCTCTAATAACTCCACCAAACTGCTACGTAGACACAGATGCTTAGGGTTTGATCCTGTTAACCATTGGAAACAAGCCATTCCATGAATACTGTGTCTTTCCTCAAGCTGCTTATTTCTGTTGGAGTTGCTTTGGACTCTTGACCTACAGTCATCTAGGAAATGGTTTTGTTTACACATGTTTATGTAAAATTCACCTCTTTTAATGGCTAAGAATCATCTTAAGAATTGTCATCCTAGTCTTTCCCTACTTTGGTTTACAAAGAGTTAATTGCAGATGCAAGCATAGGGAAGTGGAGATTAAACAGACTCTGTCTCCACAAAAACTCAAAGGCCTTGCCTTTTGCCAGTTCCCCAGTCCTCCTCCTCCAAGGACAAGGACATGAGTGACTTTTAGTGCAAAAACTCTCAGCTAAAGCACCATTTCCAGTGCTATCAGGCTTTGTACCTCCCTTCCCCTCCCACCCACCTACCTACCTACCTACCCATCCATCCATTTAACCCTAAACCCCACAAACACAACTAACATTATCTTCGCTAGAAATACAAACAAGCCAAAACACATTTTACAATAAAAAGGAAAAAAAGCATAGCAAAATTTAAATTCTTACACTCAATAAATCACAGAAAAAAAATAGACAGAAAGGGAACTCAAGTAGGCCTTTTCCACAACAATTCCTCTCCAACTTCTGCAATGAGGGAGGATAGATTTGGGTGGTGGCATAGGTACAAAAAAAGATCCCAAAAACAAATCTAAAAGCTACTGTGAACTTCATATTGGAGGATCACAAGCAATGAGAGAAACAGTTGATAAGAGATGGTATAGGTCAATGTGTTACCACACAAACCCTTACAGGCATGTGATGTATTATTAACTGGGTGTTTTGGGGTGTGAAAACAAGCTCACACACTGGAATTTCCAGAAGGATTAATTCTGCCATGGCATCCAGTCACACAAAAACGTACTTTGTAACTTATAGTAGTGTGATGCTTAGGGTGTGGCCTTCAACAAAAAAATTAAAGTGAACACGCCACTCGATCAGCGTAATTTAGCATATTGCAATGCACTGACAGAAACTAAACAGGTTAAATGGAGTATGTAGTTATAGATCATCGTCATAAATCCCTGCAGATGCTGCCACATCTTTACACTCCTCTGTATTAAGACAAAAGAGAACTTTTTAATTAACTTCAAGTGCAATTATATATATATATATATATATATATATATATATATATATATATATATATATATATTATCCTGTTACTCTTTTCTGTTAACGTCATATCAATCAAAAATTTCAAAACAAAATCACCCTGTCCTTTCTCTTGAGTGACTGTGCACTTTTTTGGCAGCTTGGTGTCAAGACTTAAAAGCAAAACATACGTACAAGCCAAAAATAATAATAATTACAATTATAATAATAAAAAAAAGCCAAGTATCCCCACTTGGATGGGCCTTTTTATTTTTAGCACATTTGCTCTTTTGTTTGAGAGTACCCGTTTCTTTTGACTAAAAAGTGCCCTTCTCAGTAACAAAGTGCATTCAAAACTTGCTTCTTTCTTATTAAGGTGCAAAAGGCAGATAGACATGGTACAGCACTGCAGAAGGAATGATGCCACAAAATCATATCCTCTAATTCACACCGGAACAAAACTGTGCATCCATGGCTGTAACCACAGACATTGTATACAATGACATCCACTTGAAAGATATAGCAAGGGTCACAAACTGCTTTTAGGATGCATGCTCCTGGAAAGTTTCTTTCAAATCTGCCACTTCATCATCTATAAAAGGCTCCGCCTTAGTCAGGTCTTGCCCTCATACATGCCTTATTTAAACGAGAGGCCTAACTCAACCAAATAACCCACTCTGCTGGATTTTGGGGGGAGCCCGTCTCAACGTGCCCACAAAGTGCCTGCTCTAGGCCCCTCTCAATGAGTCATCCTGCTCTGATGTGGCCATAGGATGGTGCTGCACCCTGCTCTCACCAACGCAAGCAAGCACATATTACTTTAAAATAAAAGTCTCAGTTTTAGGACACTTTCTTACAAAACTTCAGCCAATTACTTGCATTGTGAAAAAGTCTTAATTGCTCTAATTTTTTAACTATATACATTGCATTAATTGATAATGTTCACGTTTCAAATAATGAAAACTGGACCCTCCCTCTTACTCGGCTACAGCTGTGCTCTTATTTGGACTTGGACATTAATTTATTGCTCACCTTATCGCTCAGGTTGCTTCAGGGTTTTTTTTCTGTGGTCCCTTGGGCAAAGAAATTAAATAAGCACTTTGTATCTTCCTAACCCAAACTGCCTCCTTAAATAGGTATTTCTCTATCTCTGTTGGATATCTTTAGTAAAGCTGTGCAAATGCATAAAAAGGTGCTCAACTCTTTCTCTTTCCTTCTGTCGCTCAAACAAACAAACAAACAAACAAATAAAAGATTCCCTGCTTAAGTTGTCCACTAGTCATTTGCATAACAGTGGTGCCCTCACTCAATCGTTTGCATACAGTTTCACTCTCCTGCTGAAAGACTCAAAATGAAGCACATTTATCAGAATTCATACTTTGGGCAGAAAAGTCTGGGTTCCATTAAGTGCAGCTTAGGAAAAAATGGGTTTCTCAATTATGCTCTACAACATCAAACAGCATATTCCCCCCTGCAAACTTAACGCAGTGAGAAACCTGGAGTGAAGCTTAAGAAAGATGTAACCCTATCTATCTGCAATATACCTCTTGTAAAGGGTCTCATAAGATTACGACCTAATATATACACACACGTATACAAATGTAAAGTGTCAAGTACCCAAAATAGTCAACTCAAAGGTCAAAAAGAAAATCAAATGACAAAATATTAAGACAATCCCAAAAAATAAGAAAGAATATAATGCAAGTAAGACTGCCAAAAAGTCAAAGCAGGCCTGTGAGAGGTAAGATTTAACATGACTGTGCCCAGTGGCAATCAGATGAAGGTAGTGCTTTAGAAACACAGGACCTCATCCCTTGTCTTACCCTCTCCCTACTAGAAACAAATTAATAAGATCTCCCCATGTGTATTCAACTCAAAAAGGTAACCGGTTAAACCTGTTAAACCATGAAAAGATAACCTATTAAAAAACATTTTATAGAGAAAGTAACACTTTAAATCAAACCCCTGTCCGATTCTTTCTGGAACATTTTAGAAAAAAGGTGCTGCGTCAGAATATTGCATATATTGCAATCTGAGACAATATAATTTTTTTTATAGTGTATGTACATGTTGCTCATTGCATTAGAAAAAGAGATCTATTGGTTGCCTTGACCACATCTTAGACCATTCATAGCTAACCTGTTGAAGCAGCAGCCAGCCCGGTGTTTGACACCTTACTTTTTAAATCAAGGCCCTGTTGATGCAACCCAGAGATGAGGAACTTCTTTAAACTGCATAGTAGCTTTTTCTTGTACTCACATGGCTATGCCATTATGTTACAAAAACACCAACAAAAAGACCCAGAAAGATGATGACAGCATGGGTGAGTGATTTGAAGTGCTCTTCCAACAGACCAGTAACTTGGTGGTTAAGTCTCTATGCGGAATGCAGAAGCTAAAAAAAGAGGAAAAAAGAAACCAGAAGATTAGATTTGTGACACCCTGATTTGTTTTTTGTTTTTTTAGAGGACCATGTAGTTTAAAGTTTCTTAATTTTTGTTTCATTCTTCCTCTCATTTTTGAGTAAAGCCCTCTCTGACAAAGATGGATTCACGTAGTCGCAGAGTCCCTTTGTCCCGAGGTCAAATCTTCACTACCGTCCCCATCGGCAACCGGGCTGTGCGTGTGACTACCGTGATTTTCCTCCATGACTGATGTTCCTGTGCCCCTGTCCGGATGTCGTCGACCTCTATCGATGTCTGCGTCTGGGCCATGAAGTTCCAAAGGACCATCTAGGAGCTCAGAATCTCGTATGCGTGGTTTGCGGCCTCGACGGGAAGGGATGCCGTTGCAGCCGTCCTTCTTGAGATGACGGTGGAGGTGGTCTGAGCGCACAAAGGTTTTATAACAGCTGGAGCACTGGTAGGGGCGCAAGCCTGTATGCACACGCATGTGATTCTTCAGGTCGTAGTTGTGGGCAAAGGCGGCGCCACACTGAGTACACAGGTAAGGCTTCTCTCCTGTATGCTTGCGCATGTGAACCTTTAGCTTGTCCTGCCTGGAAAAGACCATACAAAAACTTCAAATGAGCCACTACTCATGGGTTTGTGTGAATTAAGCAAATTAACAATGACAGACTCAACGGCAATTTAAGATTAGAAAATTAACAAAACAATACCATGATATACAATACGCTTTAATGTCCTTAAAATGCCCACTCCCTCATGACTTGATGTCCCAGAAAAACCATTGATGATATTGGGGTGAGTCACTAACTACAACTTGATGACAAGACACACCGGTAAGGTTAGCCACATAGATCATTAGAAAAGGCAAATAGGCTTACAAGCTACATAAAAGCAAACATCTAATGAGGTAAATGTATAAATCTGTTTGTTCTTGCAACAAAGACAACATATATCCTCAAAAAAGAGTCTGACCTCCTTATCTTCACTTTCAAGAGTAAAGTCAAGTTTATTTATCTTTCTTTTGTGCTGAAGGCACCCAAGGTCATATGAGGAAAAGAGCCATAAAGCTCACAGCTTTATCGCCATAATTTCTTTTTAGGCCAATGAGGCACTGAAGGGCTCAATGTTCAGTTCAGAGACATAGAGGGCCCTGAGTTTCCCAAAAGAGCCATTTCAAAATGGTGAATGTGTTAAAGAGCACAACTGCTTGTTTTACAAGCAAAATCTGAAATCTTCAAAGGCAGCTGAATTCAGAGCTCCTCTGAGCTTTTAGTTTATGGGAAAAAAACAATGTTAAACTGAAAAGGTGTGCTGGGTTGAGAAACAGGTTTGGAAGAATGTGCTTTAACCTTTAATGTCTTTCCTCAAGTGTCCTCCAACCATTTAAAAGCACAATGAAAACTATATAAAATATATTATTGATGGATAGTTTTATATTTTTTAAATATTAATCCAAGCAAACATTTTTCATCTAGGTAATCTCTTAAGAATTTCTGACTTTTGACACCCCACCCGAAGCAAACTGGTCCAAATGGCTAAAGAGTAGCTTCTTTTCAACAAGAGACAGCATACTGTCAAAGTATATTGTTTTGCACCAATAAGGAAGCTATAGTGTGGTGTCAAATACAAAGCCTTCTGTTGTAAGACTGTGCTCTCAGCTTACCCCTCTGTGTCCCTTCCCCTAAGCTTGTGACCAGGGCAGAGTACAGCTAAACAAACTAGGGTGGTTGACCCGTCCAGAACATTGGAGGCTTACCGAACACACAAACGCGCTCACGCTCTTCCATGGACAGACACACACCCGAGTATGTAAACATAGACATGTGCACACACTGATGCCTGTTTGTGTATTTAGACGTTTTAATGCATCTTGAGATTCTCTCACTCTCTGGAGAATTTCTCACCTTTCGCATACATTCTCCCATAATGTGGGTAATATATACATATGTGCTTGTGAGGAAACATGTTCACACGTACACACAGTGTAACAGAGTGGGGCACAGACAGATGAATTATTTAGAAGTTAGGATTGATTTATTGCAGTGTGAGTGAAGTGCACTCTTAACCCTGATAAAACGGGATTAAGATTACAGTACCCCTTCCCAATAGGTGGAGTATTTAGGTGGCAAACTTAGATCCATCCCAACGCAAATAGGGTACTGGATATTTTTGGTGCAGTGTCTATTTCCAATGCGTGTCTTCTGATCAATTCATTAAGGTGATGGTTTCATGGAAGAGGTGATGCCCTTAAGTTCAGGGTAAGCCATACTAGCAGCTTTCTAAATGAGATGCAGTCTTGGAGGACACTATATTTTTCATCAGCCATTTGTCTGAAAGAGGGGCTGTATATGCCAGGGGCAATAATCAACATAACACCCAGGGTCACAAGTTCAGCTGACTCACTGGTGTAGATAGACCGTGCTGTAATCCCTTTCAATATCGGCATGGAGAGTTTTATAACGGCCTCATCCCTGATAACAGTAGACCAGGTTGTGCTACCACAACCCATTTTTATTGGACCCCCTTGTTAAAATTCCAGGACTTTGTCATGCAACCTTTCTGTCAACATAAAACCAACTTTATGGCTGACTGTGTTAGTGTACTGAAGTATATGTAAAAATACAAAGCAAGCTCAATTTTCCATAAGATAAAAGACAAAACTGACAAAAATAGCAAAAATGTCATACCTGGTAAATCGCACTTTGCAAATGGCGCATTCATAGGGCTTTTCTCCTGTGTGTGTACGAATGTGGCGTGGAAGCTTGCCTGCACCTTGGATGACCTTGGAACAGATGGGGCACTTCTGGAAGGCTTTAGAGCGCATCTTCCTTTCACCGCTGTTACCCCCTCCAGTCGCTTGGTTTCCACCTCCGTTGCCCCTCACTGACCACAGTGGTAGCAGACTTGGAGACATGGAGGGAGTGGTGACTTCCTCGTGCGGTGCACTATTAAAGTACTTCAAGTAAAATTCCACGTCTTGCTCTTCGCCCTCAGGCCCATCCTCCTCACCCCGACCACCTGTCGTGGTCTGTTCCCTTTTCTGCTCCAAGGAGTCCATCATCTGTTGTAGCAAAGCACTAGCAGGGCCTTGTTCATGCTCCCGCTCACCTGTCACCTCCACCTCCCTCTCTGATTTAAGCTCTGCCTGATGGAGGTAGTAATGTCCATTCTGAGTGGGAGCATAAAAGGGTATCAAAGCCTCTGCACCTTTCCCTCGAGCCAGAGCTGAAGCTACATCCTGGCACTCCTCATCTACGTTATCATCTTCAGGGTCACGAGGCGGCTGTGATAGGGCCTGGGCCAGTGGGGAGTAGTAGTCAGCAAGGCCGATGGGTGTGCCATTGCTGTCAGCGCCATTGCGTTGGCTAAAGTGCAGGTGTGCGGGAAGGTCCCTGAGCTCTGGCGTGCTGCAGCTGCTACCCCAATGCGCCCCCCTCTGGAAGAACTCCAAGTACTCACGGGCACGCTCTTTTCCATTCTTTCCTCGCTCCTCTTCTTCCGCTTCTTCATCTTGCTCACTGCCCGCCTGCAAAAAGAAATGGAACTACATCATCATACTGCTCCAAAACATGAATCAGTCGAGTTGTAAAAAAAAAAAAAAAAAACACGCGTCACCCACCGGCGGGGAGAGCACTTTGGTGTCCAGCAGGTGTGTGCAGACATCTTGGACGGGTGAGATCTCCAGCACACGGGCAGCGCTTAGGATGTCAACCACACTGTTGCGGCTGACTGTGAGTGTGGCTGTGTATGCAAAGTCCAAGAGGGCGGCCAGCGCCTCAGGCCGCACAAAGTCCAGCGCATAGACTTTCTGGCGGTCAGCAGCCAGGCCAGAGGTGAAAAGCTTATGGAAGTAGGTACTGCAGGAGGCCAACACGGAGCGGTGGGCAGGGAATTCTATCTCTTGGGCAACTAACAGTACATCACACAGCAGCCCACTTAGCCGTTGCCGGTTGAGACTGCCCAGCAGGTCAGCACTGTGCTCGGGAAAGGGGATGCCCACTGGACCTTCCTCTACCTCGCCTGCACCCCCACAGGCCCTCCCCTCACGTCTTCCCCGCCCACCTGCTCCCGACGACATTTTCCACCAGCCTGCCGCCGAGCCGCCAATCGCAGCCGCCACTCGTCCGTCCGTCCTGCCGTCTGTCCGTCTGCCTGTCTGTGAATATTGAGGAACAGTAACAGTTAATCAAAGTGACAAACAGACTGGAAGATATTAAAACAATTGTTATTATTACTAAATTAAGGCAAAGTATTTTACATAAAACTACAACTGAGTGGGGAAAATATTTTAAAAGTATTTTCAAACACTCCAAATCATTTCCACCAATGACCTGAAAAGATTACTGAAAACAAAATAGTTTTGGAAGTTCAAGCTGAACAACTCATGCTGCAGCTTAAGACACTAACACTGTGTTTGGACCATATTTATGCTGTTCCTTCTCTCTGCGCTCTATTAACATCCAGGGTAGGATTTCCAAGCCTTGTATGCAAATGAAGCAGAGAGGCTAATATATAGTGGCCAAATGGTTCCTACTATAAAAAAGACCACTGGTCAAGAATATCAGAACCACAAATGGAAGCCTCAAGATATAAAAGGATATTCTGTCAACAAACCATGACTGTAAATACACAAAGTGCTGGTTGAAAGACTTCTTTTAAAAGTCCAGGGAGAATTGGTGCAATTTTTTTTAAATGAGAAGGTATCGGTTTTGCATATGATAATGAATAATATATATATATATATATATATATATATATATATATATATATATATATATATATATATAGTTCAGTTCCCCTTTTCAGTTTATTTTTCAATATTAAAAACATTTGCCTAACCTTATTTATATGCCGTGTAATTATGGTGCAAACATGTCGCTTAAAAGTAGTCTTTATAAGCATCAAATAATCTACTGGTTATGTACAACATCTCTTATGATGTTGTCAATAAGCTACTATTTGACTCCAACTTGTGGCAGTTGAGAATTTACCATGTCTTGAAATGCATTCTAAAGAGCCTTCTAGTTTACAGCAATCAGTTCAGGGGGTTAACTGAATTCAAATGTAGCAGCATGTCAGAGGGTGGCAAGCCTGCTGTCATAATGGCAGTGGGAAAAGAGAATCTGTACAGTGCCGCTTTGCTGGGGGAGTGCATGGCACATAGTATATGCCTGGGCACCATGTGCACTGAATTGAGTGTCAGTTGGCTTCTGAGGAAGGGGGTTGGGGCAGGGGTTTGCCGGCTAAAGGCTTGAGTGGAAAAAAACCCATTAGAGGAGGAAGAGTAGGAGGACACACGCAGGGCTGCAAGGGAACAGTATTAAATAGGGAGGTTGTCAATCCGGTCTGAGCCGGTTACCCCACCCTGCACTGTGTGCCAAGTTTCAGGAAAGGCCTGTCCCCTTGATCACGTGTGGGGGGGAGATTAAAATGATCGACCGCAGTACAGGCGAGGGTAGAGGGAGGGGGGCTCTGAAAGGCAACCTTCCTTGATTTGTCCATTGGAAAACACACGCTCACACGTGAAAGCCAAACAGCCTAACTACCCCCCGCCCCTCCATCTGCCAAAGTGACCCAGCAGGGGGTGAGGCCACTGAGGATTATACCCAATAAGAGCAATGCATTCAAATGACATTCCTTCAGATCAAGCCCCTTGGTATGTATGCAAGACCTGCTCAACCTGGCTGCTTGCTCTCTCTCAAGCTCACAAAACTGCCTTCCTCCACACCTAGAGATCAGTCAGGTCACTATTGGTGTAGCACTAGAGGTAGTGGGAAGGTAAACTCAGCAGCAAATCCAACCCCCACTACTTGTCTTACTTGCATTATTACTGTGGGTGACATTCAGGCTCACCTTATGTGCGCGGTTTTTACACGCCATCTGACTCTAGCACAAACAGTAAAGAAGTTCAGTGTCAGAATATGATGAAATTGGCATAATCTAGGGCACATATGCACTACACATTTCTATATAGCACACTTCAGTGAAGCCATTCCAATAATAGTCCCCTGCTGGACCATCTCTTGACTTGTTAAAAGTTTGATGGTAATGCCCATAAGCCAATGGTTTAAGCCATTTTCTCACTGTCTCTCCCTTTACTTTTTAGCAAAATGATGGGCAACTGTAGGGGAAGCTTTGATACAACCCCTACCCACTTGACTAACAGGTGCATTCTATCTCATTGTTGTATTGCAGATCATTTGAATAAGTCAAGGTAGAGGACAGGCTGGAGGTTGGGTTTGACAATAAGTGTTTCCAAGTATGGCACAGGTTTCACATGAATTTAGGTAAATTGTCAATTTAGAATATCTAAAAGTTCAGCCAAAAATGAAAATTGGTCATCATTTAACCACACCTTATGTCGTTCCGTACTAACTTTTCAACTGTTTTTGCCCACAACATGAATTTTAATAGGGTGTGATCCGATTGACATTCATTGTAAAGACGAGGGAGAAAAAAAGTCTTTGTGTTTGAGGTATTGTGTCCCACAGAAAAAAATCCTACAGGTTTGGAACATTTTGCGGTGAATAAATGACAATGTTTCAATTATGGTCTCCTTCAACAATAAAATAAACAATTTCAATTTAACTCAATTCATGAGGAACCTGTGCCATACCTGGAAAAACCCTTCAAAAAACATGAATTTCAGAGAAATATGGCAAGAGCTGTTCTGCTGACATAAGGGAGTTCTTAGAAGTTCCCTGTACTTCAGCTTGTGGGTGATACAATAAACTAGTTGAGAAGCATCCTTGTCCCTGTATAAACCCAGGGTAAAGCTGAAAGAAAGAGGAAACAGTGCAAACAAACCTGATCCTGACACCTTCTCAGGGCTCCCAACATTCTTAATCACTTATTCATGGATATGGGTGACAGGGGCCATGCAACGGCCCCAACGTCTCATTTCCAGACCTCTTCTGCCGGCCGCACACACAGGCCTCAACTACTTTGCAAGTCAAACCACAAGTTACTGCGAATACTCATCCCAACTCAGCCCCCACCCTCCCCTAACAGCCCCTCCCAGCCAATGTGAAGAGCCGCTTTCGAAAATAGATTTCAGAGACTGTCAAACTGTTAACAAGTATCTGCATAATTTTTATACTGGGCAAGTGTAAACCAGATTATTTAGATAGGCATGAAAAGTGCATCATAGTTGCACTTTTTGTATCATACTCCAATAGAACTGTTGAGCAGAAATAATTCCGCATTATGTAACCAGTTGGAAATAACACCACCAACAAAGAAAAATCTTTTCACAAGAACCAGGTAACTACCGTCAATCAAATTGAGTCATGGTTATTTAATGTGTTTGGTGATAAAGTTCTTAGAATTCAGCTGCTGCTCTCAACTAACTAAAACAAAGCTAATCCAACGAAGAACAGCAAACGGCAAATCTACTTGCTCATTATATGAACCGAAAACTGACACCTTAGAATGAAACATTTGAGGCAAGCACATGCCACGCATTCCAGGAAAACACATTAACTTATGACATTACCAAAACAAGCAGTAGGGTTTCACAAAAAACTTCTATTTAGTCTCTTTCTATTAACTTTCTCTCTTAGTCAATATAGCCTCACACCTTGAAATGTGTATTTCATGAGAGCTTGGGAATCCATAGAAAGGATCAGTTAATTAGGATTAATGACAAACATGTGAGTTATGTACACAGGGCATCCCAGCGACATGAATGTATACTCTATGTATGTGGAAGCAAATGTGTGTGTGTTAGACTAGCTCCTCCTGCCTCTTAAGGGAGGGAAGGGGAGTCACTAGACTAGGTTGACAGGGTTCAAGGTCAAGGCAGAGAGGATATTACCGGATAATCATAAACAGTATGGAGAGGGGCTGACTTGTTCCATGAAGAACAGGATTTTGTGCAAGGCCCTGCAAATGAGTCACTCCTGCCAGCATTGGTTAGGGAAGCATGATTGGTCGCAAAAAGAGCAAGGAGGAAGTGGCCGAACAACTGATAAAACTAGTGCTGTAGTGCTGGGTCGTTTCACCGGAGATATGTCAGTAGGCTGCCAAAAATCCAGACTTGTATGAACAATGCCCCCCAAAAGGTACTGGGTGAGACTGCTTTAAGCACATGCACACAAACTAGAGCTAGCACAACTCTCGATTTTACTTCGCTTTAGTCGCTGGAAACCTTTATAGATACTAAATTACCTCCCTCTTTTCAAAACCTATCATGAGATCAATAAAAGTTTTGGTACGGGCAGACTATGTTCTTTTTATTGTTTGAAATTAAAGGTCTCAATTGTAGACGTATATCAAATAGAATGACAGCACACAGCAAAAGGTAGAGCAGATATGGCAAGAGACCCAACTTTGAATGCAACAACATGCCAACGATCTTTCTAGACCAGCAACAGCTTTGTTAGAAGATGAAGCCCATGTGTGAAAATGCCACGACGCCCCCTCATAGTTTGACCAAACTTTTCCAGGCCTAACTCCCTGCATCTGTCTCTGAGCTGCCCACAACTCCTGAGTCTTTTTGGGCAATCTGTGGCCGGGCCAGGAAACAAGGAAAGAGCATGCAAACCAACACGTGAAACAGAAACTAAATTGACTAATGGCAGCAATACTCCAGCCCTTCCAGTGCCCTTGTGCTGAGGCCACAGCTCGTGTCTCAAGCTGTCTGCTGCTGCGGCAGCCTGGCCAGTTGGGCGGAAGAAGACTTCCTGCGTGACTCTGGTGGTGGTGTAACAGAACCCGCTCTGTTATCAGATGACCAGCTCTCCCAGACACTGCACTGCACACTCCACCACCAGTCTACCACAGCTTCCACTTCCCTCTTCTGCCTCTGCTGAGAAGGCAAAAAGAAATGACAACCCACCCAGGACTTCTTTTTCAGCTCTACATCACAGCATATCTCTGAACAATACCACTAAGGTAAGTATGTCAAGGACTCCTCCATCTGCTGGAGGTCGAGCTCCACAATAGAGAATGGGGGCGAGAGCATAAACTTACAGCAATTGGATTCCACTTTACTGTCAAGAAAACCAAGAAGAAGGCCTCACTCATTGTGTCGACAGACTCTCAACAGATAAGGACAAGTGGAAGAAGGCCCTTTAAAGAGCGCAATGAGAGAATAATGAGATGAGCTCTCTGATTACCGATAGTAATGCTAGCTTGCATCAGCCCATCTCCCAGCATCAGGCTTTAATTCGATCACTTCAAAAATACTTTACAAATGTACACTGTCTCCCAAACATAATAAAACTAAATCTTATCCAGAAAGCCAATTCAAAGTGTCTTCAAAATGCTGAATGATTACTTACGCATGAACTATACTTTTAGGTCTAACAGTAGTTGCTGGTAACTTTTACCGCCTTTCAGCCCTCAGTCCTGCACTGCTCAAGGACACATAAACAGATGCTTCATGTCCTCACAACAGACCACGATTTAACTTTTGTAGAGAACTGTATAAGTAAAACTAAGGATTGTGCAAATAAAATTTGTATTTCATAAGCATTTTATGCATATACAGTTTATGCAGGTAATTTCATAAGCTAGTCAAATGTTTCATACAAGCAAGTGCATAAAAACTTACCCGATTCACATTTGATGAGAGTCTAGCAATTGAAACTTTAAATGCACACAAAAGCAAACAAAACTAATATTTAGTCATATAAAAAAACCTGAATTTCCACATATATTAAAATACATACTGAAATGAACACAGCAACACATTAAGTTACATTTAAAAAAGAAATACTGCTTGATGTATATTGCATGAAGTTCACACATGCCTTACCTGTCATAAATGCTGACCTGAAACGGCCATGTCAGGTAATTTAACTATATGCAGTGCTAACTGGATTATGGTGGGTAAGAATCTCTCTGCCTCTCAAACAAGCAAAAGACAATAAAGAACGGCCTCACCCATGTGAGACAAGGAGCCTTGTCTGTGCATTATTCAGGCACTGGGCGTCATCTGTGAATAAAAATACCCCTTGTGTCCTCCCTGTACCCGCACTAGTGAAAACAAGTTGAGCAAGTATGGGATGGAAATGATCTGCATACATCTTTGAATAAAAAAAGAGAGCGAAAGAGACTGTAGCTTCCTGCAATGCCTTTGAGTCAGGATAAACATGCAGTCTACTGAATGGACAAGTCATGAGACCCTGCTAAAGACCCTTCCCAAGGCAGTAGATGCTGATGTGCATTATGGCACAGTTATAAAAAATAATAAGGGGGCAGAGAAGCCTACATGGGATCTGCCAAGAGGAGAGTAAAAACTTTCCAAGGTTCTTAGAGATTGCATTGAGCAGGATGTCTTTGATGTGAATGTAAGTTTATTTAAAATAGTTTCACAATCCACCAGAGATGCCAGTCAAACCCACAGTCATCAACTATTTGTGACCAAAACGTAAATAAAACCAATTTGCATCTGCTAGAAAATATTTTCTTTATTAAATTACAATTTGTAACCGTCAGATAAAAAAATAGGAATCAAAACAAAGATAGTTTAGTCAAAGTACTTGGAAAGTGAAACTTGCTGCACAGAAGCTTACCAAGTCATACCTTAACACAGAAGGCCTCCGTTTTTCATCTCTATGCCATCTGCAAGTGGGTCAAGCGCTCTGAACTTAATCAAGCCAAGTCCCTCTTTCCCCTTTTAAGATTCCATTATTTCTCTTCTAGCTTGCCTTTCCCGTCTCAGACACCAGAGAGAGTGAGAGTGCATTTGGAGCTCTTACCGGCCGGCAGGAATGGTTTCCCTGTGGGTCAGCTCCTTCTCCCTCTGCCTGCCTGCCTGCCTCTGTGCCTGGGCAGGGCTCTGCTCTGGAGAAACTGCAGACAGGAAACTTCCGAGTGGCCCTAGTTACATAGGCAAGCCCTTGCCTGATCCCACACAGACAAACACCTACTAACTCCCCCACTCTATTTTCAGCCCACTGCTCTAGCTTCACTTCCCCCTCTGTGATTGGCTTGCCTGCTTCTCAATCACCACACCTCCCCACTAGGATAGGCTACTGGCTGTTCCCTTTCCTGTATGGCCAAAGGCAAGGCACTCTGGGAAACACAGTCCTTAAGTATGACTTCACCTGCTTCTAGGCCAGTGATACGAACTACAAGTCCCAAAGAGTCTGCTTTTACCACCCCCACATCTCAGAGCTTGCTTCAACGTAAGCATTCAGAGCTGAATTATACACTACCGTGTGTTGCTAGCAGGATGCCAGGTATTATAAGTACAGACCAGCCAACAAGCAGTGCCAAGCTTTGTACGTATTAAAAAAGGCAAAGGGATCCAGACAACTCAGTGGAACTTCAACACAATAAACTGATATTCACACAACACCATCCAAAATATTTAGTATTCTTAACCCAGTGGAGACTTTTTTAAACCTAAAATATTCTATCACAGCTTTAACCAGTGCAAACCGAATTCGAGGGTGAAAGATAAATTCCAAAGGTGTATGCACAAGTTATCAGAATTTGTTTCTGAATGAATGACAAGGACGATAAAAAAAAAATTGGACCCTAGTGCGTAACACCGTACCTTGTCCTATGGAATTATTGTTGGTTCCTTCCTACAACCTTCTCTGCTCGTCTAACCTCCGACAAACACACACCTTAAGTGCTGCCTCAAACAAGAACAAACAAAAGTTAACAACTGTGAGAATAGAAAAAAAAAAAAAGTTTATTAAAAGCAACGCCAGTGAACTGAAGGTGTACTAAAGCAGTTGTTTTGAAGACCAAAGAAAAAGGATAAATAATTCCTCCCTGGCATAGGAGCTCCCTCCTACCCCCCACACACATACTCTCTCTCCTCTCGGTCCCCCTCCCTCATTCCTTCCTCCTCAGCCTTGCTCCCTTCGGTCGATAGGCCCTGGGCAGACGACACGGGGGACAAGCAGGGGGAAACGAGCTCACCTGTGATGGCCGTGGCGGTGCTTGTTATGGGTTAGCTCTTCCCTCCTCTGTGGAGCTCTCTCTCTCTCTTAGCTGTCCCTGCCGTTTAAAGCTCTGTATGCGCTAACCAAGCACCAGCAGATCAACTCAATTCCCTTCCTGGTTTCTGGAGGGCAAAAAGGTCCCTCCCTTTCTCTCTCTCTCGCTCTCCCTCTCTTAAAGAAACAGCATTCCCCCATGCTGCTCTCCTCTGCTACTCTCTGGGGAATACAGTAAAAGGCTGTTATCATGCCATAGTGGCCACCATCACTCATGACATTAACACAACGGTAGAGTTCACAAGGATGTCACTGGTAAAATCGGCCTGTATTTGTACAAAGTTGTTTGCTGGGGTGTTGTACATGTACTTTGGATGAGTGTGCGCACCAAAATAATGAGTTAACCGTCCTTTTTTCTCCCGTGTGTGTGAATGCAGTCGCACCCACCCATCCCGTTGCCTGAGGTCATAGAGTCCCACCCCAGAACAAGCCATGGCACATTCCAGGACACTCAGGGTCTGCCAGCAGTTCCCCCCCGCAACACATATACACACACCCTCCACTGTTTCAAACTCATACAGCTCAGAGTATACCTACTCTCAAGGGGTCGTCAGATAGAAGTGACACTTCTCTGCTACACCTTTTTGACACCTCTTCTCCCATTATATTTAACAAACTAACTTTTCAATTTAAACAGTAATTAAAAAAAGTAATCAAACACCTGAAAGCGTACTGTGATTCCATACTTACCAAAATCATGCTGAGCAAAGCGATAAGTGCAGTCGATCAGTGGGACAGACATGGATTATCCTCCACCACTTAGAGACTCGTTCGCGGGTTTACCTGCTGCTGGTTACTCAAAAACAGGAGTAGTAGTATAAGACCTCTCTGAGAGTGACTGTACAATTGAGGACTCTCCCGTAAAACAGGGAGTGGACGCAGAAGAGTGTAATTGTGTATGACACCGAGTTGCTTTAATGCTGGAGTATTAAGTAGGAGACGAGCATGATGAACTAACACACACCAGCCATAGAGGGCAGTGTAATAGGGACACTTAAAACTTGATTCAATGTTAAAAAGAAACAGCGAAGAAGACTGACAAGAACTACAGCAGGATAATCATTCACAAATAAGTTTTATTTTTATATTAGAACTGTATTCAACACTTTCCAAATGGTAATAAAATGACTTATATACTCTTCTTTAAACTAGTCCAAATTTTTTTAAATATTTTTTAAGACTGAAATCAGTACCGTTTGTACTGTACATATATTTTTGTGGTGGTGCATTCACTTGGTCTGAGCTAAATGTCAGTGGGTGAATAATACAGTTTCAATGTTACTTAAAAGTACTAGAGAGAAAAACAGAAACACAAAGCTATTTAGAGCAAGTGGGCTTTAGCCACACTTCACAATGCCCATCTGTAACACCCGTGTATTTATAAGACCTACTAATACGGCAATATCTGCTGAGGTTCATTTGATCTGCATAGCACTGTACATGGTGGCCTGAGACTTTACTTTGCACTTTATATACCACTGAAGAACAGACTATGAGTGTACTTGTGGTCTTAGTTGGAGTAGGGCTCATGGAAAAGCACTGTTAAGTTAGGTGCAACCCTAGTTGTACTCAACTTGAAGTCAAAAGAAATACATTTTAGGTTATATATATATAATTAAAAAAAAAACATTGAAGCATAAGTTATAAACAATAAATCTTACCAAATATACCCTTCTGAAGATAATTTTAAGTTGAAAAATAAAGCAAGATTTGAGAAAACCGTTCAAGCACAGGTGACAAAGATGAGTCAAACAAAACTTAAACTTACTGTAGAAAGACATGATGAAACCATTTTAAGGGCCAATGTTGAGCAGATTAAAAACCACTGCTGCCTGCAATGCATGAGATTAACACCTGTACAAATGCGCTTGGGCATCTTGCATTTTTAATAATCCCCTTTGTAATAAACCATCCTGTATGATCCACAGTAGCCCTATTTTCTTTCTTTAGATGCAAACAGCAGTTGATTCATAATTAATTTTTTGCCATTGAATCATGCTATCAATTTTAACAGTGTAACACAAACTGTCAATTAATATCACTTGAGCAACAAAATGATATAATGACTTAAACAGTCCATGAAAAGAAAAGAAAAAACAAAACTAATGAAATTTTTGTTGAGTTTTACCATTTTGGAAACATTCCTGAATAATCTGGTCATTAAAAATACAGCCACTCTTCTTAAGTGACACTAATCTCCATATTCATTCAAATGACTAAGTGTTCCAACACCAGAGGCTCTTAAAAAACAATGTCCTCAGAACACTGCAGCGGAAGGGAAGAGCAAGCAGAGAAAGAGTGCACAAAATAGTGTGTCGGAGGCTTACAAGCATACAGGCCTGTGAGGGCAGAGAGGAAAGAAGTAAAGGAAAGGATGAGGATGGCATGAGTGCCTACGCTGTGAGCCAGCGTTCATTCAGTGCTATGAGTAGGTGTGCTGGGCTGGTGAAGGCCCATGGTTTTACACAACCATCCAGCAAAATCCACCTCCTCAACCTCGGCCCGCTTGATGAATGTGTGGCCCTGCAATTGAACATCACATGATCAATTACACCATGAGCAGTTTCTGGTGCCTAGCTTTTTTATTTTCAATAGATCCTGCCTCAGTATACTTCTACAAGTACTGTTTTCTGTAATGCAGTCTTTGGTAAAACATCATGATATTGATGTTACGAGTACCAACAGGCAATACAGTAATGAGTGGGAGGGGGGAACATTTCAAATTCAAGTCGTAACTAGTTCTAGTCGCCAACATGGCCAAAAATTTACACACATTACTGGATAGGTGTGCGGTCACTCCAAAGAGCTCTCAAGTCCTTCTCAAACCATGTTATTGCACTTTACAGATGATAAAAACTAATTTCTATTTAATATACTTCTGAATCTTGGTGTTAATTTCACGGCTACCATATAGGCAAATGTACGTACCATTAGCATCTTGAGGTCAGCTCTGTCAGCAGGGTTCTTAATGAGGCTGTGAAACACACACACACACAAAAACAAAATAGTTTTACAATTACTATTTCT
Organism: Meda fulgida; assembly: GCA_030578275.1. Taxonomy (NCBI): domain Eukaryota; kingdom Metazoa; phylum Chordata; class Actinopteri; order Cypriniformes; family Leuciscidae; genus Meda; species Meda fulgida. Next base: position 8,185,746 of record CM060637.1, on the reverse strand, counting down.
AATCCACAGATTTTTTTTGCATTGTCAAGCTACCATCTTAACCTGCCAGTGCGAGTAATTAATTCTTGAAGGACTAAATAGCCAACTCTTTGTTTTTAAATAAAAGCAAACACTGGGATAAATTGCTGTCAGATAAATGTGTACACGTGCTTGACGAAGCTAAGGTAAAATTACATTATCTAGATATGTTTGTCACTTTGCAAAAACTAAATGATTTCAGATACGATTTCAGTCGGACAAAAGTGTTTACATGACAAAAAAATCATTGCTTCAGTCCAACTTAACTAAACTGAACTGCTACTAAAGTAAATGCAGTCATTAAAGACTGACAAGAAATTAGGTGTGGGATTGGGAACAATGCAGTCCAGGTTCAAACTTGCATTGTACAACGGCAGGGGTTCCCAATCCTGCTCCTGGAGGTCCACTATCCTGCAGAGTACATCTCATATCCTAATTAAACACACACCTAAACCAGCTAATAAATGTCTTCATAATTACTAGAAGGTTCCAGGCAAGTGTGTTAGGGATGGTTGGAGCTAAACTCTGCAGGAAATTGGACATGCCTGTACTATGGCCCTTTTAATGTTTTGCAACTGTGCCATAGTTTAGATGCCACTTTGTTCAACAATGATGACAAATTAGTCTTTGCGGGTTTGTACAATAAAACCACACAGGAGCTCACCATTTTGTCACAAACTCCTCAAAGTCCATTGTGAAGACACCATGGGGCAGTTTGGGTGGTGGCTGCAGATGAAGAGACAGATGGGGAGCAGAAAATGAGCAGAAAATTTGTGATATTGAAGAGAAACTGCTACATAAAAATACTATAAAAGGCAAAAATAAGCACAAAGGAAGCAAGTTGCATGCTAAGCAAATCCTCTGACCTCATTGACAATGTAGTCCAGTAGCTCAAATATAGCCATGGCTGGCCTACTGTCCAATCCGTGTCCTGGGGGAAAACAATTTGCAAGGCTTGACTAAAACGCGTATATTACGCAGACTATGGCAACCCAGAAATTTCATGCTAGGCGACTAAAACATTTCTTTAATTATCCAATGGATAGTAAATTGTATCTGATAGTATTGATCAACCTCAATTTACAAAATTTTCAAAAATGTTCAGAGAAATTAAAAACAGTCTTACCGCTAACCGGTCGTCCTGGAGGTCTGGGTCTCGGGGACATGCTGTGGCCTTCTGCCCCACCTGCGTCCAGCACTGGCCGGCCAAATATGCCCTCCAGTTCCTTAGCATCGGGAGGGGGGATGGGGTAGCGTCCAATAGCCAGCTCAACCAGCGATAGGCCCATGCTCCACACGTCTGACTGAACCGAATAGTGCGTGCCCTGGAGTCTTTCCGGCTGTCAAGGCAGAGAGCAGAGCAAGTCAAGGCTCTACTAGGGTGGGGCACCACACCCTGCAGGTGGCCAGGAGGAGTGGGCTAAAACCTGGCAGCAACTTCCTCCTCTCCACATGGAACAATCCTGGGCTCAGGGTTTGGAACGAGAAGGGCTGGGGGTTGGGGAGGGAAGAGGGAGGGTGACTCACCGACATGTACGACCGTGTTCCAACGAAGGAGTTGGCCATGGAGTCGATGAGCTGGCCACTCACGCCAAAGTCGCACAGTTTGATCTCACCGCGCGAGTTCACCAGGATGTTGGAAGGCTTAACGTCTGTAGGGACCAGAGAGAGAGAGACCAAGTAAGATGGAGGGCTGGGGTCCAAATCCCAGCGGCACCACCTGGCTTTTCATCCCTGTTCAAACACCCTTTCTCCAGCGCCCCCAGCAAAAAGATTTTGCAAGATGCTCTGCATACTGCAAAGCAAACTCTGACAACAGTCACAGCAGAAAGGACAGGCATGCAAGCCACTTTCTACCTCCTTCCTCTTAAACACAGGGCAAGAGGAGCAAATAACAGTGTGGACATACAACGATTCCACACATGACGGGCCCTCCTTCAGCCCTAACTCCCACTAGGAGTGGAAAGAGGGGTGAGAGGGGGAGAGGAAAAAGAAGGGAGGGGGGTGCAGGGTGCGGCTGCCATGTAATCACATCCGAGAGGCTGTAATTACCGGCTGGGCTCCGCGACAGCTCCTTGCAAGCAGGCAAACGCTCCCTGCCACAACAGCACAACTATAGGCTTGACCCTCCGTCTAACCCTTCAAACCCAGTGTGGCTCCTCCAGACCCTCAAACAACCTGATAGAGAAACTGATACTTTGCATCTTTAAACATAGTATTATTGTTCAAATGTTGGTTGCGCTACACTTGAATATATTTCTACGCTAACTGGTGATCTACTTGGAATAAAATGTGCCTTTGTAGTGATACAATAATTAATTGTGTAAGACTTTTTATATTAATATTTAATTTGATAAACTTTTGCAATAACTTTGCTTTGTTTAATCTCAGGTTAGCAGTTGGGTGAAGGTCTCTGGTTAGAGTTTTAGCAAATACCTTTGAAAAAGTGAGGCCTAATCTCTCTCTAGAATAATAATTTTAAAGCTTCTTATGCAATTTCAATAGCTGCATTAGGGGGCTACTTCCTGCTGTCATCCAGGGCGTGTATGCACATGTACTTTTTGATATTAGATATTATTAAAGAATGCGTGTACCTCTGTGCATTATTTGGTGCTTCTCCCGAAGATATGCCAGACCTCTGAGTACCTGTGGATTGAGAGTTAAAGATAATATCAATGGCGTTTCTCTCTCAACGATCAATGTGCTATCCAGCTTCCTGAATTTACAGAACGTGTTACATAGTCTAGTCTTTACAAAACAACTTCTGCTTTGTGATTACCGAAAGCTGAGATGCATTCACTCACATGTGAAATAAACAGTATGGACACACACATAAATAGATCTCTACACCTTTGTTTGGTTTTCAAGCTAAAATGTTTTTTTTTTTGTCATGATCAAATGTGAAACAGAAGTTTAACCCTATTCATTTGGATGAAAAAAAGCTAAATGTGTGTTGAAAAATGTGCGTGCTTTGCTGACTCTGACTTGAAAGGGAGTTTGCAAATCCGTGGGTGTGGTCACAGCTTTATTATATTGCGGTTCGGGATGTAATAGTGCCAGACATGTTACGATGGAGGTTATGTACCAATTTTTGGATTCTGCTTTTAGACAATAACAAGAAGAGCAGGTTGCCCTCTGCACTTCTCAATTCAGGGATTCCTACAGCCGTTTCACAACAACCTGCTCAATTTACATGTGTATTGCCTATATAGATATTGCAATTACTTTACCTATGCATATTAAAAACAGTTACCATAAAAGAAATGGTTAAATTGCCAATAGTGCCATTATTAAAATTATCGCTGATAATAAGACAGTAATTATTTTCACATTATGGCAGATAACCAATAAACGACAGGTATTAAAATACAATACTATGCATCTGAATAAGATTAAAGATTGTATTCTACCAATTGTAAACTCTATACCCAAACAGGGCACAAAGCTATTGTAGTTTCAAACAAATTAAAACCTACACTATGCATAATAACAATAATATTGCTCACAGCAGATTTGATCTGAACAGCAACTGTATCTGTAATTTTTTGTTAAAAGAAGAAAATTTGGGGAACATATCTTATGATAAAACCTGATAGGGATGTGCATCTCCATAACTGAGGCTGATGCGATATGAATCTCGATGCATAGCCAACGATACGATACATTAAAGATACATATAAACAGCTACCGATGCGATGCAATACGATTCACTACTATTACGACGCAGTGCGATCCAATTTCGATTCGATTCAAAAGATTCAACAAACAAAAGATTTGGTTTTCACAAAACCAAAAGATTAAATAAAAACAGACATTCTTTTCCTGTCCAGTCTCCTGACAAATCAAGGATGTTATGAGGCTAAAAGCAGGTTTAGAACTTGCCCCACTGAAGTCAACAGGGTGCGAATTTTAAAAAGAGGATAACACGGTGTAGGCAACACCGATTTTTGTCAGTACTGACAGCACTCCAAATGTACAAAAAAATGAGCTCAATGTTAAAATTGACCGGAGTTCTCCTTTAACTACCTGCGTAACTTTAACACTTCCTGTGGATTTTTTTTTACGACGAACCAACTAATAAAATCTTGGTCGACTAAGCCTCTTCTAGTCGACTATTAGGGGGCAGCCCTAAAAATATTTTTTTAATAAACTAATCAACTTCAGTAACTAACTAGTCATTGTTGTATTTGTATGGTTGATTTGTAAGGGTGTCACGAAATTAATTTACAATCTCGAACTTTGAATAAAGAAATGGAATCGTCGATGCTGCCACGCCCCCATATCTCGTCCGGTCGGAGTGCCAAGCGGAAAAAAACACGGTGTTGAAGTGCTGCGAGTCTATGGTCAAACTCTTCTAAGTTAGCTACAGCCATTCAAAAGATAGCACGGCAACTGCAAATGCAGGAGACCCATCAACAGAACTTGAACCCCCTCCTCTTTCATTGAAGTCGCAGGTGTGGAAGTTAGCAAATTAGTTCAAATCTCCCGGAATCTAGAGTGAGCGAGCAAGAGCGCGCATGCGAGACAGAAAAAACTGTGCTCCAAACCGTATAGCGCACGCACAGTAGAGAGGGAGAGAGCAAGTCACCTTGCGTGTGTGCCTCATGAAGCGCATGTAAGACAAAGAGCATCCTCATTGGCCGGTTTCGACTTAAAAAAAAAAGAAGTAAAAATCGAGAATCGAATCGTGACCTTAGAATCGAAAATTTTATTGAATCGAGGATTTGGAGAATCGTGACACCCCTATTGATTTGTAATCATTATCTGGATATACAACAGAGGTGGACGGTAATACTTACAGCTATGCTAACTTTGCCCAAAATTTCTTCAGGGATTCTTCTGGCTTCCTTCAGTACTTGATCCAAAGAACCACCATCCTGCAGACAAATACATGTCAGTGTGCTTTAACACTTTTGCTATAAACTCTTGCTATAAACCAGTGGTTCTCAAACCTGGGGACCCCCCACCACTGCACATTTGGTATGTCTCCATCATCTAACACACCTGATTCAACTCATCAGCTCATTAATAGAGAGACTGCAAACCATGAATTTGGTGTGTCTGATGAAGGAGACATCCAAAATGTGCAATGGTGGGGGATCCCCAGGACAGGTTTAAGAAGCACTGCTATAAACCATAAACAACACTGGCTCTACCATGTGCTCCATGCAGATGCTGATTTCTCCATCACTATAGAAGGCGCCGTAGAACCCTACAATGTATGGCGAGTTACACTCATGTAGAACTTGCAGCTCTCGTATAATCTGGTTCCTGATGGCTGGTTTGATTTCTAAATGAATAAGCTGAGGAAAAATACATAAAGTTTAGGCTTTGCATTAAATGCAGTGAGCAAGCTAGCAGCAGGTGCATTTACGTCTGTAGATGGATTACCTTCCTGGCCATGACCAGTCTTGAGGGTTTGTGACGGACTTTGTGAACCACTCCACCATTACCTGCGCCAAGTTCGCATATGGGTTCAAAATCTTCATCTTTGAGCTCGCCCACCTGGGCTTTCTGGGTGAGGAAAGCTTCGAGACGCTTCCTCTGCTGTTCATCCAAATCCAACTCCCCTAACTTTCTCTGTAAGGCCTCTAGGTTGGCCCTAAAGAGAAAATCAGGACCAGGTGAGACATTCTGAAGTAAGCAGGAAGGTAAACCAAACAAGTGTCAGACATAGCAGATTATATACTTACTCTGCCGCTGCATCTATATTGGTTGACTGTCCCTCTCCTGTGGGGGTTATAATCAAGGGGACCGGTCTTCTTTTTGGTGCCATGGTTGTCTGAGTAGAGAACTTTTAGAGAGAGAGTTAGTTTCTGCTTACATCAAATCCTTCAAATTGCTACACAAACTCTGGCAGCCGCTATAGAAGTTTCTGAGATTCGTAAGACCCTATTTCAACACCCTGTCATCCCTCCAGAAGCTGTGCCAAGTAATATGAAGGTGACAAGTAAAAGAGCGACTTCCGTAGGCGCAAAAGTACACGAAATGCAGTTTATTTTAGCGAGTGCATCGCTGGAATGTCTCTTCGATACGGCCTCAGACTCGCGAGCGCTCCCACAGACAAAAGGCGGCAAAAAGACAAGTCAGGCCTGTCGTTCACAATCACAAGACCCACCGCGAAATGCTGTCCGAAATTGTTTTGACGGAGGACCCGCGAAAACACAAGTTGAAATTTCCCCCAAGAAAAATAAAGAGGAGGAGAAGGGGGGGATAAAGTCCGGCCAGGAAGCCGCTATCCAACCAAGAGGAAGCGTTCACAAGCTCTCGCGAGAACTGTCGTCAGAACACTTGACTTATCTCGAGCTTTGACAGAAGGAGTAATTATATGAGTAAGAACGACATCTAGTGGTGAACTGAAGAGCTGTAACGTTCTAGTTCTAAGGGGTACTAAAATTCTTTATTATCCTGTTACCAACAAAAACATAAGGTGAAACACTACAGGCAAAAACACTGTTTTTTCACGCATCTGTCAATTCTGTGATTTTGGGCTTTTACCTTTTCATAAGGTGTTTTTTTCAGACCAGTGGAAAGTAAAAAATTCAAAGTAAATTTCTTGAACTGTAATTGAATTCTGAAGATTTCAATTACAGTACATATCTTGAACGGCTGTTTCCTGAAAATGAGTATTTCTCCTACTCTTAGTCAGAAACCTCCACTTCCATAGCACTTACATACACAAAACTTTACAGTTTTATTCCTATTTAGTCTGATTCTTTTACAGAGGTATTACTTTGTTCATATATAATTTGCCTTATTTTATTCCTAAAATACTCGTGAAAATTATTAATTTTTGGCTGTTGACAGTATTTTCTGATTTATTTATGGAGTGATAAAAAGAGATAGCCTTCAAAATCACTTATGTACAACCTTTGAGTCTTATGTGAAAAACAAATTAAACAAGTACCCAACTTCATCCAATGTTCAGATTTTTGTTCTCCAAATGTATACAAAGTACTGCATATTTAATTATATACTGCCTCATTTGCACATTTCAGAAAAATTGTTATACAAAAAAATGTTTGCTATTCTTAATGTAATCAATCAACTGGAAGTAAGGTGATATCTAGTTATTTTTTTTTACCTGGAGTGCCTTGCTGTAAGCAAGTTTCTTAAATATTTTAGCCCTTGATGTCACATTTACTGCAATATTAAATTTAGGATAACTTATTAATAAGATATGACAACATATGTTTTTACATTTCTTTTTAACTCTTCAAAATAATGAAGTTATGCAAGACACTTTAAAATTTAATTTAAGTTGAAATTACTTAAACATCCAAGTTGATTGTACTTAATTTAAGTAAAATCAATTACAATTAAGCAGCCCCCTTTTTTACAGTGTACTATTCATTTTCTGCAACTTGGCCTGTAAGCCCTGTATAAACCAATTGACAAATAACTTGACAACATACCATAATTACTACAGTAAAATGTATTCATATGGATTAGACAGCATAATTATTTTCAATTCTTTTCACTGGAAAGACAAAATCTAGATTTATTTTAAATCAGTTTAATTAATTGCACACATAACTGACAGGTGTTAGAGCTTTTACAGTTTGATTTCAGTTCAGACAGGGACAACTGATTCGCTTGTCAAGTCCCACATTGAGAACATCGTAGAGAAGGTCACTGATTTACATTTTCCTCAAGTGTTTAGAGTAGCCAATAACAAAGTACTTGTGCCCCCCCACTGGAGCAACTGGACGCAATTCAAAACTTGATAAAATATCATTGTTTTTTATTGGCTTTTAATATGAACATATAAAAAGACACAAACAAATCAGTTACATCAAGAACTGCAAGCCACTGCCCATGCGGTCTTAAGCACTGTAACGAGAGGGGAAGCCTCCATTCCCCCCCCCCAAAAAACATTTCAACCTCACCTGTCTACAAAGAGGACGTCTTCACCTCGGAGCTGGAAATACATTTTGTCCATCACCATCCATTTATCTCTTAATTATAAGCAAATGTACATTTATCCACATTTCTCTAATAGACTGATCTAGGTATCTAAAAATGGAAGTCTATTTAAGAGGTTCCTTACCTTAAAAGTGTGGTCAAATTTAGGGGAACATACTACATTACAGTCTTATTATGTGAACGGTCAACTGCAGCACTGACTATTCTTTCTTTTTTTTAAATCTAAAGGAAAGGGAAAAAAGTTGGGCGTATGATGAAAAGATGATGGAAGACCATGTCGACTCAAAGGCAAACCTAAAATTACAAGCAATTGACCCTTCCTGGCGATATTCTTCTGTTGAGACATTCCCAAGCAAAGATAGGATACAGTACTGAGTATTCAAGTCAGAATTCAGGATTAGTTGGAAACAAAAACCTTTAAAATTGCCACTAGTGAGCTTTGTGCAGTGATTTTCTCTAGAATCTTGGAGGACAAGAAAAAAAAAAGTCCTTTAGCTTTTTATCAATATTCGTATATGAATTGAAAGTACATCTGAATTTCCAGATCAGAGATCTGACTGCTTTACATGACCTGAAGGTAATGCTGGAACCTGGTTCGAGAGTCAAGTTTGACTGAGAAGAAAATGTAAAGACAAGTAGAACTAACACGTCATCCCTGAGTCCTCCTCAACAGATCAGTCACCTGGATGTGCCATTTGTTTGGTCATTTAGCGCAAGTTCTCTTTCTTTCAAGGTTTAGGTCAAGTCTGTATAGTCCAGACTAAGCGCCCTTATGTTCGGCAAGTGGCTGAAATTGCGCATACACCAGCAGGCTGTGAGAGGACACAGCGTTATCTACCATCACAAAGCAACATGCTGGAAAAAAAAAAAAAAAAAAAAAAAGGCAAAAACTGTTAAATCAATAAATTAAGGAACATTTAAGAACCGCGCATGTCTCCAAGTCAACAAAACTCTACGCAAATTTTAACACATCCACAGCCGGTTGAAATGAACACACACAACCTCCATACAATGGGCTCAAACAAATCAACCATTAGTTTAAAATTGTAAAAAAAAAAAAAAAAAAAAATGCCGTTATCATGCCAATAACATCTGCTCCCCTGCTAGATAAACCTAGTATTTACTAGTCATGTCTAGAAGAAAAAGAAAACAACGTCTCCTCAACCTGATTTATCAGTCTGCCTTTCCTGTGTAGAATTTCTCAAGTCATGACATTAGCAGCCTTGTACGGACCAAAACAACTGAAAGAAAGCAATGAGATTACATTTAGACCTGCAATTTCCTATTAAATGATCAGAAATAATACAATGTCATTATTACATTAGATATCATACAATATTTACTTGCTGACTAGCATCTCATTAGGACAATTGATGTCAAATCTTCATTCCCTCTGAATGAAGTGTCGATTTGCGCACCGCACTCAGTTTAGTTCACGCTAGTTGACTGACAGACTTGACCGGAAACTCGTTGCTAGAGTCAGAATCATTTTTAATATGATGCCTAAATGGGCAAGCACAAAATAATAATTAATGCTTGATGCCTCTCCAGTGTTGCTGTACAAGAAAAACAAAAGGGATTGAAAACAAAACTAGAACGAAAAAAAAATCATTCAACACCCTTTCAATAGCCCTCTGGTCAAGCCCGCTGTTAGACTGAGGTAGGTTGTCAACTTCTGTGGACAAATTAAAAACAAAAATGAGAGAAATTTGGGGAAATTCTTCAGTAATGTCTCCAAATCACATTGAAACGAACAGCTAATTTTTAAACATCTTATGTGGAGGACTAACAGAAAACACCTCTGAATAGATTGCAAATGGTAGTATGATCTCAACCAAAGGAATGAACTTTTTTGAGATACGGTGGCTTTTCTCATATTTTGAAAGCCTAAAACAGGCAAGATCTTCAATTTCCCAGGATGTTTAAACCTGTCAGAACACAAAATGGAGAGGAAATCGAGGACAATAGAGCAGAATTGAAGGTGGTGTTACTCTTCCATGGTCTTTAAAGGGAGAATCGATATTAGGATGCAGTGAATGACTGGGAATGGCTTTATGGGGCATCAATGAGTTTGTCAACACGACGCCCGACTGCTCCAGAAGTCAGCAGCGCATGAGTTTGCGTGTCTGTGTGCGTGCATGAGTGTGTATGCATTCGAGAGAGGATACAGGGACACGTTTCTTGAATTTCCAAGGCTCAGATCCCATCTACACCCCCCATCCCCCCCAACAAGTCTAAGTGTCCTGCCGGTCTCAGTATGCGGTGACCAGGTCTTTGTCATAATCGTATCTGCCTCGTTTGGGGGCGGGGCTGTCCTGGCTGTCGTCCGTGTCCTCGCTGTCCTCGGCCCCACCCCCTCCTTCTTCCTCCGACGAGTCGTCCAGAGTCAGGTCCACGACAGCACCGCCTCCCGACCCGGCACTGGTGCCGCCGGTTCCTGCCGACGCGCCTCCCGATCCAGACTTCCCGGACTGGTTTGTGCTGCTATGTGCTGGAGAGTGGCCGTTTGCCTCAGGAACACCTTAGACGAGAGTCAAGTCCCGTTAGACATTTAGCCTGCACCATATTACACAAGTTAAATGTATGGACCCTTTTCACAGACTGATGTTGTGTGTACAGTGTGCAGTTATTAACATCATAATTCTAGCAAAGTTTTGTTTTATAACAAAAAAACTATTATATTCTTTCAGCATTAAATGACAGAAAACTAGTTAATGTCCCCCTGTAGTCAATTTTATACCTTAAAACTCATCACAAAAATGACTTTTTCTTGAAAAAAATTCTTCATGCCTTTATAAATAGCTTAAATGTAACTACACCCTTGCCTCATTTAGTATATGTGGTTCTATAAATATGCTAATTAGCCCCATCTCCATTCACTCACACCAGCTCAGATATCCACTCAATGACAATTACATTCACACGTTGACCTGATTTGTTACAAGGTAGTTTGTGACATCAGAAACGCCAGCGATTTCAATTTTCAAAAATTTCATTTTTTTTGAGACGTCCATATATATCAATATATCTATATATATATCTCTGTCAAGCACTGTGTGTGTGTGTGTGTGTGTATATATATATATATATATATATATATATATATATATATATACATATACACACATATACACAGTGCTTGACATTAATACCCGCCAACCCACCAAATGGGGGTGTATTTCAGCAGTGGCGTGTAACGCAATCACTCCTACTAGCCACTCTGGCGGGTTGAATTTCATATAATATATGCATTTTTCAACTTTAGTCTTTTAAAAAGGCATCTGAAATTATAAACTAAGTGCAATGTAGTGTTGTTAAAAATATAGATTTTTCAATACTGAAATATCTGAAACTCATTTTCCATAGAATGCACGATACCAGCTGTCCATTCTCGCTCGCTCATCTCTCTGACAGCGAGTTCACACACAAACCCGCCGCCTCTCACACACTTGTTTCATTTGCTTCGGATGAATATTGTTGGTGTTACAGGGCTTTAATTTCGGCGTGGGATTGCGCATAATTTATTTTAAATTTGTGATTTTGTGCTCACACCCAAAGTGCATGGACATAAAGACGCCGCTCAGTGCTTAAACAGACAAATACAAACAAAATGATGTCAAAATGCAGGTCATGGCGAGTATTCACGTAAATGCAGTTAGATATGTTGTGAAAGAAAGCGCATGTGCAACAATATAATGGATCCATACGTCAGGTCTTAAAGTGACAGCAGCCTAATATACCCGCTGCCAAATTATGAGATAATATTACACGTACGTTTTTACCCATGGTGTCAATATAAAATTGTGGCCAGTGAAAATGCTGAGTGGCTAGAAACTTTGGAAAACCACTAGCCACAGTGGGTAGTGATCAAAAAGCTGTGTGTGTGTATATATATATATATATATGCATATGTACAGGTCCTTCACAAAAAATTTGCATATTGTGATAAAGTTCATTATTTTCCATAACGTAATGATAAAAATTAAACTTTCATATATTCTAGATTCATTGCACACCAACTGAAATATTTCAGGTCTTTTATTGTTTTAATACTGATGATTTTGGCATACAGCTCATGAAAACCCAAAATTCCTGTCTCAACCAGAGTGTTGGGTCTTGCGTCTCTCAACTTTCTCTTCACAATATCCCACAGATACTCTATGGGGTTCAGGTCAGGAGAGTTGGCAGGCCAACTGAGCACAGTAATACCATGGTCAGTAAACCATTTACCAGTGGTTTTGGCACTGTGAGCAGGAGCCAGGTCGTGCTGAAAAATGAAATCTTCATCTCCATAAAGCTTTTCAGCAGATGGAAGCATGAAGTGCTCCAAAATCTCCTGATAGCTCGCTGCATTGACCCTGCCCTTGATAAAACACAGTGGACCAACACCAGCAGCTGACATGGCACCCCAGACCATCACTGACTGTGAGTACTTGAAACTGGACTTCAGGCATTTTGGCATTTCCTTCTCCTCAGTCTTCCTCCAGACTCTGGCACCTTGATTTCCGAATGACATGCAAAATTTGCTTTCATCTGAAAAAAGCTGCTTCTCTGTAGCCCAGGGCAGGCGTTTCTGCTGCTGTTTCTGGTTCAAAAGTGGCTTGACCTGGGGAATGCGGCACCTGTAGCCCATTTCCTGCACACGCCTGTGCACGGTGGCTCTGGATGTTTCTACTCCAGACTCAGTCCACTGCTTCCGCAGGTCCCCCAAGGTCTGGAATCGGTCCTTCTCCACAATCTTCCTCAGGGTCCGGTCACCTCTTCTCGGTGTGCAGCGTTTTTTGCCACACTTTTTCCTTCCCACTGAGATGCCTTGATACAGCACTCTGGGAACAGCCTATTTGTTCAGAAATTTCTTTCTGTGTCTTACCCTCTTGCTTGAGGGTGTCAATGATGGCCTTCTGGACAGCAGTCAGGTCGGCAGTCTCACCCATGATTGCGGTTTTGAGTAATGAAACAGGCTGGCAGTTTTTAAAAGCCTCAGGAATCTTTTGCAGGTGTTTAGAGTTAATTAGTTGATTCAGATGATTAGGTTAATAGCACGTTTAGAGAACCTTTTCATGATATGCAAATTTTTGAGATAGGAATTTTGGGTTTTCATGAGCTGTATGCCAAAATCATCAGTATTAAAACAATAAAAGACCTGAAATATTTCTGTGTGTGTGCAATGAATCTAAAACACATGAAAGTTTAATTTTTATCATTACATTATGGAAAATAATGAACTTTATCACAATATGCTAATTTTTTGAGAAGGACCTGTATATATCTTCTGACCAACATAATCAAATCTCTATTTTCTTCCTTTTTTGTACAGTCATTGATCAGCTATCATGGATTTGTGTACCCAACTATGACTCCATTTCTGAGAACACCGGAAATGTGAAAAAGGTCCATTGTAAATGCCATTTCAGAAGACAGAAAACCTTCTTACATATATCTACCACAGGATAGTCGGGCGAGCGACTGTTTTCCCGGTCTCTATCCTTCTCTTTGTCGTCCCTGATTGGCCTCCATGAGCCGTCAGTCAAATACTCAATCTCCTCCACATCCTCTGGCGTCTCTTTAAGGATCTCAGACAGCAACCTGAAATGGGTCACATTAAGGTAAGTTTTACTGCCAGAACCAGCCAGAAACGAGGAGTTGGATTAAGTGTGATTACCCATCAATAGTAAGAAGCTCAAATGGAGCAGGTTTGTCGCATACAGGGCAGGTCCATGTGGGTTTCTTTTCATTCATTTGCAGGAAGAAAACAGCGTCGAAACACTGCAGGTGGGCGCAGGTGAGCACTCGACACGGCACTCCAAGTCTCATCTTCACCAGCTGCGTTAAGAAGACACTCATTAGATCAACTGACATTGGCACACAGACTGGACATAAAAAGACATAAACAGGACACTTACAGGGCAGATGAGGGACACTCGCAGTCCCGTAGTGGCGATCTCACTCTCAGGATCAAAGCGCAGCTTGTCCTGAACTGTGTACAATCCAAAGAGTTTCAATAAAATATTGATGCTGTGTGTGAACTTTATCACAATATGTTCATTTTTTGAGAAGGACCTGTATATATATATAGCTGACCAAAAAATCAATAAAGGTTATAAATGCAATTAAAACTTTTTTGTTGAGATTAATTATAAGTCTGATAAAAAAAAAAATTAACTGCAAAAAAAAAAAATCCAATAATTTAAAAGGAACAACAGTTCAAAGTTGCAATAGTTAAGTACAATACAGTTTGTTTTCAAAAGATTTGCTTTTTTTAAACTTATTTCATGTCAGGGTTTCAAGCGTAACCTGATCATGATGCAATGTTTGGTCAAGGCAACCAAACTTACTGCGTTCGCGACAACGATCGGGACTCTCAACTGAGCAATGTTTCAGCTGGTTGAAGAGCTCTCCAGATGTGAACACCCTCACCAGATACACTGCCACAGAGTACCGCTGTATCCAAAACATAGCGGTTAGCAACAACACACTCAACTGTGTCTAAACCTAGCACCCTTCATCTATCATGTTCATTCACAAATATGGATTTAAGAAAACAGCTCTTTGTATCAAGTCTCTGTACCTTTCCAAAGTTGCCCCACGTGATGGTGACTCTGTTAGTGACTGTGGAGAGGTGTAACCAGGGTGTGATGTTGACAGGTCGACAGGGCCGACGCGGCTCAACACCCGGTTTATTAGAGGGATAGTAACCCTGAGCAAAAAGAAAATGTAACTTACAGTAACAAGATTTACAGCATTCTAAGAAACCACAATAACACACAAAAAAGTCATTTATATACAGTGGTTTAGATTTACGATCATCCTCCCTGCTCTCACAACACTTACCGGAACATGACAGTAGGACTGATTCACTTTCACAGCAATATTGGGAGGATACTGGTCCTCCTGAACACCGATTGAGTCTGTGTAACAGATTCTAGGAGAAGAAAAGGGCATGTCAGCATGCAGAAAATGACCAAAATTTCACCAACCAACAAGATGTAGCTGAATGACGTACCTGAGAACCACCTGAACTGATTTCATCCCTGGGCGAAGTTCACTGTGCATGTGCAGGCACAAACATTTTTTTATGAGTAAACACAATTAAAGATATTTAATATTCTTTTGTATTTTGAGTAAACAAGAAAATACATCAGCCATATAGACTCATTGGCTGATATTTGGCCATTTTGAGATTATCAACATTAATCAATAATTATGGACACTGAATAATGTATAATACATAATATTATTTAATAAATGGGTGTTTAATTTCCTTATATTGCTTGTGATTTTGTAATATTCTTTGGGGAAAATTGATGGAATTGTGTCTGTTTTTAAACATTATAAT
The DNA here is from genome assembly GCA_030578275.1 of Meda fulgida. Lineage (NCBI taxonomy): Eukaryota > Metazoa > Chordata > Actinopteri > Cypriniformes > Leuciscidae > Meda > Meda fulgida. The sequence continues at coordinate 8,170,466 of CM060637.1, read as the reverse complement.
AACAAAATAAAAATTAAAAACACTCTTATGAGTACCATTAAAAAAAATGCAATAAAAAATAAAACATAAAATGTTATTAATTTATATCTGTACGATTACCATTTGTTACTGCAAATTAAAACAACACTAAAAAAAAAATCTTGGTACACAATTTAAAGACAAATATAAATATTATTCTGGCACCCTAAAAATACAATTGATAATTTTTTAATCCTTATTGTTAAGCCAGGAATAACTAAATAAATGCAGCAAAAATAATAAATAAAAAAAAAACATGAAGGGAAGATGCGTTGAAACTATCTGCTCTGCACACTAATAATCCACACTCATTTTCTATCATTAAATTCCATTCATATATATATCCTAAATACCATCATTGTTATTGGTCATCGGTTGATTGCAAAATAAAGCCACCAGTTTGACTGCACTTCTTACCTTGAGTTCCGGATCTGTTCCACTTGGCTTGTTGTTAATTCAAAAACACATTGACTCTCTTGCAGCTTCTCACTGTTCTGAGCGACTGCAAAGAGTGAAAAACTCAGAATTATCTCGCTTGCTGACTTCATCATCGGCTAGGCACACCTCTTAAAATTGGCCTATTATTTATTCATGATAATGGCACTCACTTAGTTCTGTCGGTGGCAGCAGCGTTTCTAGGTTGTGGTAGAATGGCAGGGGCACCAGTTTGACTTCGGCCGCAGGAGGCGGCACCGGTTTGGGGATGCCGTTGAGGTAGTCTGTTCCCTGGGCCGTGCCCCTGGGCGAGGTGTTGAGGGCAGGGTAGGTTACAGGCACCGATTCCGGGCGTCGGGCAGCCAGCCAGGCCGAGGCTTTGGGGAAGCGTGTCTCGTAGAGCTGTCGGACATTCTTTAGCAGCTCTGGACTGTACTCGGTCTGCACGAGCCGAAGAGCTCTTCCCACTAAATCCTGCTTCAAACCGCTTTTACTGCGGCCCATGGAGGCCAGTAGTGTCTGCAGATCAGACACCCGGAAACTCTTCACCATGTTCTGGCAAGAATGAGAAAGGATTAAAAAAAACACTGTTGTTAGTGAGGTGTGGTGCATATAGTTCAATATCTGTTGTAAAGGTTGTGGGTTCGATTCCCAAAAGGGAAGAATGCACTTGAGTGAAGGCCTGTCTCACACCAAGCTTAAACGTTCGGTGAATATTCGGTCCAAATTTTGCATACGATTTGTCTGTGGCAGACAGCCTTAATGAGCATGCACATTCACTCTCTGACACTAGGTGGCGTTAGAAAAAACAGAAATATAGTGGTTACCCTGGTACAATAAGCAATGCTGAGCAACTTTCTGTTTTATGTAACAGCAGCAGCTCTGGGCATGTGACCAAAAGCTTGAATCTTATTGGTTGGCCAGTTAACTTCGCATTGTGATGGGGAAAAAAAGATTAGAACACCTAAAAGATTTTTTTTAAGTGAAAAAAAACAACAACAATCTTGCATTGACAGCATGTGAATGACGGTCAGAACAGACACATTAACAACCATTTATCACACCGAATTTCCATACCAACCTTGATTTATTTGTGAACGGGCCTAAAGACACGTAACCTCAAGTCAAAGTTGTTAAAGTTGCTTTAGATTAAAGCATCTACTAAATTTTCATATTTGCTAAACTTTACATTACTTTTTATAAAGTTGTTTATAGAACATGAATATTGTTTTGACTTTTTCAAAATTATTCCGAAAACATTCCTTAAGCTTCTAAATGGCCTCGATCTCTAGTCTACCATGACTGAACCCATGCAGGCCGATGGCACTCATATAAACATTACACACAACTCAATTCTGAAAAACAGGTAAAACAATGAGCATATTTGTAATTATCATGTAGTAATGAATATCAGCATGGATGCGAATATCTGCTGATATACAGTAGTAAAGAGATACTGCTCAAATGAAAATGATACATCTTGTCAAGCTACCCACATGCATAAATTGCCCATGTGACTATATACCCATACATTAATAAGCACCACTGGAAAGTAGTTGCAAACTAAGATCCACTTTTGTCGCTTTTTAAAACTACATGGCCGTATTATTTGAACTAAGAAAAGCTAGGGACTGTTTTGTTAAGTATTGTGCAGCAGACTATCATTCATTTCCAAAGGCAGCGAGCCTCCGCGCGCGCGCGCACACACACACACACACAGGAACACTAGCTGTGTCTAAAAGCCTGGTGAACTGTCTACCCATTCTGCTTTTTGGGAATCAAATGAACATTCAGAACGTTCAAAAATTCGAATCGAACGTTAGAACGAGCCAAATATGCGGGCTACATAGACAGCATACTGGGTTTTAAGACACAACCATTCACATTACACACATACAAATTGCCAAAGCACTTTACAGACTACCACTTGTCCCGTGTGAGCACAAAATATCATATTATGCAATTAAACTCAAGTTGTTTTAATAAGCACCGCCTCTGACTCAAATGGCTAATTTTACTGACACTATTTTTACAAATCTCATCTACTCACCATCGCTTCAACCAGTTCGGCCGCCATCTTCGCACAGCAGCCCCGCGAGAGCCTGAAGCGAAAGGCAGCAGTTGGCCAATGAGAAGCCGAGAAAGCATTCGATGGCCGCCGCCGGTGTCCAATCAGCACAGCGGACTGTCCATAAGTAGGCGGGGTCGTTTGTCAAGAGGCGTGACGGCGAGCTTTAAAAGGGACAGTGTAGTCAAAAAAGAAAACTTGAAGCAAGGTCTACCCTTTCTGATAGGCCTCTGGTGCTTGTAAACCTACCCACCGTCCTCTAAACTTCACTGTCTGATTTGCCCACTTTAATAGTCTGGTGTTGGAGCGAAAGAACATTGCATTTTGCATTCAGATGTGATGTGAGAGGTGGGTTTCCTGCGACAAGTGGAAGAGGAGCGCATGGCTCCATCCGATCCATTCCGCATGGAAAAATCCATTTCATGAGTTTCAAAAAGCCGTGATATTTAGGACTGAATGCTTTGTGTAATTTCAGCAATAAAATTACTATAGAAGCAAACAAAACCTACTCATAAATATATCCACAAGCGCATCGCGTTTACAATGTATTGTGGAATATAATACAACGAGCATACTTGCTCATTGAGGATAATTGGGTAGACTAGTCTGGAAAATCCACACGAGACCGAATCCAGAATCCTCAGGAAACTCCATCCCGTGGTTCTCTTTATTGTATGTGGTGGGGGAGGGGAAGCATAGAATGTTTGAGAACAATTTGCTGAGGTAAATATTATGCGTGATATAAAGCAGGACTAGCCTATACAAACAGGTAGGCCTACATTGTTCCTTGCACACGTCAAAACCAAACAATACATATACTTATTATTAGAAAAAGAATACCTATCATCAAGTCATATAATAATCTCATACTATTTAGAAAAAAAGGGAAAGTTCAGCATTAGGCTACTTATTCAACTTAATGATACTCCAATCCCGTATTCTGTGGAACAAAAATAAATTTGTTAGGCAGAATTACAGCCTCATTAACCTTTAACTTTCGTTGTACTGAAAACATACAAGGAATATAAGTGATGACTGAGGCTAACTATATCTTTTTTGTGTGTTTTACTGAAGAAAAAAGTCGGGGTTTACACAACATAAAGGTGAGTAAAAAGATGACGGAAATTGTATTGTTGGTGAACTCGTGTTAATGGTAATCCTCGGTCCTAGCAGAGGATGGCGCTGCTGTCAATTATTTGCCTCCATTAAAATTGTCTCTTTAAATAAGTGGTTTTAAAGAACTTCAAGAACTTGCGCGAAATAAATAAATAAAACTAATTTAGGGTGACAATCACAGTCAATTTGCGGAACCACAAGTCAGGAAACCATGAAATAAAATCAGGTTTGGTTCAATTAATGAACCAGTTGCAAAAGTCACCCCCAGGTTATTTATTTAAGACATTGATCTGAAAGCTGACAGTGATTCTGTTCCACCTGTCTGTTCTCCCACAAAATCCCTGTTAGGTCACTTCCCATGAGAAGAACTTTAGAATGTACTTTAGGGGGAATATTCAAGGTGAAGATCTGTTAACGTTTCTTTTTTTTTGTGGCATTCAGGCAGGTAGCAATCCATAATTATTTTATTTTCAGTAACATTTATTTGAACTAAATTATAATAACTGTTCTGTTAAATAGTTGCATATGAATAGAAAAATTCAATTTGTTTTCTAGAACCTTGACATTATCAACAGAACTGTCTTTGTGAGTTGGAATTGTCACATTAAAAGCAAAGAAAAGGCCGATCACTTCATGCAGCTCTTTGAATCTTTTCTTTTCCTTTTCCTATTCCTTTCTTTGTGTGTGTGTGTGTGTGTGTGTGTGTGTGTGTGTGTGTGTGTGTGTGTGTGTGTGTGTGTGTGTGTGTGTGCGCGTTGCGTGTATGTTGTTATTTTAAGTCACATATGCACATGAGTCATAGTGATAGGCTGTAGTGCACATGTTCAAATGCTCCAACTCTCCTACGTTTTGAGTGAAGACATCACTCACTCACGTCCCAGTAATACAATTCTCCACTCCAGCGTCAGGTCAACAACAGACAAACAACCACACTAACAGAGGCTTTAAAAGGAACACAGTTTCACTTGTAATCCAATCACTACCTTCATAAGACCTATAATGAACTAATTGACAAAGTCTTTTAGGGCACTCATTTGGACAATCCGAAACCAATAACATGCTTGTTCACATAAAGACCTCTGGTAAAATGACTTCAGGCAAAACATTTTTTTTTTTTTTTTTTACATTTCTTGGCCAAGTTTTATTACGCAGAATAAGAATATTGGTGAAAATGTTGACCCAGTTCAACACTTTTTATTAAATAAAATAAAACAAATAAAAATAAATGTCAAAGCAAAACGGAAAAATAAAGATAGTATTTTATTTATACATGAAACTAATAATGAGATACTTCACAATCCCATCTCACGTCTGTTATGTGCTGCACTGTTATGCAATGTCCTGTGGACTGTGAGTCTTAAATGTCAAAATAGTTTGTAAAATTAGCACCAGGGCCTATAAGAGCCACACTTGGTTGAATGACTATAAAAGCTGACTTTACTTGACATAATGCATTCTATTTTAAACAATAATTACATTTGTTCATTCAGTAGGTAGGCCTACTTTATAATATATTTTGTTTAATTTATTATATTAGATTTATTTAGTAGACACTTTTATATTATTTAATATTTTAAAATGTAATTTACGCTGACACCAGATTTTATGTAAAGTATTTTTTGTATCCATTTTAAAATCAATTTTAATTTATTTTATAAGAAAAGTATTATTTAAAGTATTATTATTAGTATGTTCTTTACAATAGACCTGAATGAAATAAACAATGACAAATGGAATAAAGAAAATTATGATTTCTACATTAGTACATAAGGTCATTTTGAGAATTTCTATAACTCAAACAGTACAAAATGGTGCTAGCAACGGCAAGGTCATAGGTTCGATTCCCAGGGTAAGCATGCGGAAATATGAAAGAAAGAAATATACTTTTAGTGCAGTGGATAAAAGTGTCTACCTAAAATATACATTTGAATGTGAAATTTTATTGGAAATGCTCTTAAAACGAAACTTTAATGTTTGGAATTAAATTAAAAGGTTGCATCAAATAGTAACATCACATTAACTGCATATACTCTAAATTAGGCTATTTAAACTGTTGATTGTCCACAACAACAACAAAAATGTATAAATAAAGATATTGTACTACAATTTTTAACATTCATATTGACATCAGTGCATGAAAGCAGATTTTTAAAACTGTATTTAAAAAAAAATCTTAAATTACAGTAATCAAAAATACAGAATGCTTTTGTTTTGGTCCTAAAGACTTGACCCAAACAGGATAAACACACCCAGAGGTCATGTTGTACCACTGCAGCACCACCCGAGACAATTTGTGTACATTAATCTGTGTAATCTCTCAGAATTACAAAGATTTGCTTGAGTTAATAAAAAATAATCCCCCTCAATTCGACCCCCTGCCTCTAACTCTCTTGTACCCCACTTTACTTCTAATTACGTGGTTAAATATGCAGAGCATTTAAATTAAGTGGCGTTAACTCTCTGGTCATTGTCAGAGAAGTCTATCTAGAAGGAGGCTCTCTAGGAAGATTCGTAACTGGTGTTGTTGTTCGGTCTGAACAGGTGGCTAAGCGAACAAACACACAACTTAACGAATATATTTACCTGTTTACTCGGTTTACGCATGCCTCGGAGACTGACGTCACATCTGTTACCGAATTAATTGTCTGTTGGACTAATCTTTAACTGCGCTTCTTGGAAAGACAGAACGCACAAAGTCGAACCAGAATAAAATGTTAGTGGGTTCCAAAAATTAAATTTTCAACCATTAAGCGACAGAGATCCAAATATACAGAAATGGAGGACGATACATGCCGCAGCAATCGAGAACAACTTGGACTTCAGTTCACCATTGATTACATATTGTACAATAAGGGGCGCAACACTGAGAGAGCAGAACCAGAGCACTATGTCCCTCCATCTGAATGTCTTCAAACCACAGTCAACAAAACCGAACAAAAAACTCTCTCAGAACAGGATAGCGAAAAATCGGAGGACCAGGAAAACGAAGATAACGAATGTGAAGAGGAACATGAGAAGGAGAGTGAGAAGAGTGAAGGAACGGATGAGAAGCCAGCGCAGTCTTACATTGCCCTCATTTCCATGGCCCTCTTGGATTCCGAAGAAAAGAAACTCCTGCTGTGTGATATTTACCAGTGGATCATGGATCACTATCCTTACTTCAAAAGCAAGGTATTGTACCTAGAAAGCAAAGCTCCCTCAAAGAGTTTGTCTGCATGTTAGGCAATTTTGCTACAAATCTCTTGAAAGGTCCAAAATATATGATCAACAAGTTATAACATTTGTTTTTACATTGCTTTAACTTGTTAAAAATAAGTTATGTAATTTTCAACTTTTTTTACAAGTTATACAAGATTCAACTCATTTTTAAGTCAGTTTAATGTAATTTAAGTTGAAATGACTTAAACATCCAAGTTGATTTTACTTAAGAAATTTAAGGCAGCAACTTTATTTTACACAGCAGTACTTCACATTTGTAATCATTACCAAACAATTTTTCTAATAAGTGCTAAGGAAGTCTACAAACCGTAATCCTGTTGATTACAAACTGCATTTGGCAAAGCACTTCTTTAAAAGACCTACTACACAAAGACAAGGAAACACAAACCACAGCAAAATATTATGAACTGGGATCTGATTTGACTATCTAACTAAGTCATTGGATCTGTATCTGTTATACCAAGTTTGAATCCCATGATCTGACAAAGACTTACATTCAGATTTGTATCGTTAAAACCAAAAGATTCGACTCCAAGTGAATTGTCACGACACAATTTTGGTCAGATTTGCATGATATTGTACTCAGTGACGGGTAAGTCTTAAATTATACTATCCCTGCGCAATTTCTTGTTATAATTTATACGCTGACCATTTTGTTTATCGACCTTTCATACTCAGCGGCCTTTCATACTCAGACCTTTCATACTCAGTATCATCTTTGACTTTCATATGAGCCATTATTCACATTCTCTACTCTTTTAACAGGACAAGAACTGGAGAAACAGCGTCAGACACAATCTCTCTTTAAACGACTGCTTCATCAAAGCCGGCCGCAGTGACAACGGCAAGGGCCATTTCTGGGCTATTCATCCGGCCAACTTTCAAGACTTCTCTAATGGGGACTACCACCGACGTCGAGCCCGGCGAAGGATCCGCAGGGTAACGGGGAAGCTGCCCTTCACTCTACCCGCGCATTACCAAACCCTCGGCCGCCTGAAACGGACACCGTGTTGGTGTTGTCCACCATCCTACCCGTTAATGATGAGCTTCTCGCCCAGAGTCTACTGGAGCTGCGCTGCACTTCAGACACATCGCACACCATCCCTTCATGGATTGATATAACCGGATCTACCCTGCAATAATGTCTGCATGTAACAGTGTTGGAAATTAAATTGTAAAAGTTTTCTAATCCATCTTGTATATGTGCACATTTATTTGTAAAATGAAAAACAAATAAAGTTAGATGAAAAGTATTGCATTTTCTTATTCATTGCATCCTCTTAAAGGAGTCTGTGCAAGTGGAACTCAATCGCCAGCATTTGTGGCATAATGTTGATTACCACAAAAAAATTATTTCAACATCTCATATTAAAAAAGAACCAAAATTCAAGGTTACATTGAGGCACTCACATTGGAAGTAAATGAGGCCAATTTTTACAAGATTTAAAAACAGAAATGAGAATCTTATCATTTTATAAAATCACTTGTTCTGTTAAAATGCGTGTATTATTTGAGTTGTAAAGCTGTTTAAAATCAGTATTTTTACAGTTATTTTAGGGTTCAGGGCATTGTGAAGTAAAATTTGAAATAACCTTACACAGAAAAGGTTAATAGGTGATTTTCTTCACACTAAAAACATGTTAAAGCTCATTGTTTACGTCTTGTAGCTAATCTTTTGAAACAGTGATATTTTAAGGTTTACAAAATGGCCCTATTCACTTGTGCCTTCCTTTGTGGTAACCAACATTACGAACTGAACCCGGAATATATAAACCAAACATCCAGTAAAAAAAAAAAAATGTATTTACAACTGCATTTTGCAATTAGAGATAGAACTAATAAGGTCCATAGGGATAGTACAAAATCCTGTGCGCTTAAACAGATATAAGCAAACTGTGAAATTAGGTTAAAAAATCTTAGAGGGCAACATAACAACTGATTAAGACCAGTAATACAATAATACCATTTAATTTCTCACCAAGTGTGTTGGTGTGTGAGCATTACTTTGGGAGGACATTATGCATGGTGTAAAAAAGTGAACACATTCCTCACGGATGTGGCCACTCCAGATAATAATTAGTTAGAAGAGCTCAGAAGCCAAATCTTTAGTCTAAGAGATTTCGGCAGGTTGCCCAAAGCCGACTCCGGGATAAGTACCCAGATAATCCCATAAATCGCCATGCAGTTTCGAAAAATAGGAAGCTTATCACACAGCATAATCTGGTAAGCGTTCCTCGGGTGAGGACCTACACTTCTGCTGGAGAAGAGGGAGGGAGGGATGAGTTAGCCGAGTGTGGGGCGAGATGTAGCCTCAAAACTGTATTGGCGTGAGCAGAACAAGAGGGTCATGAGCTAATGTGGGACATCTGGACAGAATAATTAGTGGCTAAATTATGATTTCGGCTTACATCCTTTCTGACGCCTTTAAGAGGTCCCTGATTCCTACCAGCTTCAGGAAGACAGCAGTCTTGACCCACTTCACTTTCGAAAGGATGAACTAAAGACGACATGTAGATGTAGGCAGTCATTCGCATAACCCTGAGAAAAAGAGAACTCAAATTAGTGACCCTATTTATAAATTTTACTGTCAAAATTCACATTTATTCCTGTAAAAACGCCACTGCTATGAAATAAAACAAGTGTGCTTTCTAATTTTAATGATTTAAATTTAATATAAAGCTAACATACTTTCTGACACTTGTTCAGAGAGGTCTTTATGATAGTGCACATACTATATAGACTCCTAATTATATTTTTAATTATATATATATATAGTGCGTGTATATATATATATACAGGTCTTTCTCAAAAAATTAGCATATTGTGATAAAGTTCATTATTTTCCATAATGTAATGATAAAAATTAAACTTTCATATGTTTTAGATTCTTTGCACACCAACTGAAATATCTCAGGTCTTTTATTGTTTTAATACTGATGATTTTGGCATACAGCTCATGAAAACCCAAAATTCCTGTCTCAAAAAATTAGCATATCATGAAAAGGTTCTCTAAACGAGCTATTAACCTAATCATCTGAATCAACTAATTAACTCTAAACACCTGCAAAAGATTCCTGAGGCTTTTAAAAACTGCCAGCCTGTTTCATTACTCAAAACCGCAATCATGGGTGAGACTGCCGACCTGACTGCTGTCCAGAAGGCCATCATTGACACCCTCAAGCAAGAGGGTAAGACACAGAAAGAAATTTCTGAACAAATAGACTGTTCCCAGAGTGCTGTATCAAGGCACCTCAGTGGGAAGTCTGTGGGAAGGAAAAAGTCTGGCAAAGAACGCTGCACAACGAGAAGAGGTGACCGGACCCTGAGGAAGATTGTGGAGAAGGACCGATTCCAGACCTTGGGGGACCTGCGGAAGCAGTGGACTGAGTCTGGAGTAGAAACATCCAGAGCCACCGTGCACAGGCGTGTGCAGGAAATGGGCTACAGGTGCCGAATTCCCCAGGTCAAGCCACTTTTGAACCAGAAACAGCGTCAGAAGCGCCTGACCTGGGCTACAGAGAAGCAGCACTGGACTGTTGCTCAGTGGTTGCATGTCATTCGGAAATCAAGGTGCCAGAGTCTGGAGGAAGACTGGGGAGAAGGAAATGCCAAAATGCCTGAAGTCCAGTGTCAAGTACCCACAGTCAGTGATGGTCTGGGGTGCCATGTCAGCTGCTGGTGTTGGTCCACTGTGTTTTATCAAGGGCAGGGTCAATGCAGCTAGCTATCAGGAGATTTTGGAGCACTTCATGCTTCCATCTGCTGAAAAGCTTTATGGAGATGAAGATTTCATTTTTCAGCACGATCTGGCACCTGCTCACAGTGCCAAAACCACTGGTAAATGGTTTACTGACCATGGTATTACTGTGCTCAATTGGCCTGCCAACTCTCCTGACCTGAACCCCATAGAGTATCTGTGGGATATTGTGAAGAGAAAGTTGAGAGACGCAAGACCCAACACTCTGGATGATCTTAAGGCCGCTATCGAAGCATCCTGGGCCTCCATAACACCTCAGCAGTGCCACAGGCTGATTGCCTCCATGCCACGCCGCATTGAAGCAGTCATTTCTGCAAAAGGATTCGCGACCAAGTATTGAGTGCATAACTGAACATAATTATTTGAAGGTTGGCTTTTTTTTGTATTAAAAACACTTCTTTTACTGGTCGGATGAAATATGCTAATTGTTTGAGATAGGAATTTGGGGTTTTCATGAGCTGTGTGCCAAAATCATCAGTATTAAAACAATAAAAGACTTGAAATATTTCAGTTGGTGTGGAATGAATCTAAAATATATGAAAGTTTAATTTTTATCATTACATTATGGAAAATAATGAACTTTATCACAATATGCTTTTTTTGAGAATTTTTGGAGAAGGACCTGTATGTGTATATATATATATATATATATATATATATATATTAGTGCTGTCAATCGATTAAAAAAATGAACTAATCACACATTTTTCTGTAATTAATCGCAATTATCACACCTTACATTAAAGTTTTTAATATAAACTCCAAATTAATGTAGAAACAACATAAAGACAGTAGCCTATATTTTAAATATTTGTTTAATACTTCATTACATCAGGGCTCAAATTTTTTTCTTCTATTTTTCAGACCGGTTCAGATTTTTACTTGCCCTGGCAAAATCCACAAAAAGTTTGTTTTGTTATTTTTGACCCATGTAACGTTGTAAACAATGCTTTAAGATTTTCAGGTGGTCTTACAGGTAGGATATACAGAAATTGAATAAAGTTATGAAAAACTTCACAGTCTTCACTGCATAAATTATAAAATAAATATAGATTAATCCTTACTATATATATTATTAATTATACATATTTAATTGATCAATTAAATGTGTAGTTTTATCAACCAACAATGCATATTTACTTGAAGAAAATTTATATATAATAAACAATGTTCTCCTTTTTCATTGAAGGATAACTGAGACATAAATATCCACAATTATGGGAGAGAAGAGTGGGAACCATACCCAAAAAACAAGGGTTTTAAGCAATTATCACTGTTACAAAGCCATCTAATTAAATTTTCTGAACCAAATCTTTCTTTGTTTTGCATTAATTTGCTTAATTCCCATGAAAGATCCTCGGCATTAAATCCTCTTGCCTTTGACAGCTTTAGGACGTTAATTCTCTTGCATATGCGTGCCTTATGTTTATAAGATACAAGCTGTTGAACAGGTTGCAATTTGCACTCTCTCTCTCTCTCTCTCCCTCCCTCTCTCTCTCTCTCTCTCTCTCTATCTCTTTTAAGCACAAACTCACAGTTTTGAGTGAATCAGTTTTCATATCTGTTAGCTATTTTTCATATAATTTTTGGTAAAATATTACATGACTTAAGATAAAACATCACTGCTATCATGATCCCATTTCACCAGAATGGAAAAAAAGCTCAGTGTAAATGCTCAAGCATTTTGACTCCCATCTCAACACACTGTATCTCTGGTAAAGAGACACACATGCGTGTTACATATACTGACTTCTGTTCATTTTCTCGTTCTAATCAAAGGCCTGTCCCCTCAACCCTATTAAGCTGTGGAGGAGTGCTTGGTGTGTTGATCCCCTTAATCTAATTAGGTACATGGGAGGGGGCGGAGATTAACGCCGGAGACGTGGGCCTGATTAACGGACAGTGGGGTAAGAAGAGATGAGTCGTGGGGCAAAGGCCGATGAAAACATTCTGGCCCCGGTTTTAGTCCTATTCAGCATTCCAAAGCTAATTTGATCAAACGCCTTCACGGTTCCAAAGCTTTCTGCTACCTGGTGATTAACTGTGCAACGCAGGATCAGCACAGTTTGGTTAAGACAGACTTACCCCAGATCATCAGACATCGGAGGCTGCGTACAGTACAGATTTGGATTCTGAGGCGCAAAGGCTGATATAGACAACTGAAGCTATTTTCTTTTTTTCTTTTTTTTGAATACTTATTACAATAGAATTTACACTAATGTGCTTTGGGAGATTCTTTAAAAATCTAGCTTGACTAATTGCAATCAGAATGACTGTTAGGGTGAAATTATCATCTTTGCATGACCTTTTTTATTAGCAATCTATACACAATCTAAACACTAGGTGGCACAATACGCTCATTGTACTCACAGGATTTATTTATCCACTTTATTTTTAAAGAAAGAGAAGGCGCAGCTATTTTTAACTTGAATGTGCAAGACTTCTGGTGTCAGCCGCTTCAAGGCTATTTATTTTAGCTGTTCTAAAACAGTCCGTTTTGCTGCTTGACGTTGCAAACTGGTATTTGTCATATTATTATCATAATCATAAATACTGGTTTACAGCCCAAAATAATCGGAATTCTCGCATATTCACAGGAAATAGTAACTTACGTCCCCGTTTCCAATGGCATCCGCTGTAAAAAGCTGTATAAAGCTCCTAGATCACTTATAATCTTCTACAGCTTATGGAGTGTTTTGTCTCCTGAAATTTCTCTGTAAGATAGTTTTGCAGTGTTTCGTCAGCAGAACGACCCAGAAACACATTAAATAACAGAATAACCCACTAAAGAGATGTATGTCTATCCCTCACAGCCTCGCTTTCATTCCAGTTAAAAATCAAAAATGGCGCTGCTGTGAATAAGGTCTATTATATGCAAACAAAATCACCAATGTGCTTGTAGAGCATTTTTCATAACTAATTTGCAGAAAAAAAGATTAAATCATTGAATGAAAACAATATGATAGTATATGCTAATATTTACAGTATAATAATATGTATTTAGCAAAACAAAAAGCAACCAATGACCTTCTGATTCAGTTTTCAACCTAAAACCGGCTGGATTTGTCCAGCAGGGGGATCCTAAACCTACAAAACCAGTGGGCGATGAAACAAAGAGGACCTTGGCAAGCATCATGATCTCCCCTCTACCTCCCTATCTTTATCTATCTTCAGTGGTTTCCATGGTGACAACTCTTAGACCTGCCTGCCAGTGATCTTTTCTGACCCCTGAGGGTAACCTTTGGCCTGAGGGGTCATGGCCAGGGTCAATAGGTTAGAAGTGGCCAGAGGGCAATAAAAAGCACTTCTATGATTGGCTCTCTTTCCAGCCCACTTATTTTAATTTTGAGGCTGAAGCACAGGCCTTGTCCCTCAATTCTGCTGATGAGAAGACTGTAGCTTCCCACAAATAGATGGACACCTTGCAAGAAACTCAGTCCGACATCGTGAGCATTTGATTACTCACTATGTGAGGCGTATGAATGCATCGGAACACTCTTGTGAAAACAGAAAACGTAGCATCGATCATATTCCCTCTGCGTGAATGTGTGGGTGTGTGTTTGTATGAAACTTCTTGTTAAGAGCTACGGTATCTGCTTTGCATCACCAAGCGGCCTATTCATTTCTTTCACACCTCGTTCTTTATCAGTTGAAGAGAAACGGCAATGAAGTGCTTTTAAAGACGATAATGTGTCTCCTTCCTCTCCCTTGCATTGAAAGGACTTCATTCCAAATCCCTGTGCATAATGGCGTCAACTAAATAGGCGAAACATAATGTAAAACCTGGTGGTCACATGACCATCCACAGTCCCGTAATTCATCCTTTGGATGATGGGTCGTCAATATTGATTTATGAGCGTAATGGTCATGGACTGATAGAAGGGTAGGATGGGGGGAGTTAAGAGAAGATGGAGAGAAAGAGATAGAGGAGGATAAAGGGAGTGCAGAGGTGAAGGTGGACGCAGAGTGCTTGCAGAACTGGAGAAGGAAGAAAAGGATGGCGTCTCCCTAACAAAGACACCAGGTTCCTGAGAGATGGTTATGCTGTTGTTACAGGTATTAAAGAATATTCTTTAATACTCTGCAGTGACCTTTGTTGTTGCATCTATTACAGGTGTAAAGTCAATGACAAAGTGCAGAGCAAATCATGTTGTCAATTGGTATTGCTTAGTATTATATATATAGGCTATATACTGGCTTTTTTTATTCATTTAATTTAATTATATTTCTACTTGAATTAAAACGGTTATTTTAGATTTTATCACATTATGTTTGTGTATAGGTCAATTAACAAAACATTTTTACAGTTTAATAGCCTGAGAACCTTTTGCACAGTTATGCAATTATTTATACTTGCTATTATTACATTCATGTTTTATGAAAATAGTTCAAATAAGGTGATTTTCTATTGAACTTGATCATAACGGAAGGAGCTCTAACTTGACCAACATTTCCACATTCTCATTAACCTACTATAGGTCAAAATATATTCAAAGGAAGCACTCCTCATATACAGGTTAACAACCTCTGGTCAAGCTATTACATAAGATCTCTGAAGGACTCTTAAAAGGTATTTTAGGAGCAGTGACCTTTCACCTTCCAGCACTGACCCTAAGCTCCTGACCCCCCTTACAGACACTAGTGACACCAACATCACTTTGGTCCCTCCTGTTCATCATTCTTTCCGTCTCATTAAAACTGCTGTGCTTACTGTTCCTCTAGCAACTGTTATTTGGTGGTTGTCGATTATCATAGCATTTTTGTTAGTTCATTTTTAATCATTTAAAATAATGTGTTTTTTACACGTGAATAGCCTACTTATATTTTCTTTTGACATAAAAAAATACACATATTTCCCAAACAACGTTTCAATTAGCCTACCACAAAATTTTAATTACAAGTGAGAAGTGCGTTAACAGTCGAACATACCGAAGAGTAGCTTATATAGCTGTTACGGTCGGTAGCTATACGTAAAAAAACTACTTTATTACAGATTTAAACTATTGTAACTAAAAAGGAATAGGCTAAAGTTTAAATCTATGGGTCTTCCTCGTTAGACGGTATAGACGATGTGCTGTGTGGAGGACAAAACACTATTTTGTTTTCGGGAAAGGAAGCTTTCACAGAAATTCCTTCAATCTCCTTAAACGTCTTTTGTGTAGCCTAATTCACACACGAACTCACCTTTCTTTTGTCTTTCCTAAAGAGTGAATCTGTAAATATGCTGCCTTCAAGAGCACCTGAGACAATTCTGCTTTCAAAATGGACAGAGTAGCCTATGGCACGTCAAGTCGTAAAAACATTAGGCTACGGTCGTTATCGGTCATAATATATTTTTATTATTTACATTATTTTTCTACCTCTTAATTCTACATGATAGGCCTATACCAAACATTTATTACATTTATTTTGCATAAAGCAAGTTTGCTGCATGTTTTACACTGACATTCACTTAACTCAACGAGTTTCTCGCAACTCCGAGTTTCTCACATGTAAACTCGATGTTGCTTGGTCGTTAATGTGCTCAGAAGTCGGAAATAGTAAATAGGCATGAGGCAAGTCTGCAAGGAGGTGTTTGTGGGAAGACATGTGGTTAGTGACACCATTGCAATTGACAGAGGTTAAGAGATGTCAAGACTCTTGGAGAGGAAGGAGGACACTCTAACGCTAGGACTAACACCCTACAGGACCTCTTGGCTGATTAGTGTCCTCCACTAAAGAGGCTCATACAATCACACACACATTTAACACAATGACAATGCAACATGTCGAGGCACCCAAGAGTCCTTTTCTTGAGACGTTGCGATACGAAGCTGTGACACCTCTGGTTCCTGTTCTTGTTCTCTCACTCTCGAGAAAGCTGCGACTGTAACAGCCAATGTCCACTCTCTCACATGAGCAAGCAATACAACAGCTCAAGGTATGGATCTCATACACTATTACCAGAGGTGCGAGGAGACCAGTTGTCTCGCATAGGAAGGCCTGAGACTAAAGAAATGGATTTCTCACACTTCAGATAAGTGATGGGCATATGGACAATAAGGTGTCAGCTCATGTACAGCTGTCTTACAACATTGCGTATGACACAATATGTCTTCATCTATCAGTTTCTTAAAATACATATTTTGAAAAAATTGTAATAGACTGAAACTAAGATTTTACTGCTGCCTTTTTATGCAAAGTCATTTAATTTACAATTGTTACAAAGACATGAATAAATTCATTGTACCTTTTTGAACACTATAAATAGTAGAAAAGAAAAGCAAGATGGATGATCATGTATTTGCATAAAAATGACAGAAATTGTGACATTTTTTGTAGTGTAGTTTCTTTCAAGGTTGTGACAAATGGAAAAGCTTTGAAACCCTTTAAAACAAACAAGGAATCCAGGTTTGAAATATCATTGGAGATTATGTGGCCTTCACTGATCCAAAGCTAACTATCCTGAAAGGTAAACATCTATGGCCTTCCAGGTCAGTAGCTGGACCCCAACTTTTGGCAGGTTCTTCAGCAAATGCTGTACTGGCTATCCTAGACGCCTATTTGAAGAAACATACGTCCTCAAACTAAGCTCAATTGAGCTCAAAATCTTGCAAACAAAACTTTTACAACTATATATCTCCAGGATTTTTGATTTAATGTTCTAATCGATTAGTCCCACAGGCCAAAACAAAAAGCGAGAGATTAAAGACCTGCAAAAGTAGACCCCGCAATATTTATCAATCCTTCTTCCTCTGGGCTGTGATGTAGAAAATGCGAGGATGCAGGGAATGGCTGACAGTGATAAAGAGAGGAAGGAACAGATAGCGTTGTTGGGGTGTGGATGACGGTTCTCCACACCTTCGCTCGGTTCCTTCGCTTTCCCTCTTTCGAAAATGTTTTTATTAGCCCTGTCAGGTTGCAATTTGCCTAACTGTAAATACACACAGCAGGCTTAATTAAGACTTTTTGACCAGGGAGACTGTCAAGTCCGGAAACATTAAGGAGATGAAACCAGGTGTCGTAAAGATAGATGGACAAAAAAATGGAAGGATGAGGGACGAGGAGAACAGAAAGAAGGGAGGGGGAGGAGTGCCCGTGGAGTACAACAACATGGTATTCTTCTGTTGCTCTGGGCGTCCAATTGAGATGGGGAGGAAAACATGGGGACAAACGATTTTTATGCATTAACAGCCTGGCGGTGGAGAGCAATAACAAGGACGAGATCGCCGCTAAAATGTTTGACATCCTGCGCAGGGATCAATGCAAGTCCAGCTTCACGCATTAACACGCCATACACACGTATCACCACACATCCGCCTGCGATACCGGCCCAGATAACATAGCCTGCACCCCAAACACTGCAAAGTGCAGGCCAATCGCCCTCAAGGACGGATCAATTGGAACTCCCTCTCAAATGTGGAGATAAAGGCATGATAATGATTGTAATTTTGTATTTTCTGAGAGTTTTTGTAGAGTTAATTTGTAGGGTGGGCTCATTTCATACAATGAGTCAGACTCAAAGAATACAAGGATAGTTCACCCGAAAATGAAAGGTGTATACTCACCCTCATGTTGTAGGTGGACTCATTTCCTACAATGAGTAGACTCAAAGAATACAAGGATAGTTCACCCAAAAATGAAAGGTATATACTCACCCTCATGTTGTTCAAAACATGTATGAATGACTTTCTTCTGTGGAACACAAAAGAAGATGTTGAAGAACTGTTGTCTGTACAATAAAAGTCAGTGGGGTCCAAAACAACACTGGACTCCTTTGTCCCTATTATATGGACAACCCCCACCCCCCCCCCACCCCCCAAAAAAAGAACATGTATTTATCCGAATATCTTCTTTTGTGTTCCACAGAAGAGAGAAAGTCATACATGTTTGGAACAGCATGATAATTAATCTTCATTTTTGGGTAAACTGTACCTTTAATGGTGCAGAAAGAAGAATGAAGAACAACAACAGACATCAAGTTTTGGATTTCTTTGCAAAAATTATTTGCTACTGGTTGACCTTCGACATAATGACCCAAAAGACACAGATTAAAGTTCACATAATGTGTTTTGGCAACATAGTTTAAGGAGGCGAACTATGCCCTGTGAGTCAGCCAATCCCACAATGCACCAGAACGGTTTCAAAACAGGCAAGTGTGAGGAGACAAACAAGATCACCTGCTTCCAGTATGAGCATTCATCTTCTAAACAGAAGATTTCAAAAACCTGCATTTCAGTCAGCCCCCACCGCCTTTCTCTTTCTTCCTTGTTCGCTTTCTCTCAATTCCCCCAACTCCATCCAATGAAAATCAATAACCTATTGATCAGTTCCCTCCATTTCCATTATGCCCCGACGACAAAAGAGCCTGCGATTGTTGCAGCGAAATTATATGCTTTTCATCCATTTTGCAAATGACTAACTTGCAAAATTCATAGTGCACTTTAATAGGATTGTCTGGTAAAAGTTAAGCATGTCAAATCACTCCAAGGAATTGAGGACATGTTGAGGAGCAAAGTTGATGAAGATGATTGTGTGGTGTCTGGCGATTCAAGGGTTTTATTAAAAGTGGAAAACGCATAGTATTTTAATGCGTTTTCTGCTTTAATGTTGGCACCCCCTTCCTTACTCCATAAAACACATCCAAAGACTCACACACAGAGAGAGACCATAGACAATGCTACAGGCAAAATCAATATTTCGAGAAAGAAAGGGAATATTTTTAGCAGTGTTTGATACAAAATGTTTGGATAAATCATGACTGTGGTAAACGAAGGGAATCTGTGGAAAAAAGATAAAGGATGCAAAACAAAGAGACATAGAGCAACAAGAAGATCTCTAGAAAAGAAACTGGAGATTTCAGCAGGTCAACACTGAGGGTCAGTGGGACATTATGCAGGACGCAGCTTTATTATGTACAATATGTAGATGTACAGATGCTAGCCGGGGTTGACGGCCTATTTAATTCGATGTCAGTGAAAAAGACGCAAAACAAAATGCTGAAAAGCCTTCACCCAACAAAATCCTGAAAATCCATATTCCCAAGAAAATTCCAGTGTTGAAAAAACGTAACATGTTAAACAGACTAGGGTCATAAAATAATAAGGGAAATTAAAGGCGTCTAAGAGCAAGACTCAGAATTTATATTTTTGAATTTATTAAATAGACGTAGCCTATATAAGACATAGGGATGACACACAGAAAATGTATATAGTTCGAAAAATATGGCATTTCTACTTTTATGTACTTAATTGGAAAGGAAAGGAAAGGAAATGTCAGTCTCTAACAGCCCTAGTTCATTCACGTAACACCAAATATGGCAGCTGCATCAGGTA
Source organism: Meda fulgida (assembly GCA_030578275.1). NCBI lineage: Eukaryota > Metazoa > Chordata > Actinopteri > Cypriniformes > Leuciscidae > Meda > Meda fulgida. Next base: position 8,150,539 of record CM060637.1, on the reverse strand, counting down.
AATAAACTATACATTCTTTTGTTTTTGGTTTCACTGTTGTACTTCGGTACACGTTGTAGTAGGTTATATATTTTCTTTTCCTTTGCAGATATAGCTTGTGGCGAGAAAGAGTATTTTGGGAGCCAAGTCCATACAGCTCCCTTGCCAATGCCAATTTGATTGACTCCATCCATGTCAATCCACGCTTAGTCCAACTCCTATTGGCTGAAGACGTCCGTTTATCCAATGACACCTGCTCTGATTGGGCAAATAAATGGGGGGGGGGGGGGGCGGAGAACATTGATTTATCTGTGGTATTAGGAGATCAATTAATCCCTATTGTGTGTGCCAGCACAGATAGAAACCAATGTCTTATTGCTTATGGCTTGTTTCTGGATGGCGAAGATAAGGATCCCCCAATCGCTTTTTCCACAGCCAAATTTTAATCCACCAAAATTCAACTCAAACCGCGATTTTGATGTTACCACAAGAGCAACATGTACAGTAGAGTAATCAAAAACAGGAAAGGAAAGAAAGAAAGAAAGAAAGAAGAAAGAAAGAAAGAAAGAAAGAAAGAAAGAAAGAAATGAGAGCGAACAGCGGGTTTGTGTACGTGTAAATGTGTGTGTGTGTGTGTGTGTGTGTGTGTGTGTGTGTGTGTGTGTGTGTGTGTGTGTGTGTGTGTGTGTGTGTGTGTGTGTGGGGGGGGGGGGGTGCTGATTCCTACTTTTCAGTTTAAATAAAGATTGGCGCTGGATAAGGGCCATTAATGGAGGAATCAGACAGGCCTTGCTATGTAGGACAAGAGCTGACTGCAGGGAGGTGAGTGGAAGGATCGATGCACAGTCGATACACTCAACACTGCTCTGTGTAGCAGAAACACACACACTGCGGGGTGAGCGCGTGCGCGTATGGGGGGTGGAAGAGGGCATCTGTTCGGATCTGTCGAATCTGGCTGTGAATTGGAGAATATAAAAGAAAGAACAATCCTCCGTCATTTGGGACGTATTCGAGGCAGGTGGACGGACGGTTTTGAGGTCACGCAGAAAATGGCGGCTCGAAATGTTTTAGCGGCGGCAGATGCGAGTAACGGAGACATATGGCTATAGCTACTACAGAACGATGCTTTTTAACCGAGCTTAAAGACTTCAGTATGATATTGGCTGCAATAGCATTCTCCCCCTCTCTTTCTCTGGGTCACTTTCTCCTTTTCCCCCCTCACTCTCACCGGAATTGATCGAGTATGCCTTTTCAATCCATCTCTCCTTCGCTTGTCGCCTAGCAACCGGTGCTTTTTCGGCTGTGGAGGCTGGGAACTGCCCCCCCCCCCCTCTCTCAGTCTAAAGCCTTGTATTGAAAGCTGAGGTGCGCCGCACAAACACACACGTACACAGATATTGATGACTCGAAATTCACTGCTCTACCAGGAGTTATTACATACTATAAATGAAAACATTCTGCAACATATACAGTAGGCTATATGTTGACTTTGCATAATCGTATAAATGCTGAACATGATTCTTTTAAGACCAAAAAACTATTCTTGTTCACATATGGTTTAGGACAATTAAAGTAAACCGATTTAAAATTAGTTTTGAGCTTTTTTTAAACTTTAAAAGTTCCAAAGGTAACCTAAATTTCTAATACAGACAAGTGTATGAAGATGGCAAAATAGCCTACATTTCAAAAACATATTTTTAAATATTCAGTGTTGACAATATAATGTGAGACCCAATAAGTTACAAGAACAATTGGATAAATAGGCCTAAAACATCACAGTTATCAGTGCGGTTTCAATAAATTGAACTATTATGACTGATCACTAATAGACTAGGCTAATATTAGTTTCATCATTATTATGTTGATATCCTTAGGATACTAAAATACTGAAGGGAAAAGCAATGAGCTGAGGTGTCTGACACATGTGGTGTCTTATGACATGCAGACATTTAAACTTTCAGTGAAATACATTTCATGTGAAGAACAGACTTTCCTTTCTTTATGCAAAATCATAACACACCTAGCTATAAGTCAACACACCTTACTGTGGCAAAAGTGAACAAAAATGGGTATTATTTAAGAAATTATATAAATGTAATGAATAAAATGTTATGATAAATATTAATAGGCTATAGCCTACAGCTGCCAAAGAGACCTATTACATGATTAGCGAAGATCTCACTTTTGCCACGTTTTACTTGTAGACTTGCAGCAAAGTAAAAAATTAGAGGTCAGATAAAAAAGGAAAGTAGGCTATATGACATCTGTGAAACAGGCTATATAATCGATATAATCGATCATATTTAAATGATGATGCTGGCTATCCGACCGAGAAGGCAAATACCTTTCTGGGTGTTTTAAAATGGGTAGCCTATCACATGCGCAGCTGTACATAAAGAACTAAATTATACCATATCAGAATAATATCGATACATATAGTGGGGAAAGAACACGCGATATAAAGACAAATAAAAAAATATCTTTAGCATATGTCGGTCAATATGGAAAATATCAAATAAGCGCAACTTAATTTATTTTGAATTGACAGTAAAGGTATTTTAACGTATTCATCGTTATGTTATGATGAGCATATATTTAATATATAGCCTAGATATTAGATAAGAATATATTTAATATTTGCCTACTTATTTAAATTATTAGACTACAGAAAGAAGATCAGTTAAAGAACGCACATTTCTAACAAAATATTTTCTATAACTAGCCTACATTTTCTAATGTTTTAAATTCCGCGTTAGGCTAAGATGGAGCATTTTCTGATGAAAAGCTTTATACCAATCGATCAGAATGCGGATATATCGATCAGCGACCAGAGCCATAGATCACACGCTCTCTTTCGCAGAGCATTGTCAAATACAGGTCTCTAAATACACTGAGAATCCTGTTCCACCTGCAGAGCAGGGCTCAATCTGAGAACATTTTTATTATTTGAATAGCCATAGAGATTTGGAGTTATATAAGCAAACCCGGTTATAAAGACAGGAGAATGTAGCCTATATAATGGTCAGTTGGGACAAATTGTGACTTTATTTTATGGTGTCTTTGTTACAGTGCAATTACACATCTATGTACTGAGTAATAATAGGCCTAATGAACTACATGTACTTAGGGTTTTTGTGGTTAAGGTTTGTGCATAATTACATGCAACTACTAGTGTAAAGTTGTAACAAGGACCCTGTAAAATAAAGGGTTAGCAATTATAGTCATTTAAAACGATTACATTACAAAACCTCTTTGCTTTGTAGAAGCTATTTTTATTTGGAAAAATATATATATAGGCTATATATCCGATGTGTTCAACTTGTGAATATGTCGTGTGTCGAGTGTTCTATAATATCTAAGAAATATCCTGCACGTGTTTCTATAATCAAAGAAATTATTAATATCGTTTTAAGAATACAAACAACTTTCTAATATAATGTGACTTTCGAAATAAATTGTTTATAGTTTAAGTAAAAATGACCGTGTAACCAAATATTTTGTCAGAAACAATCCAATATTTGTCTACTTTTGTGCTTCACGTTTTTATTAAAGCATAACGTTGTTTGCTTAATGTTCCTTCATAAAAAAATACGAACAATAAGTTATGACAACATATGTTTTACATTGCTTTAATTCATAAAAAAAATTGTAATAAGTTAGACAAGTTTCAACTTTTTTAAAAGTCAGAAAATGATGAAAGAGCAAATGACTTAAACAACGAATTGAATGTACAGCAACTTTTGTTTTACAGTGTATAATATCAAAACATTGGTGCACTATTTTAAGTTGTTACAGAGCCAAATCTTGAAGACTTCATTGTCTGAAGATAAAGTAAATGTCAACGCCTCGCCTAACTCTGCTGCAATGGTCAGTTCAACAGGACTGCTTGACTTCTGCCAATAAACCGATTCAAGTAAATTTACTTTAGGGTGTGATCGATCAGCCGAGTGATACCACTAATGCAGTCAAGCATATTTGTGTCTATCTTTATCACACTATGTGATAGAAACAAATCAAACCCACAGAAATAATATCTGGACCTTTAAAGCACACTAGGCTATATAACGCACTAATTTAATCAGCTTCGCATATCCGAATGACACGACCAAATATATTATATTATTAAATATATAATAATAAAATTTATTGAGTTTGAGTTCAGAAAAAAAGTTGAGTTCACTTATTCAGAAAAAAAAACTTAAACGGATTTGTTTGAAGTTAAGCGAAATAAAATAAATTGTTAATGTACTTTTACTGTTTATTTTGCTCTTTGGATATTTCAGGGTAATTGGTTTGCACACACATATTGACAAATACTGATTATTGATTATTGGAAGGCCTAATTGCAAATTTAAAATGAAATCACAGTAATTTGTCATAACGACCGGGACAACTAATTTTCAAGAGCTTTTTGACAACATTTTCTATTTTAAATTTAATGTGTAAATAACTGTTGTATGATATTAAATATAATGCATTACAACGCAACCGGTGGACACACTTCTTAAGCAATTGTGTTTGTAGACTTACACCCCCTTAGAAATGCAAAGTAAAATATTGAGTATCTATGGCTTTCCTAGTCTCTATTTGGATATCGACAGCTTTAATATTTCATATGAGAGCCACAGGGTACGTCTAGCTCATTTGAATATTCGAGCGAAAATTAAATCAGGGTCTGCTCTCTAATAATGTATGCAGGAAATACAATGTTACACTATAAGCTGACATTATTCAGAGAATCAAAACACTATATTAGAAAATAGTACAAAACTTAACCCCCTAAAGAAGTCAAATTCTGTTGGGTGGATTACATTTGTAATAAAAACAACCTCTCAACCCACACAGCCCCACACAAATAATTACAATTAGAAAAACAGTATTAAAATACATAATTTCAAAACAAAGGCGAATGTGTTTCTTGGTGCAGCATGTAGTCAAAGCATTTGTACAATTTAAATAGGCCACTTCCTAAAATCTCTCCAAAATACAATAAATATTCATATAATTACACCGAAAAAGTTTTAATCATAATTATCATATAAATTATCAAAAGTATGTACTCTCATGGCACGTTTCTTACATCATTAATCTGTTAAACAAATTTGTTGTAATAAAAAAAACAGGTAGGTAGGCACTGTATAGTCTGCAATATCATAAATGTATCGATATGTATTGAAAATATATATCTGTACTAACTGTACGATCTTCTCGCAGTAAACGCATCAGCTGTTGTGCATCTCTACATTAAACCGCTTTCAATTATCCTGTCATAGCCGAGCATGATTTTGTAAATAGCAAGGAACAAATCAATGCAATAATCAATTGTGGTTGTGTCCAGATATATGAACCAGAAATATCTGAACCCTTTTTGTCGAGTAGCAATAGCATTCGGCCCCCTCATAAGAGTCATAACATTATCGTATCACTAACCCCTCAGTTCCTTTAGGCTAGATGCTTGCAATTAATATACCCTACAATAATAGACTTAAATAAACATTGGAATTGATTAAGGCTTCACATGGTCAAATAACAAACAGTTATTTAACTTAAAATATATCTATAGATATACATACAATCACACTTTATGAGAGTGTGAGAAATAGTGAAAGGACCGTGAATTCTGCAAAGCTGCAGCAAAGATTTGTGAGCGGCCTAATTTATTTTCAATAACACTGATTGCAAGGATAATTAAAGAAACAGCAATCCCAACGGACAAGGATGTTTTTCCTAATGTCATACTCCTATTCATCATTATAATAAAATTGTAATTTCCTATATGAACATTTTCAGTGCAGCTAAGGGTGAAGTTAAGCTTTAAACTAAAGGTCGTTTATTTTCCTTGTTGTGTTGTTGACTATTTTGTGGCTCGTCCAGCGATTAATATCCAAGGAAATTCGACCAAAAAGAAATGGTCTTTTTTTTGTTAGGCTATATAAATATATCCATGTTTTTCTTCCGTTATTTTTAATGACTGCAAATAAATGAGTGGGCCTATGATAGTCAATGACGATGGATTCATGAATTCACCCTTAGCGAGAGAAAACAAATATATTACATTTATTACCCATCCCATTCTGAATGATTACTGAATTTATTGATCAGCGACTGAGGCATTAATAATAGGCGTGAACCGGAAGTGATCATCTGGAGAGGGAAATAAATGTATGCATTGTCATATTTATTTCATAAAATGTTAGCAGTGTGAACTATTATTTTGAAAATAAAAAAGTAAAAAAATAAAGGCTATATTCACTAAGACACTCGTTTTTAAATGGCTTATACTAACAACTTCAGGGGTCATGTCAAAAGACATATAGATGCTCATGTCTAGTGAATTACAAATGGCAGGCCTGTATGTAAATGGAACAACAAAGTAAATAAATGAATGTGACACATTTGCATGTTAACCATGCAACAAATCATCATACAAAACAGAAATAGGATAACTTAAACCTTGTCTAATGAAACAGTGGACTTGTACGTTATTTTCCTTTCTTTGATTTTTTGGCGCACCTTCTTTCTCTTTTAATGTATTTTTTTGTTCTGATGTTCAAAGCGTGGCGTTAATTACTATCACGTCAGTTTCTCCCACAACAAAAAGCCTTATAAAACTGCAAATTTTCCATTTGGTTGATAATGAAATTTCTTTAAACTTTCAAGCGTTTAACACAAATATGATATGATTAACCATGTGATCTCGTCTCGTTCAAAAGGAATTTGACTATCTTATCTACTTGGGGTTTGGGAAATCCATTAATATTTAACCATTAAGATGTCGCGCACTGGCGCCAAGTTAAGCAACTTTATCAGGAGAAACCGATGAATCATGTCCATAAGGAATCCCCAATAATTCACAACAACACTGCTGGTGTCAAAGTGTGCAGATGTACCCCAAATAAGTGGGGGAAAAACTGGATTTCGGTCTCTTGAATACAGAGGAAGGACGAATTGTGAGAGTAAGTGAATCACCTGTATTAGGAGTCTCTAGACAGTATTGATGACGTCAGCCCTAGTCTGAAAACTGTGTGAGTGTACACCATTTAAAAGACTTTTGCATCTTGAAGTTTCACAAAGATATTTTTACTCTATAGTTCTGAAGAAAATACATAGCCTATAGCTTACTGGCTTAGCCTACTGGTGATTTAAACAAATCAGAAACCAATAGGCTGAACAACCTGAATAACGAAACATTAAAATTAACTCAAGATCACTATAACAAAAATTGGTTCTGGAAAGGAAAAAGGCTTTTGCTGAATCTAAGAATCACCGATGAACCTTTATTTTGTGGGTTGCGCGCGCCCGTGCACACACATCTTAATATATTGCGCGGTCACGAGACAGACACTCTCACTCGGTCAGCTTCGACTGTCAGTAGTAAGACGCGCGCCACTGCGATAGATACAAGCGTTTAAACACTAGGCGTACGTACATGTGCGTGGTGAAATGCTGGATTGACTAACACTGGAGATCTCGGGGATCAATGGCGCGCGGCTTTGAGATCGTTTAAAATTTATTGGAAGGGAGAGTGTGAGAGAGAAAGGAAGAGAGAGAGAGAGGGAAAACAGTGTCTTTCAACAATGGAACTTACAATGGAAAACATTGGGAATCTGCACGGCGTGTCACACTCCCATCAAACTGGGGACTTGATGAACTCTCCTCACGCGCGACAGTCAACGACCCATAGGAACTTGGTGTCATCGCACGGCAGGTCAGCGATGGTGTCCAGCATGGCCTCGATACTGGACGGTGCCGGGGAGTATCGCACGGACCATTCGTTGTCCGGTCCTCTCCATCCAGCGATGACCATGTCGTGCGATTCGAGCATGAGTCTGAGCAGCACTTACACCACCCTGACGCCGCTGCAGCACCATTTGCCTCCAATATCCAACGTCTCAGAGAAATTTCACCATCACCCGCACCCTCACGCTCATCACCATCCCGCGCACCAGCGTCTCGCCGCCGGGAATGTCAGCGGCAGCTTCACGCTGATGCGGGATGACCGGGGCCTCGCGTCCATGAGCAACCTATACGGCCACTACTCCAAAGACTTGTCCGGGATGGGACAACCTTTATCACCTCTTTCCAATGGCCTTGGGTCTTTGCACAACTCCCAACAGACTCTGAGCGCGTACGGTCCGAGTGCTCACCTGGGGAACGATAAGATGATTTCCACGGGAGGCTTCGAGTCTCACGCTGCGATGCTCGGCCGAGGCGAGGATCACCTGGCGCGGGGTTTGGGTGGGCATGGGGCGGGCATCATGTCTTCTCTCAACGGCATCAACCACCACCACCACCACCACAGTCACACGCACTCTCAGGCGAACGGGTCGGTGCTCTCGGAGCGGGATAGGCAGGCAACAGGAGCCGGCGTACAGGGTGGTGGGTCAGGGCAGGTGGAGGAGATTAACACCAAGGAGGTGGCTCAGCGAATAACGGCGGAGTTAAAGAGGTACAGCATTCCACAGGCCATCTTTGCCCAGAGGATCTTGTGTCGCTCTCAAGGAACTCTCTCGGACCTCCTGAGGAATCCCAAACCCTGGAGTAAACTCAAGTCAGGTCGGGAGACGTTCAGACGGATGTGGAAGTGGCTGCAGGAACCTGAGTTCCAGCGCATGTCAGCCCTTAGGCTTGCAGGTGAGTAAAGGTCACTGAAGTTTCCTCGTGGAAAAAAAAAGGGAATCAAAACAGTCCAAATCTATACTTACCTTTATTTCCTTGCATTATCTTCAATAATGTAGGCTAATGTATTGTGCATGGACCTAATATTCTTTGTTCTTATTATTTGTGCTTGGTTTCTCACGGTTCATCTGAAGGCATCTGTTCTTATTCAGAAAGATAAAAATACAGATGATATGAATAAAATATGAAACAAAAGCAGTGTATCCTTAAATTAACTATAAGTAGCCTATTTCAGATGCGTCTAAAATGAGTCCATTGAATATATTTGCTAATAACCTGAGCAAATATAGATACATAAACATTATTTCAAATTATTAGAATGTTTTTAAATGAAGGTGAAATCAATTAGTGTGTGTAAATTACATACAAGTACACACACTCCATCAGTAGCCTGTTGCAGCTTGTGAAAAGGCCATTGCAGGTCAACACTGAAAGTAAAAACTGATGTTTATTTTTTAAATAATTATTTCTAAATAATTTGGTTCCAATGATTTCAAGACATTAACCAAGCATTACTTTTGCACCAACATGTCATCAATAGTACCTCAGCTTAATTTATTTTCATAAATGTCCCCTTTTCATTTTACTTCAAAGTAAAAACAATGTAGACAAATGTGTAATCTCGGCCTTAAAATATGCCCAAAGGAAATATATAAAATTAAATAAAAAAGAGTGTGTTTACTGAACATTACCTTTAATGATGGTTGGAATAGAGGCCGCTGACCCGTCAGAACCTATCGGATCACATCGTATTTCAGTTGTGGGTTCAATTAACCAGGATATAGTGGCATATTTTAGTTCCAGTCAATGCCCCGTTGAAAAGCACTTAATGGAATGTAAATTGTTCCTTTGCGCATTTAAAGTTGTTCTGGTAAATAAAGATTTAAACGCTATTCAATTGTCCTCTTAAACTGTCCTCTTGCTGTTAAAGCTAATTGGGCATCAGATTTTTTTTCTTCCACACCCTATTAAAAGGGAGTCACCCTAAACGGAAGACGAACTCTCCACTTCTACAGGTAGTGACTTAAAGGTATGGTAACGCAATGTCTATGGGGTAAACTTTTGTCTTTAGTTTCACAGGCCCTATACACTTTACAATGCGTCCATATTACAACAATCCGTTCAATTAAATAACACGAATACTGTAAAGTACGACCCTTGAAATACTATAGCCTATATGTATATATTTAAAATGTTATATGTATAAATTATTTATTTGAAATAGACTTCTACAAACATATGCTTTAAGTTAATTCGCTGTTGTCTATTGTATTGACTATTGCGGAAAAAAATGTAATCTGGAAAACCCCGGCATTCTGGGAATAAAATAATGCCCTTTATCAAATAAAAGTCCTTGTACGTTCGGGATCTAGTAAATTTAGCTCAATGTGGAATTGCTATGCTATGCAAATAACAAAAGCAAGTGCAATTTAAATGAGCCATTATACACAGCGCGGATGTAGAAGTTGGGGGGTTGTGTTTCAGAGTCTGGGAATACTCGTTCACTACATCAATCAATAAATTCAAATTACTATTCCAAATTCATCACAGTCACAAAAATCAATGCCGTGGCACTGCTTGGCTAATGTGAAAATGCCCGTGTCTGTGGGATCATTTGGTATTGTTCTTCTGGGGCGCTGAAGCATTGTTTTTTTTGTTAGTTTTTTTGACAGTTGGCATAGTTCGTGCTATAAAACAAACAAACAATGAGAATACTTACAAATATTTAATAAAACTATTTCAAATAGTCGACAAATATAAGCATCATAGGCTAAAGAAGGCATAGGTCGCAAGTAATTCTGACAGATAAGTGCAAACCTCAAATACGCAATGCGCAATGTTTAAAGATTGCATTAACAATGAAAACAATTCGTCTCAGCATCTGTGCCGTTTTCCACACTCAATCTCAATGTATTTGGCCCAATCAATACAGCGATCAATAAAGATAGCCAGTACATCTATCAATTATACCGGCTCAGCACTCTCTCATTGGACTCTGGATACTGTTTCGTTTGGAGGAAGGATTTAGATTTTACTGTGTATCGTATGCAGTCTCTCTTAGTCATAAGAAAATGATAATACAATATTTAATCCATCTGTATTTATACGCGATGCATCACTACGGGAGGATAAATATCTCCTTTATATAGGTCTTTATTTAAACGAAATTTAATTCAAGGCCTATTTTTTTGCATAGCAACCATTTGAGAAATATACCCATCACCTTGCCCATCTGATTTTTTAAACCACTTGGCAATCTCTGTTAAACTATATTATAAGAATTGCTCTCTCGCATGGAACTGAGCGCAATCAATCGATTTAGGTTTGGTACAAATTATATAGGCTAAACACGCATACTGTAACACTTTTTAAGTGGAGTGTTTGCTTTTCACTCAACATCATCATCATCCTTCTCATCAAAATGACTTCCAGTCTCGCCTCCAGTTCCCAGCCCACGAGGATGGACGCGATTGATTTAGGATTAGCGAATCGAGGCATTTTCAGGGGAGACGGGTTTTGGCAGGCCAAGAAAATGATCGATGCTGACCTTAATAATTGATAGAGCCAGAAGTGAAAAATTAAGATTCGGTCACCTGTTTGCTAAAAAAGTGCATGGAATCCGTTTTTGAATATGATAATTTAAAGGTGATCGAAAAGAATATTAAATTCCATGGAATTCCATGACCACGCTTCCACACACGGTTGTCGGTTAAAACGGTCTTGGCATCATAGTTAGGGTCTATAGCTATAACAAGCAGTGAATAGATCGATTACCACTGCGATTTCAGTTGCTTTGCTGTTTCAATAGCTTAAGTTGAACTAAATGGGAGAAAATTCACTTTCGTGTTGTCACCCCTTGGCCTACTGTATCGTTCTAATTTTAAAGCTGTTATGGTTTCTCAATTGTGCAGATAATTTAATAACTTTCAGGGGTTTAAATTTCTCACATCTAATGTCCTGTCGAGGTACCCAATTTGTTTTCTAATGCGAGCTAAACGTTTTCAGTGATATGTGAATCTAAAAATAGTGTGAAAGGTAAATCTAAAAAAATAAAATGATAATGACACTACTAGGCTACTGTTGTTTTGGTGATATAGGCTACTGGCTACTGTCCGAAATGCCCATTGATCCAAGCGAAATGCGCTCGAGAAGCGAACTGTTGCCATGGTAACCACCGAACGCGAACTCTACTTCAATTTAGTGCATTTCCACCTTATTTTATACTATAATTTTTGTGGTTACGCTGCTGAAACATTTACTCTAGACACTGGCTATACTTATATAGGAAATAATACATATGTAAGTTTTTAGTATTATTTGCAAACAACGTGAATATGCGCATAGCTTTTGCTAGAGACGTTGGTGTTATTGCAACTATGTTCCAATTGATATGTCCACATATGACAGACGTTTATTCGGCTTTACATCGTGGTATTACAATATAACCGTATTTAAAAGCTTTTTATTATTATTCTTTAAAGGCCATGGCAGACAACACATCTTATGTAGGCCAATGAGTTCCTAACCAGCTCCTTAGCCGACTCCTGTTCTGTAAAATAACTGAGGCCGAGTAACAGATGTACGCGCCACCATAAGATGTAACATTGTTGCCCTATAATGGGTGCAGTATACTGTCTCCGCGAGCTTAGATTTTCATGATCAATCTCTGTGCTCGCCCGCCAAAATGGATCGATAGGAGAGAGTGACCTTTAAATCAAATTGCTAAGAGACCGTGCCGCCTAGGAGGAGAGCATCAAAGGGTTAAATTGCATTGCGTCACCGCTAAATTTTACCAAAGGGGGATTTAATAATTTTATCATTGCTGATATTACAGAACAACGCCTCCAAATAGTTTGAGTCACTAAGCACTTGGGCATGTAGTAAATATACTTGACTGTCTGCCTTATCTGAAGCATATTATACTGACCTGAAAGCTATAGTTCCGCCATGCACTTTTCCCACAATCTAAAATTGTGTGTAAAATTGTACATTTACAATTTGCCATAATGCATGCTAATTGCTAATGGCAAATAGGCTTTAAGAATAGAATTCCAAATTCAATGTAATGCTTAGATTATTTTTTATAAATATATATGTGCATATTACAATGGATGCACAGCCTTTTATTGGCAAAACAAAATGTAAACATTAAAACTATAGCCAATGTGGTCAGATTCAAAACCACATGTACCCTCCTGAGGCTGAGAGACTGGCTGGTTTGACACATCTTGAGGCATCGAGGGCCATTTAACAGCAGTGACTCTATTGGTGTGCTGTTACATCATTTACAGACACATTGAGCCCACAGCCTTCTAAATTAGTCAATCAAACCATCTTGTAAAAGTTGTGAAACCCAGAGCACAACCATGTTTAGCGGCCCAACATCGTTGAGAGTTTAAATTTGTCAACATTTTGAAATATTCTGTCTTACAAATAAAGATGTAATAATGATCCTTTAGGTTCAGAAAAAAGGACAATCTTAGAATACCCCTTCAATAACATGGTTCTTTGGAGATTAAAAGATTATGTTCTTGATGTTACATTGGTTTTCCAGATCAGATCGACAGTACAAAGGAAAAAGCTAGAAAATGTTATTCTCGCATCAGGCTATAAACCTCTTTTTGGTTTTGACTGAAATCTTTTTTTAAAGAGAGTGCAGTTGTACGTGTTCAATGACAGCTTGAGTCCACACAAGAAATGAAACCTATTGATTAATCCTGTGGTATTTTCAGAGGTTTTAAATGTTCTTTCAAGACTTTGTGCTGGGTGTTTGGCCCCTCAACCATTCAGATATCTTAAACTCACTTCACTGTAATTGTAGGTCAAGCGGTCTTAACAACCAAACCCATTCCAATGTGTCAATATGCCTATAGAACGGATGTTTGACTGAACAGTTTTATTAGAGCGTTCAATTATTGATCTCACCACAACAGTCATGTGTTAGGATCACGTCAACATTAAGCAATGCTTAGTTCTTAAGAGAAATGAAGTACCTGCTTTGTGCTCTTACAGTATTAGACCACATTGGCCCTTTACCTCGCCCACTACCATCCTCCAAGGCTAACTCAGCAGAATCAGCCCCTGTCAAAACATCGACCTTTGAGACGATTAGCACCAAGTCACGCTGATAAAAACGGCAGACATCCAATAAATCAAATAAGAGAAAAAGATAAAATCAATCCATGATAAGTCCTAAAGGTAGCCTATACCAGCGAGTTGTTTAAAAGGTGAGAGACTTTTAAAAGTCACGCGCTTGTTTAATCACCTGATAGAGAGAGCGCCTGGAAAAAGGTGTAACCTTATTAGTAATGTTTTAGAGAGACAGCAAGCCTCACTTCAGAGCATACTAACCCCACGTATCAGCTGTTTACATTCATCCAAACCCAGGCACCCCCAACAGATTATCCATTATGAATTCTGATTTACATGCACTGATGTTAAATATGTTTATACGGCACACAGGCATACTCATGCAAAACACACCCCTGCTTATCTGCAGCGGAATAGTTGCTGATGATAACAATTCATGTTCATACAAGGGCAATATCATGACACACTGACTTTTTAAACACCGTTGGATAGGCCTCTGTGGGAGCCACTCCGCTCCCAATTTCAGCTCAGCCGCACTCTATGCATCGATCCTAGGCAGACTGGTCGGCTGAGCGGCGCGGCCAGTCATCGATCCCTGCACTCCCTCAGTCCTCCCACTTGAAATCCAAGAGAGCGCGCATACACCTCCAGCTTTCACAAGAGACACCATTTATTTATTTATACTTTGTGAAGTCAAGAATCCTCGGACTGAACCCTTGGAGTTTGTTTATTATGGCTCCAATTAGCTGCTGTTGATGAAACTAAGATTAACCCTCAAAGACAAGAACCTGCCATGGGCCTATGAAGCTAAATGTATCATATACTTCAAACATAAATGACTGCCTTTGATGAGTGGTACATTGTTTGCCCTATACGTTTCGCTGTACCTTCAAAGGCACACACTGTATTCTGCAACATCAATAATTTATCATATTTTGGCAACAATTCATATCATAAGATTTGAACACATAAGAAATCTAAACCATCTGAAACGCTGAACATAGATTGCTGGTTTAGACAATATATACTGCTACAGTTTATAAAGCTTATATAGACCTTATGCGCCAGAGAAACAAGCGCACAGCCATCTTTAGAGTTTTGTGTTTGAACTTCCATTTTTGCGGTAGCTCTGAATATTTATGTGGCATCGCTGATGAAGACTAATTACTTGAAGTGGATTTACCATACTCATTGTAAAGTTAGCAAAAGTTATCGTAAGCATTGTAATGTTTGAAGACATTATAAGAAATGTCAGAAGACCGGGAAGATTTTAAAATAAGCGGTTCGTTCATAAATCCGTAAGATCTTACCTTCATGCTGTGGAAATACAAACCGGAAGACAGAACACAACCAATACAGCGCTGAAAAGGGACAAAGCTACATAAGAGGATTGCACTGCTAGTGAGTTTAAGGCAGTGTTTTGATTTTCTTTAGGTCATTCATGCTGCATCGAGAATTGCCATAGTAACTCACATCACCGTTCAGGGAGAAAACTGGACAAGTTAATACTCTCTGACGAGATGTCAGATAGCAAATCTATTAATAATGTCACTGATTAAAACCACTGCCTATCACTCAATACAATAATCACATTGCTGAGTGTTTTTGAAAGTTTCATATTTTGTTTGGTTTAACATTACCTTTGTGATTGACTTTTGACATTTGACATTTTGTTGGCTTGTGAATTAGCAGAACTTGCACACAGCCACTACAAAACGTATCAGGTTACGACTGTAACCCTAGTTCCCTGAGAAGGGAACGAGACGATGCGTTGATGACGCTTTGGGAACACCTTCGCGTGATTACCTCTGAAGCACGTTTGTCAACTAGTCCAATGGAATCAATGAACGCCACGGGCGGGTGACGTCATGACCAGGAAAGGATATAAGCACATCCGGTGCGTTACTCGCGTTATCTTTTAGAGCTGAAGCAAAGTCGATCGCAGGGATGCAGGAAGTATGGCAGGGCGACACATCGTAACCTGAGACGTTCCCTTTCGAGGGAACTCGCGATGCGTCGATGACGCTTTGGGAACGAGAATACCCAATCCGCCGTACTTACAAAATGCCAGATGATAAAACTGTCGGCAAACTAAGTAAGAAGCACCTGGGAAGCTGGGGCAGCATCCAGGTCCAAGCTGTAAAACCTCACGAATGTGAGCGGTGAGGACCAGCCAGCCGCATCACAGACGTCTTGAAGAGAACTCCAGATAATAAAGCTTAGAAGCCATACTCCTAGTGGAATGAGCCCTGACCACCAAATGGTTGGCCAGAGGACTCACAAGCAAGAAGAATAGTCTTGACTATCTATTTGCTCAATAGGCTGGAATTTCTCGACAGAGAAGTCCGATGAACATAAGTTCACTGGACACTGGACACAAAAGGTTCAGCTTTCCTGGTCCGATAAACGGTTGAGGACAGAAACCTGCAGCACAACAGGCCTCGGAATAATGGTAGGCACCTTAAGAACATATCCATGTTTGGGGTAAGATTGCCTTGCCCATCCCCAGTGGACTCAAGACAGGTGGGGACCGAAAAGGCCTCAAGGGCTCGACTCTTAGAGGGATGAAATAGCTAGCAGAAAATAGTGTTAAAAGAAAGGAACTTCTCTGAGACCAAATCAAAGGGCTCAAAGGGAGCCCCAGATAGGCCTTCTAGAACTATTGCAAGGTCTCAAGCCGGCACCCTAGTGCTAGTTGCAGGCCTCAGCCTCAACTTGCCACGAAGGAAACGAGTGATCGGGGGGTCTCGACCCAAAAATGTACCACCCACCAGGGCGTGGAAAGCCGCAATGGCCGCCACGTATACCTTAAGCGTGGAAGGACATAGACCTGATACAAAGCGTTCTTGCAGAAACTCAAATACTGTGTTTACTGAACAGTTAACCAGATTCCACTGACACTGGTAACACCAAGAAGTGAAAAACTCTCAAAATAGTGAATATAGTTTCCTCGTAGCGGGACCTCTGGAGCTTAGAATGATCTCAACAAAATCGGTTGAGAGACCACTCTCTATGAGTTGGGCCCCCTCAGAGGCCAAACCCACAGTTTCCAAATCCCCTGCCGGGGGTGCAATATTGCATCCCCTGCCTGAGACAGAAGGTCTCTCCTAATTGGGACCTCCAAGAAAGGACCGTCGAGGAGAAGAATTAGGTCCGCAAACCAAATTCGGCTTGACCAAGGTGGTGCTACTAGCAATAGGCTTATACCATTCTGGCGGATTCACTCCAGAACTCCTGGGAGCAGAGCAACAGGGGGAAATGCATACAGACGTAGCCTCGGCCACGTCTGCATCATAGCATCCAGCCCGAGGGGGCTGGTTGAGTTAGGGAGAACCAGAGTGGACTGTGTGTCGTATGCTGAGACGTGAACAGATCCACTTCTGCCTGGCCGTAAAACTCCCATATTTGCTCCACCTTCCTAGGGTGGAGTCCCCTGGCCTCAGCCCCTGCCTCGACAGGGTGTCTGCTCCAATATTCTGGCCCCCTGGAGTATACACTGCCCTCAGATAGCGTATTTTCTTGAGGGACCAAAATTACAGGCCACCAAAGTGTTGTCTGTGGGACAAGAACCAGAGTTTCCTCCATATAACCAAGGCGCGGGGATACTGCCGTGTGATCTTGATCGTATGGAGTGGGTTTCCCCTCGGGGAGAACCCTCTGGTCCTGAGCCACCACTGTAAAGGTCTCACGTAAAGCAGGTCAAAGGTAATCACATTGGATGCTGCTGCCCTGAGGCCTAATAGTCACCAGAGCAACACATGATGGCCCCTCAGGTCTGGGAGGAGATGTCTCAACGCATTGATGACGACCATCATCTCTAAGCAATTCATGTGCCAAGAGAGATGATGACTCCTCCACAAGCCCTGAGCTGAGCGGCCTTCCAATACCGCTCCCCAGCTGGTGAGGGAAGCATCTGTCGAGATAGCAAGCTCGCAACACCAGAACCTGGGACAAGAACTAGTCTTTCCTCCCTATGCAAAGGTCTCACGTACAGCAGGCCAAAAGGTAACACAATGGACACTGCTGCCCTGAGGCCTAACAGTCTCTCGAACTGTTTCACAGTGTGTGACTGGCCTAGCTTTAGCTCTGGAGAAGCACACTCTTCTTGGCATTGAGCCTAAACCCCAACCGGCGCCAGAAGCTCGCTGGAGACCGCTGCGCCCCGAAGCACCAAAGGTGGCGGGGCAGGCAGAACGGTCCCCTGAGGGCACCGAGATGGAAAGGGCACCGTATCATGAGGTGTACACCGTTCCACCCCGGTAGGGGCTGCCCTCAACGGTCTGACGCCGGTAGCGCCAAGACCTTTTCTTTTGAGCCGAAGCCTTCTCAGCGTGAAGAACGGTCCTCGAATGCGGCTCCTGCTTTGAAGGCTTTGGCTGCTGTGTTGCGTATGAAAAACAAGACGGCTGGAGCTACTCACGCCCAGCAGCCCCAGGGGGTTGGACATAGCGAGGTTGGAATCTCTTGTATCTTTCTCCATGATTTTCATCCAATTGAGCCAGAGGTGTCTCACAGTGACCACAAGGGCTGCCATAGACCGCCCAAATGTTCAGGCGGTCTCCTTAGTATCCCTGAGAGATAAATCTGTGGCCCGACGAAGTTCTCAAACCCCATCGGGCCAAACTCCCTTACTTCTGTCGAAATACCCCAGCACTGCTGGATTGTGCAAGCAGCCTCCTTTTTAAGACGAGATCCCCCTTATTTCTGCTGGCCATTAAATATTTAATTTATCTACAGCCTTAGTAAACACCTCCACCAGCTTTATTTTTATATAATTATATATATGTATATATATATTCTCTTTTTATACATACATTTATTTTATTTTAATATAAACTATTTTATGTATATATATATTTCTCATTCGCTGGGGAAAGAGATGGCAAATCCACTTCCCCCATGATTGTGTGTTTCACTTTAAATGCCCAGTCTACCTCCTCGGAGGTAGAGTACTGAAGCATTGATCTCTCTCCCCGGGCTTCCGAGACCGCAGCGCGGGCTTCCAAGACCGGAGAGAGAGCAATGGACCCCTCGTGGAAAGGGAGGAGATAAGATCCGCGGACCCGTCTCCAACTCCGTAAAGAGATCTTATTTGGGATCCACAGGAATGCATTCTCCGCGTTGCCTCGGCAGACGCGGGTCCTGCAACCCTGGGAATCGCGAGCCTGGCCACTTCCCTCGAAAAGTGACAGGCTGTAGCGGAGCATGCGAAGCGAAAGCTTCTCACAATGTTGGCAATCAGCCAAGGCTGATACCGCATGCTCTACTTCCAAACACAGCACACAAAGCTCGTGTGTGTCCCTACTCGTTAAATAACGCGAGCAGGGAGAACACAGAGTTTGTGCAATTGTTTCGTTTCCATAGTGTGTGTGTGTGTATATATATATATATATATATATATATATATATATATATATATATATATATATATATATATATATATATATATATCACACAGACAACAATAAATATTCACAGACAGTTTTGACACAGAGCGCTTTGCTGAGGCACAAAAGCAAACGCGAGTAACGCATCGGATGTGGTTATATCCTTTCCTGGTCATGACGTCACCCGCCCGTGGCGTTCATTCATTTTATTGGACTAGTTGACATACGTGCTTCGGAGGCAATCACGCGAAGGCGTTCCCAAAGCGTCATAGACGCATCGCGAGTTCCCTCGAAAGGGAACTGGGGAGGCTGCTCACTGCAGAGCCATGGCTGGAGCGTGAAGTCCAGATCCCCCTCTCTAAATGTAATTTGGGCATAATGGTTGAAGCGTGAAGGTCCGACCACACCCTAACCCTACCCATAACTCCATCCCTCCACCCCTTAGATCCACAGAGGTGGAGCTGGACTAGGTCAAGCTCAGCCCATGACGTCCAGAGAGGTGGAGCTGGATGCCATTTGGCATTTGACATTGTGAACGGAATTGTGCAAAACTACAGTGAAAACATCCAATTATCATGTAATGCATTAAAATAGCCAATTTTCCCTGCAAACGATGCCATGAAGAATGTAAATATTTAATTTAAAGGCAAAAACAAAAAAGGTGCAGGTATCAGCTATCGGTAGCAGAGGGCGATCCCTCTTGGATCCTCCAGATAGATGGAGGCGCTGCCCCAGAATGTAACGCGGTGTGACTTAGCTTTACAGATTTACGCCCCATGACGTTTTGTGTGAGTAACTTACGTTAAACTGTAAACAATC
This sequence comes from Meda fulgida, assembly GCA_030578275.1. NCBI lineage: Eukaryota > Metazoa > Chordata > Actinopteri > Cypriniformes > Leuciscidae > Meda > Meda fulgida. The sequence continues at coordinate 8,130,584 of CM060637.1, read as the reverse complement.
AGCGAAAGGTTCGCTCTATGAACGTGAACGCAATAAGCATTTTCAAAAACTGGGTACAATGAGATGACATTCTACTTACCCTTCAACCATTGAACATTACAATTACATTTAAAAGTGTAAAAGCATTAACAAATTTCGACCACAGACCCCCGATAATTACATATCACTGTAGTAATAGGCCTTTGTATGTATTTTGCAACACTGCCTAAATCAAAAATATTCTTTAGCTGTAACATTGAGTGATGATACAAAGTGATTTCCGTCATTGTCCCAGACAATAAGTAGCCTATTATATTTACCTGCTTTAGAAACATTCCAAACACTGCTAATATGGATTAGAAGTGAAAAGGGAGACAATTTTATTTGAAAGCATCTGTGTGAAAATAAACCTGTAAAGAAATGTGAGGATTTGGGTAGAAAAAAAACCAAGAGATTCTTTGTGCATTCCAGTGAATAATTAATGGGATATATGGTCAATTAAATCAAGAGTGCAGACTACAAATGCACAGTAGGTCTATGTTTAGTCTTTTTCATACTGTGACAGCGAAATAAGAAAATCAGGAGGGAAAGAATGCAGTGAATGAAAAGAGCTCTTGGCAGATGCTCTTGTCATAGCCTACCTAACATTAAAATAACAAGCATTACGTTATTCTCTTGAAGTCTGAACATGTGAACATTCAGTCAAACTGACAGACAGATAAAGATTATTTGTAGCGCAACCTTTTGATTTGAAATGATTTGTTTTATTCTTCTAGAGTTGAAAACCGGAAGTGCTATACATCATCTAAAACTCGTTAGGGGAAAGGGGGACAGCTTTCAACCGCACTTCAAAAAAAAAAAAAAAAGAAAGAAAAAGAAAGTCCCCCACAGATTACCATAGCAACAGAACACTAATGTACGCTTTCATTCGCATAAGTATCATACGTTATGTCGACCAACTACAGGACTACTGTCATAATAACTTTGTATATTTACGAATAAAAATGTTTTGTTTAAACAAGATTAAAGCCAGTTTACGGGAGCCTCCACAGATTGCTCTCAGAAAATTTCAATAGGCTATAACCAACTTTGGTTGATGCTTTGGTTGTTATTTCAAATTAACTAAATATTAGCATACTGATCTTTCCTTATTGCATTACACAAAATTTAGTCGAGTATTTAGAGAGAGCCTTGAGCACAATCTTGTTTACAAGAAGAGCTTACCAATTAGACTAACACAAAACTATTCTCGCAGAAAAAAAACAATAAAAAAACTCTAAGCTCCCATATTTCTATAACTGTGAACTTGTTATTTATTTTTTGTCAAATACTCAGATAAGTCTTTAGACTGAATGTGCAGCCTAAAGTTTAGGCATAAAAGTTTTCACAAGTGCTTTTGAAAACAAACATTACAATCCACTGCCATACTATAAGCATAAAAAAGATCAAAGAAAGTTGAGGAATAGTTCATCTAAGCGCGCTCATTAATTTTTTTTTTAAAACATTTGTAGCCTATATAACCTACATAATCGAATAGCTTAAAAAAAGAAAGAAGCGTTCTGCAGACATTTGCGGTGAATACGGAGGCATTTAAAGATGTACCTGCGATTGGCCAATGTCTAATAATTAACACTAGCATAGGCCATACATAACTGAACGCTTGCAGATGTGATTTTTTAGTCATTATTCTGAATCTGCAGTGTGTCCTCGTTTGTCATTCCCCACACCGCACAGCACGCAGCGCTATTAAATTGGTATTATTTCGAATTTAGACTCAGCGCCCCATTGGTACAAGGCAGGCATACCGTGGTTTCTGGCTAATTACCAGAACGATTTTCATGGAACTATAATTAATTAAATGAAATGAATTCAAATATCACCTAGTAGGCTACTGAAAGAAAGAAAGAAAGAAAGAAAGAAAGAAAGAAAGAAAGAAAGAAAGAAAGAAAGAAAGAAAGAAAGAAAGAAAGAAAGAAAGAAAGAAAGAAAACAGTGTGGTTTTGTTTAGAATTTGTGAAAGTTATCATCAAACGTGCTATTAAGCGAGTGTCAAAAATCCCCTCCGAATGCCTCTATTCACTCTTTGTCACTCATTGGCTTTTTTCTGTACAATATATTTGTGGTTCTGTCCCACACTCTGCTCACTGTAGCTCTAAAGTCTGCAGCTATCGATTTTTTTCCTTTTCTACGCCGCGCTTGGTTCAGTAATCAGGGCCCCCTTCCCAACCGATCGAACATATTGATTACAAAATCTTACGCCTGTAAACCGTTTACACCAGGGAATAGCGGCAGCGACACCTGCTGGTTGACTCGGGCTATAACACCTAACACAGCCTGCTCGGTTTGTTGAAATTCTGAGGGGATTGAAACTTGTGTTGGAGAACTGACAACCAAGGTCAAAAGGCAAATGACTTTAAAAAACAAAAGGCTCCAGTAAATCTTGCTGAAAGCCAAGGTCGTCTACGTCAAATACGCCGCTGTCTGCTTTGTCAGGCGTAGATATTTTAACACCACAGACGACTAATAACAATTTAAAAGGCTTTATAGCTTCATCATTCACTTCAGTCTCGGCGCTTCGAGACACCTTTATGCGATAGGAGCAATGTTATGCGCAAACAAATATTATAGGCACGTTAGTACCGTCGACAATGCAATTAATAGCGTGCGCGCGCGCGTGTGTAAACGAAGAGTGGCTGATATAGAATCTGAATATGATGGATGCGGTCCAGGCAGTTAGACGCCTGTAGTAAACAGATTTGACTGCGAGAGGTGACGTGATCAATGGGCCTCAGCTCAGTGTAATTAGATACATGGCACAGTTTAGCTCCAGTCACTCCACAAATGCACACAAGATAGATAAAATCCGAGTAAGACGCAAAGAGCTGCTGCTTTTACTAGGTGACTGAGGTAAGAAATGAATGATCCATTCACAAATAATGCTGAGAGAAGCCAAAGGTCTGTGAGTGCATTGGAAAACAAAACAATAATATGTAATCAGGCGCTAATGTAAAATAAAAATGTTTTTTTTTTAAAAAACGTAACAAAATTGCTATCAAGTTAAGAATAAAAAACGACTAAAAATGCCATCAGATCATCTTTTCACACAATAAAATTTGTACTTGCAAGCCATGTAAACGAACTAAAACATTTCTTGGCGTACTCATGTTTCCACTTTGGTACAGCACTTGCAATGTTTACTGCCCTCAAGTAGGCAGCCAGAATCTCTCTCAGAGTGTTGCCAGGACAGAAACATACAGGAAGGTGGTGTGAGTTAAAGGCAGTTTGAAAATACCCTGCCTCTCTTAGGTCTGTGCCCTCCAGTGGCCTCTGTTTGAAGTCGCAGACTACAGACCTGCTGGAGGGGCGTTCAGACCGAAGTCTCTGAGGACGACCCCACCTCCAAAAACAGACACATACAAACTAAAATAGGATGAGTCAATATCCCCCTTGTGTCTTTCTTTCTTTCTTTCTTTCTTTCTTTCTTTCTTTCTTTCTTTCTTTCTTTCTTTCTTTCTTTCTTTCTCTTTTCTTCCTTCCTTATTTCTTTCTTTCTTTCCATCTTTCTCTCACACACAAAGACCCCTACTTTTGTATACCAGTCACTCGCTCTCCTACTGTGAGCCCAAACTGCATTAATATTGAATCAAACAGCAGTGTCTCCGAGGTGCTCACCGCTGGCCTGCTCTGTCTGCTCTCTTTAAAGGGATGATTTTTGACCTCCGGGGAGATAGAATGGATTTGTCTTAAATCACTATTAATCCACAGCCAAACAGGAGAGTCTGAACATTTTCGACTTCCTGCAAAGCCGTTCATCTGTGGAATTTGCTCTGAAATAGGGCATTTCAGTATGTAGAGCAAACAATAGGCTAATTATTTTTTTTTCTTTGTCTACTTCCCTTTCCCTGAACTTTTCTTATTCATCCTCCTGATCCCCACAGCCTGCAAGCGCAAGGAACAAGAGCAGCACAAGGAACGCAATATGACACCCAAGAAGCAGCGCTTGGTCTTCACCGATCTGCAGCGCCGCACGCTTATCGCCATTTTCAAGGAGAACAAGCGGCCCTCGAAGGAAATGCAGGTGACCATCTCGCAGCAGCTCGGCCTGGAACTCAGCACCGTCAGCAACTTCTTCATGAACGCGCGTCGCCGTTGCGTCGATCGCTGGCATGAGGAACACCATCACGGTCATGTAGCCAGCCCGGGCCAGCCGGGCACCTCCGCCACCACCTTCTCCAAGGCTTAAATTGAAATCCCTTTCCCCCCTGGGTGGCTAAGACTGGATTTTCATTCCGACCTCACATAGTCACCCTTTGCGTGCCAATCAATCCCACTGCTGCCAAAAAAAAAAATGGCAACGTTTCACGTAAATGCAACCTTTTACTTCTTTGGGACTGTTATTAAATCAAGTCAAACATTTCCACATGGAAAAGCACCACATCATTCTTGCATAAACCACAAAAAAGTGAGCACTCTTCGTGCATTTGAGGAGCACTTTCATAGCTCACAGCACAGACGGCTTGTTACTCAAGCGAGGTTGTCAAAGAAAGCCACCACCTGCATCATCACTCTCAGGCCCATGGCGGCACAATTCCCTAATGGCCAGTTGTTTCTCTGAGGCTCTCAGATCATATGCTAAGCTAATGAATTGAGAGACTAATCGATACAGACAGAAAAGCGAAGGACGTCGACCTCCACTGAAGGTGAAGCTCCCGCAACAAGGACTCTCGCGTTCACCCAGCACGGCTCTCCATACGGTTTATTTTGCACAGATGGAAATGGAGGGCTGCCTGGGCTGCGACGTTTCACTGCACTTGAGGTTAATGCATGTTCACAATTCAGACTGTCCGTAATGCAACAAGCGAATCAGTTGAGAACTGTCCTCAAGTCTGGAGACAAAATACTGGACCATTTTCAGCAATGGTGCACCCTTTCTGATCTCGTAGAACTGCGACCTATGACATTTCAACTATGAATAGAATATTTTTCATTCCGTATAGATACACGATAGGCCAAAGGTCAAAACAGGTACAGCCAAAACACAACGAGAGGCACATTTTAAATGCGTATGGAAATATTTGTTACAAAATGGTACATTCACACACAACTGAAATCTTACTGACAAATCAAATGTTATGTTTATCCTGCAAAGTGGACAAGGGGTAAACACAGTCCAAAAAGTTACATAAAATCTAGTGCCAATAATGTTTGCCTTAATATAAAAGTTCACATACCCTCAGCCAGAGTCCACACCTAAACCGGCATTATGTGCCATAGCAACCAACAATCATCTTTTTAAAAGAATCAGAATAAAACAAAAATTATGAAAATAATGAATACTTTAAATCATTCAGTACATCTGGTCTGTGATAAAACCAACTGAAAAGGTAGAAATATCTTTACAGCAACATAACAGAAACAGAAATCTTTAACCCCTAATCCCCTATTTTTCCCACGTACTTTCTCTTCATAATATTAAAGCGGGTAATTGGTACAAAATATTTCTATTTCTTATCAAACTTGTGATCCATGTATACGTAAGGCATTGATCATTTGAAAATTAAAATAAAAAGGAAAAAAAAGACTTTCTAAAATAATAACCAATCTTCGGAGGACTCCAGCTGGACATCTCTGCATTGCATGTGAACTACCACAGGTCATAACGGAAGGAACTTTCACTGACCATGAAAGAGACATTTCTCTCTCTTGGCTCTGTTGAAGAGCACACAAAACAAAAACAAGAATTCCACCCGAAATTCCTCCGTAAAACCTTGAAAAACCCTGCCAAAATGGGTGCGAAACAAGGGCACAACCTTACCTCCATGGGGAGATGTTCAAAATCGAAGAGGAGGGTTTTTTTTAGTATCTTTGAATGCAACAGTAGCATTTCTGGAAATGTTGCAGGACTTGCTGAACAGATAAAAGTTGGCACTGTTAATGCAAAAATGCTCTGAGCATTGGAGTTATAAGCAGGCCCAGATGGAATCTGCGGAACTACGGTGGAATCAGTGGTATTCTGCGGAATGAATTCAAACATGGTGCAATGTGTAGCTGAAAGCATAATCAAATTAGCCAAAATATTTCATAAACGAATATTCAATGAACAGCAGAATTCTGCGAATGACTGACATTCAAATTCTGTGGGAACCTGCAGAAATCTTTCCACTTAATTATGCAGATTCCATGTGGGCCTGGTTATGAGCATTAAGAGAGCAGATTTGTGCTACACAAATCAGCGGGCATCTATATGTACATTACCTGATAAAACTGACCTTTTGTTTGTAGTGAGAACCAGTGTGGCTACCTCACTGAGCTGGGTGGTTTGTGAAACAGCCACTGATACCAAAGATTCTTTGACCTGCCAATCCTGTGCTGCCAAAGGGAGGAATACACACAAATACCAAAACCCCAATAACATAACCAAAGCTGTTACAGGTGCAAACAAACAGACAAATGTATTTTCGGACATAAGTTGGCATATACATACTCATATTATATATACAGTGCAGTCAGACTGCATAGCACCACATGGAGGGATGCGGCTGCTATGTAGATTGAGTTGAGTGCCTTTTTCCTTCAACAACGGGTGGGACTGCTCTGGAACACACACACACACTCACACACACACACAAACACACACACACACTCTCTTTGGGTCAGTTCACACACAGAACGCATTTTTTTTTGTTTCATTTCGCTGCTTTTTAATAGTTTTTCTGTGTAAACCTGCGCAACACTAACGGTTTTTGACCGTTTCGCGGTTTTTCAATTTCTCTCGCGCAAGGCGCCGCATCGAGTTTAAAAACGCGTTTCGAGATCGTTTGCCATTTTCCATTAACGTTGTCTGGCGTTTTTTTTTAAGCAAGAACGCGTGAATGTGTGAACAGCACCTTGCACAATTACTTGAACACACAAATGTACACTACTAGGCATGCAGATATTGAAGCACAGGGTGATTTTGACGTTAGTTTGACATAAACTGGTGTTTAAGCACTTTATAATGCCACTTTTATTTATTTATCACATAACTGAAATTATTTGGGCTAAGAGCCCTGCAAAAATGCCCAGCTTTCTTTCACATTAGGCTAAGTTTCTTTATTTTATTTGCACTGTTGGATACTTGCAAAATATCTTTCAACATTCATTGTATTTCTGATGTCATACACCCTGATGTCACTCAAAAGGCCTGAGTACTGTACCCCCATATGGCCTATTTTCATGAGCACTCATTTAAATCAAGCTATATCATAAACTTCTTACATAAGCCTACCAAAATGGACTTTATTCTAAGAAACATGGTTGGCTACAACTAACATTTTAAATTGATTTAGTTCAAAAACGGGTTTAAAATAAAATCCAGTTTTTGACAGTTTGGTTATTTAAATAGCTGTAAGTGATTCAGGAGAAGAGGCCATTTTAGAAGACACATTGAACTATTTCCCTCTTATATTTCTCCCATTGGAACCCACATGGACTTGGCAGGAAGGTGTTGACAATTGATTCTGAAATACCTCAAATGTTTTGTGTAAAGTTTATGTAATTTAGATTAAACTAATGCTAATCACAATGAGTACACTAACACTGCTAAGACTAATAATAGTTAGTTTTTGAACTTGTGACTTGAAGCTTTATACTGTTAAATTGTGTTTTTGTTGTGGTTGTTTGGTTCACTTATTTGCCAATTTCTTGTTTATTATTATTATTTTGATTGATGGTGGTAAATAATTCTTTATAAAAGAAAGACATTTGAATGTTTATAATGAAAGACATGACACAAAGGAAAAGGATTTGAGAGTGAAAGAAAAAAACAGAACATTGAAAGATGACAGAAAAGAGCAAAATCACAGTACGCTGAATTTCCAATACATGCATCTTTTTTTCTAATAATTTCAGTTTCAGCATTAGTCAGACTTTAACTATGTTATTTTTTTTATTTTTTATTTAAAGCTAACTAGATTGTGTTAAGTGCTCCTAGCATTAATTTAAAAAATAATGAAAAAACAAACTCCTCCCATTTAAAGTGGTGGGGACACTTTTTTCTGCATGACTATTGTATACTGTATAGAGTAAAGCTGGATCGACCTGGACCTTGGAGGGAGCGACTAGGACGAATAGACCCCGGGGAAGTTGGAGATGGGTGGGAAGGGTGGTAAAGGTGTTGGAGGGGTCTTTGTTTTGTAGAGTTTTCTGTCACTGTTGTTTTTCACTGGTTGTGTGCATGTATTGTTGCAGCCCTCTCTGCCCTCCTTGTATTTCTTTTATGTATATAACTCTTTAGTGGGGCATGACCGTTTATCCTGGGCAACTGAACTTGGTCATGGACCTAATGTACACACGTCTCTTCTGAAAATGTAATCTTGTGTGCATTTGTTTACATGTGGCGTGTTTCTCGATTTGGGTTGCACACCATTTCACGCGAAACTGGAATGCTACCAGCCATTTTTTTTTGCAACAGACCCCTCCAACCAGAAATGGTCTCTCATCGACTGTAAAACAGCATCATGTACATCATGTTTCTCTCCGGGTCTGTCTGCAGATTCAACCCCCCAGTCACACTGTGCTCTTCCTCTTCTGTTACCTGTCAATCAATCAGAACCAAGTGTCTTTGTGATGGTAGAAGACAATCAGTTTCAAAACTAGGAGAAAAAAAATGGTAGAGAGAAGACAGGCTGAGAGGAGGAGGATGAGAAGAGGAGAAAGGAAGGAGGAAAGAGGCTCATTGGTCAAGTATGTGACTACTGCCCTATTTAGCTTGCTGTGGTGCTTATGATGTGCAACATTAGCTAACTTTGCAACCGCTCTTCCCTGTAGATTTGTATAGTAAAGCATAGGAAACTTTAAGGTGTTTCAAGAGGTTTAGATTTAACTTCAACAAGAAATTTTAGCCACCAAAAATGGACAGTAAATATAAGTTCCATGCTAAGCATGATGCTAACACCAACGTTCACTTTAGCATCTAGCTATATTGTTCTCTCACCTAACTAACACACTGCTGGACCAATTGAAAAGAGCTAGCGCAGGCAATTGCTAATATTTGCGCTAAAAATGCTCTCTAACCACAAATCGGTCAATAAAGAGCTGCTGAGCCTGGTAGTCTTTGCACAGAGAACTATGCAAAAATACAACCAAAAGAAAAAGCCTTTACTTCAATCTTAATCAATGTTGCTGGTTCAGGCTCTTTTCCACTTCAGTGATGTCACCTGCACCAATTATAGACTAGAAAACTTGAAATGTTATGTACCCGCTAAAACCATCTTAAACGAGTCTGAACTGGCTTGCTAGGATTATTCAATCTGTTTTTTTTGGGGGGGGGGGGGGGGGGGGGGTTAATAGGTGTTTTTTGGTGCTTGGCAGGCTCAAATCACTGATTAGATAACCTACAGCAAACCACCTTGAGCTGGTTTAAATTCTTAATTTATAAAGCAGGGATTTAGCAGTGTAGCAAATTCGCCAGATTATTATATACTGAAACACTAGGGAAGAGTGTGCGCAAAATAAATAGCTCTAAATGAAAACAATTACATGCACACAAACTCTCCTTAGAGCACATCTACCCAAACCAAAGACTGATCAAAGGGTAAAGACAATCCAAAAAAACAATCAGTGTGTGTTTCTGAAGCTGTCGCGTTGTCCTGGCTGACAATAATTTATGACAGGTGCAATGATTCATGAATTTTAGCATTCTAGCACACCTAGAAACTAAGATATCGAAGGACAAAATACCTGTCCCTGTTCAAAATCTTGCCAGTTTTAATATCCGGTTGAAGCTTCACATGCACACACAAACTTGTTCTCAGGCAGCTGTTAAAGGTTAAAGGGCATGTCTTCATGGAGAGCCTCATTCCTCCTCCTGTCCTACAGGGGGAGCCAGAGAGCCTGTGGGGCACTTTTCATTTAGTGCAAATGGACAGGAGACAAATTGGAGTAATAACTGTTACAGGAAAAAAAAAACGAAAAAAGGTAATATGGGTAAATTGCGTGTTTTGAAATAAAAGAAAACCATTGTTGAACACATTCATGCTATTGTCTGTTTATTTATCTAGCCTGGATTTGTTTGCAGCAATAAACAAAAATAATACATTTTCCGTTAAATATATTTATTTGTAAAGCATTTTTTTGTTGTTGTAAAAATACAAGTATATTAAAATACCAAATATTACAAAACTAAAGATCATGGGATTTACCAGATCAACAGATCAAATAGTGTAGGGACACCATTTATGCTTAGAGTACTAAAACAAAAAACTTTTTTGCATTTTAAAACGTACAAACCCAACCCAAAACGTGTAAAAGATGTTATATATCACTATCAATTGGATTAGGTGTATGATGGGCCTCCATTTTGAAAATGCGCCAAAAATTCTGGGTTTCTGGACCACTGACCTTTGGTTACAATATTTGCTACTGAGATTTTTGTCACATTTTTAGTGCATGACAAAACACACTGAAGATGCTAGCATGAAACATCACCATTCATTTCTCTATGTGATCCCTGTGGAGATTCTTTCTTCAGACCATCTGTTGTAACTCTCCCGTCCTTTGGGGGCGCTGCAGAATGAAGCCCGACTCCTGTGGTGATTAACTTACCAAAGCCTTTCCCTTGGGACACCGCATAGGATGAACGACGCTGAAAGGTACCTCTCCGAAACCTTTGCAGCTCAACAGACTCATTCTTTGAACTGTGTATCTACATGTGTAAAAAGGAAAGTACGGTGAGCACGATCAATAACACAACATGTAATATATGTTATGTTAATTACAAAAAGTAAGGATCTACCTTATATTTGTTGGGGTTTGTTAACACAACACCTAAGGCTCGTATGGTTATTGAGGGGAGGACAGCAATACAGGTGGTCACAAATATGGTCAGCCAAACCTCAGGGGTACTGAAAGCGTTTGGTGATGCTCCTGAAAATTCAAGATTCACATATTCAATGAGTTCGACATTAAAGGATTTCTGGCTGAAATTCACTGTAAAGATTTCTTGCATTCTTACATTTGCCCTCTGGTGGCCTACATGAACACATTTTTGCAGGATTCCAGATTTTGAAAACATGAGAAAGGGTACAAAATTGTGATTCCCATGTACAAAAAAAGTTATATTTATATTATATATAAGTTTAATATAGAAAAAAGTTTTAATCAGTTAAAACTGTGTAAAATAAGTGTAATATATATATATATATATATATCATATATATATATATATATATATATATATACAGTATAAATGAATAAGGTTAATAATCATTATTCATATCCATTTTTAAATATGTATTTCATTTTTCTAATGTTCATTCAGTTAAGGTTATTTTGAAAATCTATATGATTATTTTTACAAAACCCTTTGCAGTCATTTGTGATTACTGGATTAGTCATGGCAACAACTAAAATCAAATAAATCTTTTTTTTGTTATTCTAAGGTATAAAATAAAAAAAATAAAAAAACGATAATTAAAAATAGCTAAAATTGCTCTTCGTAATGACTGTTTTTAAAAAACAGAAAGCCTGATGAGGTGATGTATAGAAAGTTTACTACATGATTAAATGTATTTTGTCTCTTCATCAAGAGATATGCAATTTATATGAATAATTATTAATCTGCAGACATGAATACCCAGGAAAAAGTAGTCTTTAGGTGAAGCAGTGAAGAGGCGAGCGCTATGGAGAGCCAGTGTGGACAGAAAGAACACCACTAAACTAAAGATGACTGCTGCGATGTTCCACTTGGTCCAGAATTTTGTATGTAGAATAACCTAACCGACAAAACACGAACAAGATACAGTTATCACTGCCACAATTGTTTGTAACGTAAATATTGCAGCCTTTATTTATGCTGTCTATTTACCTCGACAGTGGTGGTGAGCACGACAGACGTTTCCACCGTAACGGCTAAGGTCTGAAAATCGAGAGTAGAGTACTGCAATATTCCCATAGGTATGAAGAAAAGGATGATGGAGGTGTAGAGGGAGTAGAGGAGCGTGACGGCCAGAACAAAAGGATTGAAAAGCTGCTTCTTCTGTCCAATGGAGTAGATCTCCGGCCAGCACAGACAGCTCTTGGCACTCACGTCCTATCCCAGAGTCAATGTAAACGGATAGACTGACAGATGAACCAATCAGCTTTTGGATTTGTTGTGATTGGTCAAAAATGCTCTGTATTTGGCTTACCTGTTCAAAAAAACCCGTGCACTGTATAGGCAGAGACGTGTACATTGTTGAGTAGAGGCTAATAAACCAGCTCTCGTACATGGGCTGGAAAAGAGAGCAGAAAATGCACCAAAAAAGCTGCTGATGTCATTTATTATCAGAGAATGTTGCGTGTTGATTTAATCTCAAACAGATCTCAGTTTGACTGTAATAGCAGATATTTTCACAGTGAGGTTAGGGTTGGTGGGTGTGAAGTGGATTAAGTGACCTAGTTGCTCTATACCTGAGCGCTGAAGCCATTGTAGAAACTGTACCAGACGTGAACTAGAGCAAAAGCAGTGGTTTTGTAGAGGAAATAGCGCAGCAGGATGCAGATGCGATAGTAGGACCAGTGCCCGTGCACCAGCAGCAGCCTGAGGAGGAAGCTGAACTGCGCCAGAGCGAAATCTGCATTCTGCACCGCCTGACTTCCCTCCACGCCGCACAGACCCACGCCAATATGTGCCGCTGGTCAATATCGGAGATTTTGATTTATTAGCAATGTGCAAATTTGATTTATTTAGCCAAATAAGAAATAATGATGCATTAAAATAGTTACTGTTTTTTCTCACTCTTGATCATGTTCACGTCGTTGGCACCATCTCCTATTGCCATGGTAATCGAAGTCGAATGTTTCCTGACCATCTCGACCACTTCGGCCTTTTGTGCCGGCGTCACGCGGCAGCAGAGCACAGATTGGCACTGATCAGAGAGAGCAACAAACTTCGCCCCCCATTCTGGCGTTTTGGTCAATTCTGCCTGTAATGTACAGAAAGTAGATAGTAAGACATATTGTGAGATATTATTACAATTTAAAGTAACTGTTTTCTATGGTAATATATTTTAAAATGTAATTTATTCCTGTGATGCAAAGCTGAATTGTCAGCATCATAACTCCAGTCTTCAGTGTCACATGATCCTTCAGAAATCATTCTAATATGATGATTTCCTGCTCAAGAAACATTTCATATTTGGATTCTTTGATGAAATCTACTAAAGTCTTCTTTGAGTGCAGAGAAAAGCGCTATATAAATGTAATGAATTATTATTATTATCATCTCATTATTCAGACTTTTTTTCTTGCAATTGCGAGTTTACATATCACAACTCTGACTTTGTTTTTCAGAATTGCCTGATATAAATTCGCAATTGTAAGACATTAAGTCAGAATTGCATAATATAGTCGCAATTGCGAGACGAAGTCAGAATTGTGTGATATAAAGTCGCAATTACCTTTTTTATTTTTTATTCAGTGGTGGAAACAAGCTTTCATAAATTAACGCATCCTCTTAAGTGTTCATTTTTATCTCATTGACCCTAAACCTTTCAACAGTTGTGATATTTTTTTTCTTAATTTATAAAATCTAAACCTTTGGCTTTAAATGCTCACCAGTTCAGGACCCGAGATGACAAGCGCAGCTTTGCTCTTCTCTGCTCTCCTGTCAGTGGTCCAAACCTCTGTCTCTTTAGACACGAGACGAACATCTGGAGAAGGAGACTCTAAAAGCTGCCTGGAGATATTGACAACAGTCATGCTGTGTTATATTACGTCTATATGTGTATCTTTGTAACACTGTGCATGTTCTAACCAGGTGTGATGCAAAAAATTTCCAGCGTCAGGTAATCTGTCTGTCCTCACAATATCCCAGCCAATCAGAACATATTTAATGCTTAACTGACAGCTATATTGGCAGCATCCAAAGAAATGTCACTGTGTGTGTGGCTATCTAGTGTGACGTGATAAAAATATAAACCAATCAAAATGGTTGATAGTTAATAAATATTTTATTGTCGATTTGTAATTGTTATTATTGTTATTATTCTTACTAATTATTTAAAAAGTATAATTGTTCATTTAATGATTAATTTTACTAATACGATTAGATTTTTATTATTTTATTAATTAATATTATTATACAGGTATATATTTAAAAAAAAACATACCATTAAAAAAAAATTATGATGTGGACCAAACTAATACAAATTAAGCTTACCATTTAGTTTGGCTAGTTTGCAAATTGTGATGCAGCATATGTCTTGTCACATGCTGGTTGTTACAGCCACAGGTGATTAGAACAAAAGCTCAGATTAGCATAATAGGAATGTTTCTGACCTAAGCTCCTCCCCTTCAATCAGGATTGTGTCTGGACCCATCAGTTTGCACGCATATCCCACATTCACAGCCGTTTCTGTTGAAAAGAAGAAGCAGACAACATACATTTATTTTCATTTCGCTTCTTCAAACCAACTTATATGCAAAAACACAGCACCTGTTTTGTCTCCCGTCAGCACCCACACCTTCACCCCCGCCCTCCGCAGGGTGGCGATGGTCTCAGGTACACCTTCCTGGAGACGATCCTCAATAGCTGTCACACCCAGCAGCTACACAAACAGGATTGTTTTATAACACAATGCTAAAGCATTTGATCATTTGCCTTAAGTTAACCCCAGAGACTGATTTGTTTCATAATAACTCCCTTGGAGTAATGGAGTACCGTTAAGTCTTTTTCCATTTGATCATATATGTTTTCGAACACAGTGTCCTGGTTACCCGTCGCTGTCCCCGCCTGACGGAGGGCGCGGCTCCACTCCGTCCACAGGGTTTCGGGAACAGAGCGCACCGCCACACACAGAGTCCTCAGACAGGCCTGAGCAAACAGCTGCCAACCACACACACATCCAAACATGAACAACTGCATCATACATCAGCTCTCACTCAACCATGTTTCCTCCTAAAGTCGCCTTACCTCTAGAGCTCTCTCGGTACTCTCCTGAAGTAGCCAGTCCCCCTGAAGCCTCTCCAGAACGACCATATCTGCACCTTTACAGTACAGCTTCAACTGTCCTCCAGGGTCCCGCACTACACACACACACCCATACAGTTAAGCCCAAAGTATAAGCATTAGGAGCACTAGAGCGAGGGGGTTAAGAAAAACATACAACTCCAGCTTAAACTAGTACAAAAACATTTTTATCGCTAATACCCTCTGGAGAGGAATAGCTCAGACACTCGCCATAAAATGGAGTATACTTTCAAAAATTGCACGTTCGGCTGTACGAGAACGCTAAGAGTTCACATCATAACTGAAGTATACTTTGGGTTGTAACTTCATTTTGAAATTTGACAAAATACAAATGGAGGTTTTAAAGATGTTTGCAGATACAATGAAAGACAACAGATTCCAATCAATGTTGTTTTGGACCCCATTGAGTTGAATATTTTATTTTATTTTTTACAAGAAAGTTTGGAATGAGATGAAGATGAGTAAATGATAGAATTTTCATTTATTGGTGGACTATCCCTTTAAAGATTTGTCATATAAAGGGATCTATTTATGTGAGTCTCTTCAGAAAATGTGGACTAAACCGCTCATTTCATATGGATTAGTTTTACGATCTTTTTATGAACTTTTTGAGGCGTCAAAATGTCAGTTGCGTAGTTGTCTATGGAGGGACAGAAAACTCTCAGATTTCATTAAAAAGATCTTCATTTGTGTTGCGAAGATGAATGATAGTCTTACGGGTTTGGAACAACATGAGGTTGAGTAAATGATGACAGAATTTCATTTTTTGGGTGAACTATCCCTTTAAGAGCAGTTGAAACTCACCCAGCACTGACATGCGTCTCCTCTTGCTGGTGAAGTCCAGGATGGCCAGGAGCTGATAGTTTCGCGTGAGGCCCATCTCGCTGATGGTGAGAGTCTCACGTGTGCGAGACAGAAACACCCAACCGAGCTCCCGCGCTGCACAGACCAGAGCTTCCTCATCTGGAGAGGCAGCCTGGTAATGAGGTAAACCTGTATTCATAAAACACAATTAACTTTTTTACACGTCTTCCTATTTTATGATTGTTTGAATGCAATATTCCACCAAAAGGTGTAGGCACCTATTGTGTTAGTTCATTTTATTCTTATTCTGATTCTGACTGGTTTAAGGTAAAAAAAAGGAAGGTCTGAACTTCAGTATGAGCAGTTTTAAAGTTCGTAAATCCTCTCAAAACTTCTAGCGACCCACGACAGCTTAAAAGTTACACTACTGTTCAAAAGTTTGGGGTCAGTAAGATTTTGTATTTTTAAGAAATTAATACTTTTCAACAAGGACACATTAAGTTGATTAAAAGTGACAGTAAATCGTTTTTTAATGTTACAAAACATTTCTATTTTAAATACATGCTGTTCTTTTGAACTTTCTATTAATCAAAGAATCCTGAAAAAAAAGGAATTACGGTTTCCACAAAAATATTAAATCGTTTTCAACATTGATAATAATAAGAAATGGTTTCTTGAGCAGCAAATCAACATATTAGAGTGATTTCTAAAGGATCGTGTGACACTGAAGACTGGAGTAAT
This sequence comes from Meda fulgida, assembly GCA_030578275.1. Taxonomy (NCBI): domain Eukaryota; kingdom Metazoa; phylum Chordata; class Actinopteri; order Cypriniformes; family Leuciscidae; genus Meda; species Meda fulgida. The sequence goes on along the minus strand of CM060637.1, from coordinate 8,114,071 downwards.
GATGCTGTAAATTTAGCTCTCACATCACAGGAATAAATTACATTTTCACATATATTCAGTTATTTTAAATTGTAATAATATTTCACAATATTACTGTTTTTACTGTGTTTTTTTAAATGCTCAAACGTTCAAACAGTAATCTTTGTTTTTGCTGATAATCTGCATGGTCAATGACCAATTCTTTAGACCAAACAGGAAAAGGGGGGTTTTGAACATGTGATTCTTGAGCACTGGGAGTAACATCCTGTTGATCAATGTTAACTTTAGGGCCCCCTGGTGGCCAATAATCGTATATTCTAATAGAATCTATTGTATCGCTGCCCCTGTAAGTATATGGCATTTCTACCAACCATCCCTCCACTCGCTCATGACAGTGTGACAAAGGGCCAGAGCGGTGAAGAACTCTTGGCACTCAGGACTGCTCCGTCCACACAGCTTGTCCACCAATCGCTGGTCAGAAAACTTAATTCCACCACAGGAAAACCGGTTCCAGCTTAAGTCTAGTGGCTTGATATAGAAATAAAATAGCTTTAGAAATAAAAGTGTGATGTGTTCTTTCTTTTAGTCTGAATCAATAGATTAAAACAGGCATAAACAAATCTCTTAAATCCTACCTTGAATTCCCCTGCCATGTCACCTGAACAAACAGACAGATGCCATTATTGACATTTTGAAATACAGAAGGCTGAAAAGAGTGTCAAAGAAATTGACGGACCGTAAATGTGTCCGGCGATGAAGCACTGACGAAAGAGCAGACGGTTTTGCGTGAGAGTGCCGGTCTTGTCGCTGAGCAGGTGGCCCACCTGACCCAATTCTTCATTCAGGGTGGTTGTACGGGCCTGAGCAGGGCTGTCATTGTCCTCCCAGTACATCTCAACATCCCGGCCAATCAGGAGACAGTGCACCATGTGGACCACTTCAAATCTGGTGTGGGACAACGAATCAGTGAGCAAACTATACAGAGATAAAAGGATCTAAATCTCAAAGGATGGCATCATGAGAATATGGAGAGCCACTGTTACGTTATATAGAGAGACATGGGCATAGAAGGACTAAGCAAAATGATGTAGCCCCAGAAGGAGAGGAAGCCCAGGTATGCAGGCGAGGAGTCACGCTGCAAGACAGACACAACGTCGTACTGAGGGGAAACCCTGTACTCAAATAACCCCGCGCCCACAGCGAGGAGGAGAGCCGTCGTCAGCATAAGGAGCAGAATCTGAAACATGAGATATAGTGATTTAGGCAGGGAACAGATCCATGATAGGAAACATTTATAATATCTAAATAATATTCATTTGTCAACCTCAGGTGGTCAATATACTAAAAACATACATAAAATACAAATTTGCATTCTTGTTATCAACATTTGAGACATGTGTAACCCCTAAATTATGTTTTTAATTTATTTCTAGAAATAAACATTAAATAATATGTATACTGTATATATAAACAGTCCAGAATGGGTAACAACATTGCTTATCAAAATTAGAAAATGGAATAGACATTATTTAATTGTCTTCCCACTTATATTTTTGGTAAAGTATTTCTTACTACAATTAATCAAATAACTGATTATGTACACATTTTAATTGTTCAATAAGGTCAAGCAAGATACTGTTTATGTTAGATAATAGTTGATATAGTATCTATATCAACTAAGAGTTACGTATGAAGTTTCTTCCTCTCTCTTACCACCAACACCGTTTTGTTTAGTAATATTTCCACCCGTGTTTTCTTCAGTTTCAGACCGCCACAGTTTTGCAGAATTTTACTATCCGAGCCTGTTGAGTTAAAAAAAATACATTTAATTTTTCATTTGTCTCAGGCCATTTCTACAGAACCCCTCAAGGGACATGATGATGGGGAAAAAATATATTTCAATGCTTTTGCATTCTCTCCCCCCAAAAACGTTGCATTTTTGCAAGTTTCTCAGGGCAATGGAAGATATTGGCGAGAGAATGTGAGATCATTGATATTTTGACAAATTTTCCCTCCCTTCCCCTATTTTTTTCAATCTATGTCCATTTAGGGGCTCCGTAAACTTCCACCAGCTGTCAGTATTCACCTTAATAGCACAGATTTGACTTACCTGTGTATATAGCCAGTCCATAGGCTGTGTCTGTGTTTCGCAATACAGTTCCTCGGAGGAGCAGGTGGTCTGTGTCCAGAAGGTGGCGCTCTCCTTTCCAATGTAACTCACCTTTGAAAGAATGCAGGTTACCATTTGGTTCCTCACACCACACAATACCTTAGACAGAAAAGAGAGAGAGCGAAAGCTCCAAAGGTAAAAGAAATGAATAGAAAGCTTATCTTTTGGTCACTACGAATGAATGGCTCCAATGTTTGCCCAAGAGTCCATACAAACCATCAAAAGACCCCAGGTTTTGCTTAGCTGAATCTCCATTCAGCTCAGCATGGGTTACATTCAGAGCCTGGCGAAACTTCAAGTTGGTTTCTCTGCAAACAGCCGAATAATACAGTGAAAACATGCTACATTAGCATTAAAGCTAATTTTCCACAACAAATTGGGGGGGGGGGGGGGGGGTCAACATAATCAAGTTCATAAAAAAAACAAGATTATATAAATGCTTTGAATATCAGTGACCATTTGTTTATCTTGTTTGGGTGTGATATCATTCTGAGTAGTTTAGCAGTTAGCTTTTAGCTGCCGTGAGACGTTCTGGTGTCTGTCCAGGGTGAGATGCACTTCTTACCCATCAATGTCTGCCGTTTCTACATAGCAAAGGCTGTGTGGCTCAGTGCTGCACAAGAGTAGCAGATCTGCCTGAAATAAACAACAGGAGAAACTTAATGGCCGTCAAATGTAGCTAAACATGTCTGTAGTTATCCTAAAGGTAGGAAATGACTTGATCTATCCACTACAAATCAATTTGAGACAAAAACATGACAATATTTAAGTGTCTAGACACTTTTTTAGGCTGCTGTAGCTGGGTTAGAAACACAGATGCACACACTCACAGGTATGACCTTGTCCTTATGAATCTGGAGAATGTCACCAACACATACATCTTTCCACTTAACAGTTTCGAAGCTTGAAAGGAGATATACAAGAGGAAGACTTTTGAAGTGAAGGATTCTCTGTAAATCTAAACTCGGAGGATGATGTGTTTGTTTTGCTTCTGAGGAGCTTTGGTCTCAACTATCTCCAGGCCAGTATTACTTACCCCTCAGGAGTGAGAATGTCACACGGGCGCTGGTTAATTTGCGCATCACTGCGTCGTCGGCCCTGAGAGGCATAGGAGTAGAGGGAGCATTATGCATAGACGTGGGAGTAATGGGGAAATGTAAGAAAAACTTCTATATTAGTGAAAGTTTAAAAGTATCGGTTGAGAGAATGACAAGAATGATAGACTCACCACGTCAGTAGCAAGATCTTTAAACCCACGCACAAGCAAAACAAACAGCAAAGGAACCATTGTGCTGTACCAAGGGATGGTTGCAATTATAGGAACACACTGTAAATGAAACCAAAGATGTACAAAACAGCTTAAATTTTCCCTTAAATTAGAAAACTTGTTGAAAATTATGTATTTGTAATTTTATATACAATGTATTGTTAATAGATGTTTACATGTATACATATATATGTGTGTGTGAGAATATAAATTGTATAAAAATATATAATTTGTTTATACACACACACACTCAAATATACAAATCTTTAGCCTTGAAATTTATATTACTTTTTAAAGCAAAGACACACAATAATGTAAAATGTATATATATATATATATACAGTATATGTATGTATATATATATATATATATATATATATATGCAAGATGTGACATGGTTAATCTGGTTTATTTCTCTCTTTTGTTTGGTTAGATGAAGTTCTGAATGGCAGGTAACTTAAAAATTTAGAAGCTGTGAGTGGGTGAAAAAGTTCATTTCAAACCCTGTGTGTGTGTATATATATATATATATATATATATATATATATATATATATATAGCCAATATATATACACTAGCCAATATATATACACTCAGGATCACATGGCTTACAAAAATCTTCATAAAATATATTTTGTGCTAATGAAGCTAATCCATCATGCCAAATACATACTCAAATAGGGTCAAGAATAAAGGATATAATATCCAATATTAAAGTTGTCAAGTACTCCAAGATTTATGAATTGAAACTCAAATATTTACTCTATACAAATTAAGTGATCTTTCTATGCTTTCTCATTTATCCAATTCATTATAAGAAAGGGGGATTGGCATTTTCAGCCATGACTATGTAATTTAGTCTTTTCAAACAGCAGGTGTTTTCAACTCACTATTTGCCAAAGAGCATGTGTCATTCATCATTTCATCATGAACTCGAGCGGCCACCTTGAACTATAGTATTCTATAGTATTCATAGGGGAAAAAATATGCTAGTCAAATATTCCTCATGGTTTTGGTATTTAAACTTAAATTAGCTGCATGAATCTTTGTATCACAGAAAAACTCCACAAACCTGCAAAACCACAATAAGTAGGAAGAAAAGATTCGCCGCTCGTTGGAACTGTTCATACAGATTAAGGGGCAAAAAGGTCAGAGGGGTGTATTTGTAGCTCCGCACCACATTGTCCTGGCAACAAAACCCATTAGGAACATGTCAAGTAATGAATAAAACTTGCTTTCAAACCAGCTGAAAACATCAACATATGAAGCTAAAGGCAGCCCAAAGGTATCAAATGTTGTTTAATGCTTCCATAACTACTACTCCCTAGCCAATGTGAATAATAAAGGTTTCTAACGTACAGCGTAACGCCCCCAGCGGAAACAGAGGAAAGATTCGCGGCGACAGGACTGATGAAAATGACGTCCGTTGGCCCGCACCTCCCAACTGACTCCTGAGGGGAGTAAAGAAGGTAAAGAAAAGATGATTGAACATCACATCATCCAAAACATTCAATGTTAGAAAGGAATCCCCCTAATTGGACATTTTTTTAACATTAAAATGTGGGTAATATAAAAAGCATGCATTTAATACATCATTTCCTAAAGTGGTTTACTGATTGTGATTTCTGTTATAATTATTGCAGCATAAAATGTGTGAATTATGGACACTGTAGACTCAAATTAATTTGTTTTATTCACTTTTTACATTTCATAACAGTAACATTCATAAAAACAAATACACCGATATTTTAGAGGGAAAACACAAGGGAATCATAAAAAAAATTTTTTTTAATGCTTTTCACCTCCCTCAGAGGTGTGGCGCTATTTAATTATATTTCCAAACTGAAAAAAAATAAAGTCTTCCCACAAAATATTCTGAGGTTTGTAGAAACACTCTTAACACGCAGACCTAAAATAAACCTAAAATAAAATGTTAACTGTGAAGGATATTTATATCATTATATTTTATAGAATAACTCATCTTAGTTTTCTGTTCATTTTGGACAAGCTGAATAACAGCATATAAAGGCTTGTGAATGTACTGAAATGCCTAATTACAAAAGCTGTTTGAAAGATAAATAAAATGTCAGTAATAACCAACCTCTCTCAGTCTTGCTACCGGCCATGATGGAGTAATACACAGAGATTGAGACTGTTGAGGAAAAGAAGGATGAAAACCATATTAACAGAGGTCAGTTAGACAGTGGCAGTATCACAGGCACTTGCATAAAATCTGTTATTCATTAGACTGTTTCCATGCTTACCAGGGACAAATAGACAGCAAGAGTCATCAAACAACTAGCATGTTATGTATTATAACATAAATAAGTTATATTATATAATTTAGTAGTATTTAAAAAAATGTAAGTACATTTTATTGTACTTATTTATATTAAATAATTTATATATATATATATATATATATATGTTTAATATGTCATATTATAAATGTTTAAAAGTTATTATATACTTGACATACTTCATAAATTAAATAAATAAAGGAATACATTTATATGTATTGTTAATGCTACATTATGTAAGTAAAAAATAAAATATACAAACAAATATTAGTAAAGTATAGATTTGTTTATAAATATAAATTAAAAAATATTTCAAATGTATTATATAATCAACTGGCATACTACATAAATGAAATAAATGTGTACATATAGTACTATTTAATACCTGGTGCATAAAATAATACTGGATTGTATGATAAATGAACAGATTCAGAAGCATGTGAAGACTGAGGAATATCCAATTTTTCATCACCTGTGCCATCCCTGTCTTTGGGAACTGGAATACATTCCATCCAGAAATAGAGACACAGTAACACTCATATCTGATTAGTCAACGTGCTAAACTGTGAACACTGGGGAGTTTCACCCACAAAACACCTCACCTGCTTACTGTTTATTGTTCCTTGATCCCAGATCCCAAAGGGCTCACTTTCCGCGCTCTTCTCCCCAGCGTCTCATCCAGGTAGCCGAAATCACAGATCCAGGTGTTCCTCGCGCCAACAAACCCCCGAGTCTCATGCATATATGTTAGCGCATTTGTTGAATCAGGTCTTTTTCGCTCTTTTGTTTATCTCTAGTGTTGTATTTGGGAATAAACTTCTCTCAAACCTCCTTCTCTCCTGCTCTATCTCCTCCCTCTCCATATCTCCTCCCTCTCAAATGCACGACTGGGGAATTTGTGCAAATGCGCTCCACCAGGTAAAAGACGGGGCTGGAACTCGATATGCACTATCCAGCAGCACAGGTGGGAAAAGAAGCGGAGAGAATAAAAGACGGGGATAATGTAGGCCTAACATAAAAAGTTGGCAAATGAAAGCAATAAGAGTTCGTATTTCGTAAAAGAAATTGTAAAACTACCGCCGAAACTTTTTACGCTCTCAATAGATCCCTTAGGATCTTATTGCCGCCGCAACCAGTGTTGTAACTATTGCGTTTTGGGGGAGACAAGACCCCGACTACTCTTCAAATACATATACGTGGACGCGGATAAGATATTCGAGTTATTGTAATCTTGCTCGCTAAGAAGATCCCTCCAACGTTCAAAACAATCGGCCTAGCAACAAGAGGCACACTGCAACAATATTGCAGATAATACGGTGAAGAAATTTTAACAACAATCGATTACTGAACACAGACGAGATTCTAAACGAGAGCGTGGTGCAAAGGCGATGACTAGGCCTACAGATGACAATGTAGTTTTAAAAAACGTTCTAAATGGAAAGGAATAGCAGAGTTCATACCAAAATTATAACGATAACGGCACAGAGAAATTATATTGTTGGAATCACTTTCACAACGATTTTTTTCCCAGCTGATGAACAATAAAAAGTTCTAACAGGCAATCATAATCCTCCTGATTTTATAGAGCGTGAGCATTTAAAGTGGAGGACGACAAAACTACAGCACTTGCTTAATAAAACATAACGTTTTTGGCATACAGCTCATGAAAACCCAAAATTCCTGTCTCGAAAAATTAGCATATTTCATCTGACCAATAAAAGAAGTGTTTTTAAATAAAAAAAAAAGTCAACCTTCAAATAATTATGTTCAGTTATGCACTCAATACTTGGTCGGGAATCCTTTTGCAGAAATGACTGCTTCAATGTGGCGTGGCATGGAGGCAATCAGCCTGTGGCACTGCTGAGGTGTTATGGAGGCCCAGGATGCTTCGATAGCGGCCTTAAGCTCATCCAGAGTGTTGGGTCTTGCGTCTCTCAACTTTCTCTTCACAATATCCCACAGATTCTCTATGGGGTTCAGGTCAGGAGAGTTGGCAGGCCAATTGAGCACAGTAATACCATGGTCAGTAAACCATTTACCAGTGGTTTTGGCACTGTGAGCAGGTGCCAGGTTGTGCTGAAAATGAAATCTTCATCTCCATAAAGCTTTTCAGCAGATGGAAGCATGAAGTGCTCCAAAATCTCCTGATAGCCAGCTGCATTGACCCTGCCCTTGATAAAACACAGTGGACCAACACCAGCAGCTGACATGGCACCCCAGACCATCACTGACTGTGGGTACTTGACACTGGACTTCAGGCATTTTGGCATTTCCTTCTCCCCAGTCTTCCTCCAGACTCTGGCACCTTGATTTCCGAATGACATGCAACCACTGAGCAACAGTCCAGTGCTGCTTCTCTGTAGCCCAGGTCAGGCGCTTCTGCTGCTGTTTCTGGTTCAAAAGTGGCTTGACGTGGGGAATTCGGCACCTGTTGCCCATTTCCTGCACACGCCTGTGCACGGTGGCTCTGGATGTTTCTACTCCAGACTCAGTCCACTGCTTCCGCAGGTCCCCCAAGGTCTGGAATCGGTCCTTCTCCACAATCTTCCTCAGGGTCCGGTCACCTCTTCTCGTTGTGCAGCGTTTTTTGCCACACTTTTGCCTTCCCACAGACTTCCCACTGAAGGTGCCTTGATACAGCACTCTGGGAACAGCCTGTTTGTTCAGAAATTTCTTTCTGTGTCTTACCCTCTTGCTTGAGGGTGTCAATGATGGCCTTCTGGACAGCAGTCAGGTCGCAGTCTTACCCATGATTGCGGTTTTGAGTAATGAAACAGGCTGGGAGTTTTTAAAAGCCTCAGGAATCTTTTGCAGGTGTTTAGAGTTAATTAGTTGATTCAGATGATTAGGTTAATAGCTCTTTTAGAGAACCTTTTCATGATATGCTAATTGTTTGAGACAGGAATTTTGGGTTTTCATGAGCTGTATGCCAAAATCATCCGTATTAAAACAATAAAAGACCTGAAATATTTCAGTTGGTGTGCAATGAATCTAAAACATATGAAAGTTAAATTTTTATCATTACATTATGGAAAATAATTAACTTTACCACAATATGCTAATTTTTTTAGAAGGACCTGTATAGTTATCATTTTCGTCGTTCCTGCAGTGAACAGGCTTGTCAATAACGATAGTATTAAAAATAGTTCTAAATGCAACAGAGAGTCGATTGACTTTACGTTATTAAAGAATGATATCGTTTGAATCACTTGAACGATAAAAACATCGACAGCCAATCAGAATCCACCTGACTTTAGCTCGAGCATTTAAAGCAACAGACAACATAACTGCAGCGAGTAGCCTACTCATAATAAACAGAACATAACGATATGGTGTGGGCTAATATAGTTATAATTCTGGATGTGAACAGGTTTTTATACGAGTTACTTAGCACCGGTTTAAGGTTGGCTAATAACTCATAAGTTAAATGGTAGGTTATGCAGCACTGCAATGGTCGACAGCATATAAATAGGACATATCGACTTGATTTAAAAGAAAAGAAGTTTAGTAGGCTAAGTCAACAACAAGTAGGCTAGCTAAATCTATGAATACATGCATAAAATAACATATAGTCATTAAATATATGACTAAATAAAATGTATTTTTCATCAAAACATTGTAGCATGTTGAGTCATTTGTTGTCAAAACAGCATAAAGGTTGTGATTTTATTGAATCAGAGGGATGTAGCCTAGCCTACTATAATTCATGAAAAAAGTATGAGGATATGTGTTCAGAATAGCATATTTCATTTTATATTGCCATGCAGTGTGTATACTGTGCACAGTATGTTCTGCATGAATGGACTACATTTGCCTAAATATGCAGAATAGAACAAACACTGTAAGGAATACTATATTCCACAATTCAACATGCTCGACTTGACCTTTTGCATTGGTCAAGCTGTTGGTAAGTTTGCAAACTGCCATAAAATAATTGTTTTTAAATGGTCAGTAACCAACCACTCACATTTGGTAGATTTTGAATAAACTAGGTGTTAATCATGGTCAGAGTTCTCCTAAATATATATTTGCAGTGGCTTTGCTGTTGTTTGGTAAGTCTGATATTGACTCGTGCAATACTTAATGTATTAACAACGCTGAAAGACATCTCTACAAAAACACAACTGCAACTCAATTCGTTGATCTGTGGATCTACATGGTAGGTAGAATAGAAAAATTATGAGAATAATTCCTAAATAGCAACAACAACATGCTAAAGCTTTGTGGGAGGAAAACTGACTATTGATGTTTTCACAAATGCCAGAGTTCCTGCCAGAGTAACCAGTAGAGGTAGGGAAATATGTTCATCAAGAGGATGACCACTGTGACTATTTTGAGAAAAAGAGATTTGGTGAGGCAACCACTGATCTATATAGAATGACAGTCATTCTATATAGATCAGTGGAGGCAACAAATAGATGAGAGAGTATGGATAGAAAGAACAACACTAAAATAATGATGCTAAAAATGGTCATGTGATGCAAAAATAGTCCAGTATGTAAGATAACCTAGAACAGACAGAAAAAAAACAGAAAAAAATTTCCACAGAGGGATGATACTCTTGAATCAGTTTTTGCATAGGTTCTACATGTCACTTAATGTAAATACTGTGGCCATCAATCATTCTCAGCAAAGTAGGCTATGCAATCGAATAGGTTTGTGAATCAAGTTACCTTAACAGTGGAAATCCCCTGGGACATGGGCATATATATATACCTCTCATATATCTCTCATATATCTCTCATATACATTCATGTGAAAAAGAAAATACACCCTTTTGAATTCTATGGTTTAACGTATCAGGACATAAAACAATGTATCTGGTCTTTAGCAGGTCTTAAAATTAGGTAAATACAACCTCAGATGAACAGCAGCACATAACATATTACATTGTGTAGTTATTTATTTAACAAAAATAAAGCCAAAATGGAGAAGCCATGTGTGACAAACTAAGTACACCATATGATTTAATTGTGTGTAGATTTTAGCAGCAATAAGTTTAAGTAATCATTTTCTATATGACTTAATCAGTCTCTCACATTGTTGTGGAGGAATTTTGGCCTACTCTTCTTTACAATGTTGCTTCAGTTCACTGAGGTTTGAGGGCATCCGTTTATGCACAGTTCTTTAAAGGTCCCACCACAGCCTTTTAGTCGGGTTGAGGTCTGGACTTTGACTGGGCCAGTGAAACACATTGATTGTTTTCTTTTTCAGCCATTCTGTTGTAGATTTGCTGGTGTGCTTGTGATCATTGTCCTGTTGTATGACGCATTATCTGCTGTTGACAGCTAAAGTGTCTACGGGCGGGTAAATGTATGAGCTTTCATCAGATCTTTTGATCTAATGGACGAAATGGACGGTCTATGCTTGCGCAATTTACATAGAAACACAACACGAGACGATGGAAAGACACACGGAGAGCTGACGCTTTCGTTTCTGCTCTGATAGCCTCAAGACCACATAGAACGCTGTGTCAGAATTCAGGAATGGTGAGAGAACATTGTGCTTGGTACGTTTTTCATCTTCAAACTAAACTTGGGTCTCCAGCTGACAAAGTTTAAATCCCGTCTGGCTATAGCACACTTCCCATAATGTTTACACATTAGATTAGTAGGCAGAGAGTAGCCTTTTGTTGTTGGGCGAATGCATTTTTTAATCACATGAACTCTAACACCATGAAAGCAATCCACTCTGAAAGTGATAGAAGTGGACAAGCTCAAAACATTTGTTTACATCTGTATTTAGTGTTGTCCACTTGTGATACGATTATCCATAATGCATCTTAATACCAAACAGTACCTAAGCCATGCCGCCATGTTCTTTTTAAAGAGAAGAAGCTTTCTCCTGACAACCCTTCCAAACAAGCCATACTTGTTCAGTCTTTTTCTAATTGTACTGCCTTGAACTTTAACATTTAACGTGGAGTCTGAGGTGTAGTTCTTGGGTTGTGTGCGATTCTGAGCATTGCACGGTCTGACATTGGGGTGAATTTGCTGGGACGTCCACTCCTGGGAAGATTGGCAACTGTCTTGAATGTTTCCACTTGTGAATAATATTCCTTACTGTAGATAGAATGATGGACTTCAAATTGTTTGGAAATGGCCGTATAACCCTTCCCAGATTCATGGTATCAACAATTGCTTCTCTAACATCATTGCTGATGTTTTTCCTCTTTGTCATTGTGTTAACACACACTTGAAGGCTCCAGACCAGCAAACTGCCAAAAGAACCAGATCTTTTTTATTTTATTATATCCCAATATGTAACCACAGAATTTAAAAGGTGTACTTTTCTCTCACTTGACTGTAGAGAGGGGAAAAAACAAAAGGACCAAAAATGCTTTTATGTGCAAACGTAAGAACACTTACTGACAATCATCAGGGTCAATGACATATATAACTGTCCACATCCAAACCACATATGCTAAGTTCTTAGATATGAACTCTTTGTATTGATGTTGGCTTTATATTGTTTTTATACCAAGAAAAGTTTCAATTTAATTAAATAAAATGGTGTAATCATCAAGTTAAAAGCAGATAGATTTTTAGATATATTTACATTACACATTGAATTAACTACTTAAGGTTTTCTTTTCAAGATTTTGTTTTTGTTTTATTATGATATGATAGAAAAATAACAAAATAACCCCAAATAAATCAATTTGAATACAGAAATTAAAAACATGCTTATTATAGAAGAGTATATATTGCATTCTATGTATAAATTGCAGTTTTTAATATACTTTTTAAAGAAATGACTCGTAATATTAGTAATAGTATGAGTAATAGTTGACATCATTGGATCTCTACAACTCACCAAATTAAATCATCTTTATGTCCACAAACCTTACAATTAGACACATTTTCTTAAGACAGACATTTTGGCACACAACTTATCCTGACCGAGTTGTCACACTTCGCTGATTATTAACTTCTTTTTCTTACTGTTTATAGATCTGACTTTCTATAAACATGTTACAGTAGCTTACATCTCAAACAGATCTCAGTTTGACTGTAATAGCAGATATTTTCACAGTGAGGTTAGGGTTGGTGGGTGTGAAGTGGATTAAGTGACCTAGTTGCTCTATACCTGAGCGCTGAAGCCATTGTAGAAACTGTACCAGACGTGAACTAGAGCAAAAGCAGTGGTTTTGTAGAGGAAATAGCGCAGAAGGATGCAGACGGTATAGGACCAGTGCCCGTTCACCAGCACCAGCCTGAGGAGGAAGCTGAGATCTGCATTGTGGAAATTTGAATTTAGAAATTTGAGAATTTTAGATTAGTCTTTACTTACCCATGTTTCTCAGTTTGATCTCCATTCAGCTCAGCCTGACACACTGTAACCAAATTCTGTAGTTTTCACAGCATTATTACTGTAAAATGAGCAAAAGCTTACTGTAGAACATGTATACAGTATGTTGCTGTAGATCTGCAAAGCATCATGGTCAATTTTCAATGGCGGGTAAATTCTACAGTAAAATATTTTTTCTGTGAATCAGAATACAGCAATTTCTCGAGGATTTTTTTTTTCTCAGCAACGGAAGCTACGAGATTCCACACTTTCAACGGAATTTTACTTCAGAAAGGTAACTTTGCTAATTTATTTCCAGAGTTTACTCTCGTAAACCTGTTTGTTCAACTTTAAGAGTGCACTGAGAGAGAGAACGAGCGGCACACTCCATAGTTAAACCGTGTGGCGTTGTGTGCATTTTATTACCAAAAAAAAATCTATGGCGCCTATTTGCGCATGATTTCAATAGATTTTCTTAATTGGCAACATTTGATAATCTCATCGTTTTAAAGAAGGATAGCATTGTTGAATAAAAATTAAATTGGAATTGTGTAATGTCTGTTGGTGCGCTAGCCGGAAATATGATCACATGGATGTTTCTCTTGCCAGGCTAACTGTCACCGCGTCAGGCAGTGAAGCCAACCGACTCCCATCGCGATTCAGACGAATGAAAACGCAGCTACAGGTAATACTTACTCATTTTTCATAGGATCGTGATTTTTCTGAACTTCATAGCAGGTCAAACCACAGAAACGCGATTGTTGATAGCCTAATTTGATGTGACATTCCCGACATGAGAGCACTGTATTAAGAGTTGCCTTACCTGGCAACATTACGTTTTTAACGTCTTCAATTTGATTATAGAGTAACGTTAGCATTGTTGAATAAAATTAATTTGAAATAGTGAATTTGATGTGTTGTTTTCTGGCTTGTTATTATTGTCGCCTGATGAATCAGACATTTAAGCGGGCCGAGTCGAAAGAAACGCAGCCACACAACTTTAAAAACACGAATTTTTTCAAAGGATTGCAAGATGCAGACACTTGATTTTTGCCTGATTTAAGTATGTAAGTGAACGTTAGGAGTTTTATTCACGACTCGTGGAAGCATAATAATATACTCGCACTTAAGATGTTTCGAGACCTTTCTTACTCGTTCTTTTATTTACCATTTGGTTCTTTTCTTTCAGGTTGCAGAGAGGCCTCAACAATCGTTCCAGGTAACTACACAAGTTAGCAACTTGAACTAGCTGGCATTCAATGTTTTTCAAATGCAAGCAATGTTGTTTCTCTTCAGACACAATCCCTAGATATATAAAACACGTAAAAGTGCACAAAAACCACACAAACTTCATGTATCCATGTGGGATTTCCAAATGTCCTTGTAGGGTTTCTGCAGGTTATCTTCAAATTAAATTGAATGCCTTTTAATGCCTTTTTTTAATGCCATACACGACCCATGACTAACCACGTATATATATAGTTTGTTAAAGTTTTATATATTATTTGTATTGCTACATCCGTGCAGCAAGATGTTTCAAAAATGGAGGGGATGTGTTTACAGTACAGTATGTGTTTCAGGACATTTATATATATATATATATATATATATATATATATATATAATTTCCTGAAACAGGCGCCACCATTTTTTAAGCGTCTTGCGGCACGGATGTAGCAATATAAATAAATAAAACATCTCCAGTAAACTCTAGCAGAGCATTCATTTCGTTCGTTTGTTAAAGGGTTAGTTCACCCAAAAATGAAAATTATGTCATTAATGACTCACTCTCATGTCGTTCCAAGCCCGTCAGACCTCCATTCATCTTCGGGACACAGTTTAAAATATTTTAGATTTAGTCTGAGAGCTTTCTGTCCCTCCATTGAAATATATGTACGGTATACTTTCCTTGTCCAGAAAGGCAATAAAGACATCATCAAAGTAGTCCATGTGACATCAGTGGGTTAGTTACAATGTTTTGAAGCATTGAAAATACATTTTGGTCCAAAAATAACAAAAACGACGACTTTATTCAGCATTGTATTGTCTTCCAGTTCTGTTGTGGATCCGCGTTCAGTGTCGCTGCTGACGTAAGACGCTGCTGACGTGTGTCTGGTGCGGCTGGGCTTCGGTTACAGTCTGAGGGAGTTGCACGCTGTACAAAACAATCTTCACAAACATGTCTAAGGATTTCCACACAGACTTGCATTTTTTTGCCCAGCCGTATTTATTTGAACCCGAATACACGGACGCACCACACACACGTCAGCAGCGTCTTACGTCAGCAGCGACACTGAACGCGGATCCACAACAGAACCGAAGACAATACAATGCTGAATTAAGTCATACCTTTTGTTATTTTTTGACCAAAATGTATTTTCAATGCTTCAAAACATTCTAACTAACCCACTGATGTCACATGGACTACTTTGATGATGTCTTTATTTCCTTTCTGGACAAGGACAGTATACCGTACATACATTTTCAATGGAGGATATGTACCAAAATCACTCTGAACCAGCTAGATGTCAAAAGATCTCTAACTCCGTTGCTCTGATTGGTTGTAGGTCAGGCATTTTCTTTCCTGGTTCAGTACGTGCGTGTTTTAAGTGAGTTTTGGTTTATAGAGAAGTGGACCTTGTATTACATGTTAATTGTCTCATTATTCAGATGATACAATCAAACTTCTTATAAATATTGTCATCAACCCATCTGTCTTGCTTATAAACTTTTACATTAATTAATTTCTTCCACTGCAGGGTAGAAGACTCCAGTCCAGGAAGAAAAACACAGTTCTGGGAGAAAACCACATTCAGGGACCAAATTCTACAGTTTGAAATCCTGCTGTTTTTAAATCATTTAATTTGTCTTGTATAGCCCAGATTTCTAATTTTAACCGAACATTTTAATAAAAATTGAACAGGATGGATTTATATGTTCAGAAAAGTGTTTTTGTTTACAAAACAAAATGAAATGTTCACAGAAAAATGTTTACCTATTGAAGAAAAAAAATGCTATGCTATTTTTATGAATTTTGAAATTTAAAGTGTGAAAAGTTGTCAATAAAAGACATTTTTGTGACAAAAACAGTGTCTTCATTTTACAGTACACAAAATGTATGCAGGAATCCCTATTACAGTAGTAAAATATGTGTGGTGATGAAACACAGTACTTTGATTATTACTGTAAAAACGTTTACAGTAGTTTTTAAAGTTAATGTGATTACATTTACAGTAAGCATACTGTAAAATGAACTACAGCAACTTACTAGCTAATTGCTGCCAGCAAGTTACTGTAAATTTCACAGCTATCTTTTTACAGTGCAGAACTTGGTGTCTCTGCAATCAGAAGAATAATAACGATGTTGAGATACTATTTAGACAATTATCATCATAAGACATTTAGACAATAATCTCTCCACAGACTGATCAAATTTAATTTATAATTATAATTGTTTTTTTCTGTAATGACTGAAATGATCATTTCAAGTAAATATAAAAAAAGCTTCTTTTTTAAAACTGCAAAATATTTTCTTGGTATTTTTTGTCTCGTTTCCCATTAAAATATCTAAACATCTATGAAATAAGATACATTTAGCAAACACTTTACTTTCAACAGTCTACATAGGCATTCTACTGACTATGACTTTGCCAGTATGTCAACTTATTCTACTAACCCAAAACCTAACCAAACAGTCGACTAGTACACATGTTTGCAAAGTTTATTATCGTTAGTAAATTGTCTATCGAAATAAAGAGCAATTCAATTTTTTAAGATATTAATTACTTGCATTAAAAGTTTACTTTTGGGTACATGACACTGTGTGTATTTTATTAAAAATTATGCCAGCATTTAAAAAAAATGTTTTACCAAAAAAAAAAAGAAAAAGGTTGAAAATTTCCTTCTCCTTTAAATGTATTTTTTTTACAACTGTTTAGATATTTTACTGAAAAAAATACCTATTTTCTCCAGCGTTATTTTAAGATTACTTTTATTCAATTCTGTGTGAAGGATCAGTCAGTTGATCAATCAGTTCTGGTGTTTGACCAGAGGGAGATGCTCTTACCCATCAATGTCATAGCAAAGACTGTGTGGTTCAGAGAGTACAATATTGCATATTGCATATTTTAGTGAAAACAGCGTTGGCTGAGATTGTGACGAAATGCCTCTAATTCCACTCGCTGTATCAGCAACCGGATCTCTGCACCCACACGCAAACAGAAAATATGGAAGGCACAATTGTGATAAACCAAGGCATATAAAGGAACACAGTGAATGAAGATGCACAAACCAGCATATTTTACACCCCTAAGCAACCGTACTCTAACCACTAGGCAATATACAGATGATTCATAAGGACAAACTTGGTTTCAATTGTGCCACGGCAGTTGTGTGGATAGAAAGTAGCCTACTGACTTAACATTTCCATTGATTTTTTTAATCAATGCCTGTAGTGTAAGCCTAAGCGTATTTAAATGTAATAAATTATTGTTTTAATAATTGTATTATGTTGTCAGGTTTTGGGCTGTTCCTTTAAACAAGGTATTTAGGTTGTTTTCCCCCTCTTAGGTCGCTATGTGGATGCATTGACAGACAAGCAACCTAACAGTCAAATTTACTAAATGACACGAGTTCATTACAAATATTACTAAAAGGTCATTATACTTAATAGAAAAAAAGTGATGTAATAACAGTGTACTATCAGTATAACGGACTGTTTTTGTACAGGTAAAATTATAACTGGAAGCGAATGACACCGACACATTCAAAGGTAACGCACAAATGATGGCCGCGCCCGCTCTTTCGTGGAGGGTGGACGTTGTAAGAGAATCTAAACAGCCATTACGAAAACAACATTTATAGGAAACATACCCTCATATTTCTCATTTAGACATGTTTAAGCATTAGCTGGGTAAAACTTTCTGAGGGAAACCCACAAACCTGCATGACCACAACAAGAAGGAAGAAAGTACCAATTTACCGCCAGTGGAACAGTTAAGAAGTTATGGGGAACAAACAGGTCAGGTCTGGTCAGGGGGTGTATGGCCTATTTGTAACTCTGCACCTCGTTGCTCTGACAACAGCCCATTAGGAACGTGTAAAGAATGAATATAATTCGATAAATATTATTCAGTGCTTCCATGACTACTTTCCCAAGTCATATGATTTTTTATTATAAAAAAATAAAAACTGTTATTAACCGCACAAATAACGGAAACATGGGAAAGATTTGCAGCAACGACTCATGAAAACGGCCGTTGACCTTCATCAATCAACTGACATCAAAAAGGTTTAAAGAGATGATTTAACGACATGCAAGTTTCATTTTCCAGATGGATGATTCATGTTTTGGACCGGTAGTTGATAATGAAGAATCTCATACTGTTTGTGAATGGTTTATCACTGAATGATTTAGATGTTAAATATTTATAATTAGATGTGTTAAAAAATTCAAATTGACTAAATGTATTATTGAATAATGTAGGCGTTTCAATTCTCTTTGTGCAACTTGCCTGCTTCATCCATATATTCTAACAACATTTGTAGCTATCCGTCTTTATGACTCATTATGTGTCCTATCAGATGCCACAAAATGCCACGTTAAATAGCAACTTGTTATAGCTACATTGACAAATCTATATCAATTTTGATTAATAATAGTCCACTGAAGTGCCTTGAAATGCCCAGCATTATTCAATGCATGCCCCTTTTAAAAAAATACCCAATAGCGTTTAGTTTATATCACAGCTCAGCCAGAGCTGTTGTCGAGCTCAGTAACGCCGCAGTTTCCTCCTAATCTCCTCCATATTTCTTTAAAATAGAGTATTCTGTGCAGAATTTAAAGGATCCGATACATTTTCTGGTCTGCGCTGACTTATCGTGTTATCGTGTCTCTGGATCGGAGGAGACTGTGCATGTGGCGGTGGTTCGCGTGACACTAACTTGAAACCAGACTTCATTGAAGCATATTTACACTGTCTGAATTGTTCCTTATCCTCTATATAGTGCACTATGTGCCATTGACCATGTAGAAAATAGTAAATGTTTGAACAAATGACAGATTTTAGCCGCAGCTTCAGCATCTATATATAATGTAGGGGACGGATGCTTCAGTTAGAAAGCATTTAATGGACAGAAAATTTGAAGAGAAGCTGAAGTGCAGAGTGATGTCATCAAAATCATTGATCCATATTGGTGGAAATGAGAGACTGGAAGTTTTGAACGCTTATATCTTCTAAATGCGAATTTTGTCATTGGTTTGCAGCATGCTAGCTTAAAGATAACAGTCAGACTATCATTTTAATACTAAAAGCCAAAAAAATTAAATTTTGATTTCATGGGGACTTTAAGAATTTAGACTAGGCTACCTTTTTTTATTTTACTAAACATTTGCTTATACTGAAAATGAAAATCCCAAATAATTTATTTTATTTTTCATGTCAGGTTGTTGTCGCATATATAGGACACACTGGACAGAACATTTGAATTATCATGTCAGCTTATGTAGCTCCGCCCCTTTTCAGCATGTTGTCTTCTATCTTCCAATTGGTATTTCCACAGCATGAATGTAAGAGCTTACGGATTTATGAATGAACCGCTCATTTTAAAATCTTCCTGGTGTTATGACATTTGTTTTGACATCCGCTTCAAACATTACAATTGTAAAAGATTTAATTCTGAGTTAAAGTTTAAGTTGAAGCTCGGTTACTTAATGCACTTGATAACTTTTGGTAACTCTACAATAAGTAAATCCACTTCATCCACTAACTACTCTTCAACAGCGATGCCATAGAAGTACTATACAGAGCTACCGCAATAACGGAATTTCAAACACAAAATTCTAAAGATGGTTGCGTGCCTGTTTTTCTGGCGCATAAGGTCTATAATTTAGACATGAGACACAATAACTTTTAATGTCTGATCAGTTGAATTAAGTGTTAAAGTTTGACAGAAGAAAATGAGGAAGAGGGGGAAAATATAAATATTCAAGTGTCATTTCCCAAATAAAAAGGTTATTTTGAATATTGAATAAAATGTTGGTTGATGGTTAATATTGTTTTTACGATTTGTCACTTTGCAAATGAATGGTCAAGTTGAGTGTATTCCATCCTTCAGACTCCGGTTCTGACTCAGCTTGCTTTTCTGTCCATACAGAATGTTTTTTGCTTATAGCGGACCGTTAAAAATCCACAAAATCCCACAAAAGAATTTCTGACTGTAACTACTCCTTCAATTTGTTAACCATATTAAAAGAATCTACAGCCAAGCCCTGGACCAGACCTTCAAAGAGACAGCAACTAGGCCAACTGCAGAACGCTGCAGTCAGTGGCTTTGTAAATACCCAAGTTGGGGATCCAAGATGATGGGGACACACACCCGGCCCTGATCAGCCTTGGCCTGCGTTTGCAAAGGGTGTATTGTGTTTAAAAGGCAGAAACACCTGATGATGTGTATAGGTACTCAATTGATGACCCATGGCATCTAGTGGTTGGCGCATTTCAGCATTAGTGTAAAACACAATTAAGACTATGTATAAAAGGGACAATAATCATCTAGTCCTTAACATGTGTTCAATCTATAAATATAATCACTGTGAAGTCCATTGAGTGATGTACATAATTTATGCAATAATGTAGCTATAGTATCTCTGGTGTATAATAGCCTACAGCTCAGTAGGTGGCAGAAATGCACTTTTAAGTTTGCACATTAAAAAGAGAGAACGATACAGAAAGCAATTGTTGTTAGTTAGATTGGTTTTTAGGTAGATATACCTTCTCAAGTCAGATCTGAAAAAAAGAGTAAACATCCATTATATGCTTTTTTTAACGGTATAGGCTAGGCTGTATCTATATTCAAAATATTGTCCTCAGGTATTTCCTACAGTCTTATAGTTTGTATTTTCATAAAAAAAAGTCTGAAAAGTTAACCCTATAGCAGATCAGTGTTTTATTATGCCTTAATCTTGTTGTCATTGTTGTCATCTAACATTTTCACTTCTCCTTTTTGTTTCATGGAAACAGATATAACTTTACACATTAGTGATATGCCACAACAATCTAACCTAAGCCAGGAAGTTTACAAGCACTAAAAGTGTCTGTGAACAGCATTAGGTGTGAAGAAGACTGGTGCGTTAGCATTTATATGGTGCAAAGGAAGACATATTTCTCAGATAACTGCAGTGAGGACATTTGTGCTATCTTTGTGCTATCTTTGCAAGTTTCGAGTATTTATCAGAAAATAATTAAACATTTTTAATTATTTTCTGATAAATACTCGAAACTTGCAAAGTTGACGGAAATAATAGCGCCCCGTTTCAGGCCGACTCAATACTCTTCACCTAGCGCTCCATCTAGTGGCTGCCAGAGACACTGCAGCTAAATTAGCATCCATTCACCTGCTGCAAGACCATATAAAGGGCCCAAATGAAGATGATCTTCTTCCTCATTTCATATCATAACCCATCTCGTCTCAAATAAAAAGATTTCCCTCACAGTGGCCCCTGTATGCGTGCTATCAAAGCTCGGTGGGTAGCGCTGCAGGCGTGTAGGAGGTTTGACAGCATGTACATGTGTGTGTGTGTGAGATAAAACGTCTCAAGTCCTATCAAGCTCATCTATTTTTACATGTGGCCCCTCTCAGAGGCAGAGTGGTTTGCAAGATGAGTGGAGAGCCAGACCTGCAGAGCCGTTGTGACCAGTTGACCAGGTTGCCATTGGCAATGCTCCATTACAGTTTAACTGTTGGCCCATGCCTGTCAAACCGCAGCAAGCGCTCATATCTTGCTCTCAAAGCCTCACCGCATGCGGTTCCACAGGTGCTGATGGAGGCCTACTAAAGGGTCTGTCGAAGCCCATTATCAAGTGTTGAATCTCAATATCAATCAGAACAAAGTGAATTTATTTATATTGTAAATACATGAAATATATGGCCTTGTGGGAAATCATAAGAGAAGAAAATGGTATTGTAGGCCTACTAGTTGTGTGTTATATTTATATGTGGGTACAGTAGTTTAAAGCTCAGGTAAGTATTAATTGTCAACATTAATGGTTATAGGAACAATGAAATATCTTCAAAATATCTTATTTTGACAATTACGTACCCTATTAGCCTAAAGTCTGGATACATTTGACTGAATATGTTCTTTGTGATGTTCTTAAGGCTTATTCTTCAAATTAGTTTTGTAGACAAACATAGAGGCAATCAAGTTCTTCATAGAACTGCAATGCAATGTGCAGAGGTGAAATCTAGAGAAAGGCTGGCGACTTCAAAAAAGTTCTAATATAAGACATTTTGACTGATATATATCTTATTTTATATAAAATAAGCATGCACACATTTGTTGGTTACTATAATTTCCAGACTTTCATTTGTGTGATGTTATTCATGTGGCCTACATGCAACTTTTAAGCATTTTGTTTGATAGATGCTTAAAGAAGAGTTTTAAGGATCTCAATCACTCCTAGAGGTCAAAGGTCAAAATGAATCATTCAAAAGTTTGGGGTTGGTACAAAAGTGTTTTTGAAATAAGTCTTGTCATGGCTGCATTTATTTGGTCTAAAATAAGGTAAAAACAGTAATACTGTGAAATATTTTTGCAATTTAAAATAACTCTTTAAATATTTTTATTTATTCCAGTGATGGCAAAGCTGAATTTTCAGCATCATTAATCCAGTCTTCAGCGTCACATGATCCTTCAGAAATCATTCTAATATGCTTATTTGATACTCAAGAAACATGTCTTATTATTATCAATGTTAAAAACAGTTGTGCTTCATATTTTGGAGAAACCGTGATACATTTCTTTAAGGATTCTTTGATAAATAAAAGTACAAAAGAACTGCATTTTTTGAAAACAGAATATTTTGGAACATTATTAATGTCTTTACTGTGACTAGAAAAATGTTACTGACTCCAAACTTTTAAATGTAGGTTATTATAGGCCTATGCCAGGCTTTATACAAGTCTGTATCAGTTCTTTTCCAAATTTCAGGTATCATTACTTTGCATAGAATCCATAACGTATATCCTAATGGATGCCTTTCATGCAAAATGCCTCAGATTTTACTTAAAGAAATGAAAGTCTCAGCATAACCATTTCCTGGGCCTTTCTGGCCACCCTAAACAATTATTTGCCTATTGAAGTTGGGACTATTTACGTTAAAGAACAAAAAGCGCACAGAAAACCTCAAGACATCAGCACTCCAAAAGGCCTAAAATCTAATGTAAAATATCAGCAAGATGATTTGTTTTCTGGGAAGTGAGTAGGTGGCTATGAATGAGGTTTGTGGGGTATACCCCATGCAGTCTACAGCTCTGCAGTCGCTGCTTTGGTTTCTGTTCCGTCGAAAACGGGAGAGGGTCTAGTTAAAATGAGGTCGTTGTGAGGAGAGAAAAAAAAGACAGGAAGTGGTTTGAATTCATTTGAGAAAGAAACACAGGGGTGATTGAAGTTACTGTACAGACAAGCAACGCAGCAGAACTGTATGCAAAAGGTGAGAGAAGCCTCTCGGAACAAAGTTCGTCTCGCGTCGGCTGCGGCAAAGCGTTCATCCTCATTCACATGCGCACTTGCAGCATATCTAAAAATGTGCTATTTTATGTAGCCTACATTTTCCATAAAGCTATCGATTACCTGGCTGGTTAAGCTGGAACCTGTGCGCGCGCATGTGAAAATGCACACCGTATGAGGGGGCTGCGTGCGGTAAGCAAAACAGTAGGCCTACATCTGAACTACGGGTTATGTCCCACGTTAAAACATTTGAGTTATGTGGAGCTTTGAGGTGGCGTTATGAGTCACTAGGTATAAGAAGAAAAAAATCACAGAGATCCAATAGCTATTCGATGAGTCACCGGTAAACAACACAGGTATGTCACTCCACCAACGCCATTCGCGACCACTGCGACCCCAATATGATCCAACACCTGTTGAACACTCCAGCAACATCTTGTGCTGTAGTGAATTGTGTATGCCCCATTTTTTATCTTGAAGACTCAAATGTCAAGTGTGTAGCCTACTCAAACCAGAGTCTTGTAACCACAAGTGATGCATAAATCTCATACGTTAGGTAAAGGCAAAATATCCATCAATATTGTATTCAACAGATGATGTATTTAATATTTAAGAATTTTTTGCAGCTATAACAGTGCTTGGCAGTGGATCTGTGGCAAGTCGAACCTAGTAAGTTGCTGTAACCCTGCGGCACAAGCTTTCAAACCTGCATTATGTTTCACACCGACAGATTTAGTCATAATCTAAAAAACAAACTTTTTCTGCGGAAATTTGGAAGGAGAGTCCCAGGTGACAACCGTAAACTCTGCAAAAACCTCTGTTTTTTCATGCAAGTCATTCTTAGTAATCTGTTCTTTTTAACCACAAGAAACATTTTTACATGATCTTACTTTCAGGAGATTCAGTCTTTACTGACCTTTGGTTGACTGACATTATAACCCTTTCTGAAGAATTTGGTTTGCTATGATAAATACTTGCGTATCAAGCTAAATAAATCACACGTAATATGCATATGCATATGCTTATATGCTATTTGAATTGTGAAGTTAGGCCTCAAAATGAATATTGGTCTTCGACTGACAGGCTACAGCAATATAGTCTAATTAATGTGCCATCTTTGGAACATATCTTATAGAGCATCCATGATATTAAAAATACATTTAAATAAAATGAACTAAACTAAAAAAATTATTAAATAATTAATATATAAAATGTTTTTTTTATCTGTTACAATTAGATCTTTTTTTAAGTTTAGATCTAAACAGAGAGAACTAAACTTAATGAATAATAACTGGGAGAAATGCAAAACATAAACAGAGAAATGTAAATTGTAAACAAAACATTAAGATGATGAGTGCGCCAGCATAAAGTCATTCTTTAAAAAGTAGAACAAACAAAAGAGTGAGTCATAACTCAAGATTGGTTTGAGATACTGGTTAGCAAGTCTCCGCCCCCTGAGGAAGGAAGATGTGGTCCTCACCTACTACTTTTATACAATAGACATGTCTGTGCATATTACATGTGCCACCTTGTCTGTTGGTTGCTGAGTCTTTGTATGTTTCCAGCCAAAGAGTTTTACTTTTAAGCTGATGTCCTTTAATTCATTTACACTTGTTAGCATCATTCCTGTGGCAGCAGCGTAAGGTAAGGTAAAGCCATTTTCTTTCACCGCGGTTCTTTTCAGTTACGATTTTGGAGACTTGTGTTAACACTTAGTATTCTGTATGCAGACTTAAAAATACTGAATTCTTTAAATAAATGAATTGTCAATCATGCAGTAAATTAATCATGCAGTTTTCATATTCACCAAGTATAAAATGAACAGCCCCCATTTGATGTTGTCAATTCTGCAGATATGCAGTGGTTTCAAATAACCTACAAACAATCTTGCTTTTAGCAAAGTGAACAATTAAGGTCTTCATCTATGGCCAACCTCTACCAAAATTGATCTTATCAAGGTTGCATGCATCAGATCCAATAAATCATCGTCATTAATTCAGAACGACGCATTTCTCACAAACTATATCATTATTTTGCACATTTAAAATCATTAATTGCCCAGTATGTTTCCTTGGTAGGCTAACACACTTCTCATGTCTATATTTACCCTTTTTCTGACAGGAAATTGCAGCGTGTACACTAATAAGTGATACTGAATTTAAGTTTTATTTAAGCACATTTTATAATGAAGGCGAATTCTTACACGGAAGTGGAAAAATTGTGAGCTTTTGCATCGTTCTTATTCAAAAACTAAATAAGTAAATCTTAATCTAAACAAACAAAAAAATTATACTTTTTGCCATTGGTTTGAAACTGTGTCCTACTGATCATTGAAGTATTTGTTTTTCAGAACAATGAGTACCATAAGAAGTCCCGAGCATCCGGCAGACGCTTGTCTTCCCTCCTCCATGGGCGAGAGCTCGACAAGCGAAGATGAACCTGGAAGTTTAAGGCTTCTGCCACTCACCGGCTCATCCGTACTGGCACGACGACTGTTCCACCTCCAGTCATATCGCAACCCACTTGTACCAAGTAGACGACGTAAACGCGAGATGACCCCTGCTGAGAAAAAGGATGCATTGTATTGGGTCAAGCGACAGAAAAATAACGAGGCTGCCAAGCGTTCCCGTGAGAAGCGACGACTCAACGACTTCGTGCTGGAGGGACAGCTTCTGGCGCTGAGCGAGGAGAACGCCCAACTCAGGGCCGAGGTGCTGAGTCTGCAGTATCACATGGGAATTGGGCGAGGTCTAGACGTCAATCATCCCATGATTCCAATCCACTATCCTGTTGCGTCCCATCTCAAGCCGTCCCTGTGGGGTTTGGCTAGCAGTACTGCTGCTCTTTCAGCAGACGGTCCAGAACTCTACCACTCTTGGCCACAGCAAAGCTCATCTCAAATTATCTCTCCCTTGGGGGTGCCTCCTAAAAGTGCCCACCTACCATCACAGGTTAGCTACTTGGACAACAATGCTGACTTAGTTGAGTTGGACCCAGCATCTCACCCACAAGTCTCTTCCAGCAACGACCCACCAAGCCACCCACAACTGTTTCCAGCAAAGAGAGCACCTGCACCCTCACCACCCCCTCCTCAGTTGCTGCCTGGGTTGAGCCACTCCGCCACCCAGCACAACAACCAGATGTTACCTTTGGGTTCGTCCTTTTTGCGTCCATCTCCTCTTCATCCCAACTGGCCGTTGTCCTTCCCTCTGTCGCTACGAGACCCAGGCGGATCTCGTAATGGAGGAAGGTCCCTCTGGAACTTCAACAGCAGGTACAGCATGCTGTCTTATGAGATCTCAGGACAGCTCAGAAGAATATTTTGCCCAGAGAACTCTTAATCAGCAATGCTTCCTGAACAGTATTTTTATTGTGATAATAAACTGCTCAAAGGGATCGTTCGCCCCAAAATTAACATTCTGTCAACATGTACTCATCCTTGTGTTATTCCAAACCTGTATGTCTCTATTTCATCTGTAGGACAGAAATATTTTGAAAATGGTCTCAGTGTCCCGCAGAAGAAAGAAAGGCATACAGGTTGAGAGCGACGTGGTTGAACTATCCCTTTAAGGCATTTTCTGTGCTTAATGTAGTGATGAGCAAGCCAACTCTTCCATACGGCCTGGCAAACGATGGATAAAACATAACTTGAAATGTTTATTCTGCAAATATGTGGATTGCAATTAAAAGTAATTAATCCTCTTACCCTCATCTAGCTTATTTGATTATTGCATATAAATCTGATTCATGTTTGGGATGCATGTTTCATCATTGATTGTTTGATAGAAATTATTATTAGTTCACTCTTAAATTTTTTTGGTGTGCAGTTTGGGGGACTACTTTTGGTTCCCCAAAGTAGCACTCAGTTATCAGTTCTTAAAAGAAAGTTTTCTAAAGTACCTTTGTTCAAAATAAAGAACCATTCGTGGGATGGAACGGTTCCATGAATGTTAAAGGTTCTTCCTCGATGCCGATAAAGAGTGTTGCTTGCCTGAAATACTGGTTCCAGTTGATTACAACATCGAAAACAATCTTTCACTGAAGCCGCTTTGCATTAGTGATGTTTCACGTAAGGGAAAAACAAAAGAATAACAAAATTACGTGGCTGCCGCAACATACAAACAGTAACAGCAAAACTAAAAATGGCTTCATTTGCTGCTGATCACCGAACTCCAACTGCTTCATATTAATTTGTACATGGAATGTGTAATGAGAACAGTTATGCTAGTCATCGTGTAGTTAGGTTTCTTAAATGTATTCTCTAATAATAAATATGGGGTATAAATGAAATTATTAAAGTGATCGTGATTAAATAGGAAACATGGTCACAATAAAGATGGTTTCAGGCTGGGGAAAATTTGTCTGATATCTGGTTGAACTTAGGCTTGTAAAACCGCATGTTCACACTTCTGATGTGTAGATGTACATGTGTGTGAAGTAGAATAAAGACACATTTAAAGGTGTAAATAGACAGCTCAACAGTATAATAGACTTATTTTCTTTGCCTGTGGTGTGAAAGTATTTTTTTTTTTATAATGGAACGGTCTTCAACATTTTTTATATATTGAACACTTGTTACACTGTAAAAACTAAATGAACGAGGTACCATA
Source organism: Meda fulgida (assembly GCA_030578275.1). Taxonomy (NCBI): domain Eukaryota; kingdom Metazoa; phylum Chordata; class Actinopteri; order Cypriniformes; family Leuciscidae; genus Meda; species Meda fulgida. Next base: position 8,085,945 of record CM060637.1, on the reverse strand, counting down.
GGGTTACTCAGATCAACACATTGGCCGAAAGCTTTGTACGCATCTAAGCATAATTTTGAATGTGCCTCTATCCTACAGTGTAATCAAGGAACTTGAATAGGATATAACTGCCTAAAACACATAAATTCTTAAAGAGATAGTTCACCCAAAACTGAAAATGTTGTCATCATTTACTGCACTCACGTTGTTCCAAACCTGTATGAGTTTCTTTCTGTTGAACACAAAATGTATTTTGAAGAATGTTAGTAATCCAACAATTCGAGGCGCCCATTGACCATAGTATTTTTTTTTCTACTATGGAAGTCAATGGCTACTGTCAATTGTTTGGTTACTGATATTCTTCAAAATATCTTCTTATGTGTTCTGCATAAGACAGAAACTCGTACATCTTTGGAAGAACTTGAGGGTAAGTAATGACAAAATGTGAACATTTGTGGGTGAACTATCCATTTAAAGGAACTTTTTATTTCTTGAGAACAGGCCTTTTTGAAATGATGCCTAGATTTTCACCAACATGATCTGTGTCTGTTACGATATGAGGAAATGGTGCTTTAAGTAGGCCTACTTCAAAATCAGAACCAATAACAGAGGAATTGTGTTGCATATGTAAGTTAACAGTCAAAAATGTTAGCATTAAAATAACTAGCATTAAAAAGCATAATGCTTTTTAATGCTAGTTATTTTAATGCTAACATTTTTGTCTTATTAACAACGAGGTGCAATTAATATAAAAACAGAAATTTGCGTAATTTCTCTTTAGCTACCATTATCAGGATCACGTTCAATAACCTCAGAGCAGTTAACAAAATAAAACAACAACAACAAAAACCCTCACACCAACACAATAAACACGACCGTCGATGTGTAAAAGTCTGTGCGTAGCGTCGGTTAAAAAAAAGGAATAATTTCCCAATAAAATAAGCCTACACTCACTCGTAAAGAGTTTATTTATAATAAGTGTAGGCCTATATAATGTTTCATAAAGATTGAGCTTCATAGAAAATTAGAAAATTGTATTTTTCTACCTAGCATTATTATCGCTAAAATGTTTATAAGATTTTTTTTATTAATTTTGTACGAGTGTTAAAGGATAAAGAAACCAATTAGATGACGTACCTTCTATAACAAGTCACATGAATGATGTGAACAGCCATGAAGATAACCAGTAGGGGGCGCGCTGTCCTTGACAATACACTTGAATTGCACACTAGCCACTAAGCCACCAGTCTTCTGTGGTCATCTGACAACAGCTATTGTGTTATGTTCTTCTAATTATTAAAAAAATAAGTTGTTGTTCTGTGTGGTAACATCACAAAAATAGAGCAAAACAGAGTTATCAAAACAACATGTAGTTATTTATCTAAAAGGAGGAAGCAATAATGCTACAAAGTAATCCTCCAGTATTGTCATCCAAATATGCATTATTTTTTCAATGATTCTTAAATTCCTTGAAAAAATAATGCATATTAATTTACTATTATTGTTAATGTTGGAGGAGGATATGGCGGTTACAGCCTTGGGAATGAGAATAAGTGCCTTATTTTGAAGGTGGCCGAGTATTTTAGGTCTTTCCAAAACAGTAGCTATTGCAATACAGACTTCTGCAATTCCTTAATCTTCAATTTAGAGCCTTCCTATTTAGAGCCTTCCTATCTTTAGTTAATGGCTGAGGAGGTTGAACAGCAAGGACCCGGTCAAGAGTGAGAGAATAAGACAAGTAGGCTATCTGGCCATCGGAAAAGCTAACTGGAAGAATAATTAAGAGTGGTTTTCCATATCTGACCCTTTTTTTTCATAAATACAGACATCCACCCACTGGCGCACGTATGTGAGGGACATGTGGGCCATGGTGTAAACCCATCAGCTTTGTGTTAAAAGAAGTAGACACAGACAGGGGCTTGTGGGCTGATCTCATAAAGCGGCGAACAGGCAGCCTCTAACTTTTAATCACACTTCACACCAAAGAGAAGCCACGAGTCAGAGAGGAGAGCGTTTAATCAACACTGCACAGCAGGTGAGACACTCAGGTCACACGCAGACAAGACAAGGGTTTGATGTGCAGAGAGTCGACTGGTTCCAGCAATGAGGAGCATCCTCAGTGATGTCAACGCTGGGTGAGCTTTCAGCAACTGTCAGAAGCTGTGTGAAGGTAAGATATGGGGGCTTTTGTGTGTCCATCCGTGGTCAACTTTGAACATACTTATGACAGTGTAATGTAATGACAAAAAAAAGCAAACGTCCTTTGACTTACAACAGAATCTGAGGTGTCACATCATCAAGCAAAACAAAATAAACATGTCGTTGGCCTTCAACAAACATCTCGCTATCTTAAAAGCTTCTTTGCATTAAAATAATGCAATTAAAAGGAGAACTACAAGATAAGACGCATTAGATACGCAGACCTTCGTAGTTTGAGGTGAAAATGCTTCACGTCGCCTGAAAGCCATAGATGATGTGCAAAACTAAACCTAACCAAATAATTTCAGATGTAACCTTTGGTTTACTTGCAAGCATCAGATTTCCCAACCTCAGAATGAAAAGAGTATATTATATAAATCAGTACACAAATTAATTAAGCTGTCCAATATTTGGTTAATGGTGAATTTAACCTTTTGCATTTCTTAGTATTGTAGAATTTTTAACCCTTTAAATAGTATTGAGTCACTGTAAAAAAGTTGCTGCCTTAAATTTTTAAGTACAATCAACTTGGACGTTTAAGTAATTTCAACTTAAATTACATTAAACTGACTTTTAAAAAAAAAGAGAATTGTTGAACTTATTTTGATGAGTTAAAGCAATGTAAAAAGCATATGTTATAACTTATTGATCATTTAAATTTTTTCAGTGTAATATCTCATGTTACATTAAATAATTAATGCAACCATATTTGGCCGCAATGTCAATGTTATGTACTCAAAAGTGTATATAAGATTAGACTGGATTTGACTTTTTTCAAATTTGTAAATGTAAATTTCCTTGTAGACCTTCCAAATATTGAGTTTCAGTCTGTAAAAGCTTCAAAAGTGAGTGATGGATCTTGTGAGGCTGCAATGTGGGTCATTTTGAAAGAGTGTGTGGTGTGGCGTGTGGCATCTTGACTATTACATCTACATTACATACATTCAAAATCATAAATGGCATCTCTGATGTAACTGCAGCTTGAATGATGTGCCTTTCTCTATCGGTGGAAACAATGCTAAAGATATTTTATTGCTACAAAATGAATATGGGGTACAAAATGGGGTAATGGGGTACAAAAGTCCCCAGTGCACTTTTTATGACAAAATTTGACTACAAAATGTTTCATTGCAAATTATATTATCAGCGTAATGATGCATGAGCTCCAGTAGTTTGTGTAAAACGTGATGATCATGTTCTCCAGCATGATTTGAGATCATCTTGAGGTTCAATGGAAACTTTTGACCATCCGTACAAAGGAGTTTCTCGTGATCAATGCCACAAATGTAGTTCTATGGATAGAAATAATGTAGAATCGTACATATTTATTAATCATTTTGTCAAAAAGACATTTTATGTCCGATTTTGAAATCCTAAAACTTTTAAAGATTTAATTTTGATTTTGAATCCAAGATTTTCAACACAGTCTCAGATTTTGGACCTCACAGAATTGACTGATACGAAATAAAATTGATAACACTTGAATAAATTAGCATTGAACATCTGCAATGCAACAATACAGTTTTAAGGGGGAAAAACATGTGTAAAATATTTTACTGGCAGACATTATTGTTTATGAAGACATCCGAGCCGCTCATTTAAAAACAACTGAGGGGGGAGGGGGGGGCATAAAGCATGAGAAACCATAGTCCAGGAAACAAAGATGTACAGAGAAGCAGGTGGTGAGGGCAAAAAGCAACAGATAGGTTGCCAAAAAGGAGAAGTTTAAGAGTTTGTTACTGAAAAGCACCATCTAAACTTAGCGGCAGGTGCAGAAATGCCCCCTGGGGGCCTCAAGGCCACTAACTACAGTCATCGAAAGCTGTATTTGATGCCCATTAAACAAATACTACTGGCTACAAAAATGACATTGAACAGTTTGACCGTTATTTAACTGAAAAAATTAAACAATTCACCAAATTCAATTAGGGGATAGAAAAACAGGAATCGCGACATGGCTTGATGAGAATATTAAACTTCAAAAGGTGATGATTTAATTGTGAACGCTGCAAGTCAAAACTTGACACTTTTGCTCGTTGCAGTTCATAATCAAGGAATACCGATTCATTACGCCAAGCAATTGCTTATGATCTACTGTAAATTAATTATGACAATGTTTACGATACCAGCAAACTTGCATAAAAGGCTCAGCTTTTCCATAAACGCCACCTACTGTCAGATAAGAACATTGCGTTTTCATTTAGTCTGTGAATCGAAAAAGAAGCTAATGTGCATTCTATAAATCTACACATTTAGGATAAGATAATCACATTTTTAAAGAATAAGATAAAAATATTTTTTTTATTAATATAAATATAACACACTAATGTATGATTTAAATCATCCCTTTTCTTTGTTTAAAGGCTGAAATGTGATGTTTTTCATTTTATAAAACCTTTTGTTTTTGTCAAACCTTGCATTATATAAACTTGACTTGTACAGCTTGTATTGAAGTTGTATTGCTTTACCCGCCCATATGGTATTCATTTTATTGTTACACTTTATTTTAAGGTGACGTGGTTAAATTGTAGGCTATAAGTACTGATAAATAAGTACTGAGTATTATCAATTAACTACATGTAGGCTACTTATGGGGTTAGTTACTTGTAATAATGCATAATTTATTGTTATCACTATAGTATGTCCTTAAAATAAAGTGTTGCCAATTTTATTTGTCCAGGTCTTAAAAGGGTCTTAAATTTGTGTGTGATGTAATGACAAAAAAAAGCAAACTTCCTTTCACTTACTACAGAATCTGAGGTGTCACACCATCAAGCTAAACAAAAAACATGCACTGGCCTTTAACAAACGTCTCGCACAAGCTTTTTCACATTAAAATAATGCAATTAAAAGGAGAACTACAAGATAAGACAGATATGCAGACTTTCGTAGTTTGAGGTCAAAATACTTCACGTCGTTTGAAAGCCGTAGCTGATGTGCAAAACTATAGGTAACTAAAATTTTACGTATTTTAATCGTTTTTTTTAGTAAGTCAATGTCACCATTGAATGGTCTGTGAAAGGCAAGAGAGAGAGAGAGAGAGAGAGAGAGAGAGAGAGAGAGAGAGAGAGAGAGAGAGAGAGAGAGAGGGATTCTCATGTTTTTAAGTTTATGCATGCTACACTGCAAGGCATATTTCAAGAGCTTTTCTAGGTTTTCTGACTAACTTCAAATTCATTGTATACTCAACACAGGAAGGGGGAAAGCATGTGAACAATCACTTTTGACTCTATCTTTGTGTATGCATGTGTGTGTATGTGTGTGTATGTCTGTGGCACAGCGACAAAGCAGGCAGAGTGTATATTTAGCTACACAGCGTTTGTCACCATCACGCATCTGAACTGTTAGCATATCCTATGAGCGCATGTCCGCATTAGCAGGCTGGCAGACAACAAAAAAACATCTCACAATCAGCAAGCAAAGCCTATCACAAATTTACATTTCCCCAGAGGATGGTTTTAAAATCTGTTCGACATTTTGCAACAAAGAGGTTTTGTCGAAACTGTTTGTGAGAAGCCAAGTTAGCAACTTGTGTAAAATGCACGACAGTTTCACATTCCAGTAGCTGGCTTAAAATAAACAGGGTTGTATCACGGCTATAAACAGATGTCTTGGATGTCATCAGTACAGCTATAGTTATGAAACCAAAAATGAAATATCAGAAATTCAAGGTGAGATTTTTAACAGCAACTTGATGCTTTGTCTTTACAAGGGAACAGCAAAGCTGTCATTGTGGAAAGGCTCAAGTGAGCGAGATTCAAATTGCACTGCTAAAAACCCACCAGCCCTTCAACACATTGACACCTAAACATCCTTTATTTAGACACATCACTAATGTTGACTGATAAAGAGAATTAGGTTAGTCTTGGAGTAGAACCGCATGTACCACCTTTGCCCACACAATTATTTAAAAAAAAAATGAACTAGTTTGCAAACTTACATTGGTTAGGGTGTTAGGTGCAAAAATTCCATTGTGGGAAAAAGTAATATGGCTGCGCGCTAAAATTGAGTTTACATATCAAGGGTCTAAATCTACAAGATTATGTAGCATTCTAATCCATAATATGATATGTATAAATAATGTTTAGCATTCAAAATCTAACTGACAATGATGACAATCATAAAAAATAATATTTGCATACTGAAAAGTAATGGGCAATAGACTTTTTGGTGCTGACATTTTTGTAGGCTAACCTCAGAAGTTAGGTTCCCTAAAAACAAAAAACAAAACAAAAACAATAGGATTTTTCCATTGGCTTTTAGATTACTGCAGAGAATAAGCTCTGTGACCAACATACGTTTACGATTCTTAAACATTTAGTTCATCATGATAATCTTCACAAATTAACATAAATTTCATGAATTTTTAAGTCTTAATACAATCGGCAGAAGTAAAAACGTATGCTATAAACGAACTACATAGTTCAAGTGACCCAATTCCAATTTTTTCTTCCCATGTGGAGTGTACACAGATCGGATATGACCCTAAAATGTGTAAGTAGGTAAAAAGCTCATGGTTTCCAATATTCTAAGATTGGTTTCAGGCCTCATTCATATGTGGAAATAAATGTAAGCATACAGATCAAATATTCCCCTGGCAATGCGAGTCACACGTCATTGAAAAAGCGACGTGGCGAATGACGTCAACTCAGGTGGACACCAACCGTGATCACATGACTCTTTTCAATGGCAATGTAGAACGAAGCCTCAATCTAATGTTTTGCTGACCTTCAAAGATGGTGCGGAAAGCAAAAGCTTGTATTATCATTTCATCTCGTCTCTCCATTGCAAATGTTTTTTCCGGGTGAGTATCTACTTTGGGGTGTTTCGCCAAGTAGTGTAAACGCAGATATCGGATATGGGTCACAGATGTAAGCTGGTCATCAAAAAAATCAGAGACAGTCAACAAATCAGAATTGGGCATCATGACCTGCAGTGTAAATTTTGCCTTTTAAGTCTTTGTTTATTAAAATTTTCCCTGAATGTTAGAGTTATAATAGTTTATAGATTATGAACACAACGAGGCTGTGAAAGCGAATTAGTGAGGAGATGAGTTTACCTGTTCTCCTAATGCCATTTAATGTCCCCGAAAACTTCTATAATCCCATTTAGCTACTTGTTAGCCTTGTACAAAAGGGTGTGTTGCTGTAAGCACCATCTTCTGGTCAGACTCTGGAATTCATTCGCCATGACCGACACAGTGCATTATGGGTATTCTCTAGCTGTTGAGCTAACATCGGTTGTACACTCATTATTGCAGTGCATTAAGGGATTGAATAAGTGCTTTTGACAAAGTCCACTATGGTTTTGGACACCATTACAAATGGCTGTCCCCTCAGATAGTGCCCTATTTAAGGGTATAGGGGGCAATTTCAGACACAGCCATAGTTACTTGTCGGCAGTTCTTCCATGTGAAAAGTTGTCTAATGTGTGACGCCAATTTGTCATGTAATGTGCGCACACAGCAACTAAATGGAGCCCCAGACAGTCACGTAGTATGAGAAGAACAGCGATCCGACGACTTTAAAAATCGTGCAATGTGTTTCTGGCATTAATTGTTGTAAACATGCATGAATGTGACAATGACAAGGTGGTTCTGGCTCTCCATCAAAACTTAAAACCAAACTTATAAAAGCACTATTCCTTTTTTTTCTTGAAGGACTGGTATTTTCTATAGGAAATGCAAATCTATTCTATCGTTTTCAAAATCTAATGAGCTGATTAGAGTGAAGTTGAATTACTGTGCACAAGCACACATGCTAATAGTGGTCAGCACAGCACCACATTGCAGGCTCGGTCTCATAGCTGTGGTTTGAGCGAGCATCCACAATTCATCCCCTCCACTGCGTTCAACAAACACATCAAGTTTCATTGGCTCGTGGCTTGGCCGAACAGTCTGTTTGTTTTACTCTGTGGTAAGCGTACACGCACCTCGCTGTCACGCTCTGAGCCCAGATTCCAAGCTCATAAAAATCCTAGGTGAGGAAATATGTTTAATTCTCATCAATCCAAGATAAGGCAAGACAACAATACACCCCAATGGGGCTAATTTTTTTCCTTTACTCCTATCAAAATAAAACTGTAAACAATGAAAGTATCCATGAAAAGTAAAAAAAAAATTGTATTGCAAGTTTCTTTGAAAATTAATTTTAATATGCAAATGAGCTATACACTAATCGAATATGCCCAAAATACACCCAAATAGGTTTCATTTTATTCCTTTACTCCTACCACAATAAAACTTTACACAATTAAAGTCTACATGAAAAGTAAAACATTTTGTATTAGAAGTTTCTTTGAAAATGTATTTGAATATGCAAATGAGCAATATACTAATCGAATATGCCCAAAATACACCCTGGGCTTATTTTTTTCCCCTTTACTTATATCACAATCAAACCTCACACAGTGAAAGTATACATGAAAAGTAACACTTGTAAATTTTGTAAAACAAAAATGTATGTAGTTAGTTTCTTGGAAAAATCTATTTTAAATATGCAAATGACCTCAACACTAGGCCTAATTGACTTATGGCCAAGACGCCATAAAGTCACAAGTAGAAAAAACAGGGGCCAAATAACTAACACATTCATGTCCATTCAGTAAGTTAACCTATGCATAAATACGTTACATTTGAAGTCACTTGCCACACTTACCTGGGTCACTTGCCACAAAAAGACTCATTGACCTTAAAGGGTCATGAATCCCCCCTCTTTCAGCTCAAGTCTAGCTCACAATCTTTTTGAAAAATGCAACTTAAATGGGCGTGGATGGCTGTGAGAAGAAGGAGGGGGTGGGTGTGGTAAGGCCATCACTGTCATCGCCAGTGGCCCATGCATATCGACTGTCACTAAAAATCAGTGGTAAAACGTGAGGAAATGCTAGATTTTTTTTTATAGCTGGCAAAGTTAAAGTCTAATGAAATACACTGACACTTTATTGTCCTTTCAAAAGTAACTGAATGCCCTGCTAGCCTACAGTAACCGTACATGTATAATTATAATGTAATTATAAAATATATAGTTGTTTATATACACACTATAAATGCATATATTTGAAAATAATTCAAATATAGTTTTTTTGACACACACATTCCTCTGAAGGGATAGAAAAGTCCTCGGTACTTGGTACCGCATCAGTCGCAAGACGCAATCTACATTGGTCGTCAACAAGGCCGTCAACACAACCTGTGACGTGGACACAATGAAGATTTTAAACCTGGAAGACGGAAAAAGCGGAAAAAAAACTAAAATTTAACCATTTTCACTCTACTATTAAATATAACAGGTGCTAACATTGTGTTCAATGGTGTTCAACTCACATACCTCTGTTAAAATCTCAGAAAATTTTGTTTTGGGTTTCATGACCCTTTAAGAATTGATTGCACAATATTACCTCCTGTTGCTTTCTAAATTCTTTTTTTAATTTGCAAACAAGCCTTACCTAATGACATTTCCCCACAGATAACATCAGAAGAATGTCAGAATAGTCATCTTAGTCATTGGTGAGATGGTGAGATTACATTTTGGGCTGGTAGATTTACAAATGATTGGTACTGTTGGTAAGATTACGAGATTACATGCAGAAGTCATTCAGAAGTCATAACCAACTAAACGATTTACACTCACATAGAAGACAGATGAAAAAACAGATAGACACACTTTCCAGACATTCCAGCTCTTTAAAATTATTTTGCCAGACACCAAAACTGCTTCTCTTAGCAAGAATTCCATCGTTTGTAAAGTAGCTTTGCAGTGTTATGAGAAGCAACAGCAATATCTAGGCTAGAAACCGGAATTTTTAAGTTACCAACTCCTTTCTAACTAGACATTTTACCGTAGACACATTTTGCTTAAGGCCGAACTACTTTTCATCTTGAAGTAGCAGAGCCTAGTATACTGTAACAAACTAACGTTAGCTTGCACTAGCAAATTCTATTGGGCCTAATTCCATTGGTAGACAACACTGTTTTCTTTTCTTTTTGTTTATGCAGTGTGTAATGTATGTAAACGGAGAAATGGAGAAGTGTAAAATATGTAATGAGTCATTCAGTGATGATAACACATCGGTTGTTCTACGAGCAAAAGGCAGCAATGGTGTGAACCGTGCCAGTGCTCAACGTAGAAGTAGCTTAGAGACAATTCCTGGAGACAGAGTACACATCAAACTGATATAGGGGGTGCCAGAACCAAGAGCCACAGAGAAGGGGTTGAGGATCCAGGGTGGATTTAAAAAAAAAAAAACAAGAAAAAAAAAAAACAGCCTCGCCTGTTGTTGCTACCTTGCCATGGTGGGGAAGCTTGTGTGCCTCCGTGACCCTGAAGACTATACCAGCGGGGGTTATACCCCTGGCAGGTACTACCAAGCCAGGCAGTTTTCAGGTTAGAGGCCAGTCTAAATGCAGCATTGCCATCACCCATTGGCAGTAGGATGATTGGATGAAGATTGGGCCGATCTATTTGTCATACATATGAATGGTGTTTCTGCCTATGCAAATTAGGACATATTGAATGAATGAGGACATATTCAATAAGTGTGAAGCTCATGTGCACATTCAAATTCATTTAAAAAGAAACTTGTAATGCAAAAAAGTTACTATTCATGTATACTTTCATTAACTATGAAAACTATGTTTATTGTGGTTGGAGTAAAGGAAAAAAATGAAGCCTATTTGGGTGTATTTTGGGCATATTCGATTAGTGCATAGCTCATTTGCATATTAAAATTCATTTTCAAAGAAACTTGTAATTCAATATTTTTTACTTTTCATAGGTACTTTCATTGTGTAAAGTTTCATTTTGATAGGAGTAAAGGAAAAAATAGCCCCATTGAGGTGTATTGTTGCCTGGCCTTATTGGCACACATCTCGGATTGATGAGAATTTACCATTTACTCAACTAGGATTTCTTAGGCCTCATAGAAATGATCTAAGCTGCAAAAAATTATTTTATTTCAAGTTAAACTACATGTAAAAAAAAAGAATACTTGCAAAGGCAACATTTCTCATTTTCATGTATAGTTTAACTTGATGTACTAATATTACTAAAAATGAAATAAAAATTAATAAAAGCTATATAGACAAAGCTATATATAAATCTAATAAAAAATTTAAATAAATTAATGGAAAATATAAAAAAAATAATTCAAAATATTAATAAAAACTACAACAGCATCTCAATTATACTTAAATGTTTTAAGTCTTAAGTTATTAAATAATCAATTTACTAATTAAAGTCCACATTTTGGGGTTTCTGTTTTGAAAACTAATAATAAACAAAAATAAATGATAGAAAAACTAATAATACAATCATCCAAGATTGAGATTTGTGACTTAATACATCCACGAAGCATGAAAAAGTCTTTTGTTTGCACATGACACTTGCTTTAATATTGAGTATCCCTTGTGATGACATTTAGACATTTGAAAATGTGACTACAAGTGGGATTTAGAAAACTAATAAGAGACCCATATGATTAAGTGGAAATTATGTTTTATCTGACCTATAGTCTGGAAAGGAAGGTAAAATTGCCAGTTAATAGTGTCAGCAATATAATGTGTCAACGACATCAGAGGGGAAGTAGGTCTGTACAGGTGTGAGCATAGCGTTTAGTCTCACTAGATCTCTCTGTTTCTCACAATAATGAATTCTTCCACTGGTTACCCACACAATGATGGTCCATCAGACTGTGCGGGGGTTCTTTGAACCCCCAGTGTGAAGTCTCAGGTTCCCATCATGTATGAATCACCTCAGTGGTCGCACTCATGTCCTGAATGCTGCACACCCCCCCAACACTTCATAGTCACTTCATTATCAGGCTGTTGGTATTAGCATTGACAAAGCATTTTTGAACTTTCAATGGTATAAGAAATTGCTAATAGGTAGAGAGCTGTAACAAAGTCCTTTACAGAGACTTTGATTTTTCTAACCGAATTAGTAATAATCTGCAATAACTGTTAATACTTGAATTTTAAGTTAGCAAGACGACTAGCACAAAATTTCAACAACAACAACACAGTCCCCGCAGGGGGAATTTTTTTGTCTTATTACCTCATCTACAGCCCCAATGACAGGAACATTACAGAGTTTTAGGTTCAGCTGTGTGGCACCTGTAAGCAAGCTGGTCTCTAGCAGGTAAAGTTCAAGAATTTCAACAGAAATTGCTTTGTGATGATACTCATAAGCTCTTGCAGATCTGACTGTAATCTGACAAACCAACAAGACCACCTGCAAAGGAAATAACTCTACTCTTTCATCATAGGTTAAGCTCCTGTTGACAGCATGACTGAGAAGTGGGACTAACATCTGACTAACTCCAGACACCACACACAGAGAGAGAGCAGGTGCATCTTGCGTGAAACCAATCAGAGAAGTCCTACCCTGTGAAAATGGAGTCCGCATTCTCACGAATGAGATGGGAAACTGATGGAGAGTCCGACGAGATCTCTTTGAGAGGTCTGGGATTGCGTCGCAAACGGGAGTTCATACCTGAGGACAGGAAAGATGCCACTTACTGGGAGAAACGCCGCAAGAACAATGAAGCGGCGAAGCGCTCGCGAGAGAAACGAAGGGTCAATGACTACGTATTGGAGACTCGTTTGGTTTCATTGAGCGAGGAAAATGCTCGTCTACGATCTGAGCTGCTGGCTCTAAAGCTTCGGTACGGTTTGCTCAACTCTGGAGCCACCTACTCCTCGTCTCAAAGAACTCTATCTCATCTTCACTCTTTGGCCCCGCAACCTCTGGTTTCTTGCCCAGACAAAGATCTCTACTGGGGTAGAAGGCAAGACAGAGAGGCTTCCAATCTATATGGGAACCAACAAGCACCCGTCTGTCTGGGTACCCACCCCGGGTCGGCATTCCTTCCCACGCAGCCCATGGCCATACGAAGAAATCACCCATACTTCCTAGACTTCCCCACCCTCCATTCCCCTAAAGCCGCACCTTTACTCTTTCCCCCACACCTTGCCCCAGCAACAGCACCTTGGGCAGGACGGCCCCTGCTTCAACCAGGGAGTAAGAGTATCTTGTCGGACGACGAGGGTGAGCAGCAAGTGCCGGCGGATTCCAGCACTGCCCTACCCCATAAACTAAGACTGAAGTCTCAAAACTCACAGCGCAAAGACAATAGAGCTAAATCCGCATCTCCTATTCCAGCATACATGTCAGATTGACATCAAACTCTAGGCTAAAATGGCTTAGCAGTTATGAATCATCCTACACATTTTTGATAAACAAACTTGGCTATGTAAGTTTGTTGTAAACCATTTGATAAAAAAAAATACTTATTTGATCAAAAGGTCACACGTACAGATATAGTTTCCGACATGTATTTTGAAGAGTCAATATTTCCATCATTGAGGTGGAAAGAGGCAAACTTGAATTGGGATAATGACACAATTTATTTTTTTATTTTTATTTTTTTTGGTGCTTGACATCTTCAACCTCTTTTTTTACCTTTACTATAGACAGGAAAGTAGAGAAGAGAAGGAGAATAGGATCAGGATTTAACCTAGATCAGACACAAACAGGAGTCCTTTTGAGCCTACAGCTCTGATGTCAAAGTGACATTTTCGCATTTGGCAGATTTTTCAAGTGACTTACATTGCATTAAAAATATGTATTTTCTCATTTCATGCATTCACTGGGAATCGCACCCATGAACTTTGCATTGCTAGTGCATTCTATTACTCTTTGGGCTGCAGAAACTTTGTAATGGTTATTTTTGAGGTCCTTAAAGCAGCACTTAACACTTGGTAAAAAAAAACCCAGAAAATCAAATTGGTCATCTGTGACCAAAACAATTGTTTGCTTGCTACTCAAATTTAAAGCTGTCATCACACAATATGCAGACTGTATTTTTACATGTTATGAGTTCTTTTTTGAAGTTTAAAGGGGACCTATTATGCCCCTTTTTACAATACAAATACAAATGAGCTGCTGCTTCCTGCTGCTTCTCTTTCATGTCTTATTGTGCTTAAGCTGTCAAATACACAAGGATACATTTAATTTGTGAAAGGATAAAGTTCACATGAACAGTGGTTATGTCTGTGTACGTAAACAGCTGGGAAAGAAATCGCATGTGTATATTATAACTTTGTATTAAAGTGACAGCAGCATAATATACTGGACCAACTGCTGTATATGCTGTTAATATGAATCAAACAACAAAAGAAAAACAGAAAATCATTCACTGCTCTTGAATGAATAACTTTAGTAGCTTTAATAAGAATACATTTCTTACTTGAATGCTGCTGTTAAATGCTCTGATGAGGAGAATAAACATGGCGGACTGTGTACAGTTTGACAAAAACTATAGATAATGTTTTGTGCGATAAAAATTGCATGAAATTAAATTAAGGCTAGCCTACAGCAGGTATACTGTGAAAAGGCACTTTAGGGTCATGACTTGGAACTATAGAGCCCTTATCTTTGATGATGCTGTAACTCTTTCGATCAATTTATAGAATATAATTTCAGACTAATGCATGATCAATACCATCTTTTAGAGACAAATGTCTAAATTATGCACTGACTGATAAACTTCCACATCTCAGACATTTTTTTTCTGTGAACTTTGGGCAAAATGTCTTCTTATTCCGTACTTTTTAAATTGGTTTCTTTCTGCCTCCACATACCTCCAGTTTGTACAGTTTGACAAAAGTGTGTCTATGTTAACTGCATTAGCAATGTTAGCAAAAACAGTGGATAACAAACCATTAGCTGCTAATTAACAAGGAGGATATCTAAAACCCTGTGGCGTTGACTGACCAGCTCATTTTCATTTAGAAATACAGTTTATGAATTTAAAACACTTTTAACATCAGGTCATTGATCTTTTTTCACAATCTTAATGGATTACTACAGGCAAAATATACAAGTGGATCCAAAAAAATGACGTTTTTTACATTTGCATTCCTGCATTTAGCATACAGTTTATATCCACAATTTACATTCAATGTACACTGTTTGTCAGTATAATCATTTATCATTCAACCCGTGCTTGTGTTGTATGTTAAAATACTTTTAACACATTTTTACAAAGATTCATTTATATTTTATACAAAATTTTGTCATATTGTATTAAACTGTATGATCTTCAGGTTTTCCCCCCTTTTTACAATAAAGTCAAAATGAGAATCTCAGCTTTTTGACCATTTGTTTATTATAAGCATCATAGCAGAGTTCAATCATGCCACTGAACAGAGAATAAATGAACATAATACACAGTGAGAATGACTTTCTCTTGATATTGTCCCTCTTACGGCTGTGTGAGTTGTGCTGCTTGCTTCTGGTGACAGGCTGAAGGACTCCACATGGGCTGCTGCGGTTTATGAGTGTGAAAGGGACGGCTGCAAGCTAAGTTTCAGTGGCATATAAGGGTGGGAAAGGTGGAGAGGGGGTTTCTCAGCACTAATGAGTCACCTTTAATGATCAGTCATGATGTCTACAGAATATACGCCGCAAACACTCTGCACAAGGTGAGGAGAGTGAGCAACAGTCCACTAGTCACCACTAGCAAGATAGTGATTCTGTGACTTGTATAACAAGCCTGACACAAAGTAATCTTACATAACTATGACTTTTTTTAATGAACCAAAGTAGTTTTTAAAACTGGATAAGCATACATTTCGCTCTGTCTTCACAGTTAAAAGTTCTTCATTTGTTTTTGTTTTTTCTGCTGTAACCACCTGAGAGATGAAAGGCGAGAAGAAATAGGAAGTTAAAAGTATATTGTCTTTGTCTTTTACATCTGTAAACCACATCCTCTAGTGAAAATTAACTCAGTGTTGCAAGAGTACAAGATCTAGTTGTTTTTGTGTATTTATAATTGTTGAAAATCTATTTTAGACATCTTTGACCCAATAGTAGCATACCTCCTACAAATGGTGCTAGCAAAAGCTACAAGCTAGACTCGCTAATCTTAACAAATTACATGGGACAGCTTTATAGTTTTGGATTTTGACCAGATCTACTCTATCATCTCTTTTCTGGCATTCACCAAAGACATAAAAAACAGTGTCATTGTCATATTTTATCCACTTTAATTTGAGTCACTTAAGCACACTCATTGTGCAATGATATCATTGGTCAGCAAATGCGCATATTTATTGCATAAATATTCCAGACACAAATACTAAACATTTTGTAGGCATAATAATGATTCAGTGATTCCATAACAAATCCATCAATCGCACAATACAAATGTGCAGGACACTCATAAAAAACTGAACCACAATGGAAGACACAGAGACCCGCATTATCTGTTTTTGTACAGAGTGCTAATCTCTGTAATGGGTAAATGCATATTAATATTGCATGGACAGACCTTGCATCTTTGGTGTGAAAGTGAAACATGACACTTCTCTTTTTTCAATGTATTCATAGACTGTCAAGTACAAAATTCCTGGCCACACACAACTAAACCTACGACATCATCAAGACATCAGATCGCTCTCATTTTGTTTTACGATTACATATATTTACTTTAGATATCAAATAAGAGGGTTGTCGTGTGAGAATTACAACCAGTGTGATATTGCTTACATTTATTTAAAGGTCAAATGGTCGTACTTTAAACTTTTTAATTATGTTTTTTTAATATTATTATTTGCCTTCATGTCTGTGCTTTTTAAATCCTGCAGTAAACAACTTTGTTTTGTGTAGTTTTGTTTTAGAAAGCAGATGGTACAGTAGAAGTGTCATGACAAGAAAATAACTGACATTTTCTTGTGCACTCATGAGATGACCAGATGCTTATTTATTGCCAACAATTGCTCACTTGTCATGTCATTTCATTCAAAGTTTGTAGGACCGAATAGAAATATGCTGACAAGCGGCTGTCCTTATTGAAACTTTTTAGGCAAAAATAGTCACTTTTTAGAAAATCAGGGCTGGTGGTTTGTAAGCTGATTCCCCTCTGATTGGGTTTTATTGTCCTGTTTTTAAAAATAAAAGCATTAAACTTTAGTTTAGCCTATATCAGTTTTATCTAAATATTTATTTTGAACCTCCTTTTCGCATCTGAAAAAAAAAATTAAAAAGTTGAGAACCTTTAAAGAATCTCTGTCCTTTGAGATATATTTATTTTATTACATAAATTAGTAAAAAAAAAACAAAAAAAAAGCTAGATTCATTTATAGCCTTGCTTGTGATATAAACATGAAGAATCAGAAAAAAAAGAAATTCCAACACAGGGATTTAGATACATGCTTTTATAAACAGCATATTTGTTATTAGTACAATATAAGAACAATATTCTTAACATATTTAAGAATAAAAACATCTAGAACATAAAAATGTTGTGGATCCCCATTCATTTTACATTAAAATAAAACTGTAAAACGTTTTTACAAAAAAATATTTAAAAAGCTTTGTTTAATTAGTTTTACTGTAGTTGATGACAAATTATGGCAGTTTTGCAATGTAAATACAATGCTGCTTAAAATAAGACAGGGCGTATTTGATCTGCTCAAACAGACCTGATAATCTAATTCTTTTAAGCTTAGATTGACCAATAGAAGGCAATAAGGTTGAGCCTGATACCCTGTTCTTTAAACTGACATAATTTAACATTAGGGGGCAGCAGAACAGCTTTGTAAAGTGCCTTCCTGTTTCATTTTAAGCAGCATCACTTGAGCAGGGACAATTTAGTGTCCAACGCCTAAAAAATACCATTTATAAACAGACAATATAAGCATAAGAACTCCATGATGGATCAAAGGATCAGTGACTTGTACAGAAAAAGCTATCTTTGATTGTATTGTTTCCCACTTTGTACTCATGCAAATTAGCATAAAACAATTTATGAGAATGACATTCCCTTTTACACACTTTACATAGAAGAGGCATAAAGACAATGTATATCATCACCACCAGTAATAAAATGCTCAGATTTTAAGGAGTTTCACACATCATCTTTGATTAATTTAAGAACATGTTATATTGAATAAAAGTATTTCACATTAATTTGACAATGAAAACAGGGCACCAAAATGTACACACAAAACAGCAATATATACAAGATACAAAATGTCTTCAACCCAGTGTAGATACTGAGGCTATTGGTGTTTAGCTGATAAATATGTAATGCTTTATAAATACAATGTGCTTTTTATTTTGTAACTACAGTACCTATGTATGTGTATGTGCGTGTTTAACTTTATGCGGGCATAACTCAGAAGTAGGTGGCAGTGTAATATAGAAGCAGTCTTTATCAGGGCTCATTATCCAGAGCAAATAAAATGAAGTAAGATTTAATTAAACCGTTTAAATTCTTTAATCAGTCTTCTAGCAACCCAGTGGTTAACAAGTTGAAATTTGACAACAATTTTATTCCAACAACAAATCTTTGTTTCATTGGCAGTGTAAAATATATGCCCATGCCAACAGACCATTGGACACTTAAATTGAATTGCTTAGGCAAAATGCAATAATGTACTTTTTTTTTTTTTTTACTTTGGAGGGACTTGGCAGTTTGTTGGCAAGCAGAAAGCACCCATTTAATAATCATAACTATTACTAAATTAAAAACATTAGTAAATCCCACAATAACCTCCAAAATATTAAGAGCACACTTGAACTTTCTTTTCATTCTATAGGAAACTAAAATTTTTTAAATTCATTATTCATCACTACATGCTTGGCCTTCTTACATGAAAAAAGTTCAAAATAAGTCCATAATGCCAGCAAACCCCACACAGATGCAATTAATCATAAATGTCTTAATAATTATGTAAAATGTCCCAATACCCCAAAAGTAAGGTTAGATTATAAATAACTGCTGATGGAAAGTACCTCTCAGTAACTACATTACTCCTATTAAAACCCTCTGTGTCTTAAAATCTGGACATATAGCTATACGCAGGACTGGTATTAGAAATATATTCCAGTTTGAAACTATAATGTGCGCTTTACCCCTTCAAACTGTGTCCAATTTATATCATTTTCATGTTAAACTTTCGTGCTCCTCCTTGACCCCCACTGGCAGCAGGACCATCTACCTTTCTGAATGAATACTCTACTGAGAAATTGTTCTTGTGTTGACCTCGTCCTCGGCTCCACACAAACAAGAGAATGAAACAGAAAAGCACCACACCCAAAAACATAATGCAACCCATTGCTGTGGACACTAGGATGGTCTTGAGATCCAATGTGAACTTCAGGAAGACACGCGTGTCGTTTAAGTTAGTATCATTAAGATCACCCACGTAGTAGGTGCGATTCGCAGCTAGAGCACCATCCAGTGGCAATCCACTGACTGTCAGGGTGGCAAAGTAGGTATCATTGCCACCAGCATTGCTTGCTATGCAGATGTAAGTGCCGCTGTCTGTTACCTGGGCGTAACGGATCTCCAACGTACCTTCAGGCAGGACAATGATTCTCCCAGTACTCTTGGTGGTGATACGTCGGCGCTGAGGTGAAATCCAAAAGATGACCGGAGTTGGGTCTCCATCTGCTCTACATATAAATGACACTACCTGGCCTTCACGTGCCGTCAACTGTTGCAGCTTGCGGTTATGAATTTTGGGCCGCTGACAGGTGAAATGATCAAAGAGCGCTGAGTCTGAAAAGGTAGTAAGTGCTTTTCCTCGCACTTCCAAGGGTGTGGCGCAAACGGGCGACTTTCCGTTGAAGTTGAGGGTCTTACGGCGCTGCAGGATCCACAGTAGGCGGCAGTCACAGGATAAAGGGTTCCCATCTACACGTAATGTCTCCAGCGTATTGACCGAGTGAAAGGATCCCTCCTCCAAGGTCACCAAACCATTGTTCGACAAGTTGAGCAACCGTATCTGTTGCAGGCCTCCAAGACCATAGGACTGCACTGATATCAAGTTGGTACCAACTAGGTGCAGTTCTTTCAAGCGGACAAGGTCCCTCAAGGCCCAGGACTCAAGAACCGAGATGGGGTTGTAAGACAAATTGAGGCTAGCCAAGTGAATTAGGTTGCGAAGAGCACCCGTAGGCACGGTGGAAATGTTGGTATTGGTAATCGAGAGCCAAGACAGGTTGAGACCTTGGAAGCTGTGCGGAGAGATGTACTCAAGGAAGGGCCAATGGTCAATCTCAAGAGCCCGCAGTCCACCCAGTTTGCGAAAGTTCTGCTCTTCCAACGAAGAGATACTGAGGTAGCGTAATCTAAGAGTCACCAAGCCTCGAAGGTAGGAAAGAGACTGTCCAGTTATAGAAGTCAGATTGCACCTCTCGATGGTTAGCTCCCGGAGTCCCACCAATCCAAGGAAAGCCTTGTTTGAAATGTACACAAGGTCATTATCACCAACTTCCAAATTGCGGAGGTTCTTCAAGTCCTGGAAGGTGAAGTCTAACAGGATGACCAGTTTATTCCCACTTAGGTCCAGAGTGGTGAGGTTGGTGAGACGTGAAAAGGCACCCATGGGCACGAGTTTAAGCTGGTTGGCTCGCAGACGCAACACTCTAAGATTAAGCAAGCTGGAGAAGGCATTAGGCTCCAATACGCTGATGAGATTCTCACTCAAGTCTAGCTCCTCAAGTCTCGAGAGAGTCGCCAATTCATTGTATTCCACCCAGCGTAAACTGTTGCAGCTCAGATCCAGGATCTGTGTG
This sequence comes from Meda fulgida, assembly GCA_030578275.1. NCBI lineage: Eukaryota > Metazoa > Chordata > Actinopteri > Cypriniformes > Leuciscidae > Meda > Meda fulgida. The sequence continues at coordinate 8,065,183 of CM060637.1, read as the reverse complement.
TCAGCCGGGATGCCCCCAGGAATAGATCCCAGGCGCTTGTTCTGGCACATCACAGCTTTCTGATGAGGGATGCAGTCACAGCGCTGTGGGCAGCTCTGACCATGTGTTATGGATGCAGCGGTTAGGAGCACAAGCAGCCCCGGTAAGCTTAGGCATGGACAACCCGCCATGCCCCTTCCCTACCTTACAGGGGCTGAATCACTGCACCACACACCTAGAGACAAGAACACAAAAAAAACAGGTATTGATGAATCATGATTTTTGCAACTCTCAACTATAACCACTTCTGAGGTAGCGTAAAAAAAAAAACTACTCATTACTCACCAACATTTATGTACAAGCATATATAACTATTTCTAAACATGTTTTAAAAAACAGGCCATGACAAGTTGTGCTGGAAGCTACACATTTTCAGACAATTTCTTGCAGTAAAGTTAGTGTCTTTACGAGCATTAAAACTGCCATTTTAATTCATTTAAACTCCAAACAAAACATAAATAAGGCTCAGCACTACTTTTTGTACCTAACTGGGGTATTTCTGCTTTTCTATAACCACCACCTACTGTTAGGAAGTGAATTTGCATTTTCATTCACCCCATCTAACATTGTGTTCGCATTTTTCTGAACAGAAACGTTGGATGATGACATTGCACCAAATTTTATGGCCAACTTTGTCTTGGTGAGAACAGGCCTTTAAACTATAAGATTAAGCCACTGAAACATCAAGTGGTTAAGTTTAAATGCAATATGAAACAGAAACTTGATAGACATTTTCAGTGAAAATAAAAGGAGAAGAAGTATGTCATGAGCACTTTACACATGTACATTCAAAAATCTCAGATGGCTTAACCCCCTCTTTAAAATCATGACTTATTTTTCATCTTTATAAGCCACGAAATAACAATCTTTGAGCTAGGAATGGCTTCAAAGTCACTATGATTATGCCGATTTCTGTTAGTTAGCATTTCAATATAAATACATAAAAGATAAATATTTTAATGTCAACTTGATAATGTCAATCAAAGACATCCAAATCAGTGCATTTTCAATCAAATCTTGAACATTAAGGCCCACACTGGTGCTAAAGCTTAACATATTGAGACTCACCTTGGGTTCAGAAGTTTATTAGTTCAATCTCTGAGTACAAGGATATTATTGAACATTTAACAGTGGTTTTTGAACAGATGTTCCACTGCACAACTCTTCTACCCCCCACCCCCCTACCGCCACCCACCCCTTCCCTTCCCTTCCCTTCCCATCCCATCATATCATATCTGGTAACCAAAACACATAAACAGCCCCTGGTTCAAACCCATATCAGTTGACACTAAGAAGCTGTCCAATCAGCATAGACAACTGCTTCAAACAATCAGCAGTGACGTGAGTGAGGTGAATAGAAAACTACACCTGACTATGACTCAGATGTCATGGGTCATTATGTCAGAAAATCATGAATACTAATATTATAGGCAACGATTAACACCCTGCCACTTCTCTTTTCACCCCCAACGTCTCTACCCCTCAGAGATGTCAACAAACCATATTTCAACAGCTTATTAAATTTAATTGTCTTCAGGAAAGTGTTCCCATATGAATTTATATGTCATGCTGACGTGCAATAACTCCAGATTGCTGGAAGAGAGGTGCTCTAACTATATCTTCGCATAGTTTTAAAACAGATTTAAAATTATATTGCCCCCTGAAAGGATCTTTTAAACTAAAATGAATCTTTTACATCAAAATGTACATTCGGTCAACATTTACTCACTCTCATGTCATTCCAAACCTGTATGACTTTATTTTCTTCAGGAGAACATAAAAGATTATATTTTTGAAGAAAGTTTTTTGTCAACATAGAGTCCAAAACCAACATTGGACCCCATTGACTTCCATTGTATAGACAAAAAAAAAAAAAACTTTTTCAAAATATATTTTGTTCCATAGAAGTCAGTCATACAGGTTTAGAATGACATGAGAGTACAAATTAATCTGTAATGATTTTGAAATGCATTTTAGTTCCAATTTTAGCTTAATCTGCAATGGAATGTAAATGGATCTGGCCTCGACCTGAAATTGTCAGGAGTAAATGAGAGACATTGCTACCTCTTTGCTCTGTTGTTCACCTCAGCAAGGTAGCATGTCACCTGAGAATTACATAACAGCTGTTAGTCGATACGTGAAGGGCAAATCAAGCAATTAGTGTTTTTCCCCATAACAGCTGTTGAGAGGCTGGTTAATACATAAAATATCGATACAAGAAAATGTCAATGTTCTAAAAATATATATATAAAAAGGAAAAACACTGCTGCAAAATCTAAAATAGGTGCCAAAAGAAGTACTTGGACATTCTAATCACACGTACAAATGTCTAAATTGCATTAAAAGGTAAATATCTCAACAACTGGTGATTTTAAGTGTGTAGTCAATCACATTAACCATTTTCTGTTCACATTTGACAACCACAAATACCCACATTTTTGTAATTTAAAACCAAACAAACAACAATTTTTGAGGGGTGCTTTGGCTGAAAAGTGTTATATTTCTTTAAAATAAATGCCACTTAACAGTGTTGTTAACTAAAAATAAAAATAAAATTGTTAATTGAAATAAAGCTGAAATAAAATATAAATATTATACAAGAAACTATTAAAATAAAAACTGATAAAATAAAACAAAAGCTAATTCAAATGATTAAAAATACTATAATAGTACATAAATAATACTAATATAACACTAGTTTGATATTTTGTTCATCAAATGCAATGATAAATTAAGTATGACCTAAGTTTCATTTACCATTTTAAGTCTACTTAAGGTAAGTGTACTTTTGGGGCACTTTTATGTCTTTCGTCTCTTTATGCAACCAGAAGAATCATTAAATTAACGCATCCTGTGGAACCATACTATTTAGAGCGAGACGAAGTGAAAATGAGAAATGACAAACATTCAAAATTTTTGAAGGAGTACTTGTTTTGAGTGGGAAAAACATGTAACTAGGTGGTGCTTGATGTTCCTGTCGAATTCAGGATATAAACAAGACCAGGTTTAATGATGAGAAAGAAAAAATAGCAGCATAAGCGCAGGCTGAAATCGCACAAACATCAGAGAGAAAAGTCTATCTGGGATGGGGGGAAAAAACAATTAAACAGATGATACGGACCAAGAGCAATTAAGGCAACCTAGTACCTTAATTAGAGAGAAAGCACATAAAAAGGAATGATGAACGCACACACTGGAAGAGGAAAAAAACTCTAGGGCAGGTGCGAGAACTGAAGGGAAGTGTGTGGAGGCGTCAACTTTCCCATATATCACCACTGGATCTGCACTAGTTTAGTGCTGCTGATGGCACTCTTCAACTCACATCGATTTCAAATGCTGCCCACACATCTTTTTACATAACCGTACATATCCTCCTCATTCTGTCTCTCCCTGCTCCGCAAGCCCATCTATCATCTGCAGCTCGGGGAAACCTTACAGTGGCCAGTGAGGAGACAGTCAGTCGGGATGAAGCGGAGCGAGGATGAGGAAGGGGCAAATGACAGATGCTCAGGGTGAATGTGGACTCCCTGGAGGGGCCGTCTCAAGGGGAAGACGTACTTCAAAGAGGCAACGGTACCCTTGGCCAAACAAAAGCTGACAAGGGCATCAGTGTGTTAGCTCGAGAACAGAAGCCAACTGAGAGCAGGGATGTTAGTGGATTCAGCAGACATTTGGGAGTTCAAGGAGATGACAAACAAGGAGCAGAGACAGCGAAATGCTGAAAGTGCGAAAAGCAAACAATTACGGCTTTAATCATTTTTAACACAAAATGACTCATCATTCCAAACCTGAACAACTTTCGTTCTTCTGTGGAACACAGAAGATGATGTTTTTAAAATGTTTTTTTTTGTTCATACAATGAATGTCAATGGGGTCCAAATGTTGTTGTTATTTTGGACCCCGTTGACTTCCATTGTGTCGACAAACATTATTCAAATTATCTTTTAAATTCCACAGAATAAAATAGCCATACAGGTATGCAAAGACAAGAGTATTAGTGAATTATAAAGATACGGATCAGAAAGTAATCGAAAATATAACAGCAGTTGAAGGTTCAAGACTTTATGTGACACTTGGACGCCCTGGAAAACGATCCCGGCACTGAAAAAAGTCAGTCCCACCCAAAAATCGAAATTAAGTTGAGGCTGATGTTTGGAAAGTATGTTTAAGCCAAACTTACACTCTAAAACTACAAATAGTTTAATAGTTTTGTAAATAAAACCGAAATCACGATATGACTGGCTGTTGTTTAAATAAATATCTGCCCTGTATGTTTCAGTTTCAACGTAAGAATATGAACATAATAAAGGGAACATAAATCATATCACCTTTAACAAAGGAAGGTAAAAAGCATTCATGAAACTTCACCTGATCTGGTTCTTGAACATCTTTGATGATCAGCTGACCTTCACAGACCACATCACAAAGACAGCTCGATCATGCAGATTTGCTATGCACAACATCAGGAAGATCAAGCCTTTCCTAACTCAGCATGCAACACAACTTGTCGTCCAGGCCCTGGTCATTTCTAGGCTTGATTACTGCAATGCTCTCCTGGCCGGACTTCCAGCATGTGCAACTAAGCCTCAACACAGATCCAGAATGCTGCAGCTCGTCTGGTCTTCAACGAGCCCAAAAGGGCCCACGTCACTCCTCGGTTTACCTCTCTGCACTGGCTACCACTCGCTGCTCGCATCAAGTTCAAGGTGTTGACACTTGCTTACAGACTGATCTCAGGATCAGCTCCCTCCTACTTCCACTCACTGCTACAAGTCTACATCCCTACCAGAAGCCTACGATCAGTCAATGAGCGATGGCTCGTGGTACCATCACAGAGAGCCTCAAAATCACTCTCCAGAACATTCTCATTCACGGTGCCATGCTGGTGGAATGATCTCCCCACCCTCATCCGGAATGCAGTATCCCTGACAGCATTCAAAAGACAACTGAAAACTCATCTCTTCCGTGAGCATTTAACATAAAAAAAACTCTACTTTTCCTTTAAATCCCTGCTTATCTGGCTTATGCTACTCCGAGCAATATCTGAACTTTGTATTTTGAGCACTTCTTGCGTTGTTTTTGTCTATTCATGATGACTCGCTTGGTTTAGTCCTCAGTTGTAAGTTGCTTTGTATAAAAGCGTCTGCTAAATGACTAAATGTAAAATGTAAATGCGAACAGACATGCTAATCAGCTAAAAGCTAATGAGCGATGACATGCTATTGTAGAAGCAGCGCAGAACACAATCACACACAACTCTTGAGGGGATAGAATATCAATTGTGTTTCAGGGAAGAAAGACAATGGTTCACCGCAGGCTGGGAACATGACTTGTTTAACATGCATATTTAATACAGGTGAGAATAGAAAGGCCACAATGCTACTATTGATTGGCATTGCTCAGTTTCCTGATGGGATGAATTATTTAGATTATCATGGTCTATGAGCACGGCCTACCAGAACAAAGACACTGACCACGGCTCCTTGATGGACCTCCTCTAACAAGAATAGTGATGTTAAGACTTGAACATTCGCTCTTTTATTGGCTCACAATCCTGTGAATAAATGAATGGATGCTCCACCTGACAGCTGCTTGACAGGGCCCTTAATGCTGGTTTTATCTTGGCTCATTGAAGTCGGGTTAGAGGACCTGATCCTTGGCTCCAGCTAAGATTTAGGAGCTAGATAAGTAGGTAAAAAAATTGGATTGGTACAGACTAAATGTGGGAATCAAGACAGCAGAACGTAAACGGAGAACCATTGCTGGCATCATCTTCATAGTGTTGTTTTCAGTAATCAAAACATTCTGAAAGTGTTTGCATAAATATGTGACAAAGGCCAAAAGGTGAACCCTTGAGAGAATATACAGTTCTCGATTAATAAAAGAGTCATTTGGTTTCATTACCAGATGAACAAACGCGATTTACAGCCACTTTCCATCGACATATGGAGGGCACAGTTTCTCCACAGGATGTTGATAATGACATTGGAAACAATGGCTGTTGGCCAAAAAGTCACATGTATGTGAAAAATGGAGAGAAACCAATGACGCAAGTCTTGCTATCTTCACAGTTTTGTCTGACTCACAGCCTTCAGGCCTTGTCTGACTCATTTACACCATTATAATGGAAAGTCTTCAATATACACCAGTATTAAAGCGCATCTTTGAGATGCAATCTAATGATTTTGTCATTAAAGGTCCATTTGCCTGTACTGAACATTGATCACATGAGCCTTCATCACAAACTGAAAGCATATTTATTTTGGAACTCATATTAAAATGTTAGGCCATTCACACTTTGCATAAGCATGTTTGCATTTTTTAAGTAAAATATTTAGTTCTGGTCCTTGAATTTGGTTAGCCGTGCGATGAGCAAATATTGTTGATATTTACTCCAACAGCACTGGGATTAGCAGGTGGGAATTTAGCAATTCTTTCTGCGTCGCTAATATAGATGGTGGCGACAATGACTTATTTACCATTGATTTGTTCAAAAACAAATTCATTTAAAAATTAAACAAGATTGTTTATTATTAGTAAGTTACTGAATCATTCACTGAAACCCATTTGATCAAAAAACACCACAGAATGTTATAATATAACATCCATATATAATATGGTTCACATTTGGTTATTTTTTGGGAACCAAATAAGAACTAACCTTCCCAAAACATTGCAGTGAGTTTTAATCTACACAGCATGTTTTCTAAAGATTAGTTTTTTATTTTATTTTTTATAACTATAAAATATTCTTTCCGGAACGTTGCAGGCACCAAAGGAAAACCAATACAGACGGTTCACTACTGGTTATTTTTAGCTTATATTTTTGCAAACATAAAAAGATCATTCTATTTCCGTAAAGAAAACTTTCCTGGGCAACCAAAAAGAAATCTTAAAAATGCATTTTTTCGGAACGTTCTGGGATACAAAAACTAACATTCTCAGAATGTTCGGGGAACCAAACATTTTTAGCTGGGTGTCTTTATGAGTGAGTCAGTGAATAATTTACTATAACCAATCGTTTAAAACACTGATTCATTTAGGCAAGTAAACAAGAGGCTGTCTTTAATATTGAGTAATTGAATCATTCAGTGTGTCATTCAAAAACACATTAGCATTTATTTAATTCAGGAATTAAACATCACTACTGGTTAATTTTTCTGTGGTTCTTTCTGAGCTATTTCCGTTTTAAGTTCAAATAGTAACTGGAAATATTTCATCTAAAATGTAATATACTCATTATTAACATCTTGCTTTTTTTGTTTTTCAATATTCACAAGTTACTGGAGTGTGTTCAGTGAAGTAGCTCAGATTACAATGATGGTGAATGTCATCCTCCATTATGGCATGACTCATCAGATTTAACTCACAACACGTCCAAGAGAGCCCAAATCCTGAAGCATATCCAAATTTATTCTCTCGAGCAAATAAATTAATTCGTGCCTATGGTATCATCTTCAAAATGTCAAAACGCAACCCTCACAATATTTTCCACCATATATAAATGACTTTTCCGCTTCTGTATATCACAAGTTCGATTCTCCTTGTAGTTACGCAGCTGCTAATGAGTTCCACTGGGTAGTCCAGGTCCTAGCAGCACTGCAGTCAGCATGCATGTGGACAGGGAGTAAAGTAGGTCAGCTATGTATGACGCCCCTGGCATTTGGGCACAGCCAACAGTACCCGTAAATTAACATCCTCTCTGTAAGCCCCTCCAAATTGAAACAGCACTGACAGGAGTGCTGCCAGTCACTGAATGTGTTAGGGATGCTCAAAGCTGAGGCAGTAAATTAAGAGGATTACAGCAGTGGTATAAAGATTGTGATTACACACGAGTGCGGTGTCATAACCTTAAAGCATTTATTACCATGACTCGATGTTATGAATTTGACCGCTAGCATGAAACCTTCAACTTGCGATCATGTAATAAAATCATATAAAACTAAGCGGAATATGGACACATATTCCCAAAGTAACTAGTTAAGTGTGCCATAATTACATATATAAATAAAAGAGATATATATGCAGTCTTCTTAAAAGTCTAGATTTTTTTAAAGTCTAGGGAAAAAATGCCAAGAACAAATGAAAGAGTTAAAAGTAAAAACCCTACTCATGCAAGAAAGGACGCATCTAATTATTATGCCTTCCACCATGAACCTCTTGAGATACTTATCCTAACTGCCAATTCATTGGCACAATTGACTCTTGGGGCCAATTACACGTAAACACAGGACAATAAAATTACAACGCATTCCATTAGGGGGCGAATATAATACTGACGTTGCATAAGCTTTTAATTAGAAGGACGCGGGAGCTGAAGATGCGTGAAGCCTGGTATTGCATGAGAAATGTCTTTGGGCAGTGTCTTTGGGACAGAAAAGGCCATGGCCTAGCTAGGTCACAATGTGGAGGTTGGACGCTGTCCTGCGGTCGTCTCTTTGGCTGGAATGGATTAGAAGACACCCTTCACTGACTGGCATTCTAACCCTGTCAAAACGAATCACTTCAGACTGACTGGCCAAGGTTAGCTTAGCCTTCCATTAGAATGGATTTGGATTTATAGCATGTGATTTTGGAAACACTGTTACACAAAAATTGCATTCTACAAAATTTACAAAATCCGAAAGAGAAATAGTTTTACTTCCCCTAATTTTTTTGAAGAATCACTTTAGTCCTGTTTAATAACCTTTTTAGAAGGCCAGGACACATCAGGACTGATTAGCATTAATGCTACAAATGCAAATAGCTACAAATAGATTCACATTTACACTCGTTGGATCGCCTTAAATGCATCTTACTTGCACAGGATTTTAGTGCAGCACTGAGCTAATGGGCTAATAGATAAGCTAGATGTTCATTCAGTCAAAGCGTGACCTTTGGTTGAGATTTGCCATACTTTACTGCAAGTTGCAGCAGCTGCAAGGACAATCAGACCTTCCGGCTATTGGCAAACCCTGTGCATGACTTTTAATTCGGCTTTAATCAATGTTGCTCGCAGCTTACAAATCAGCAAGAGTAATTAGACCCTATTAGCTGGAGTTATCAAGCACCAGTGAAAACCACTTCTTATTCTCCTGCTGCGTGAAAGCTGATGTTCAGTCTTTATCTCAGTAATTTACCCCTTTCCTCACAATTATCAGAAGCCTTTGGCAAAACCCCACAAATAACCTCTGACATAGTGGCTCCATTTAAAAAACTAGAAAGCTGCCTTGCTGTCTACATAGGCAGCATCCTAGCCATTATGGAACTTCATATGTGACTGATTCAGAGCCCACTACATAGGTAGCAACTCACAAAATAGCACTTCACACAGGAGACTGCGACTCAGTTAGCATGTTGCTAAGCTAACAGCATGCCACTCTAATAAGAAAATTCTCTACAGAATGAAATACAACTTATAACCTTATAACATTTCATCATCCACCATCTAACTTATTTTTTACTGAAATTAAGCGCAATGCATTGGCTTAAAACAAGGTATCTTAAAAACCAGAATAATTAAGTTGCCTACCTTCATGTCCAGAGTATGCCTGTGATCTCTTAAAATACTGCCTCTTTAGGCAGCTCACTAGGCTTTAGAATAGACATGTATGGGAGATGGAAACCTAATAAGGCTAGAAATCAATAAACGGGCAGTGAGAATATAATGGCATCTATAAAACTGCAGTTTAACTGTCACTGTCCCACTAACAAGACATTTGGCGCTCTTTTTATTGCCTTTTTTTCTTAGCACATATTTTAGTAATCATCATAAATTAGGTATCATTTGAAAACTTAACTCAAAATTCATCCGTTTTGAAATCAGACATTGCGTTACCATGGAAACTGCTTTTAATCTGATTTCAAAGTGGCTCCTACCGCTGAATCTGTTTTTTTTTTCTTCTATAATTTTCACAGCGCATATCATCTGAAATGTCTGAGAGACAAGGTTTCATATTTGGCAACTATTTTGTGATAAAAGTGATGTGACAGAAATGTATTAATTTGTAACAGGAATGCATCTCATAGGAACTTAAATTTTTGTGGTGATAACTTCAAATTTGGAACACGACTTGGTTAGACATGGCTTTGATTTCATAGCAGTTTTATAGTAAAAACCGATTTTGTTAAATATAGGTATATATTTTGTATAAAATAAAAAAATGAATAGAGTACATTTGATTTACAGTAAACTTAAACTTCTATACTTTTTTACAATTTCATTTTTTGAAGTGCTTTCACTTCTGCTGAGTGCCTTTTTAAAAAAGAGACCAACCTTAGGTCTGTATTCCAAAGCATTCATGAATCACAACCATTTACGTTTGGATAGAGCATTTTCACATCTTTGCTCAAAAAGGCAGTTATGGGGTTAAGCACTGAGGTTTCGCTGTTGAAATGAGTGTCAAAGAAAAAAATGCTTTTAAAGTGTCTCAAAATCAATGGTTGCTCTAATCTCTGTCTGAATAGAGTTCAACTGACTTGAGAATTTCGAACTCGACTGAATGGCAAAGATGAAGCCTGGCAAATTCACACTGATCAAATCAAACACTCTCACTCTTGGCTCATAGTGAATTAAAAAGAGAGGTTGTAACTTCTTGACTAGTTTAGCTTTTGATAGAAAATTTACAATGCATACTAGAACATGACTCCATACATTTATCACTGCATTCAGTCGACCAGTATAAATTTGAGAACACACTGACAACCATTTGACACCAGCAGCTGTTGCAGGATAATGAGCCTGAGGTTAAGTTTGGAGTCAAACTTCGTTTCTTGAAAATACAGGTCTAGATAAGCTATATATGCTTCAGCTTGAGTTACAGACAAAACATGGGACACCCATTATGACACACAAACGGGAAAAGCCTCATTGAAAAAGGATGTAGTCAGGCTTTTGATTGGTGCCGATGGAAGTCGGAAGTTTTTGCCTCAAAGTAAAAAAACGGGAGATATTGCAACTAGACACATTTTGAGATATGTAGTCCCAATATTGAGAAAAGGCTGCAATTGTGATATATAAAGTTGCAATTACAGGAGTCACAATGAGAAAAAAGTCGCAATTGTGAGAATGTCACACTGTGAAATATAAAAGTCCCAATTATGAGAAAAAAGCTGTAATTAAGATAGTCGCAATAGTCAGAAATTGACACATTGTGAGATGTAGTGGCAATCTCAAGAAAAAAGTCATAATTGAAAAAAAATTATTTGCAATTGCGAGACAAAAGTTTGTAGTATAGAAGTCACAAGGAAAGAGTAGCAATTGCAAGAAATAAAGCTGTAATTATGAGATGTAAAGTTGCAAATGTCAGAAAGTCACATTGCAAAATATAGTGCCAATTACAAGAAAAGTCACAATTGAGAAATATAAAGTTGCAATTGTGAGAAAGTCCCATCGTGAGTTATAGTGGCAGTTACGAGAAAATAGTTCTGAAGTATAAAGTTGCAATTACAAGGTTATTATGAGAAAAAAGTCACAATTGTGAAAAAGAATGTCAATTACATTAGATTTTTCTTTTAAACAGGCTTCATTAGAGAAATGTGTGCAGAGCCTTCAATAAATAGGCATCAGGAAATAAGTGCTTGATTTTATTAAGCAAGAGGGGAGTAATTCAAACCTTGAATGGGTTTCCTCAAGCTTGCTGGATAATAAGCATCTCGTATCTCATTGTAAGACTGATTACCAGCAATGAAGAAAAGGCAAAAACACCAGCAACATCCAAAAGTAATGCTGTTTAACACCCACTCTGTGTCAAACTAGAATTATGAACATAACCTTTAATGAAATGAAAGCCATGGAGTATTTACAGTACTTATTTTTGTCAGAACGGCAGCATAACACAATGTCCAACCTAGACAGAATTACGACAGGCATGTGCCGGTGTAAAATAGAAGGATTAACCGTTATTACACGGCCGATGTTCTGGGACAGTGGCCCCCGAATTTTTTTTCTGGATGAGAGCCTGGCCTACTTTAGCGTCTTCCTTAATCCTGTGGCACACCGCCTGCTTTAGCGGTTTCCAATAACCAGCTCTAATCTCTGCACTGGCTAGACAACAGTGGCCTAGCGGTGACAGCTGGCAGACTTACACTGTCTCTAGGAAAGAGACCACACGACAGCAAGCTAACCAGAAGCAGAGGATGTCCCGTGTAAAACCTGCTGCATCGCTAACGTTTTTCGCACTTTGTGGGATTTATCCACTGAACTATATAAATGACTGGATTACTCATTGCGTTCTAAACTGACAGCAGGCGGCGAAGCCACCGGAAGTGTTCGAGTGGCCCTCTTACTATTCCCTACGACAAAGGACCTCATTGACTTATACAGCCAAAACATTGACCTTAAGTCACCCGATTTTCAGCATATCAGTCACACATGAAAAGTTTTTAGGATATATGTGGGCAGGATAAGCGATATATAGAAATCGTTAAGATGGGCGTGTCTACGGCACATTGTCGACACAGGTAACTGAACTAAACCAAAATAGATTTCTGCATGAACGTAATTATGCAGGACATATTAAGCATGAACATATGGGATAATTAACAAAAATATATATTAAAATATTACAATAGTTACAATCCCCCATAACTAAATTGCACTACATTATATTAAAATGGTTTTTATCTTGCTTGGAGCGACAGAATAAATGCTTGGAAATAAAGCTTCATGTCTTTAAATCAAAACTCATTACAGGTTGTGAAGTGTGTATATTATTTCCTGCTGTCTTTCTGTTGACCAACACCCACTTCAGTCTCTTGGAGATCTAAGAAACCATTCAAAAGACACAGGTCAGCTCAAATTCAATGGCTTTTTAGTTTGCGGACAACAACGTAGTCAGACCGATCCCTGTTGCGAAAATGACTAAAAACGCTTTATTCTGCAGCCAGGCCAGTAGGTGGCAATGTTACTTTGTAAATAAAAACTACACACCCATAGACTGAACATGTAATATGCATACACATGACGTCACTGTTTTCGCAAATTCACGTTTTTGTGGTTTACCCTGAGGCAATAACGGAATAGTTTTCAAAAGTTCGCATTTTCAGGCCCCCAAAATGACATTGTCGGGTAAACGAACGGTCAAAACGCATACAGTTTTCCATTTGTAGTTTCCGTCGTGTAAACGCCCCCTTAGTTCGACAAACGCCTCATTTTATCACAAGAACAGTGATGAATATTTTTGGGAAACTACTCTCAGGTTAATTATGACAGAATGTTAATTATGTTAATTATGACAGAATGACAGGCATGACAGAACCAGGTTTTGGGAAAGATGGGAAGATAGAGGGGATTGGGGGAGCATTTGACTCAATAGGAACTTGCCAGGTGCTCCTTTTTACTCCCCCAAGAGCTCAAGCTTCCCCTTTTCGCTGGCACCATATAATCCAGTGGGTGGGAGCACAGTCAATGCCCCTGCGTTCGTGGGGAATTAACGCTGAGCCACTGCAAATGACTGACAATCCTAAGGTCTCTTTGAGGACAGGCTTAAGAGGGGAGAGAGGAAGGAGGATGAAATGAGATATGAAGAACGAAGAAAGTACTGAGAAAATCCAGCACTCTGTACTTTTTTCCAGCAAGCTCTGCAAATTCAAAAGAACTGCAGATCTTTTTTCACTATTTAAGTATGACACTTACTGTAAGGACATTATCTAATGACAAACATTTGTAAAATTTGTCAAATGCTGAATAATTTGTTGATTCATTGAGTCTGTAAATGTATTGAGAATGTAAATAATTATGGCTTTTACACATCAAATCACATACAAAAGTAGTTGTGAAGAGTATATAAGATACAATAAACACTCTGCTTGAACACATTGCAAATCATTTTTTTGTTCCAAACAGATTTTATTTTCATTTTCAATTATAGTACTAGTTATTCATTTCTGATTCAAGTTGGAAATTAGAGTTTACAGCTAATTAAGTTTATAACTAACTCACATTAGGTCCATATTTGAGTACACTCTTCTCTGAGACAGTGAATATTAGTATTTTATTCTAGGCCTTGCTACTGAAGGATTAGTTCCTTTGCAGAAATATAAGTAAATATATACAGTATATTATAATATTGGATAACAGTAAAGTTAAAGAAAGAGAAACTCAGTACCTGGGCATTTCGTTCCCATTGTATATATCATGGGAATATATAAGTCCTGCTTAATTTCTTATCTCAGTAACCTTCTATGCTGCAAAAAAAACAATATTTCTATAAATTTATATATAATTATTCATCTTATCTCAATTATACAATTATTCTTAAATTATTATAAATCATTATTAAAATATGAATATTATAATTGCATCATAAAATGTTACCATGGTCAACAAGGTTTAACTTAAGCAGGATTTAGGGCAAAAATAAAAAAATATTTTGCTATAAGTGTACAGATTTTATTTAAAGGTATAGCGGAGGATCTTTCCGAATTTTAGAGAAGACCCGCCCTCTCCAATTTTTTTAAAAATGCACATGCGCAACACTCTATTTGCTCCCGAGAGGGAACGCCTATTAGCATCGCTAATCATAGCTTACATTAACTTTTACTAACAGTGATTTTAAATGGATTTCTCCAAATAGCATGACAAACTTTACCTGTCTAGTAGAATCTTCGCGACTGCGGCATCAATGGGAAGCCCAACCTGTGCTTTAGCGCACGCCAGCATGAGAAATATTCACCCAAAATCACTCTGGTCTTGTTTCTATATTCTGCGGCCTTTCTCTTCTTATCATACACTTCGTATTCGTTTTTTCTCTTTCGACCCTCAGCCATTTTCAAAGGAATGGCTGAAACCGTAACTCATCACACATAATACACCTGAAAGTGCGCATGCGCAGAAAGCGAAAACTACATAGGGACGAGCACGTACGACGGCCTTACGTAAACATATGTACGATTGACACTTAGGTGGACCAATAGTTTAGACTACCCACCCGGAAAAAGAAAATCCTCCGCTATACCTTTAATGTTATTATATTTTCAGTATTACAGTAATGAGACATTCTATTGATAATTTAGGGTGAAAATGTGCTTTAATAGTAATGAAAATAATCACATTGCAAATTATATTAATATTCCAGAAAAAGATGATTATAATAATAAATAATGTCCTGTTTTCTCCCAATTAAAAATACATTTATTTAACAAATTTTCCTTCTCTTTCAGTAAAAGCAGTCAGCAAACTGCACAGCCGACCTTAGCTGAGAAATTATGTGCATGTGACCAAAAATGATGAATTACCCAATTACAATATTGCTTCTTTTCATGCGTGACAGTTTTGAGCTTTGACAGTGTTACAATTTTACATTACCCCTGATCGAAGACAGACAGTGGAGAACCTGATTGTGTCCTTGACAAATGTCCTTTCAGACAAACTCCACTGACATGACTGATGTGTGAAACCAGTTCCATCAAGAACACTAGTCAAAGATCGACACAACAATAAAGCCAAGCTAGAATGAGAGGAAAACATCTAAACATTCCAAGAAACACAATAAATTAACACTGAAAATAAATTAGCCATGTTTTGTGAAATAAGGTTGATTTGAGAATAAATTAGCAATATTTTTTTAATAAAGGTAAAATTGAGAATAGTTGTATTCTAAGAGTCAAAATAATGAAAATAATGAGTAATATTTTGTGAACAAGTCAAAATTATAAAAATAAAGTAGTAAAGTGAAAAATATGAGAATAAAAGAGCAATATTTTGAAAAAAGCAGTATTTTGCAAACAAGTAAATTATAAAATAGTTTATTATAAATTATAAAAATAGTAATATTTTGTGAACAAAATTCAAAATTATGGAAATAAAATAGCAATACTTGGAATAGCAATACTTTTCAAAAAGTGAAAATTATGAGAATTAAGGAGTAATATTTGGAGAAGATAAATATATTTGAAGAAAAATCTAAATTATGAAAATAAACGTCATATTTTGAGAATAAAGTAAAAATTGAGAATAGAGGAGTAATATTTTGAGAAAAGTAGTGACATTTTGTAAACAAGAACAATTATCAAAATAGTAAAATTTTGAAAATAAAGTGAAAACTATGAATAGTAGTATACTATGACTATAATATTTTGTGAACAAAAGTAAAAATGATAAAATAGTAATATTTTGAAAATAAAGTGAAAATGATTGACTGCTGTCCCTTTGTATTTTGAATTCAATACAAATATTTTTTAATTGAGAATAGTCAAAATTATGCAAGTTATTTTAAAAAATATATAAAAATTATGAGAATAAAGATGTAGAATTATGAGATTCATTTAGTCAAATCAAACGAATGGACCGTCTACCACATTCCAATGTTACATAAAGAAAATAGAAATATTAAAAGAAAGAAACATGAAGACATGAACAAAGTGAGAACATGTAGTTGCAAGAATTTGCTGCCACATGAGGCTTTATGATCACAATGTGTTTTCCATTTTAGCTGAATAATTCATCAATGCCTGGCAACCAGCTTGAGATGTTCAAGCTTGCCTGTACTTTCTATTTTAAGTCACATGAGAAATTCATGGCAGGTCCTCTGAAGTCCCATCAGCGCCGTCTATTCCGACTTCGGCCTTGCCTAGATGGAGGCATTGACAGGGGGGTCATAATGTTACCTCCTCGAGGCCCTGCGAGTATCTACGACACGCAGACGCAGGAAGTTAAGGGTACGGAGGGTCTCACATCGAAAAGATAAGCTCCGCCCACCTTGGATGCTGTCACTCGTGTTGACAAGCTTTACAGAGCATCCGATAGGAATGACCCGGAGCTCTGCAGGCATCCCGTCCATCACCGACAAACAAAATCAATTACTTTTAGTCGTTCTTTCTACATCATTCATCCATTTGACAACTAGTAAAACGATATCTGGCAAACTCTCTACAGAGTGGATCCATTTCCACTATGCACAAGAGAATGTTTTTTGGACGCCGCCCCAGTGCCGCTTGCTGAACGCCAGCATGAAGACACCTTGATATCCTGTGTTAACAAACTCTCTTGCTGATTCCACTTCACTGTGTAGATTTGGAGCGTCATTACAAAATCCATCTGACGAAACGATCCAGGTCTTTCTGACGGTTACCGCAGGGGACGTGAAGAAAAAGGGTGTGGGGCTTAAACCGATCTCTCTCTCACCATCTGTCGCCATATTGTCAAGGACGATCCAATAAAGGAACGTGAACAATTTAAACCATCCTTGGGGAACCGGCTGTTTTGCTCACGATCGACATCAAAGCCTCTTCAAGTCAAAAAGTTTCTGGAACAACTATGGCACAGTTTCGTCTACAGAACAAATCGAAAAGATCAACCAGGGCTTGTTTGCACAGAGGAGACAGGCAGTGAATCTTCAAAAAAACAGAAAAACTGGGACCTACAAATATGAAATACTACTAAATACTTGATGAAACAGTGTGCAAACTGTTCATGTTTCTAAACTACACTGTAAAAAGTGAACAGTTGACTTGACTTAAACCCGTTGCCTTAAAATGATTAAGTAATCAACTTCATGCATATATTGAAAAATGTAAGTTATGTGAACTTGACAATTCCACAAAACGTAATTTTTTCAATTACGCATGATGTTTATTTACTTAATTTTAAGGCAACAGGTTTCCTCGCTTTATTTAAGTCAAGTCAACTGATCACTTTTTACAGTGTAGAATTGTCAAACAGCTAAACAAGCAGAAAAGTTTTAATGAGAAAAATGAGAATAAAATCTCAATGTTTGGAGAACAAAGTAATAAATGATCAATATTTTGTGAGTAAAGTCAACATTGAGAATAAAGTGGCAATGTTTTGTGAATAAAGTTGAAATTGAGATAATATTTTTCTAATATTTTGAGAATAATCAAAATAGAATAAAGTGGAAAAGATGAGTCATATTTGGAGAATGGTAATATTTTGAAAATAAAGTGAGTGTTATGAGAATAAATGAGTAATATTTTGAGAATAAAGTGACAATTATGGGATTGACAGCAATATTTTGAGAAAAAAAAGTCAAAATTAGGAAAAGCAGCTCATTTTGAAAAACTAGAATTAGTAAGCACTTTTTCCCTATTAAATTTCTAATTTAACCTCACAATGCTACGACTGAATTCTGGAAACAGTCATAAACATCTTGCTGTTTCATTTGCTTTCAACTTTTCCAAAAAAAAAAATGGACAAATTGACTCCCTGTCATTATCGCACTCATTCCTCCAGCGAATGGATATGAATTATGTTGAAGCGACGGCAGGCTAAATGGCTTTCTCTGCTTCCGTCTCAGCCAGTAAAATTGGCTGATGAAATGAGTCACGACTTTAATGCAGAACAAAGGAGATAGAAGTCTTTAAATTGATACTATGAGTCTCATGTGTGAAAATGAGCGGAATACAGTTATAAGACTCTACACAACATTACCCTTCACGGCGCTGAGCTCCGGGTTCTCTGGCAGAAACTTTGAGGCGCCACGTTCAAAACGTGGCCTTAATATGTCACCGCTCGGGATTTATCAGATACGTCCAATTGTAGAGCGCAATGAATAATTGATTAAACGTCAACATCGAAGCGGTCAGGAAACATCTATTAATGCCATCTAGCGTGAGATATCAGCCTCTTGTGTAACCTGTGGGTGGACTTCCAAACCAGAGGGGCTATTTGGGGGAATAACATTTTAAAAATTAATCAACCTCCATCTGCCAGCAACCGATGAGTGGAAATTAAGAGGACGGCTTATCGAATACCATCCCATCAAATCAATCTCATCTTGATAGAAGAGGACAAACAGCTTTAGGGCTTGTTTGATGCGTAGGTTGTTAATTCAATTACATTATTAAAGAGCTGGCTGAAATAAAAGGCCCAATGCAGGGGGACACCGAAGACATGCAACATGAGCCTCACCCCGAACATTAGAAAGTAGCCAAGGACGGTGTAAAGGTAATTCTAGTTCATGACTGAGAAGAGGAAAAGCGCTGTACGCCGTCCTCCGAACCCCGTGGAAGAAAGTCGGATGTCAAAGGGTTGGAAGAATCAGTCATGTTAAAAGCGAAGATATCGGGAAAAGCATTATGTAAGTCACATTTCCCCACATTGCGATTAAGCGGCACAGGCTGACCTGCCTCAAGCTATAACAGCAACAAAAAAGGGACAATTACAGTAAATGCCGCCAGTACAAAGTGAACCAGGGACTCTAGTATTCGTGTGTACCATGTAAATACCATAACACATGAATTTAGCACTTTAGTACTTTCTTCTGTGGAACACAAAAGAAGAACTGAACTGGCTGTTCAGAAATCACACAATGTTACTACTGTCATTTAGTCCACACTAAAAAAAATGCTAAGTTGTTTCAACCCATGTTTGGGTCAAATATGGACACACACACCCAACCAGTGGTTTCAAATAACTGTTCATTTAAACTAATGGTTGGGTTTGTCCATATTTGACCCAAACATGGGTTGAAACAACCCAGCATTTTTTTAGAGTGTGGACTAAATGACAGTAGTAACATTGTGTGATTTCTGAACAAATCGAGTCGGAATTTTTTTTAACAACTTCAGTTAAGCTGTTCAAAAAGCTGGTCTAAATGATTCATTTATAAATCAGACTGATTTGGTTCTCGAATGATGAAAGTGTGTAAACCTTTTGATAAAATTCTAATCAATTAAAAAAAATTCTAAATTGAGAATGTATAATATAAACGTTTTTATATTAAAAATAAAAGTTTGAATGTTTTGAGAATAAAGTTGCAATGTTTTGAGAAGTAATAATATTTTGAGGATAAAGTAGCAATATTTTTGAAAAAAGTTAAAAATGAGAAAGTAGTAATAAAGTGAAAGTTGTGGGCTTGATATCAATATTTTGAGGGAAATTATTAAGACATTGAGAATAAATAAAAAATTGTGAAAATTTAAAAAAAAAACAAATAAAATAAAATATTACATTAAACAAATGAAAATGTACACTCAACAATTCAGTTGTACACGGCAACAAAAATCATTTACTTTGAATATTTTGTCTTATTTTCCAATAAAAATATCTTTGCAATATAGCGGTTAACAGCTCACTGGAGAAGAGAATTATCAATTAATAGCTACTTAAAATGGGTCTGTTCTTCACACAAAGCTATCAAATAATTCAGAAAACTTGGAATGTAGTGCATGGACTACTTTTATGGTGTTTTGTGTCCTTTTTGATATTTGAAAGCATCAATCCCATTCACTGTAACTGCATGAAAAAGAGCAACCACAACATTCTTCAAAACATTTTCTTTTGTGCTCCTCAGAAAAAATTAAAGTAATACATATTTGGAACAACATGAGGATGAGTAACTGAGTGGGAAATAGTGAACTAATCTTTTAATCAGGAGACTGAGTTTAAAAAGCCTCACATGCAGTGATCTTTGAACAGAAATTTATATGCAAACCATAACATACTCATGTGCGCTGCATGTAAAATCTCGTTTTACTGTACTCCATCAGGAGTCTCAGATATGCAAAATAAAGCCTTGTTCAAAAGCAATGAATAAAACATTAACGATTGATTCAAAACTGCTTTGTCCTCTTTTCATGATTTTTTTAAAGTGTCAAATTACTACACTTTGGCTTGAAGAAGGCCCAGTCCTGCGATGATACAGAGGGATCTCAAGCTTATTAAATGTGATACCAAAGAAACTCAGCAGCAGTTTACAAGGGCTCAATAGAGAACACAAGGACTGGAAAAATAACATGAATGCGGACTTTAGTAAAGGAGTATGTGCAGTATTAAAGTCCCCATGAAACCAAAATGGACCCCTCTTACTTTATTACGGAATAATGCAGCATTTATTTTAAATGATTTATGCGTGCATATCCTTTAAACTCATGTGCCCTCGTAATTTTGAATCTAAATAACTTTTTGTAGTTAGTTTAGTTTACTGGTGTGAGGGCGCCCTACATTTTTTCTTGTTCGAGAAGCCGTTTTACTCGGATATATACGTCACAATAGAGAAGAAAAGACGATTGCAACTTGGAAGCCTGATCTTTATTGTCTGAATTGATCCGAACACAACAGCCGCAATGTCTTTTCCTCCTCCTCCTCCTCCACTGCCCACACAGAGTAATCCTCTCTTCTCATCATGCTTTCATCAGGAGCTCTGCATATCTGTTGTCATAAAGGCAACAATGAAACCTTATGCTGCTGCTCCAGTAGAGACAGAGCTTGTCACTTACAGTAAGAGGCGGCTGAATAAAACAGGTTCAATAATGCCCTCAACACCAGTGATGCCAAAATTAAATTACCTCACATATTTTGTTGCCATCAAAGTTTGTGTTTAATATGGTTTTGATGTTTAAGCTTTGAGCAGGGACACTATAATGGAAATATGATGCCTGAATAGTGATATTCCAACAGACGAGTTGAGAATAAAGTCACTTGGTACTTTCAAGTCATGTGGTAAAGATGGTATTTGCTAGCTGCATGCACACGAACAGCACCGCGATGTCGTAACTACGAGTGGGAAGCCAAGAGTTTCCCAGTTGGGGACATGCAGTGAGAAAAAAATGGAGGACACTATGGATGCAAAGTTGATGGTACGTTTATTGAAATATATGTATTACTGGATTTCGCCAGATTTCGATTTATCGGCCTATATATCGGTTATCAGCTTTCAAATATAAATAATTATTGGTTATCGGTATCGGCAAAAATGTTCATATCGGTGAATCCCTAATATAGAGCTTTATTTACGGTAATTACAACATGGCGTGAACGCAGCAATAATCATGACTTCCTAACTCGTACATGTGAACTTTCCAAGAGTACTTGAACACATCAACTTGTAATGATGCAAGCTCATGTTACATTTGTAGTACAAAATAAAGGTAATAATGTAAAAACTCACACAAAAAAAAATTTAATAGACATTTACTTACTGCGAGGAAGTTTATACGAGGAGCAGATCCAAATTTCTGAGACTATTCACTGATATTCGTGGGATTTTTGGTTGCGAAACATGAGAACCAGTAAGGTTTGCCGGCAATGACGACAAATCTTGCACGATGCCTTGGTATGCTATTTTTTAATCTAACAACGATCAGTTTTTAGTGAATAACAAATTAAATTTCCGTCTGTTCCTCACATAAAGCTATCACAGAATGCGTTTTTGCACTTCACCATGCAACGATCATTGATGGACATCTATGAGCATTGCACTCACGTGTCGTGCTCAAGTTAATTTAGTTCAACTTTTAAAAAATGCATCGAGACGTCTTTTTTTTCATTTCACTGCCTTGCGTCTCACGCATCTTTGAATCAACCCTTGAGGTGTTTTTGTTGTTTTAGACAGATGTGGCCTCTATAACCTTAATGCTCAAGTTAAACTTAGATCAACCTTTAAAAAATACACGAATCCAGCAGTATTGCAGGGTTTTTTCTTCTCATTTCGCTGCCCTCCAACTCACGTTTTTAAATGCAAAAACGCGTTCTGTGTGAATCCACTGTCTTTTTTGGACATAAATGGTCACTATAAATGGAAAAGTGCAACATACCAACTCTTTAAGACGTCTTCTGTTAAACCGTTCCACAGAAGAATGCAACACGAGTGTGAGTAAATGTCATTTTTGGATGAACAACCCCTTTCTACATCCACCTTGAAGAGGACCTCCAAAGAAGACAGATCAGGCGTATTTAAACGATGAGGCTTTTTATTTGCATGCACAAACACCACAGAGGTAATTAAGCTTGGCGCAAGCTGAATTGTTTCATTAGACATAAATGGTTTTGAAGCTCCCGAAGCAATAGCAACTGATTTAAATGACAAATACGGTGTCCGCCGGGTCCTTGTCAACCCAATGGCAAAGATGACAAGTTACAGGTCTGACTTCCCCAACCAGACCCCTATATTTAAGCCCTAATAACAGATAGGACACTGCCAATTTGCCACACCAAACGGCCCCTTTCATGAAGAAGATGTAGATGTAAGTGCTCACCCAGAACTTGACAGGTTGTAGGTCCACATCAGCCAGCCCTGTCAGCTCGGGGTACGCGTCTATCCTCGGTTTCGGCTGTCCCTCTCAGCTTCGGTGTGTGGGCTGTGCACAGCTGCTCGGGTTGAGTCGCCCAATTAAGCTTGCAGATGCTCCTGACTGCAGCATCAGATTCCAAGATCCCAACCGGATTGTCCCTCTTCTCTCCACTGGATCGTTCTTTTGTCTTCTACTGTTGCCAGCCGGTAGTCATGAGGTTCTCCGTACACATTGCTCCAGTGACAGGAGGGATGATGTGTGGCTTTCTGCAAAAGTGTGTGAGGGAAAAGAGAGAGTGTGTGTGAGTGTATGAGGCAGGATTAGTCGTACTCGGTGATATGTGAGAGAAACGGTGATATGTGAGAGAGCCTGCCTCTTTCTACTCTCCACTACGGCTGTATGGCTTCAAAACTCATACTGCCAGCAAACTGATCGCTAAGGGACCGTCTCGAAAGTGCAGACTAACTGAAAACAATCAAGAGCAATTCAATAGAAACAGATCCACTTGGCGTCCCTCTCGGTGATACCTAAAGGACTCAGTGGCTCTTGAAAAAGTTCATGATGAATTGATTATTCTCTATTGGCTTGTTGTGTTTGTAATATTTTCATACTCACCCTTGACTTTACAACTCAGTCCCTCACTGAAAGCTCCCCATGTCCACGAGGGCTTGAATACTCAAGCAAAGACCAGCAGCTGGAATCGTATCATTTTAGCAGACATGTGACCCTCTTAATGCGCAATCCTTTTATCTTTTGTCCTGTTTTCAGTTTTTTTCATCTGTTTACCTCCGGAGACCCTCCAGCAGGAGGTTAGTGAATGCTGAGAGAGAAACGAATAAAAAAATAGAGAGAGATAGTATTTTTTTCATTGTTAAGGAGTAGCTTATGGAAGACTATATAACATATAAATGTTATTTGAAAAAAATTAAATCATGCTTTGGTAACACATTTTTTCCTTACATTTTAAAATAATGAAATGCAACAATATAATTTTTAGATAAGTCAAAATTATGAAAGTCAAAATTGAGAATTTATACATCATAAGTCATAATTATGCCAGTCATAACTACAATTAAAAAATAATTGTCATAAATGACTTCTTGATCTGTCAAAATTGACTTCTCATAATTCATAATTTAATACAAGTCAAAATCGAGACAGTCATAATTATGACAATTTTTTTAGTTAGTTTAGTTATGACTGTCGTAATTATTACTTTTTGTCAATTTCGACTTGTCATAATTATTCGATAAAAAGCCATATTTAAGAGGTTGTCAATTATGAGATACGTTGAAGTTGAGATACTACATATAATTATGAGACAAGCAAAGTGTTTTTATAGTTATGACTACCAAAATTGTGACTTAATCAAATTTTATGTTTATCTCAATTTTGACTCTTTTATCTCTTAAAGACAACTTTTTAATCTCATAATTATGGCTTTATTATGTCATTATAAGGATTTACCGAGGCAATTTTTATATGGTGGATATGGGCGCTCACAGTAGCTAACTACAAGTAGCTACACAGATAAAGATATTTTTGCCACTGGGCTAAAACTCACACCACTGCATCTGCTCAAAATATTTTTATTGGTGAAGGAGCTAGGCATGCACTGGACTAGAGCTGTGAGAGGCCCTTCATCCCTGTTCTCTTCCTAGCTGTCCTACATAGAATAAGAGAATAAGAGATAACAATTAGAGCATTCAAATAGTACACCAAAAGCAGGAGTATGTTTTTTTTTAACGACGGATATGTGTATCCATGCATGCATCTGCCATATTTTTTAAATGTAAAAACTAACAACTTTTAAATGTAAATAATCCAACTTAAAATTAATTTTAGGTTAGCTTATTTTAACTGCAACAGTTAAGTCTGTCATGTAGGCTACATAAAATTATAGTGAGAACACTTATAATGAGACTTGTTTTTGTAATCAGGCTCTCAAAAATTATATGGATTTTGATTTATGTCAATATATCGTTTTTTGGCTTTCAAATCCAAATTATAGGTATCGGCTAAAATGTTCATATTGGTGCCTCACTAAAAAGTTGTGTCAGTGCTTTTTTTTTTTTATAAATTAATACTTTTATTTAGCATGGATGCATTAAACTGATTAAGTGTTATGATGTTACAAAATATTTCTATTTCAACTATATGCTGTTTTTAATCAAATAAATGGAGAACTGGTTAGCATAGGTGACTTCTTTCAAAAACATTTTCCAAAACACCTTACCGACCCTGACTACATAACTAAATCATAATCAGAGTCTATCCAGAATGCTGCACTGAGACACCTTGGAATGTTGAATCCAAAGAATTTGGCACCTTCTCTAAAAACCACCAAGATAACAATACACACACTGCAATGCTGTCTCTGCTCCTAATGGCCTCAGCCAGCCTTAGATGTGGGTGTTTGAAACACTTCAACACCCTCACACAACTCTGCTTGAGCTTTAAACCTTTAAGATGGCTTTGTTTGAGTGGCAGCTGTGAAAAATGGTTAGAGAACGGTGAAGAGACAGGGGAATTCTGGGGCAGCAGAAGAAAAACATCCTTTGTCTTCTTTTCAAGGAAAAAAAAAAAAGACTGACTGACCTTTCTGAGATATGGAAGTTCCTGAGTACGTCACACTTTATTTGAAGCAACAAACCCAGGTGGAAGCGGCAAAAGGCCACCTGAAGGTGTTTGAGCTTCGTCCGGTGAGACCATCTGCATTTCTGGGAACAGTCAGAACAGCCCGCAAGCAATATAAACTTATGATAGGGACACTGGATGTGGCGAAGGCAAGGGTCTTCCCATGGCACTTGAAGGAGGTCACCTTGACGCGTGTGTGTTTTCCCTCTGGGTGCTAAACCCTGTTAAAATGCTTTCAAGGTGGCCACAGAACATTGCGAAGCTGAGTAACATAAGCACGTTTTCCAGCCTGTCAGGATGCTAATCGTGTGCAATGCTAGATGGCTTGTTGCATATGGTGCCATTTTGTTGGGGGTAATCACTAGGGAGCTAACTGTGTGTTAGTTAACCTTAATTATAAAGAGACAATGTAGTTCCAGTCAGAAGTTATCCCGTAAGTATCTGTATAAAAAAACAGATACCTTTAGCTACAATGATGAAATAAGGTAAAGAGTTAGCTTGTTAGCATGTAGCTTGTTACTGTATGAGGCTATGGGCTACCATTTTGAAGGCTACAGAAAAATTTCGTTAAGTCTGTAAAATCACTGCCTATTTCTAGTAAGCTACTGCCTAAAACTGATTCAACTAGTTGGAGGCTAACTAGCCAGCTTGCTAGTACCACAGGAAGTTATGCAATATAATAAAAAAAACCTATATTTTGTTACTAGAAGATCTATGTGAATATGCATGCCATTGAACAATTTGTAGCAAAACAGTTTCCAGTAACGTTGGAAGGTTACCTAACCTGTTTGCTACTACCACAAGGAATTGTGAAACAATAAATATTGCAATTACTAAGTTAGGCCTATATTGTGCTTAAATTTACAGTTGAGTAGGACTGCAAATAAATATTTAAGGAAAATACTTGCTATGGGAAGTATTTTGTTACTGGAAGAGCTACACTGTCTCGTAAACAACTGTCTTTCTACACTGAAAATTTTTGTAAAGTCACTAGTTGGAGGCTAACAAGCCAGTTCCTGTGTTACAACTACTAAAGGAAGTTGTCTAGCATTTCATGTTTTAACATGCCATATTTAGGCAGAGATGCGTTACACAATAATACAAAGTGACATGCTGCCGTGAAATCACCATGAAGCAGAGAAGCAGAAGTGACTCAAATTTTTGATGTCACTCAGACATTTTAATGGCTAAAGTTGACCACGCTGAACTTAGGGCATTCTTCTCTTTTAGAAGTGCATTGCCAAAGTATTGCGGGTATTACAACTTGAACGTGATTTATGAGGACATTTCCTGAGTCCTCATATTTCAAATGGCTTTAAAAACATACTAAGCAGTGTTTTATTAAAAATGTAAAAATACAGAATGTCTCCTGTGATGGGTAGGTTTAGGGATAGGGGCAGTGTAAGGGGATAGAATATACAGTTTGTCCAGTATAAAAACCATTACGCCTATGGAATGTCCTCACAAATCACAAAAACACAGCTGTGTGTGTGTGTGTGTGTGTGTGTGTGTGTGTGTGTGTGTGTGTGTGTGTGTGTGTGTGTGTGTGTGTGTGTGTGTGTGTGTGTGTGTGTGTGTGTGTGTGTGTGTGGAGTTTGCATGAGACAGACTAGACCAAGCCGCAGCCGCCTCCAGAGGCAGTCGTGATTGAAGTCATGCAGAGCATAGCTGAAGTCTCACCGGGTCCAAATGAGTCCCTACAGAGGGGGGGGGGGGGGGGGGGCAGAAAGCCAGAGGGCAGAGGGAGAACAAACAGTTTTCTACCACAAAATTGCTTTAGAATTTAAAAACCACTCAATTTAATTCTGACTGACACCCAGACTGATAAGCATTCATTGTTTTTGCCCAAAAATATTTGCATTAACTCCATTTAATATTCACAGAGGGCTCTTGCAGAGGGGTTCAATGATGTTCACAAAGCCACCTGTATGTCTTTCATATCCAATATGCAAGGCAGCGACGTTCTTGTTTACCATAAACAAAGCACACATCATCCTCCCTTCTGAGAGCACAAGGATTGGAAACCATCCATTTATGCAACTACACATATTTATATTTAAATATTCCCTTGAATATTCGGATTGGAGGAATTATAGATGCTGATTTATCATTCTAAAAGGAGGTCAAGGACCACGAGACTTGAGCTCATGAATTTCATGAGTGGGGAAATGAACCCATGGTCATCCTTTTTTTTTTTTTTTTCTCCAATAAGCTACAAGTCATTGCAATTCTGGACTCAGCTGCTTTCTTATACAGCAGAAGAGATTGAGATGGTCTTTAATATTGGGTTCATGCAAGAGCATGTCCTTATGTGGTAACATAACTCGAAAAAAGACATCATACACAAGCCTGACACACTTTACTAAAGCTGTGAAGTGGAAATAAGCTGACGGTGCAGATAAAAGCAGTGTTGGGAATCAGTCACGCACACCTGCGCTGATACCGCTGATGCAGCCAAACAACAGAAGACGAGAAAGAGCTCGGAGAGCAACGGTAGCAAAATGTGTATGCGATGATCTGTTTAAAATGAATGAAGCACAGTAGAGCGACGCTACCTTAGAGGTTAATGCAGGCTCTGAGTCGCTACTTTCAAACAATGAATGCTATTTTCAGCTGGCACACAGAACTCCAGTCACCGAGTTAATGAATATAAACAGACAACTTCTTCTGAAGTATGACATCACCTTTTGTTCCTCTGGACAGATCTAAGACAACACAGCCATTTATATTCATTAGCCAAGTATCTGGTCCTGTATACTAACTGCATGCTATTAGCTTAAAAATCCATGCTTATGGGCTACATAAGGACCTTATGGGCTAAGGACTATCCAGGAACATGGTACATTTATAGGGAAGAGTAGTACTTGGGAACTTGGGAATTTTGAGAGCCTACAAAATATGAATTATTAGAAATTTGCCAATGCTACAGTTTTGGAGTCAAAACAGGAACTTCAGCTGCCTTTATCCAAATGCATAGCAAGGCTAAATGAAAACCTTAAAGGTAAAGTGTATTTTCGACATCTTAATATGTTTTCATAATTGTATCCCAGTTTGATGCACAGAGACAACTTAAGTCATTCATCTGTAGGTTACTTCCCCCAAAAAGTGTTTAAAAAAAAAAGTACCTTACTGACCTGCTCGAAGCCACAATATTGGCTCAACCAATGGCGTGAATTTGGGGGCATGACTGTCCATTAATGCGACCAATGGCTGATGAGTATGGGGATACCTGCATAGAAATAGTAGGAATTTTTACAATTTGGTGAGGCTAGCAGGTTTCACCTGATCATTAAGTTAGGAACAACAACAAAAAATTCAGTCCATATTTCAAAGAACACTTTAAGGAAATAAACACATATTTACATTCATTGTAGCCTTGATAGGTTGTCTTCATCTGAAAAGAACCTGGCTGATGTTGCACTATAATTATTTGGTACCACAGCTACTGTAACATTCAGCATGATGCTGGGACTCAAGGTTCTTTGGTTTCTTTTAACAGCACATCATTAAAGCCTTACACATCCTGGGGTTTCCAGAGCACATGACATGCCATCTCTCAGCAGTCAAGATGAATTAATATCCTTTTGTTCACGCTCAAAAAAAACCCAAGCCATTCCACTGCGGAGACAGGACTTCTGGTTAATTCGGAGACTCACTTTGATGCCTTTTTTGCAACACATTTTCTTCATGTGGATGATTACATTAATTTAAATAAATGCTGATTTATCGACTAAATGAGTACATGGACTAAGTTGTGGATATATGTCATCTGGACTATCATATTTATTTAAAGTTGCTACATGCACACCTGAGATAGGAAATTTAATGACGTAAAGATCATGATCTAAATAGTATTCATCAGGTGATGCAAAGCATGTTCTCAAAAATAACAGCTTTTTTGGTTCTTCAGGAACTGGAAAAACAAAACCACAACAACAAGCACCACCATCAATTATGACTATCACTAAGAGTCAGAAAATTATACTTGAGAAGGTCAAATGAGCATTTAAATATACATTACATGCCCTGTAGGCGTGACTCTAAGAAAAGTTGTCTGCCTCTTCAATAATTGGTTAACTTTTTATGTTTATGTAGATTTCCTCATATATTTTCCTTTAGTTTTGATATTTCTAGTAGCGGTGCGCTAATTAGTGTGCTGTGCATTAGCTGTTTGCTTCTCTGGAAAGTTATCTATCTCAGTCTTTAACTTTAAAGCACTGTCACTATTTTAAAGAAGTAGGCGAGCGATACTTTTTCGATCCCATGGGGGGGGGGGGGGGGGGGGGGGGTTGACCTAGAACAGCAAGCCATTATATATAAGATCCTTGACTGGTCAAATAGATAGCATGATATCATGAAATATTTGTGATAATCAAAACAGCTATTTTTATTTTGCACAATGCGACAGTAAGTTTTTATGATAAGCCATTAGCTTGCTAACAGAAGGTCAACTGAAAACACAAATGTTTGAGCATTAGCAGCTTCAGTAATATAACAGATTTTTTTTAAATGATGGTGTTTCAGTTTGTTGAGCTTTAGCAGTTAAGCACAGTTCCTGAGTCATTCCCTTTTAAAAGCACAGTCGCTATGTTAAATAAGTAGACAAGCAATCTTATTTGAGCTAATCAAAAGAGCTATTAACCAATTAGCACTATGCTAGGTTTGTATGGTAAGCC
The DNA here is from genome assembly GCA_030578275.1 of Meda fulgida. Classification (NCBI taxonomy): domain Eukaryota; kingdom Metazoa; phylum Chordata; class Actinopteri; order Cypriniformes; family Leuciscidae; genus Meda; species Meda fulgida. The sequence goes on along the minus strand of CM060637.1, from coordinate 8,034,881 downwards.
ATTAGCTTAGCTCAGGGGGGAAATTACACATTAGCAGCTTCGGTAACACAACTGATAATTGTTTAATTAGCATGCTGCACTTTAAACATTAGCACAATGAAACCCTCTCATGAAAATGAATGTGTTGCTACAACTTGTTACCAAAACACTTTAGAAAATGTCTCAAGAAACCTGCTACGCCAAGTCTAGCTGGTTTTGAATGCAAGAATGCATACATTTAAATGCCTCCCTAACAATACGTCCGATCTAGGACCAAGTGAACTAAACACTAGTCTAGTCTAGTTGTACAACTCTTCCTTCCTTAAGTAGTAGATTTAAAAAAATAAGCAGTTTTGCACATTCCTACTCCCAACACACTGAATGAATGGTTTGTTATCAGCAAGTGAATCTTAGGACTGCATACTAGCTGCAAGAGAAATGTGAGCAGTCACCGTGCATTGTGTGTGGGGGGGGACTCCCTGCTGTCGACTGCGTCTGTCTTTGTTTGTATCTTTGGGTTGGCCTGTGTTCGCCTCTGGGAATGTAATGAGCAATTCAGAACACAGCCAAGCATTCTGCCCCGTGATACATGCCAGAGTAACGCTGGGAGAGTAGCCAGAAAAAATGAAGCCATCGCTATTACAGCATCCAGACTACGGCAACAAGGTGCCATCGGCCAAAAGCGCCATGTGTTTCCGCAAGGGGCCGTCTGTCTGCTTCACGACTGGCTCATATTCTGTAATCAAGCTTTCGAGACGCTCTCGGTCCAACGTGACAACACAAAATCCAGCTGTCTCATAGAAGAGTCCCTTGGGTGTGAGGAAATTGCAGTCTGCATTGCACAGTGTACCTTAACTGTGCTTCTTTTGTGCTGTTGTCTTCAGAGAGCATTTAACAAGGAAACTAATCTCCTAATCATGTTCCCAGTGGCACCGTGAGTGGTGTCGCATCGGTTCAAACGAAGACACACTGTGTAATATTTACAGAGAGCTTGATGCTATCAGGGCAGGAATGAATTGCCTGGCAAAAGTAAACATCATGAAAGAGGCCCCATTTCTAACGGTTTTTTTCCGTCAGTATCACAACGGAATGAGTCGGTGCTGATGTCAATGGTTTTGTTGAACCTTTTAAAATTTGAGTTGCATGTAAAAGCACTTTCGGACGAGGCCGAGGGATTGTAAACGGGGTCAAGCCGTGCCACTGGATTTACACAGAACTTGATTAAGCAGTCGGAGTGAACAGCAACAGCCCGGGTAGACAGGAGTCTATACCTATTGTGGTCATGGACCCCAATTTCTAGGCTGTCACAGATTAAATGCCGCTCTGGTGAAAAGCAGATAGGGCGGATGTGGTGCGCTGAACAGCAACACTGGGAAATGAGATGAAAACCAGTGGTACAAAAGGAGACCCTAATTTACCTTGCAAGTCCACTTCTTAACAAAAGGACCATCTCGGCTGCCTAATAAACTGCAAAACATAGTAGCGAAGCATGTTTAAAAAGTACACAAACAACACACGGGTGGGCCAACCGCATCTGAGATTCTCGAGTGCGCGACCAGCAAACACTCTGCAATCCGATAAAGCAGCAGGAGCTAAGGAGATGACAGATTCTGAGAAAAGGGAGGAAACCTGTGAAACAGTGTTGCGCAAGAACTAATCCTGAAAAACCCAAAAACATTGCAATATCTTGCTCTAGCTAATCAAAAGTGTTTATTTGCATCCCTAATTATATATTATACAACACGTACTCTGCCATGTTGCGAATGAATTTTAGAAGGGTAGACTAAAATGAACACTTCAAGTGTTCATTTTAGACTAGTTCATTTTAGACTAAGTGTGCCCCAATTTACATACTTGTGTTTTATTCTATGGCATTTTGTGGTAAAACATATTGAGTAATGTGTTCACAATAAACATAAGAAAAATGCACTTTAAATACCCAGATGATGCACTTAATTAACCATAAAACCATGGAATGTTTATATGAAATGTGCAACTTTAATTACACAGCGGAGAGGGAGTGGCTAACAGACTAATCTGGATGACAAAATAACCTTTTAAAATTCAAACACTAGACAGTTGAGTATATAGTGCATCGTATATAGTGTGTAATTTCAGACACCACTGTTATTATTGCTAGCTAGCAGGCTAAGCTAACAAGGCATCAAACATGTGCATCTGTCAAATTCAGCACATACTATGAAAGGACTACGAAAGTCCACGTGTGAAAATCAGGCTAAGCGGCATAGCCCAGAGAGTAATTGGATCTTAAAAACAAATCCATCAAAAAAAAAAAAAAATGGCAGTGAAATTCACCATTCTTGAGTCAATAAGCAACACATTTATTTTGCGGTTGGAGCCCAGCAGGACTGAAATGAGATGGGAGGTTTTTGAAAAAAGGACTGAGCAATTTCCTTCGCCTCCGTCCCTCATGATCCAGCAACATCAACAGGCCATCTCCCAATGTTTACTTACTGAATGATAGGATGATACACAATTGCAGTGAGCGCTGAAAGCAATCAGAGGGAACAATTGCCGTGGAGGAGTGTAATATCAGCTTATATAAAGAATGATACACCACAGCCTGTCCAAGAATAGCAAGGGCTTTATTGTTCTCCATATACTCATATCAGCACAGGTTTGAGGGACTAGCCTCCTGAAAGCTCAGACACAAAAAATGGCCAGTTTAATACCATATACCCAGGAAAATGAAACATTTCAAATCTAATATAAGTATACAGTATATAAATGCATTGGATTGGATTATTTACGTTGCACATACTGGAGATTCATTCATGCTCATTGTGCAAAAGGGCTGTATAAAAGCTTTAAAAAACGAGCACATCTGAGTCACTCAGAGTCGAAATGTTCTGATTTCATTAACAAACAAGATAGTGGAGCCGTACACATTTCTCCTTGAAAGCTATTCTGCATCTGCCAAACAGCTGTTCATTTTTATGCAGATGGAAAGGGCAGCGGTGAGTCTAATGTGGCTATTTACGTGGACTGAAGAGAGGCCACAATTGCCTCCTACGCTGTATGCAGATTCAGACAGAGAAGAGCCTGCCGTGGGTGGCTTAATGGCATGAGCATGTTCAGAACGATTGAAATGCATGGTTAGGCATGTATGATTCTATAACACGTTTTCTAAAAGAGTTTTGTTCAGACTGACACTACATCTCTTGCAGACCAACGGTCAAGTAAACACTATATAAAAAACAATAAAATGTAATAAAGTAACAAAAATAAGCAAGGCTATTTTTTAAAGCCTCCAGCCTACAATTATTTTATTTTATTTCTTTTCTTTACCTCAGGCTCATGGACTGCTTCCGCCATCCTGCTGGGAGGATCCAGCCCACGGCACTTACATAAGGCGGTCGCTGGAGTCTGGACAAGGTATGATTCATGGACACAATGTGACTGGCGGAACAACGAACCGACTGCAGAGACAAAGGGTTATTATGTTTATTTTAAGGAACAGTTCATCCAAAAATGAGAATGTTATTATATACTCGCTCTCATGTTGTTCCAAACGGACTTTCTTGTATCCATGAAATACAAAAGGAGAATTTTTGCAGAATGTCAAGGCTGCTCTTTTGGGTGAGCTGTTCTTTAAAGGGACAAAGTCATTTTTATCACCCTCATGTTGTACCCTCAACACAAAAGAAGACATTTTGAAGAATTTCAGCTGTTGTTGTTCATTCAATTCATGTCAATTGACTGATTGCATGGAACAAATAAAATATTGTCAAAATATCTTCTTTTGTTTTCTCCAGAATAATAGGTTTGAGTAAAATTACATAACGTTTTTTTTTTTAGGGAAACTATCCCTTTAACTCTTTGCCCACAGTGGTTAAAAAAAAAAGTTGCCAGCCAGCGCAAACATTTTTGATAGTTTTCACAAAACTTTCAATGGCTCACATGATATTTCGTTATATGAATATCGGAACATACAATATATTAAAATAAAGAACAGAGCCTCTACTTTTAAACAGAAAAACAAAACATTTATTCTAACTTCATGCATTCTTTTTTATCAACTTGAATATAGGTAAAAAAGCAACATTTTGAACAAAAAGCTGAGAAAATCACGTTTTTGTCAAAGAGTCCATCAACACCCCCAAAGCTTCACAGTCCTATACCTCGTCGTGGGTCGACATTCCATTCGGTAACGTTAGGCAGTTTTGATTTGTATGCTGTTTAATGTTGATGATCGCGTTATTTTACGTGTGGGTAACCAATGCTTCTATCGCTTGTTTCGGCTTCTTCTTCGCCTCTGCTTTGATCCAGAGATTCAGTCCTCTTTCAGAAGATGCATAATAGCGCCCCCACCGTATAACAGTGGAAACATGGATGTTAATAATGCTTTTTATTTAAACAAAAAAGCTAGAATTTGTCATCTAAATGCAAATCAGATTATTCCAGTCTTATTAAAAACGTTCACCCTGTTATACGTGCTTACCCATGTGTTAACAGTCCAGAGTGGTTTCAGATATAGCCTAACTGTAATTCGTTTCCCAAATAAATTCCAATTTTGCATCCACAAGGGATACAGACACTCCTAATTAAGAACTATGCAGAAATTCACAGCGATTCTGTCAAAAAGGGTTGGTCTCCTGCAAGTCATTTAGGGAGCCAACAGAGCCTTTATTAATTTGTCAAAACACTGTCAGCATGAAAGGAATTGGGTAGAGAACGCTGCGGTCTCTTGACGGTAACAGCAAAAACATTTTTCAGTTGAACACTATATCAGGGGTTCTGGTAGTAAAAAAAATTAAGGGTTTGTTTGGGAATTCCTACTCTAGATTGAAATGGTTGATTGTATTTTTCTTTGACAGGTGCATTACGAGAGTGATGCTAAATTACTTCTTCAAATTGAACTTTTCAACTTGGTTATGAAACTGCCTTTGCATGTGCAAGCAATTTTATGCTCTAATAAAGTGAGATAATATTACAATCAGTCAGTGCAGACACTGCTGCATGAAAAACAGAAAATGTGGCCTAAAGTGAACCAAGCAGACTGAAGACTGTTGCATATTTAATGTGTAGTTGCAACTTTTCCAAGATAAAACGGCCTGATTAACTTAATGGAATATTTTACCAAAATTTGCAATAATTTGTCTACAACGGTCCACAAAAATCTTTCAAATGTTTTGGAAAATGCACTACAGAGATGTTTCATATAAATAAAATGAAAAAAGCAAACTGTAGCCTATATGTTTTAACATAAATAGTTCAAAAGATTTACATTCTTGAAGACAACTAAGCTTTCCGACCTGTTCATTTTAAAACACTGAATGTTGTGTGTGAAAGCAAAGAGATTGGACATATTAGCACTGTTTTATTTCATTAGAAATGACTTGTGTCATGACAGCTTTGTGCTGTTTTGATTAATAAATCTTGAAGATTGACCGATCTGATTAGAACAAGCACGGGACAAGACAGAAATTAATTATTGGTTATTTTGAAGAATTCGAACGCTACAGGGAGAAAGAAAAAGGCTGAAAGATACTCTTGGAAAAAATACTATTATTTTGGGGGGTGGACATGTTTTTTCCCCCCAGTATAATACAGTAAAATAAATAAATAAAGAGAGAGAGAAAATGTATTCGAGTGATTTTAAAACACAGTAGGCAGCTTAAAATGCCCTTAAACATTGCAAAATCAATATAATGTACAGCCTTATGGTTTACATTTATAAAACGATTGCAAGAGCAAAACTGAAAGACACAGATGTTTAATTAAATACATTAATTATTGGAATAAACTATTCTTCCACTGAGTAATATAGTTCATTAGCCTAATTATAGCAACATATTAGATTATAGTCACGAAATATAGGTCAAACACTCACAAAGCTGTTTAGTCCATCAGTAAATACCGTTGTGGTGTATTATCTTTGTTCAACAGAAAGATCCTCTCATGTAGTGCGGTAGCAGCGAGAGGCTCTTTAATTAATTCTTCAGTCTGAATGCTAAAAACTCTGGCACGGCATCTTCTGTCCCTGAGCTCAAACCAATCGATTGAACAATTTGCCATAGAATTGCAGAGTATCTCTCTGTGGTGCTCATATAAGGTAATTACCTCTGTGATGTGAAGGGGAAAACGCCTGTGAGAGTGATGCAGGGAAAACGAAGTGCCACGGTATCATCAAACAGCAGGGGTTAGACGTCGCTGCAGATTAAAGAAGAATGATGAGACAGTCGTGTCGTCTGCAGCAAAATCTTCTGCTGCGATATGTTAAACAATGCAGCAATTTGAAAGCCCATTGTGAATGTGCTCAATTCAACTGGAGAAACACTTGTCTGGATGTTAAGTAACAGCTGTAATGTGCGGGGGATAGTTAAGCTAAAGACACATTTGATCTGATCAAATACCAAGAAAACTATATTCAGTACAAACTCACAACATGGAGACTTTTTCTGCAGGATGAGAAAGAGGAACCTCAAGACCCCGCTTTTGACTCTTTAAAACATCCTTCCAAGACGCTGATGAACAGCAACACTGAATGTGTCAATCTTTTTTTCATATTATGGCAAATAACCAATAAATGGGTATTTAAAATGTATAGTACTAAAGGAAAAAAGAAATAAAACAAAAAACAATACTTTACAATGCTACTAAAGGATGAAACATCAAATTGTATATGATCTTTAATATTTAAAATGTTTTAATTACACACACACACACACACACATACAGTATATACATATATATATATATATAAACACACGCACACAGTATATACAGTATCTCACAAAAGTGAGTGCCCTCTGAAAATAACTCAACATACAGCCATTATTGTCAAAACAGCTGCCGACAAAAGTGTGTACACCCTAAGTGATAATAGCTGTACGTCATTTAACCATGCAAAGCCACATGTCCTATTCAGCATTTTCATGTTTTTGTCTGATTGACAGGACCATGCCAATTTGTGTATCTTGTATTAGAGCAGTTAAAATGTGTGCTTTCTGCTTTGAGTATTATTCTCTCATATATACTGACCACTGGATTTTCCACCTTTTTCTAATGGTCTATTCAATGTTTTTGTCTGCCAATGACGTATAATCGTTCGGGGTCTTCTCTCAACAAATACTGCCATTAATTCAATTAACTGTATAATTAATTCGATTTAAATGCCCTATATCAAATAAATGGAATCAGATTACAAGCTAAGGGAGTGCAAGATAATCTAGCTGTTAATAGCATTCAGGTTGGACAATGTCTTGCTGACACCCGTTGTCATTCAAGAAAGGTGACAATGAGCCGGTGTCAGAATGTGCCGAGGGAAGTGGTTTTGTGTGCCAAATCGCAGCAGGTCGTCTTTGTACCTCAACACCTCGCCTGAGGTTACCCCGAGGACAGGAATGGAAACCGAAAGCCTGAAAGGGACACAATATGACCATAAAATTGCATCTACAGTCAATAAGTCAGCATCTAAGCATAGCTTAAGGAAGTGAATCGAGAATAAGGCATCACACCCCACAGAAGACGTATCGCATCGGCTGCGAACTCACACACAGCAACATCTACATTAAAGGAAAAAAGGAGAAGTGGGGGATAAGAAGAGCTCCTGGTGCACAAGCGCTATTTCAGGCACACTAAAAACACGATTATCCCAAGACTCATCCGTCTCCTCTTCAAAAAAACACCCGACAGCTAAGAAATCCCAGCAGGCCATAGATCTGATGTATTCTTTGAAGGCTTTTCCCCATTCTTACCCCCTCAGAATCTCTGTTCTCATCAAAGCCTCCAAGAACAATCACATTCCGTTTTTCCTTTCCTTCACCGCCTGTTTATAGCTGTCAGATAACAACTAGCTAGGTCAACAAACAAGAACCGTTTTGAAGGTTGGCCCGATTCGCTGTTCTTTCACATGGATATGTGCGCACTTCCACACCACCTCACTACTGAATTGAATGTGCTCATTTGCGAACTTGGGGAGGGTGTGCGTTTCCTTTGCCATATGCAGCTTGAAAACTATCTTCTTGGTGTGCAAAGGGCCGTGAAGAGTCCTTAGCAACAATCCACCCCTCTTCTCGAGGAGCAAGAAAGGCGCTCACCTTCGGCTTAAAGCGCACCAGTGTAGGTGGTAGTGCCTTCAGGAGTGAGCGCTCACGCTCACATCAGCCTCAAGGGGTTGTAAAGTTGTTTTCCCAACTTCTCCAATGACGAAATGTTAATAAATGGTAGGTGGAGTCTGGAGTAATCAATGGGTGCTTCCCAACACTCAAACTGATGCTTCCTCGTTCCTCCGTCCTCCAGTGAGTGACCCGGAAACTGATCAAGGAAAGCCATCTTCAAGGACATCTCAATTCTCTAACTGCACCACGAGGAACGAGGAGTAAGGACGCTTCCAGAGGAGCTATGAGTGAAGATGCACAGGTGTATTCTTTGCGGAAGTCTTTCTTGTCGAAAAACCTGATGCCAATATGTATTCTCCTCCCCCTTCACATATAACACAATGATTTTAATTTATGCTTTACCTTCACAACCAACTTAATCTATAAATCTCATGTATTTCAACAGGGCATCGTGCTTTATTAGTTATTAATCTATTAAATAACCAAAATTTCACAACATAAGGGCAGATCCCTTGAGCGCAGTTGATGGCGCTTTGAAGTGACACTCTAGTGATAAAAAATATTCCAATATACAAATTTCCTTTGATACCCTGATCCTCATTTTCTTTCCTCGCATCCGAAGTGGAGCTGAGACGTGAGAAGGCAAAGACAGAAAATGAGGACGAACAAATAAGAAATGAGCAGCTCCCTTTAATGCACTTTTTGTGCATCAGGTCAATACACAAAATTGCTTTCTTCTGGGAAAGCAGGTGTCTTTCAAAAATTGCTTTCTTCTGGGAAAGCAGGTGTCTTTCAAAAATTGCTTTCTTCTGGGAAAGCAGGTGTCTTTCAAAAAATGCTTGAAAGGTTGAGGCTATTTTCAGAGTTGAAAAATGTTGAGTAAAATATGCATTACCACATGAAAAAATAAACTTCAGATTGGAGCAAATTCCCTAATCATATTGCACATTCAATTCAACAAATGGTGTCCAGTTCTCTTTAAAAAAAAAGAAAAAAAAAGCTATTTTTGTTAAAGAAAAAAAAAAAAAATTTTTGTGCAGTTTAATGCCAAGTCCAAAACATTCAGATAGCTCGTATCCTGGCTGTGCATATCATTTTAAATAAGTTAGTTTTAAATTAAATACTTATATTTCACATCATATATAAATATACAAATTCTTATCTTCATGGAATATATATTAAAAAAAAATTCAAATAAATATTCTATATACAGATTATTTATGTGTGCATACATAAATTATTTAAATTTTTGGCATGTAACAGGAGCATATAAAAATTGCATTTTATATATACACATAGATTACGCATGCATTGGTGTGCGTGTAAATATTTTATTTATATCAAAAGAACGTGTTGGTGTAACTATCAAACTAAGGGATCATCTGCAACCCACTGGCCAACTGTGTAGGACACTTAACCAAATTAGACGCAGTACTACAAACACTTTTATTTGGCAGTTTAACACTGAAAAGACACAAATTTACAAAATTAACTTAACAAACAGTAAATTGAGAAGCCATTAAATGAGCATGCCAACAACAAAAAAAGAGCCAGAAAACAAACAGTGAACACATTCAGCAACTGTTGAAATATTCTTGATTTGCATACTAGTATTAGTACATACTGCCATCATTAGGCCTCAGGAGGAACTACCTGAAACAAGAAACACCGGTGACTTCGAAAATAGAGTTCAGAATAATCAAAAAAAGCAATAAGGTGGTGAGAAGTGAGGAGAACTGTACCATCTCCAAGTCTTTGATTACCACGACACCCTTCTCTATTTCCAAGTCACTCTCAGTGTCGTTGTGTGATCGGTATTCCTCACTGTCCGTCTCAACTCCACTGGGCTGCAGGAGATGATTAGTATCCCGAAATTTGGCAGTGAAGAGAAAACAAAACAAGGAAAAGAGCAAACCTCATAATCTGGATCAACTACGTGGTCTTCCTCGGCCAGTTCCTGAGTGAGCGCCTCCACCCAGGACTGCTGATCTACCTCCTCTTCCTCATCCAGGTCATCCTGCTTTCTCTTGCTGCCTTTGCCACAAGGCTTGGTAGGGGAACAACGCACCTCTTAAACAGAAACACCAGCTGCACTTCAAGTCTCATATCTGAAAGAGGTTTTTCATCTGAAGTAAAGGGATGAGCTTACCAAGGGACACAGCACAGCCAATGCTGGTGCAGACCGGATAACCCAGAGCTCTCTGAACCCGGCGGGGTAGGATGGTCAACAGCAGCCGTGTGACCCTGTGGAGACGCTTCCGGACCGTTCGGCACTGTCTTTCTTTAGGGGAGCCGCCTTTTTCCTCACCAGCTGGAGAGATGGCCTTCACTGGTGTGGACAAGCCGAACAGCCACCAGACGCCACGGAGAGCCCGCATCTTAAGAAACGGCATACAGGATCAAAGCTAGTTACAGAATTTAAAAACTGAGCAAAAGTTAGCAAAAACCACACTTGAAAAAGCTCAATGGTTTAGCTATCATGGCCACCTGAAAAGTTTCCAAAAATAACAGCTTAGGCTAATTTTTAGTTGTTTTTTTAGCACCTGTGTTAATAAATAAAATCAACATATCTAAAATGGTTGTTTGTTTTATAGCCTTAAATGAGGAAATTGAATACTAACAGGTACTCAGTGCCAGGAAGCAGCTATTAATAACTCAAGTAAATAAAATTACCCAATTAAGTGAAAATAAAAGTAAGTAAAAGCAGCTTAAACTGGTTTGCTGTTCTGTGTTGCATTATGTTGGTCTTGGCTAACCTGGTGCTCAATGGTTTAGATGGTGTCCCAGCCTAGACACCTGAAATGTCCATTGATGCTAGTATATCAGCTAGTTTTAGTTTTTTCAGCAACACATATAACAATATATAAGAAAATAGAGTGCCAAAGTGTTTGAGATCGTTTGTTTACAGTCTGACATTTGAAATGAGTAAGCAGACCATTAACTAGACCAGACAGGTAGGCTACTCAGTGCCAGGGAGCCACAGCTTGTAAACACTTATTTACCACAGTTAGTTCACTTGCACTTGCACTTAAGACTTACAGTCAAACTGACTGGCCAAGACTGTGAAATCCGACAGAGGACGGACGAAACGACTCCACCTCTCTTCGACACAGCTTTCTTCTGTTGGGAACAAAAGTTGACATTTTTTACAAACACTCATTTGTCCGAACGCCTCGTGTGAACAAAAGAAACTCCTGTTTTGTCTCAGTGAGGGAAATGTAATCGAATAAACTTGCCTCGTGGCCCTCAGTGTTCTCTGACTCAACGGTGTAGTTGCACTGGTTAGTCATCTCGATGCTCTCTGAATTAATCCACCGACTGTCTAAAAGCGCTTCCCCGCCAATTTACAAGTAACCATGCACGCTAATTAAACCACGTGCGTTTATCCAGCCCACTGCGGTTTGTGCGGGTGTCCGCATGCGTGGAGAAATTGACTGTGTGCGAATTAGAAAACTAGCATAGGCTACTGCATGATGCGCATATTACGGTTATAAAGTATGGGGAAAAGCATGCAAGTACTATCTCATGTTTGTTTGTTTAGTAAAAGCAATATGTTATTGCCACTTTTTTTTGCATCTGAATGTTACCTTGAAAACAATTAATAAATTAATTAATTAATTAACAAAAAATATATAATATAATATAGACTTTTTATATAAAAACATTAATAAAAAATAAGGTACATTCCATTCAAATTAACTAATTCCAGTGTAGCATATTTAAATAAATTGCCTCAAAGATTGTGGATCAAGGAATCATGAACAACAAAATATTCCTAAAGATATATCCTTACACAAATTTTAACCTAAAATCCTGTTGTTTTGTGCACATGTATACCATTGTATTATTTAAAGTATGGAGTAGGCCTACAAATACAATAAACAATGGGAAAAGGTAGGCATTAGGTAGGCTTTATAAATGTATTTGTATTAGTTGTTTTGCCAAACTAATGTTTAATTTTACTTAAGATTAATATTGTTCTGTGTCTGCAAATTTCTTGCTAATTCCCAGTTGTTGGTTCATTTGCGCATGAGGTCGACTATAAGTATCTAAGGGTAAATCTATGTTGATTTCTTTTAAGTTGTTTAAATTGATCACTGAAACACGCAAGTTCACAATAATATATTCTATATTTTCTAAACTTAATCAGTTAAAACTTAAAAACTTAAAAAGTTTTTGTTGTAGTTAAGAAGACTTTACTGCAGGTTAAAAATGCTGCGGAGGACGCATTCCAACACTGTAAAAATGATATGATCAAAAAGCTATGACATGTTTTTACTCATATTTAAATTCATCATGACTCATCAAAATAATTTAAGCAATTTTCAACTTTTAAAGTCAGTTTAATGTAATTTAATTTGAAATGAATTAAACAAGCAAGTTAATTGTACCTAAAAATTTGAGGCAGCAACTTTTTTAAGGCATTAAGGCACGTCCGAATCCAATGTTATCTTCACTTCCTGAGATACCTTCATCTGATCGATTTTGAAGGCAGCATAGATGTATCCTTCACTGCTTTTGATATCCCACAATCCTGTGCACTACATTCGGTGACAGTTGAGCTAGAAAAAGAAAAATGGCGTCTGAAAGTTGCGAGTCATTTGTGTGTAAATGGACGTTTTTGACCAACGGTTTCCACTTCCCAACTTCCCAACTTTCTAATGAAATATTACTTCTGTAGTAATTAAATATTTGTTTAGTTCTTACCAAAACTCGTTATATTTTGTTGTAGGTCATTAAACTGTTATGCTGCCTCATAAGTCTGTTTGAAATCAGTTTTGTGAGGTAGCTTCATAGGCAAACGCCTGCAGAGTCATAAGCGAGGCAAACTGCCAAAGTTTTTGGATGCAGCCAGTGAAACAAAAGAGGTGTTGTAAAAACCTGGACAGAAGTCAGTTCCAGTTCCACCACACTAGACTTTCTATTAAGTGTTATTTTCATAATTTTGAAGATTTTAAGCAGATATTATTTATAGGCCTACATGAACACTTGACTCAAGGCCTTTTGAAACCTAGAAATAAAGGTGAGTTTTAATTAAATGCATTCAGAGAGTGTTTATTTGGAATCAGAAACAGTATAAATTATGTCTACTGAGACCTTATAAGACATTGAAAATACGTCCACACCACATATTAACTAGTTTTGAACGTTGTAGGCTACAGGTCCCTTGGACGTCAATATCGGAAGTTCAGAAGACGTCATAAAAAGAGTAAAAGACGTAATAGAAACTTTCATTCTGGTGGCAAGCCATTTTAACATTTAAAAAATAAGTTTGACTATCCGGAATTAACAGTGTAGATATCAACAATGTCTTTCTGACTAGACATAATTACATTTTGGATAGTTGGAATTGTCATTCAAGATATCTGTAACGTAATTGTGACTAGCCGAAATGACAGATAGAGATATCTGTAGTTCAGTTTTGCCTAGTCAAAACTGAATTACAGATATCTGCAATGACATCATTGAAAACGACATTCAACTCGTCACACATCTTAAATGATAATTGCAGATATCTGTAATTCAGTTTTGACTAGGCAAAATGAAAGTTAAAGATATCTCAAACATCATTTTGACTAGTGCAAATGTGTTGCACATGTTTCCAGCATGACACAAATTGTATTTATTCACATTAGCCTGGGGGTCTCAAAAATATTGGCAACATGCAATGTTTGCCATGCATTTTTATGTTTATGATCATGCTTAAAATTACCGTAGGTTATTGTTGATGTAGGATTTACGTATGAGAGAGATTCACACTAATTCACTTTAATAAAGTCAAGTCAAGTCACCTTTATTTGTATAGCGCTTTTTACAATATAGATAAAGACTTGGAAGTGCAATAAAATTAACTTCCTTAGATGAGAAAATATAGTTCGCAGTTCAGATTAGTTCTTTTTTTTCCCACAGTAAAAAGCCATGATAGCCTATAGGTATTGATTTCAGGTTGAAATAGTAGCTAACAGCTTTAGACGATTAAAAACTAATTGGCCTCTGGCTGCTCAGACATGGTGCTAATCAGTGCTAATTACAAGTTAACAGTTAACAGGTGTTAACTGCTAAGTTATTTGATGATTTGTGCAACACGCTCTCCTCCCCCCTAAAGTGGGATGCGGGCCTAATTTGCATACAGATATCTGCAACGTCATTTCGCCTAGTCAGAACTCTAATTCAAGATATCTGTAATTACAATTTGACTAGGCAGAATAAAAGTTATAGATATCTCAAATTTCAGATATCTCTAATCAAACTTCATTTCAAGATATCTATAACTTGATAATAGATATCTACAATTAAATTATGACTATCCCTAACTCCAGTTTGAGATATCTACAACGTTATTTTGACTAGTCATAATTCCAGTCACAGATATCTACAACGTAATTTCGCCTAGTCAAAACTTAATTTAAGATATCTGAAAAGGAACATGTAGATATCTTGAATTGAGGTTAATTAAAGATATCTTGAACTGGAGTTATGACTAGTCATAATCAAATTGTAGATATCTCAAACTGGAATTACAGATATCTACAATTCAGTTGCAGATATCCGTAATTCACATAGTGGATATCTCCAACTGAATTGTAGATATCTGTATTGATAAACCCCATATAAATGAATGGCAAAAGTGATGTCATTTGTCCTAGGAAAAATGTCTTTGTGGATATCTGAAATGTCAATTATGGATAGGAAGAATGTAGTTGCGGATATCTGAAATGTTCTTTTTGACCAGGCAATACTGAATTACAGATATCTGCAACACATATCCAGTCTAGCTGTTAAATGTTAAAATGGCTTGCCATACTCCTCGAGGGACGTCTTTTCAACGTGTGACTGACAAAGACGTCGAAATGACGTAGGTACCCTTTCTCAGTGGGATAGAAGTGCGAATGCACCAACAACAAAGAATCAAGAGTTTACACAGCACTGGACTCACAGTTAAATGGGAAGCTAACATGCCAGTATAGATTATGGGCTATGGAAGAAGTGGCTATACAGAAATATTGATCATTAGAAGTCGTAGGCTAATATATGCAAACAGCCCTGGACAAAAGGTAAGTAACCTATACAGCGTAGGCAATACTCGTGCGTGGCCCCAACCACTGAACATAAATATGCTAATTATTTGTACCAGTAGGCTACCATGCAATAATAATTATTGCAATGAAACTATATTACCACTATATTAGCCTATAATTAATCTATTATAAATTATATTCTCAATAAGCTTCACTAGATAAATAAATGAAATATATAGGCCTAATCTCTTTTCCAAGTTTTCCAGTTTTCATCATCTTGATGCCATTTTGTCTTTATTTGTGTTTACCAAGCTGCTAAATACTATTAACTACAACAGCAGTTACTATGGTAACAAACTACATGTTCGTGATGGGTTTGTTCCTGTCATTCCTGTCAACGTCAGTCACGGAGGAGACCCGTAAGACGGGAGAGATCCATTTGGGCATGTTTCCGCACACGGCTCCCTCGTCACATTTACGCACGTCTATAAAAAAGTGGGGCAGATTTGAAGGGTCTGTATGACTATAAATCTCTGAGGTCGCTCTGTCAGTCACACCTTTCTACAAACAGGTAATAAACAATATATTTTAACGTTTTTAAGACACAGCACAGCCAGCATGGCAGCAACGCACAAGAACATGACGGTGACGCGCACCATCAGTGCTGTAAACTGCGCGAGTGCCGACAGCGAGTCAGAAAGCGCGGGATTCCCTTTCGCGCGCAGGCACAGCTCCGCAGGAACACTCGCGCTCAAATGGGCCACCGCGAGAAGCTGCTCGTTCGGAAGTTCTCTGGGGTTAGAAAATCGCGGAAGTAAAGACAGTATACGCAATATCGTCGTGACCCCGGACAGCATCCCACAATTCACCATTCCAAAACTAGCCCTGGAGGATGGCTATAGATCCAGAGCGAATGAGAAAGAACGACAGGGCGAAGAAGAGGTGGACTGGGGGAGCTATGACGACATTAGTGGATCCTACCATGCCAAGCTTTCTCTTTCTTCATCAGTGTCATCTTCATCATCATCCTCTGGGTTCAGCGAATCTCCTGTAAGAAAAGCTTTCTCGGATCTCAAATATTGCTCAGACCCTGCTCTCTCCTTACCTCACCTTCCCAAGGTCACCACCCCATACGGCTTCATAACTTTGAGCAAAAGCCCACAAATGGCCAATGAAGAGGCACTCTTCTCCCAGGGCCATAGACGTTGGGGTCACGATGAAGAGGTCAACACGTCTAGGCACCCTAAGCTGGAAACGAAAAGAAGCATTGCTGTCAGGACATCCCCCATTCAGATACACGCCAGCACCCCTCCACATCAGCCGTCTGTCGCTAATCGTTTCTTTAGAAGCCACAGCGTTACAGGAATCGGGATCCAGAGGAAACTGGCACAGAACAATGAGCTAGTAAAACAAGCACCGGTCAGCAAAAGCAAGCCAAGCCTTTGGGGAATTCTTCGCAAACAAGAAAGAAAGTCTTTCGACTTCAATTGAAACCACAAATGAACAAACCCAGAGCAGTGTTGCTCAATAACATGACAATCGAGCGAGAAAGTTGTTGTTGTGTGGGAATTTATTTATCTTATGCATGAATTCCTCATGTTCAGATGTTCAGATAGATGTTGTCCAAGACCTTATGATGAAAATAAAAGTTTTTGAACATACAAATGGTTTCAAAAGCATCTGTCTTCTGATGTATAGGCTACAGTGACCTCAAAAAGCCTGTAAAATTAGATTACATTAAAATATCAATCCAACTGACTTTTTTTTTTATATATATTTTTAAAAAAACTCATTTTTAGCAAAAAACTTTATGGAACTGATATCATACAACAAAATCACCTTGAATCCAGCTGGAAAAAGAGCACAGACAAATTCAGTTCTGAGAAAAACAATAGCATAATTTGAAATTTTGGTTCTAATGCAATATAAATGTGTACATACCAGTGTGACTTGAGTGTCCAAATACTTTTTCCAGCCACTGCGAACATAAAACATGTTTAATGGAACTATCAAAGAGGAATAATAATTAGTTATGGAAAATCCATTTGGCATCCATATGGCTTAAGATTCCATTTAGGTTCAAGTGGGTTCATGAGACAGTTTCCTTGCATTTTGTCGTCGTTTACTCCTCGTTGACTGTCTACATGACGAGGCTACTGACGTAAATCTGTGGCAAACTCTGCATAAGGAAGCCCCAGGACTCACAGCATGTGACGAGTCTCTTTACTAAGAGCAGCATATGAGCTTAATGATGATCCACTTCAGGGTCTCTTCAGTGCTTGCGTCCTTATTGCCCCCTCCTCACCCTCGCTCTCTTTACTTCTCTTTTATTTTGATGAGAGCTTCTTCCCTGCACTCATGTCTTAAATTAGAACTGCAATGCATCTTTTGATCTGCACTTCATGGATGGACTTCTAAGAAATACTCGGTTTGCGCATCTAAACATGCTACTTTTGGATTCTATTAGACTCTACTTACGACAGAAAGAGTAGAGTTGACTGATCTGCAACAGTTATTGTGTACAAATAATATATCCACAAATAATATATGTTGAATGAATATTTGTTTTTAAAAAATTGTATACATAAAATACATTGAACTTAAGTATGCATTGCACTAGTGCAACAAGTGTCTCATAACAGGCACAGAGCGAACGCACAGAGTAACGTTAACATATTTTAGCATTATTGTTTGGACCAAGTAAAACAGCGCTGCGTTACCCCACAATTTTAATTCATCAGAAAAGGTCACATGAGTAGTGATTCAGCACTTGCGTCTGTTTTATTAGAATGAAATGTACTGTAACTGTAACAAAGTTCAAGTTCAGGGAAGGAGGCGGTGGCGGACGTTAAACGTAACTTTAATCATAAAATATGTATAAACAACAAAGCAAAAGAAGCGGCAGCGGCCGACTGTATAGCATAAAGGCATAATAGAAACAGCACGGTAAAATGTCCCAGGCTCTTACTCCCGACCTGCTCTGTACCACAGTAACTTTAATACAACTTTAATACATTAGCTCACAGATGAACATGATTTCTGTCTGAGTCCTGTCGGATTGCTTTCCATCGACTTTGGGGCTGGATCCCACGCTCATTCATGGCACCATAAAACTACACCTTTGTTATTGTTTTGAATAAGCCACATCTAGCAGCGAAACTTACATACTGTGCCTTTAAATTCTGTCTGACAATGCTTTTCATGTTGGATATATATATATATATATATATATATATATATATATATAAATATATATATATATACAGGTCCTTCTAAAAAAATTAGCATATTGTGATAAAGTTCATTATTTTCCATAATGTAATGATAAAAATTAAACTTTCATATATTTTAGATTCATTGCACTCCAACTGAAATATTTCAGGTCTTTTATTGTTTTAATACTGATGATTTTGGCATACAGCTCATGAAAATCCAAAATTCCTATCTCAAAAAATTAGCATATCATGAAAAGGTTCTCTAAACGAGCTATTGACCTAATCATCTGAATCAACTAATTAACTCTAAACACCTGCAAAAGATTCCTGAGGCTTTTAAAAACTCCCAGCCTGTTTCATTACTCAAAACTGCAATCATGGGTAAGACTGCTGTCCAGAAGGCCATCATTGACATCCTCAAGCAAGAGGGTAAGCGACAGAAAGAAATTTCTGAACAAATAGGCTGTTCCCAGAGTGCTGTATCAAGGCACCTCAGTGGGAAGTCTGTGGGAAGGAAAAAGTGTGGCAAAAAACGCTGCACACCGAGAAGAGGTGACCGGACCCTGAGGAAGATTGTGGAGAAGGACCGATTCCAGACCTTGGGGGACCTGCGGAAGCAGTGGACTGAGTCTGGAGTAGAAACATCCAGAGCCACCGTGCACAGGCGTGTGCAGGAATTGGGCTACAGGTGCCGCATTCCCCAGGTCAAGCCACTTTTGAACCAGAAACAGCGGCAGAAGCGCCTGACCTGGGCTACAGAGAAGCAGCACTGGACTGTTGCTCAGTGGTTGCATGTCATTCGGAAATCAAGGTGCCAGAGTCTGGAGGAAGACTGGGGAGAGGGAATTGCCAAAATGCCTGAAGTCCAGTGTCAAGTACCCACAGTCAGTGATGGTCTGGGGTGCCATGTCAGCTGCTGGTGTTGGTCCACTGTGTTTTATCAAGGACAGGGTCAATGCAGCTAGCTATCAGGAGATTTTGGAGCACTTCATGCTTCCACCTGCTGAAAAGCTTTATGGAGATGAAGATTTCATTTTTCAGCACGATCTGGCACCTGCTCACAGTGCCAAAACCACTGGTAAATGGTTTACTGACCATGGTATTACTTTGCTCAATTGGCCTGCCAACTCTCCTGACCTGAACCCCATAGAGAATCTGTGGGATATTGTGAAGAGAAAGTTGAGAGACGCAAGACCCAACACTCTGGATGAGCTTAAGGCCGCTATCGAAGCATCCTGGGCCTCCATAACACCTCAGCAGTGCCACAGGCTGATTGCCTCCATGCCACGCCACATTGAAGCAGTCATTTCTGCAAAAGGATTCCCGACCAAGTATTGAGTGCATAACTGAACATAATTATTTGAAGGTTGACTTTTTTTTGGTATTGAAAACACTTCTTTTACTGGTCGGATGAAATATGCTAATTTTTTGAGACAGGAATTTTGGATTTTCATGAGCTATATGTCAAAATCATCAGTATTAAAACAATAAAAGACCTGAACTATTTCAGTTGGTGTGCAATGAAGCTAAAATATATGAAAGTTTAATTTTTATCATTACATTATGGGAAAAAAATGAACTTTATCACAATATGCTAATTTTTTGAGAAGGGCCTGTATATATAGGCTATATATTATTTTTTGCTGAACGATCCAGCTCCACCTAAAGGTCTGTTTAATACATTGTTTTTATTTTTAAATTTAAGCATGTCACACCTGAACATAAAAACTTTCAGGCCATTTATTCTTGTGCATACCATACACCGACGTATAGTTTAACTGAAATACTTGCAGTTGTTTCAGAAAAAAATATGAATCCATTTTATACTTTTAAGAGCATTCCCTCAATAAAAAAATCCCACTATAATAATATAAGGAAATATTAAAAATATTTGTGATTTTGCTCAAAAGAAAATGTTTCAAGAATGCATGGCTAATTTTAAATGGCTGTGAATGGAGAAAGCTAATTTATACAAATGGTGTAGTTACAACACCTACCAGCAGGGCTGGTATATAAAATATACAATTGCATATGACCCAAGCACACTGTTATCATTATTCAGAATTCAGAAGTGAATTTTTTTTTTTTTTTTTTTTTTTTTACCAATAGACACTTAACTTGACAACTTTTTATCTTGCTCTACCTTCTAGGTCGGGTTTTGGTTCCTACTAAGTTTTTATTAGACTTAGACTTGGGGAGGTTTTTCGCTCCTGCTTTTGGCACTCAGTAAAGCTGCTTTGGGATATTGTGCATTGTTAAAATTGCTTTATAAATGGTGCAGACCAATTTAACTGAATCATCTGAAGTTTAGTTTAACTGAACTGAATCCAGTCTTTATCAGACCCATTCCAAAATCAGGCACACAAGGGCTGCGTCCAAAATCGCATACTCTCCTGACTTTGAGACGGCTTAAAAAGTAAATTCTATATGAGTGTGTGTAGTATGAATGTAATCTGGACATCCCACATTCACCATGTTGTCATTATCATGTGACCTACGGTTGTTCCCCACTTCACTGCCATTCACAAATTCTCTCCTGTGTAGTGAAGTGTACATAGTATGCACACTTAAGAATCGCACTAAAAGTGGTAGGTCATTCGGGTACTTTTTGAGCACTGTGAATTCGGACATACTTTTATCACACTGTTTTTCACCTAGTACATTGTAAGGAAGTATGCAATTTCTGATTTCTGATCTCAAGTCATGTTTGAGGTTGCTTATTGTTTATAAAGAGACAACAGCATCCTCTAGTGACTGAAAGATGACAGTGTATGATGATCACTCTATCACTGGTATCTTGCAGTGTTTGTCTCCAAGCAACTTCATTGTTGCAAGGAGTTTATAACTGATGTGCTTTAAGATGCTTAGTTACATGTTCTGTAGAAAACAAACAAAAAAATTAAAATTTTAAAAATTCCTCCAATTTATAGAAATGCTCAGTAAAATTAAAAAAAGAAATCCTTAGATTCGTGTTTGACACAAACTAAGCTCAGTGCATGACCACAATGCAAATAAACATGTCATCCCATGCCATGACAGTAAAAGGCACCAATCTTGATCTCTTGATCAAAAACTGGTTCCTTATTTTAAAATGTCCTATTTGAAAGTACAGAGAACAGATGTGCAAAAAATGCACTCAGCTTTTCCGCTGCCAACCTCAGATGCTAGATTATGCTGTGGCAATGTCTGAGTGAGATAACGGTGTGTGAGCTAATGCACTAGAAGAAAACTACAGGAACTGACATTTGTAGGAGGGTAAAGCACATTCGCGGACGCTCTCACTGTCACATGCAACTACAATGGATCAAGCAACAGACTACACTCTCCTGGGAGCGTCAGGAGGGGCATCGCCACCTGCACTGCCCATCAAACAGCGCAGGTAAGAAATGCTAGTGTTATGACTTGACACATGCTAGCTGTGATACAGGAAACATCATACCACGAAAGTTACTCGTTGCCTAGTATAATGAAATACAAATGAAGAAGGTCTAGCCCAGTGATCTTTTCTGTTGTTTCTGTATCTGTGTGAACTTGCATGTTTAGGAGCAAGTCATCTTCAAGCTCCATCCAGGATCTAGATTTGAAGGTGGGAGATCTACTCTTGTCTGGACCACAGACACCTGTGTCTCCATTTGCTGAAGTGTTCACTCCTACTTACTGTAATGCATCCCACTGTCCAATACACCATCGCTATGGTGAGCACTTATAATATCTGGCATTGTCTGGAAGAACCTGGTGTGTTTGTAAAGTTAAATACAAAAATGTTAGTTTTGCAGCAATGATAAGGATCTTAGTGATCCGAAATGAGATCCTGAAAATGAGAACTTGATTCTGTAACGTTTCACATGCATAGGCTTCCTCATTTCTGGTTATGTTTTTTTTTTTTACACTTTTTTCTTTTACATACGTATTTCGAGGGAAGTAACACCTGAAACCAATACAGTAAGCCACTAGACAAACAACTAAACCATGCAGAGTCTGTGTCTCACGTCACTTTGGGAACTGAGAGTTTCCACAAAATTAATTTCATTGTTCCATAACACATGACATGCACCGCATCTGAGAATGCATGTGTTTGCTCTACTGCTAGAAGTAATTTTGACCTTGTTGTGTTGCTCAGAAAATCACCAGGCAAGATTCTTCTCAGATCAAACTCCTCCTCCAGTACCCAAAAAGAGTCTGAAGAGAACCCTATCCCTCCCAGGGGAGACTCTGGACCCATCTTACCATGATCATACAGGAAGCTACAACTATGAAAATCCATTATACATGATAGCACCATTCCATGGCTCACTTACACTACAAGAGGAAGAGGTACAAGAGGAGCTACATCAAGGTCCGCCCTTGCACAGAGTGAACTTTGATACACCAGATGAGCAACTTCAAAGAGTCTTCAGAAGCTTCCAGAGCCATGAGCAAGTTTCCATGGGTATTCAAGAGTGTTATCTTCAGTTTCTCAGGAACACATTGCAAAACATTGAATCGAGCATCTTCCTAAGTGATCAGGAAATGGAGATGGCAGAGACTTCTCAGCCTTATGACTTTATATTGTGTGAGGAGCAGTGGAAGGAGTGGGATGCTTTCTACTTGGTACGTTGTTCCAAGATTCCTGGGAGACTGTTTTCAGCAAAGGTAAGGACACCAACACTGCAATTACAAATGGTGAGCAATCTAAATTAGATGTACAAGGAATCTAGTTAGGTACTGTAGCAATCCACAATTGTGTATTTTGTGCACAAGGGTTTTAAATTCAAAGATCTATGTAGGCCATTAACGATTCCCAGGCCGAGCCCCTGAACCACAAGCAGAATGCGCACCCTTATAAGGCAACCCTAGCTTGCAGTACAAAACCCTCAAACCACACTTCCTTCATCATGCCAGGTGTTGAGAAACAGCACCAACAGTTTGACATGTGCTATGTAGATTTAAGGACAAGTATTTAGCCACAATGCAACAGTTTTTGGATAAAGGAGTAGAGAATCCTACATGTTGCATGTTACTGAATAAAAGAAAATGAGTATTTTGAAGACAACTCCTAAATGTTTCGGCAGGTTCACAGAGAAGATCTGGTATCAGATTGCGCTATATCCATGCTGCATCCTAATATTGAGCAAGGAGTGGTCCATTTCCCACAATGCACAGCTACGGATCAAACTTCCACCTTGCAGCATGGTGAGAAAACTTCAGAGCCTTCACATGGGGACACCACTGAGGTGTGCCAACAGCAAACAGTAGCTGATCTTCTAGAGAAAGGTTTTAGTGTGACTGTGGTGAGAGACTTTCCATTGGGAACACTGGAGGACTTTGTTGAGGAAGGACACTCTTTGCACTCTAGCCTTCCTGAGGTATATGAGAGGAGGCTTTGTCTTCTTGCCCTCCAGTTGGTGCTAGGACTACAGCAGCTGGGGCATTTTAAAGTAATTAACAGGGAACTGAAACCACAGAGAACGACTTTAGTGTGGCCTCATATCATGAGCAAGGGGGCTGACACTTGGGAATACCCTAGTAAAATGAAGAAGGTACGGGGCATGAATACAGACACTTCTAAAGGTACACCGGGGATCACGGTGACCAAAGAGCTAATACACAAAAGTGAGATTTGTCAAACTTTATGGGAGAAGTGGGGCACCCCTCGTTTGGTCCTTAAAGGCCGTTTTGAGGACAACGTTTTTCAAGAGGCAACATCCCAAGAGTTCCAGTTGGGGAATTTGCTGAGGTACTGCCTACATCTCACTGATGGTTGCTCATCCGTGTCGAAGGTGCCACAAGACACTCCATACACTCCAGGATTGCTGTGGCTGGTCACCCAGCTTACATCTGAGAAACCTGGGCTTCTATTGGTCGATGTGGTGGGTGTCCTCCAGGCCTTACTTTGGGGTCCACGACAGGGACTTTTTCAGCAGAACAAACTGGAGAGCTCTGTGTTTTCTAATTGGCTGCTACTTAAGCAATCTCTTTTAGTCCTCAAGCTTGCCGAGAAGGGACTCATTCAGGATCAATATGGTTTGGAGTGGGAAGACTATCTCTGCCTGCAATATCTGTCCCTTACTGACCCCAAGACTTTGCTTAGCAATACTGAATGCATGGGCCTTCATAACCTTTTTAAACCTGCTTAACATGCAAATGTAACAAAATGCAAATGTTAATGACAACAATTGTCAGATAGTGAGACTTAGATATAGCTGACTAATGTAGCTATATAACCTAAATGAACAGTTTTTAAACCCTAACACCACAACTTTGTAGCATAATTGTTATTCATATTCACGTACTGCTGTATACTTCCCATCATAAAACCTTGAAGGAAAAAAACATGGGTTAGGGTTAGACATGAGAACAAATGCTTAATTCCTGGCCACGATATTAAAAGCCACATTTGATTTAGTTCCCTTCTTTTATGTAACATTCTTAATTTTGGCCACAATGAATTTTTACCCCTCCCAATTTGTACATATGCATTACTATTATTTTTATCACCTACTTCTGGCTACAAAATTACCATGTGCAAAAATGGTACATAAACTTTTATCATATTCACAGAGGACAGATTATATTCAATGTACAGTAAAGGCCTCTCCAATATATACAATGTATTACAAAATCAGCGTATTGCTGGTTAATCTTGTGGAGTTTACTTAGCTATACCTGGAAAAATGAGCATTACAAAACAGTGTTAGGACAATAAAGTTTTCTGAAAACCCAGTGAGACATGGTCTAATAATTTACATTACGCATGTGGAAATGAAAAGAGGTAGCAAAACCAAGTCAGTGTTGTAGGGTGAGCATTTTTTATTCTGCACACTGTAGGAAACATGCAGACAAATCCTATTGAATTCATAACTAAACTCAAATCCATGCACATTAAGAAAGCACTTGAAGCCACCCACCGGTAAAGAAATCAAAATATCAGCAATAAAAACCATGATTCTACATACATTGTTGCTTGAGATCTTAACCATAAATATTATGTTCTAAAAATGATCAAGTGTGGGAATGGGTGAAAGGGAATCAGCAAATAATCAAATTACATTGAAGTTAAGCCCAGTGGCAATGGCTTAAAAACTAATGGTCACTGCAGAAATGCGTTTACACTAGTGCAAATACGACTGAAAATACAGCACAACCCTTACAAGAACTACAATGTAGTAATTAACAGAAAAAAAAAAAAGAAAAAAAAAAAGTCAATTTGACATATTCATACAGTTTCTTTTAATGGTGAGATACAGCATGTTGGGTGAGATACAGCATAGTTATTAAAAGCAAAATGTGATTGATAAGCTTTATTCGTCACTATCTGTGTCTCTTTCAATGCTGTAAGCCATGAAGAAAGCGTCGGGGCGGGTTGGGACGAGGGGATGACCCGGTCTCACAATCTCAAAGCCCATGAAACTGAATGTCCGCAACAGCGATGCTGGAGATGGTAGCAGAAAGGGTTAAAAATAGGCCCAACCAACTCAAACAAAAGGCATGAAGGGAGTTAAAAGCCATAATCCTTACCTCTGTCATCTCGGTTCTTATGGAAGCAGATGAAAACATGATCAACCTGTAACTTCTCCTCTGCAAACTCCAGCAAGAGTGAAAAACTGTTGCAAAAGAATGGAACCAGTTTGAGCCTAAATTAATTTTCAGTAGGGGGAAAAGAAAAACCACAAGATGCGTTAATTTGACTTACCCGTCTTTGCTCCCTTCCGGGAGGACACCAGTGGGGATTTCGATGTAAAGGTTTGCCCCTTTCAGTGCCCCCCTCCAAACGAAGTGCTTGTTCACAGAGCAGTGGCGCTCAAAAAGCAAAAACCGTACACGGCTGTTCAACGTGGGGGCTTCCTCAAGAACCAGTAACTGAGCATCCTACAAAGAGGACACAAATACAGTTATATGCATGCAGTCATGAGCAATAACACTGTACAGTCATTTAACAAACTGTAGCAATGGATGACATTCAAATCATTAACATAAGTCAGGTGAGATGAATGTCCAACCTCATTTTCCATAAGTTATGAGATTAATACGTAGATAAGATGACCCGTGCACAGTGAGATAACAGCATACACCATGCAAACACTCTTTAAGCAGAACACATTCTAAAGACTCAAGGCCCATTCACACCAAGAACAATAACTATAAAGAACTATTAGCATCCACACCAGCAGACGATATCGTCAGTTTATTATAAGCACTCGCTGGGCTGTGCCGGTAAACTTGGCTGAGTAGCACCGGTGGTGGTGCGACAACACTTTTTGCATTTGAACGCGGTTTAACATGAATGACACGAGTGAAGCACAAAGCTTTGTTTACAAAAGAAATGTTACAAATCGCATTCATGGAAACATTTGGGTTCATGGCGATTGAGAGTTGTGCATGATGAGCCCATAAATTTAAACTGACAACTTTGTATTGTGGTTTGCGAACTGGTCACCTGATGATCAGCGAACTTAACATTCCATTAGTTATTCCACTGGCGATTGAATACTTGTTTCTTTTCCAGAGTATATGCAGGAATCCTGAAGTTAATTTCAATACCTTTTTAAGACTTTTTGAAGACCTTCTCAATATTTCAAGACCTCATCGCCACTTCAAGTTCTAATCAGCAACAATCCTTTAACTTAATAAACAGTTGTTTGCAACTAAATCTATAGAGCACAACCATACAGTCGGCAGGCGATGGGGCAGAGGATGCTGTCGTAGCTGTTCTGACAAGTTCAGCTGCTGTCGTGTTGGGTAGTAATGTCGCTGGTGGAGTACAAAAATTGGCGATGGACAGCTGCTGCTGCTCTCTGCGGCCTTGGGGCTAGCACCGTGCATGTGGGACTTGACAGCGATGATGCCCATCGAGGCTACGCTAATCTTCTTTTTACAATATGTACAATAACCAGGGACGTGCAGAGAGTTCCTCAAGGGCAGGGGCTCAAATGTAAAAAAGGGGCATGCATATAGGCCTATACACACACACACAGGTCAAAAATTTGGAAACATTACTAAAGTTTTAGAAAGTAGTATCTTATGCTCAAAGGCAGCATTTTTTTTATATATATAAAAAAAAAAGTAGTAATATTGTAAAACATTGCTACAATCTAAAATAATGGTTTTCTATTTTAATATAATTATAACCTTCGATACTTTTTTCAGGATTCTGAGTTTAAAAGTTACAAAAAGAACAGCATTTGTCTCAAATAAAGATATTGTGTACCAATATCCAAAAACAGCATATCTTCGCTTTACTTAATCTTAATCGTATCGACCACCCGGTATAGGCTACAGCCTATGAAAGTAAAAGAGTAGCTAGAGCACGAAAACACGAAAGGACACACCCCCACAGGGCTGTGTCCTTTCCCAATTCTGTACTCTTTATACACACAATTCTGTCAGTCACACAGCAGTTCAGTTTTGTTGTTTAAGTTTGCTGACGATACTTCTGTAGTTGGTGTCATTACTAATGGAGATGAGTCAGACTACTGCAGAGAAGTGGAGGGGCTGGTGAAATGGTGTGAAAGCTGTAATTTGACAATAAAATCTCAAAAACCAAGGAACTGGAAGTGGATTTCAGAAAGACCCCTAGTCCCCTCCCTACACTCTCCATAAATGGGGTGGAGGTGAAGAGGGTCACTTCCTTCCAGTTCCTTGGGACCACAATCCAGGAATCCCTATCATGGGAGCTAAACACTAATATTAAGATCAGTAAAGCGCACCAGGTACTCCACTTTCTGCGTCAGCTCAAAAAAATTTAGAGTCAGCCGAGCTGCCACGATCCACTTTTATAGGTCAACAATTGAAAGCGTCCTTACTTTTTACATGCTTGTCTGGTTCGGTCACAACCGCTCAGGACAAAACTAGGTTGGCATCAAAAATCATAGGCTGTAGCCTCCCTTCACTCTTCTCCACTAGAATTATGAGAAAGGCTAAAAACATCATAGCGGACCACTCTCATCCTGCTCACCATCTCTTTAAACTACTTCCATCAGGAAGGAGATATAGGAGCATTAAGACTTCTACATCACGTTTTAGAGACAGCATTTTCCTCTGGCTATCAGATATCTGAATTTGCACTGACGGCTAGCAGCACCTCATTAACTGTATGCACTGTGCACTTTCTCTGCCATGAGTTATTGTCCTTCTTAATATCTGCAGGGTTTTGGTCCTATGTCCTATGGTTGCTGGGGATTGTTGGGTTCATTGTTGGTGTACTTATGATGTCTGTCTTTTGGTTATTTATGTCTGAGAGCTGTACCAAGACAAATTCCTATCAACTTAGTTGACATGGCAATAAATTATTATTATTATTATTAGATGTGAATTTGAGAACTTGTACAATAAATATTCGTGCTTGTTCGGTTGTCAGCCTAAACGTCACATCATAGGCCTGTAGGTGGCGCCTGTGCTTCATTCATTTGAACCAACTATGATAATTTTCAAATGGTAAACGGAATATAACATACCCGTAGGCAAAATACATGTTACTCGAATACTACTTACGATTGAAGCGACTTTTGCAACCCATAGCAACGAATCATGGCAACGGCGCCTCAGACTGACAGAAACGTACAAATAAACGTGAATTTAGGCTACTTTAGTTTGTACACGTTGTCATGTTAATTATAATCAAATGCATTTTGTTTTATTTAAAATTACCATTACTTGTTTGAGAGGGGCACTTTTAATTAATTTTGAAAAAGGGCAGGGGCTCGAGCACCCAAAATTTTTAATACTTTAAGACCCCGCGGACACCCGGTTTTCCCAAATCTTCACTCATGCCTCACCCATTTTCGAAGGGGATTATAAACATTTCTTCCTTGGTTCGCTTTTAATTAGGTCTATTATTTTTAATTCTTTACAGTGGTAAAGTAGAAAAACACTGTAGGACAGATAGCCTAGATTTTTACTTGCACATCAAATTCTTTTTAACACAGTTTGTGCCTGTTAGATATGGTAATGCTCGTCAAGTTTATTTGTAAACCGTGTTTCACACACGAGGGTGATTTTAGTTGGCAGTTCGCTGGCAGTGTAATAATCAAACATAGCCCAAATACCTTGTGGAAGATTTGCTCTTCAGACCTTTTACAACAAGTAGAAAAGATGACGATATCAGAAAAGAGAATGACTGTCTCTTTCCTGCTCGTGCCCCACCTCCCTCTTAAAGCGCAGAGCGGTAGGCTATATGACACATCTTTGTGTGGAAATATAAAACAAATGTTTTTTTTAAACATTTAACTATTATATTTTTTAAGTTAGTGTTATTTACTGATATTTATTTTTAAATGCTTTACAGGTAAACTGTCTGTTTCTTTGAAAGAATTGGATGTTTGAGCTTTTATTATAAACAATTTTTTTTATAAATGTTTATTATCGTTTTTGATGTGAACAGGCCTTTAAAACTAAATGTATACATTACTTATTTCCAATTGTATTTTATTCACACAAATTTACTTTCATGTGATATGAAATGTGACCCAAACCTTTGCACTCACAGAATAGAATAGCTTAGCTGAAAGACTGTGATCCCGCTGATCATTCCCTCGCCCACCTGGGATCTTCAGGGGTGGGTGAGGGACATCAGGAACACCACAGAGGCCCCGGACACGAGTTACTGCAGCGATGGGAACTGTAACAAGGAAACACAACAACATACTTGTTAACAGAGAGCATGACATCAGCATATAATGGGTAACAATGAACGAACAGACTAGTAAGTTCCAGTAGCTCAACTGGTAACTTAACTGGCATTATGCTGCTTCCTCCCCTAGTCAGACAGCTACTTACTCTATATAGGCAGAGAGACAGTAGCTGTCTGACTAGGGGAGGAAGCAGCATAATGCCTTTAATCTCACAAATTAAAACCTGGTTAAGTTTCTGCCAAGACATGCACTTTCCCCCCCCAACACAAATAGTATTATCACAGAATAAACAAGGTTTTTATTAAACTGGGGTTTTATTCATCCTTACCAACTGTAAGTTTAACTATATAATCATCCATCTTTAATGAATGCAATTTAGTAACTTTAATAACCAGACCGGAATGGATGCATCTGTGAAACCAGAGCAACCTCAGTTCAATTCAGTACCACATGTGAGGGCAGTTTTGGTATTGGGTGTCCATTGAAAATGGCCTAATAAACCCTGAAGCCAGATTACCTTACAACCTTACTCTCCACTAACATGGGACATAGCTAGCCTGTTACAGATGCTGGGCCGTGTGGGAGGGGATGAGCGGTGGTTACACAACAGCCTGTAGCAGGTGAATGAACACCGACATTTAGACTGAGTAAAAGGGGTTACTTTAGGACCTGTGACAGTGTGCTGCATTCAAGACATAAATGGATAATATTTAATATGGTCCAACCAAAAAGGATACATGAGGTAGAAACCTGTTACAAAAACCCTATGCCCCTGTGCATGTTAAGACATACCTACATCTAAAAATGACAATGCAGAAAATATTTTCAGATGGACTACGGCACTTTCCTTAATACTTGCTCATTTTATATAAAAGTCATACATTTAAACAAAACAGATTTTTCATATTAAACTTGTATGGACTCATTGAGCAGTTTTAAATCAGGTTAACCTTTAATATTACATTAAAGTTAAAGTTAAAATGGTATTAAGTTTCTGAATTAACGTTACTTAATCTTTTAAAATTATCATGGTTCTCCATTCAGTTCAGCACGACGCATGATAGATGAACAAACAAGGGGAGATGGGCGAGGCGACGTTTAAAAGATTAGCACATTACAATCCGCTTCCAAACGGTTTAAACAGACCTATTGTGGAAAGTTTCTCGTTTTCTCGTTAAAATTCTAACTCAATATATTATTCATAAAACATCCTCTTAGCAGTGACAAAAAATCAATTCCCCTGGCGGTTTTCGCTCCACCAGCTAACGTTAGCATTGCAACGTTAGCCACCTCAAGAACACCTAACGTAACGTTAACTTACCCGTCAATCACTTGTTGAGCTGTGCGACACCTGAATAAATGCGATAAACTGGTGTCTATAAAATGAAATCATAAATTAAATGGTATGAGGTTAGATAACGAGGTTTAAAATACCTATGATAGTCTCGAAAGCCAAACTGAGATAGCATCTAACGTTACAGATAAAGGGATTTAAACAGGCGTTGGAAATAACGGTGATCTGGACGTTTCTCGAATGTTCTAATAACGCGAAAACCTGTTACCTGGCAACGGGCCTGTCAATCATTCTACCCAGTGACTGACAACACAATCCCACCTGAACTGCGAGGCTTTCTCACGTGATATTTAACAATAATTCTTTATTTTTAATTAACTTTACTAAAAAGAGTTTTGACAGATGGATAGACTTAGGTCTCATTCTGCTAGCAAGAATAACTAAAACAATAAGGCGTACAAACATTACAGTGTATTTCGTCATATAATTTAAAGCTCGCTAGGCTGTAAAGCTAAAACAAGGCCTCAAACAAGCGAGCTACATTAAAGTCCCACATTACCTTTCATTCTCGGGTTTATTACGGGTCATTTCGATCACTGGCATCTTGGATATATTACTCTCTTTTTCTCTGACAAAACAGTGGCTATTCAGGATCGTCTGGAGGTTGGATTTAACCATCCGGCCAACGTCAAGGCCCTACTCTTCTCTGTCCGTGCTCCGACTGAATGTGTTAATGATTGTAGGCCCGCAGTATTAATACTCGGAACTCGAATAGGCGTGGCTTATGCGTCACGTCATGCATTCTAACAAACAACCAATTTCCGACTGGAAATAAACAAATTAAAATAGAATGTAGTCACATTCACGATAATAGGCTTAATGTCTGATTTATGAACTCACTTTGTGCAGTATGTAAAACTAAAATAGGATAGAATAGGCTAATTTAAAGGCTGTCTAACGGAGTCACTGTTACATAATCTGTCAATAATTAAGCACAATTCTCTTGGTTAGGCACTCAACATTAGTAGCAGTGCAATATGTACTATAACTAAGATTCATTATAATATATATATAACTGAATTAATTATTAACTAAAAATATGTAGGCCTATAATGTTTATGGAAATATCTCAACAAATTGTTTCTTGAGGTCGTTTGTGTAATATGTATATGAGCATAAATAATATCAACATTCTATTCAAGATTGCAAATAGGCCATGCAAAAACACATGCTTGTATTTTATAATGAAGTCTCAGCTGTGCCTGTCCATCAGGGCTCGGAAGAACTTGAGACACCTCAGTTTTTGCATGCACTCATGCTTTGCCTGGTAAGAACTGCGCGTTTAACTACGAACTATCGCAAATGCTGTTGTTTTGATTGTTTGTTCTCAGACATATTTACACTCGGTCATAGTTTTGCAGGCCTATTTCTGCAGCTGCTACAGATCCTCCTGGTGTTTTGTTAGACTTACATTTTTAGGAATTTGTGTCAATAACAGAAGTTTAAATAGTTTTAAATGCAAGTGTAAGATATGTAAAACTTCATGGACGTTTTGTGACAAACTTTCTAATCTTCAAGTCCACAGAAACATCCAGAAAGGATCATCAGAGCAAGTATGTATCCTTAACCCGCAGAAGGGTGTCTGTTGGGATTTAAAAAAATATATGCACGATTTGATTTTGAATGTCAGTGTTATTCACTCTATTAAGAGTATCAGTCTTCATTTCTGAGTTACTCAACCATCTCCATTCTACAGTGAAATATCGGCGCATATTTCCCGTGGAGTCCTTGAGTATGGTGCAAAATCCATGGAAAGGCATCACTCTGAACCGCTGTATATTAGTGGCCATGGTCATCGTGGTGGTCAGCTCTGGGGTTGAGATAGTACAAGGTGAATTCTTGATTGTGAGTCATGCGGTTGTTTATGTGTGCATGTAAATACAGCCAATTATTATCGCAAAGTAAACTTGTATCATCCTGAAGAGGTTTGTTTTAGTCATAATTAACGATTTACTATACATTATTCTGCTAATTTCACGGCTATACTTACTATCGTTCAAAGGTTTAAGGTCAGTTAATTTTATATAGCAACATTGATCAAAAGTGACAGTAAATACATTTTTAACGTTTAAAAACATTCTTTTGAACTTCCTATTCTTCAAAGAAACCTGAAAAATGTACCACGGTTTCCACACGAAAAGTGTTTTCAACATTGATAATAATAAAAGATGTTTCTTGAGCACCAAATCTGCATATTATAATGATTTCCTAAGGATCATGTGCTATTCTAAAATGTTGAAAATACATCAGCTATGCCATCAGGAATAAATAAATTAAAATGGAAGGGTTCACAATATTACTGTATTATTTGGTCAAATATATGCAGACTTGATAAGTATAAGATTTCTTTCAAAAACATACAAATTTTAGTGTCCCCTAAATGTCACAACTAACCAATCAGAACAAGTATTTATGGTCTTTTAATGTGTAACAGAGACAATAGAGCCATACTTTGAAGTGACAGAAGATGAACCTGGATCAGAGCTTCAGGCCGGTGATCTGACAGCAGAGGTAAGGCTCTTGTCTTTAACTGTTTTCACTTAGTTCGTAGTTTCTAAATTTTGCCTGTTTGTTCCGTAGCCTGATTCATGGTGGGACACCTTAGCGTTTTGGAACTGGAGATCTGAGGATGAACTCGAAGAGTTTAGGAAGAAAAGAGCAGCAAGAACAAGACAGGATGGAGAGAAGGTCGGACCACGGAAGATCCGTAACAAGGAAATGGCTAAAGGACTACTCAAGGAAAGGGAATAGTCTGTAATATCCCCAAAATTGTGATTTGGATGAAATATATATATAGAAAATAAATATATAACCTTCATCTGAAATGTGGTTTATATAAACCTAAAACCACCTGTAACATTTTGAGAGCATTTTCCAATTTATATAAGAAGTCATAGTGAAAACATTTACATTCATTGTACATATAATTGACACGGAGAAAAAGCTTTATGAATATTTACTTAATTCAAGCAACCACATTTTTCATAAGCTCAGCACTGATGCAAATCATCTAATTATGTCATACAGCTAGAAGTGGTTGTTTATATCATTGAATATGTACATTTTCCCTCTAATGACCTAATTTACACTTCAAATGACAGCTTATGTTGCAAGTTTACACATGTACCAGGTCATTTTGTAAAACAGAGCTTTATTGTGTATTTACAGGCAAAAATAAATGCAGATGTATGAGATTGTATTCATATATTGCAATATATGCAAACATAAATGCATTTCAAAGAGCAAGTAAGGCCGTCAGCGACATTCACACTTGGTCGCCACCACGTTGGTTTTGAAGGAGATGTTGGTGCCCTCGCTCTCCAGCTCGATCACACACAGGTCGTCATAGTCCACCGGTACGCAGCAGAGAGACCGATTGACAGGATGGCCGCTCTGGATATGGCTGTTAAGGAGGACGGCGTGGTTGTTGGCATTGTTCAGTGGGAAACCACACACTCCTTCGCAGTTGTTGATGTTGGCCTGGGAGGGCTCAAGAAAGAACTTCCTCAAGGACACGGTTAAGCTCTGAAGCCGACACTGACTGGGCGTTGATGGGCTGTCCTCGTCCGCTCTGGCTGCCCTCTGGGCTCTTTCCGCCTCCCAGGTACTGAGAACCGTCTGCAGGGCCTTCAGCAGCAGAACAGACCGGTACTGGGCTTCTTTGTGGTCCTTAGTCACTATAAATAAATCGTAGTTTGAATGAATCATAATATTTGAGATGCAATTCAAATAAAACATATAGGCCTGGGTGATATATTCAATATTCATTAGCTATTGATTTCCGTTAATAGACTAGTTTCAAGATGTATCATTGTCTCGAAATTCTCGTGAATGAGAGATTTAAGTCAGAGATGTTTTCATAGCATTTATGATTTAAAGTTGGCAAGACTTATTCACTATGAATCAGTTCAATCTGTTTGCTTTGGTAAATTGACTCGAAACCATTATTAAATTATTTATTTGCATCTCATAAAAATGTACACATGCATTAAAAAATCAATGTAAAAAAAGAGTAAAATATGAAGGTAAATATGGTTGAATTGGTGCACTTAAATGAAAACAAGTTTCTGTGAATTCAATTAGTAAAAAAAATTAATTAAAAAAAAGTAAACTTATTTCTCATTAAATAAAATCTAATTGGCCCTGATGGCTGTTTGGTTAAAGTTACGGTTCGTCAGAATAAAAGATTTGTGCTACCCATTTCAGCACAAATATCGTCAAAAGAATATTGTTGATTTTTTAGCTGTATCACCCAGCCCTAGTAACATACTACTGGTCAGAAGTTTGGAATTTAAGAAGTCTCTTAAAGAGTGCATTCTATTTTTTTTACCATTAGTGTTTATGAAAAAAATGTAATGTTCACCTGCTTCATCGTCCTCTCCATCTGGAGAAGCGGCACTTAGTTCACTCAGTTTCTGGAGCCTGTCCATCACCTTTTGCCCTGCTTCCTGCTGTCTGACCAGAGCCATGGCTTCATCCAGTCTCATTCTGAGCACAGACAGCAGAGGAGAATCTAGGGTCACCTCCACTCGGTGAGTTTGCAGACCTTGCTGCCTCTGGGGGAAGACAAATACAGTCGGCATGGAGGAGTTCACCAGTCCTGACAGGAGGGACTCGGTGGACGACACTCCAAGGCTGAGAGGTGGAAGGGAATGCAGTGTATCCAAAAAGAATGCATTTGCATCATCCTGAGGTGTCGGACCCTCTTTCTGATGAAGGACGTCACTCAAGAACTTCTGCAGCTCGCAAAGGAAAAGAAAAGTTCTGGATGGGGGCCTCGCATCCAGTGGAATTCTGGGGAAAACAATGAAACATTGGCAATGTTCTGAATGGAATATTAGCTTACTGAATACTGTGCCGCATAGTTGGTTATCTAATTGCATAATGCAGGATTAAACTAAGCAGTAAAAAAACTTCAGCTAGTGAATCATTTACCCATGATATTTTAAATGAGGTGTCCTTTGCTTATCACGTTCCGAGAGGAAAAGTAAGATCGGCCTCAATGTAGTACTGCTGCCATCCACCTTTCTCATCAACACTTCCTGAAGCTCAGACACACTGGGTTTCGAGCCTAAAATGTAACGGAAAGCGTTGAAATGGGCTATGTGAAAGGATTTATTTGAGTAGTCTGTTTTTGATATGAAAAATTGTCTCACTGCTTTCATCCTTCCATGCCTCAACTGTTACACTCAGCTTAAGGTGAATGTGGGCATGACTGTGTCCTCCCGTAAGAATCAGGAAACGTGTGGCCTCAGAAATGCAAACCATCTGAAAGTCAAATAACCAGAGAAAACACATCATGGGAACTTAAAATATGCTTGGAGCCACGAGTGGTTAGCACACCCTAATTTGAGATATTGAGCTTTGATGCTCATGGCAGCAATATGAGTTCAAAATTTGTCCCGCAACATTTCCAAGACCTGCTGCCCCCTTTCAATAAAGTGTCAGTAATATAAAAATTATTATCATGAGATTGACCTGTGTATTTGGTTGGATGGAATGACTATTGAATGTCACTCTCAAACCGTCTCCTTTAATGGGATCGACATTAAACAGGAGCGTCACGGAAGCCGGGTTGGTGGGTTGGGCATGCCTTGGGAATGTGAGGGTTAAAGTCATCTCTCCCTCCTGCTCAGCATCCCAAACATCTATTAAAACATTAACCACAACTCAACTAATGATATCAACTGTACAAACATCCAACTTAAAACGAGGGTTTAGCTGGAAATCAAATTTATGAATCAAAGAAAAATGTATTTACCTTTAGTTGCATGTACACCCTTGAGGCCATTTCGGTTTTGTTGCACATTCAAAACTAGGCGTGAAACCTGCAAACCTGGTGCTCCGGGCGAACATATTCCAAAGTCCTCGAAGTTAATCCTGCCCAGTTCACTCTCTCTGTTCAGGGCTGACAGAAAGTCATCTATGGCATGACTGTGAGCTTGTTGCTCACTTGGCACATCTTCGGTGGCTTGTGTTGACTGGGCAGGTGGGCCAATTGGCTGTTCACTGGCACATGCCATATCTCTGACTTGTCGCTCATCTCCATTCAATCCTGTTGGTCAATTAGACAACCATTCAGGGGCAGAAAGTGTCACCTAAAGAAGTGTCACCTAAAGTTATCCTTCCCCGTTCGGAGAGTTAAGTAACCCAATCCCACTCCTGCAGGGCCACCTTCCAGCAGCTAATCAAAGTCTGATCCATAGAAACGTCCAGGCAAGTGTTTCAACTCTAAACTATGCAGAAATGTGGCCCTCTGGAAGCAGGACTGGACAACCTTGCCTTTATGTGTTCCTCAAATTTCCTTCACCCCTGCAACCACTTCAGGGAAGTCCAAAAAATATAATCAAGAAAACATCAAACTACTATCATAACCACATCAAAGGTACAAGCTATTACTTTAGCAAGTTCATTGATCTGTGAGAAAATACTAAACACTTCCATTAATGCACCCTGAGACACAGGTACGGGACAAATGGAAGGGACTGACCTGATAACGGAATGACTTTCGGGCTGTTGTCCTGCTCTTTGTGTCCCACTGTGACACCATATGACCCAGTCGCCACAGTCAGCAACATCATCAGCCAAAATCTTGCCTTGAAAAGCATCTTCTCTCATTCATTCACAGAGAAATCCAATTTTGGGGTGGGTCAGCAGCAGGGATGTGTTTTATACACACCTCCTCTCGCTCTCCTGAAACCAGCCAGCAAGCCAAGAAATCGCGTCCTTGAGTAACGCTGGGTATTCAAAGCATGCGAGTCAACGTGTGAATTTCAGGGGATAGTGAATGGACATCACATGCCTTTGAGCTTTGATAAGATGGAGGAGGAACTCATCCAGACAATGGAATACTGTGTAGACCCCATCTGTAGTAGCGGATAACAGTTTGATCGAAATTGCAACAAAGTTCTATTCTTAAATTTGTACACCTCTTTCCTTACTGCATTCCCAAGGGACACAGTTAAGACTTCCCAGAGTGACTTCTTCGGGCACATTTTTGTTACTCCCATTGTAAGTTGTCTTGTACTGCGCACCTCAGATCTGAAACAACTATATTTTGTTCTTGACTTGATTAAATGTCTAGGGCATATCTGGGTCGGTAACCAAAAGGGTGTAGGAGTGGATCCATAAACTTAAACAAGGAACCAGGGCACAGTTAGGTCTACATGGTAAACTTTGTACTGCATAACTCTCGAGAGATTGCAGTGGGTAGTGCATGTGCTTATGAACCTAGACTTGTACCATTTCCAAATACTCCTATATTTCCATATCTATGTTTTCTGACATTAAAGCCAAAAGGCTCTTAAATCAAAAAGTGCTAAAGATTGATTTGGGTAAATTACAGATTGTCAAAGGAACAGCTACAATAGTCCTCCTTGTTACTCCTAGCTCTGATCTCTGGAAGACGCACAGCTGCACATGTTTTCCAGACTTTCAAGGTCCCTCTAGCACTGGTGTGATGATGTTTGACCAGTCCCAAGAGATAAGGCAGGTATCTTTTAGCCAAAAGAACGGCTGAGAACAGGAACAAAGCACAGAGGGTGAATTGCTAGAAAGTTTACCATATCTGGAATTCTTGATGAAAGAACAAGGGGTATTTCTTAAATGCTTACAACCGAACTCTGTTTTTTTGTATTATGTGTGATGTGTTTTTTACAGAACTCAAACACTTTAGTATTTTAAAAGCTGTAATTTATGATTATATACTGATATATCAATTTGCAACTGATCTCTTATGGCATACACGGGCTGTATAAGTATTTCTCAAGTCTATTTTAGGTCTGTTTTGTGAACAAAAAAGAACACAAGGTTAATTTCTTTTATATTTTTTATTTGATGTTGCACGGGATTTCAGCAATCTTCATTGTATATCAACAACATTCCATTCTTTTCAAATTATATTCAACAAGTATCTTTACCTATCAGCAGGCCCACATGGAGTATGCAGCCACAGAAAGGACATTAATAAATGATCACATATAGGGACCTTCACAAAGGTCACTTGCATTGCCTCTGATTATTTTTAAATTGGGTAGTGATTGTTTTATTGCTAAATTACCTTTGCCAACTGGACATTAATCTTTGTACATTATGCAAGTAAGGAAATGGGGAACAAAAATGAATCAAACTGAGCTTTTATTAGAAACACTTTAATAACAAAAAAGCTGAGATTTAAAACCTGATCAACTTAATTCTGTGTGATTAAAAGCACCAACACAAATCTGACACCGCAAGAATTTGCTTTTGTTACACATTTATCCTGTGATATTTCTGCTGAACAATGAAAAAACATAAGAATGTGATTCATTGAAAATAGGAATGCATATCTTTCAAATTCATTCTAATAACTTAAAAAGGGCAAATTACGAACTTTGAGATGGCGTATTAAAAATTACTGTTCAGTGGAACTTTCTATCACAGGTAATGTGCATTAAAGCAAATTCATTTTTCCATTTATATCTGTCAGCTAGCCAATATTTTCAACATTCCATTTTAATACGTAAATCTATTAAAGCCAGAACTGATGTTCCTGAGACACTAGACCAACCTATATGAATTTACATATTTAGACATCTAGATTTACATAGTCAAAACATATTTGTAAATCTATTTATAACATGCGAAAGGAGTTGCCTTTTGCAACGCACAACCTTAAACACGTACCTGAGAAAAAGCAACATCAAGAATTACGATCTGTTATCTTTTTAAATAGCTTAACATCGATTTCAAGAAGAGCTTAATTTCCACCCTAACAGGAGACAGCATCTGGACAATAGACAAGAGTTCAAATGAGACGTCACAAAGCAAAGCTTGCATTGACGTTTATTAAATGTTTACCCCTCACAATGTAAGGTGCATGAATTTCATAGCTGCATTTTCCTTGTTTAAAGTGTAGGAGAGCACCATCATACTGTTCTGAAGAGTATCCAAATGCTCAGGATTATGAAATCATAATAAAACCATCATTGATAAACAGTCGCAAAGATATCAAAACACAAATTGGCCAATAAAACAGGTAACATTAACATTGACTTAATTACAACAACAAAAATACCCTCAGTGCTGGTAACAATTCATTCATTTAACGGTCAATATCCTATTCCAATAAAATGTCCTCATGTTAATTGGACAGAGAAAGACCATTTACACAATTTTTTTTTTTTTTATATTATTATACACCATAGTCTATTAAACAGCATTCTGACTAAAGCTTAGGTGAGGTTGATTTTCCCTTGAGCACATACTTGAGCAACAAAACACAAAGAAATCAGGACGGAAAACAATGAGGAAGTCAACTCCTGCTTTGTCTTCAAGTTGACAATGTTGCACGCCAATGACTATTTTGACAACGCTGAAATATCTAGTGATAGACCAATATATCGGGCAGGTGGAAAAAATATTCAAAATTTCATCCACACAATGTAAGTCAATGGGGTCCAAATTTTGGACCCTATTGACTTTCACAGTATGGAAAAAATGGTTTTCTGCATTTTTATAATTTGATTTTTTTTGTGTTCCGCAGAAAAAATGAATTCCTAGAGGTTTGGAACAACATGAACAACAACAGAATGTTTATTTTTGTGTGAACCATCCATTTAATTCTCCAAATATTTAATATATGCCAATAAATCTGCTACTGGCCAGTCTATCCTCTAGATATGCTATTAATTATTCCAAAAGTCATTGGAAAACCCATATCGGTCGACCACTAGTACTAGCCCACTGACAAAAACACTAGCGATCTCTACAACCGGTCACATCAGAACAACTTCACATCACCACGATACGTAATAGGCTCAAACTCTAGGTTACACAATGCAATGCACTCTAGGACAGGCTTTGATAGTGGATATTAGGTTTTGGTATGGGCATAATTGGTCTATTTGACATCCGTGTGAACAGCAGCGCCAAGTTTGTGTAAGATGAAGCTGTTTGTGTTACATTGCGAAGAAAACAGCGATTTTAAGAAACAGCACCAAGCCGCACGGGCCAAGACGGTAGGCAAAAAGGCTTAGCACACTTTATCCTTACGAGAAACTAAAATCTTTAGGGAACTAAATGCCAGTTGGCACCAGTTTGCCAAACGTATAATTCAAAGCATTCACAACCTGTCACACAGGTCATTTTGGAGCACCATTGAAGTAAATACTTAAAAAAAAATCATCCTATAAAGTTCTGCAATGTACTTTCATGCTTCTTTAAGTTAAATTAAGACGAAAAGGTGTTTCTTCTATAAAAACAGCACTGATCCAAACAAGCAAGGGTTGCTTCGTGCTGGGCGCCAAATAATATGATTACATTATAAATATAGGAAAAATAAATGCCGCAAGGCTTGAAAACATCCCTGTGTTAAAAGAAGCACCAAAATCTTTATTAATTTCTTTTTTGTTGTTGATGATCTTAATATAAATAAGCAGTCTAAAGTTGTACAGATTGTAGCACCATGTCTTTTTAGACTGCGAGTCAAGTACATACACACTTTGCACATGTTGTGCTCTGCTCTGAAACAAAATAAGAGCAATCACACACCAAAAAAAATAACAAAAAAGACAATTAAACAATTAAAATGATAAATAACCCAAATTATATACACAATTATACAGTCTGAGAGAGACTACCATTCACAGTACAAGAAAAAAAATACACAAAGAGAAACAAAAAGGATGAGTTGAAGTTCCCCAGTAGTTTTGTTGTCGTTTTGTGATCTTGTATTTTCCCAGTGTGTACATCTTTTAATCAGTGTGTGTGTGTTTGTTTGTATGTATATATGTACGTACGAGCGTGTGCTGGTTTTCCAGATTGCGGAGAGCACCATGACAACATTGGATTTTGTAATCCGAAAGAAAACACCAAAGAAATCTGTCAAGAAAACGGTTCAGCACCAGATTCACCTGAATAAGCCTGTACCGTGTAAGACGCCGCGCCCCGGTTGAACAAAATATGTGCATTGTATTAAAGATTCAGCAGTAACTGTTAGGAACATGGAAGCTTGTGTATTACAACAGGGCCCTAAACCAAACGGTTAACGTAGTGATTCAATAAGATCCTTACAGGCATTCACTCATTCTGTGGCTCTAACTGCTCCTCTCCCTGCAGATTGTGTTTTAATCGTGTTTTCCTGGGAAGGTGCAATTGCTTGCTTTTTTTGTGTTATAATTTATTTTATGTGTGTAAATTGATTCCCCCCCCCCCCCTTTGATTAATAAAAGCTTGCAAATTTTAGAATTAAAAAATGACATGAAGTCATAATACGTCATTACTCCACAGGTAAATTATTATCCAGTGTAAAAATAATCAAATTATTTTTATTATCAGTGTATCTCATGAAGCCTATCAAGAACATGGTCATATTATACCCCAAAAAACAAAACAAAAAGAAAAAAATACTAATAAGATTTTGAAATTGAAGTCTATTTTAAGACTTTTTTGTAGGAATTATTTTTATGACAATCCACCTCAACTCCCAAAACTGTGATGCAAACAAATGTTATAGTTGCCATGCAAAATATATTTAGCTTTATATTCTATTATTATTTGAATATTTATTTCAGCTTTTAATATTACTCTAATATAATTTGAATAGCTAAGAATTTATTAAGAAACCTTTGTGGTTCTAATACTTGTGCAATATATAATTAAATTTTCTTCTTTTTGGGGTAAAATATCACTTGGAGATTC
The DNA here is from genome assembly GCA_030578275.1 of Meda fulgida. Taxonomy (NCBI): domain Eukaryota; kingdom Metazoa; phylum Chordata; class Actinopteri; order Cypriniformes; family Leuciscidae; genus Meda; species Meda fulgida. Next base: position 7,991,942 of record CM060637.1, on the reverse strand, counting down.
ACTCTTTTACAGTCGGAGCTTGTGATTTCCCATTATTTAGCTTGTGTGGCAAACAACTCAAATGAAGAGATTAAAATACCCAATACAAGGTGAATATTATGCTACAGAACAGATTATTGCTAAAAAAAAATAAAAAAAAATCTAAAATAGTGACTATAGCACAAGCTCAGGCTTTAAAGATGAAATTCCAGCATGGGAATTGTATCTGGCTCCGGAGGCTTCATGGAGTCCACCCGAAGAGGATTTTATCAATCATAAAAGCCATATTTCTTTTCATTGATAACAGCAGCAAGGTTATAGAGATTCACAAGTAATTTTTTGTGTAGGGCCCACTGCCATTGATTCAGGGGGCATTGGTGTGTGTGTGTGTGTGTGTGTGTGTAAAGCTGCACCTGTGATAAGTTCTGAAACCCATGCCAGTTTTTTACAGTGGCGGCTTTAGAAAATGTTCGAGCACCGGTGAGCGAGTCGAGCCCATTGGTCCACACCTGTCCATTGCATAGGTTATGTTGGGTTGAGGTAGATTTCTTCAGTTACCTGTAACCAGTCGGGGGTAAAATCCAGGAATTACACATGGTGTGGACAGATATATCATGAACATCAGGGCTCAACAATTTACATGCCTGGCAAACTTATGCATTTGGATTGGGATTTTTTAAACATCAGGGTTTTTAAAAATTATATATAATTATATATAATATACATATGAGCAATAAAAATAATAATAAATATTAGAGATAACAAAAATAATTGTGTTATTTTATAAACTTTTTGCTGGATGATTATGATTAGATTTCTTTTATACATACATATACAAATATAAAAGGTTTTTGTTAATGTATTGATTAATATTTTATATATAAAATATATATGATATAAAATAATAAGTGTATTTATATAAATTATGACTTAACTATTTATATTATTTAATTCCATTTATACTGTGATATAATTTATATATCTTTTTATACTGTAATTATATATATACATAAAATTACAGTACAATTAAAAATAAATGGTTAAATTAAAATAATAATTTATATATATATATATATATATATATATATATATATATATATATATATATCTTTTATATTTGTATGTTTTGCATAAGCCATTATAATCATTTAGCAAAAATGTTTATAAAATTGTCACAGACTTACATTTTATCCATTACATTCCCAGCTATTATTTAATTGAATAGTAAAATATGTAAATCAGTCATTTTAAACTTCCTTTTAGGAGAACGGAAAAACATTTAATGAAAAATTATAAATATTTCTCAAACACTTACAAAAATAGGGTTACTAATATGTTTTGTTCATTGCTACTATTTTTTTTTTTTTTTTTTTTTTTTTACATATTTGTGGGGCTAGTATAGTAGAAATCACTCAGAAAAACTCATTGTTGAGCCCTGAACATGTAATGATATTTTCAATAGACATAACAAAATGGGAAATTCTGACATTAACATTCTAACTGCTGGTTTCTGAAACCAAAAGAACTCCCAGGAAATGCATCTGCCAAAAAATATAAAAAATAATACAAATGAAAAGAAAAGAAAGAAAAGCAGCAAAGCGTGTTGCCCATTTCCATGCTAACACCACATACCTTGTTCAGACTCATAATAATATAGCTGGCAGAATGCAGAAGCTTCCCTGTATCCGTCTAGTTAGTCTCTTTCAATTTCAACCCCCCCCTCCCCCACCCCGGACGTGTCCTATCTGGGGCGATTGCTGGGGATCTGCGAGGCCGTGTAGGAAGCCTGCAGACCCAGAGTCCTCCAGGAGATCCCGGCCCCGACTGAGCCAGTGCTGCCGGGGGGGTGCGGAGGCGGCAGATGAGGGGGATAGTGCACAGTGAAGGGCCGGGAGGAAGCAGAGGAGGTGACTGAAGCGGATGAGGTGGCCAGAGATGGGGAGGAGGTGGAGGCGGGGAGGGACGACTGCGGCCTTGAGGAACGTGGGGAGGAAGGTTGGGGAGGGACGGCGGAGGACGCGTTCAGGAGGGGAGGGGGCGGAGGAAGGGCGAGGGTGGGCGCGTGCAGGACTGTCTGTGTGCGGCTGTGCTGCGAGGGGCCAGAGGCCAAGAACGAGGCCCCTGGTTTGGGGTTTGTGTCCAGATGCCTCTGCTGGGAACTGAGGGCCCCGGGACACGGCAGATTGGCCCCAGAATGCTGTGAGGAGACTGAAGGCACCATATGGTGAAAAATCCCTGCAGACATACAATCACAGAGAGGGGAGCAAAAGACAGAGAGAGACAGAAAATGGGGGCTCAGCCAGATTGTGCACAGCAGCAAGCCAGTCCAACAAACAAGCACATAAAGCAACGAGGCACTGCGCTGATGTACCGTCATCACCTCAAACCAATTAAATCAAACAGTTTGCAATTAATGAAATATATATTTGTAAGGGTAAATAAATCTTCATTCACAACTCCTGTCTCACTGATCATGTGACTAATTTCATCTTCATGGACTGCAAGGTGCTGGTACAGAGTGAAATGCCTCAACACGCAAAATCAAGAACTGCAATTACGACAAACACCCAGAGAAAATGTGAAGGAGTCGAGGAGTTTTTCGCCAATCTCATAACTACAAGGAGCTTGACGGCTCCAAATATTTTCACAGGCCTCTAAATCACCAGTTTACACAATAAGGCCGGTGAAAATGATTTAAAGGAATTGGCTTTATGAGCTTTGTGGGATTCACTCAATAAAACATTTGTCAAGAACATGTTTCACAGGAAAATCAAAAGAAAAAACTAAGATATCATAGTTGATTGTTTTACTATTATTATTATTATACACTACTCTTAAAATGTTATAAGATTTTTTAATGTTTTTGAAAGAAGTCGCCTTAGAAGTTAAAGTTATCTACAATAAAACAGTAATATTATGAAATATCATTACAACTTTTATAACTTTTCTATTTGAATATATTTTAGAATTTAATTTATTCCTGTGATAAAAGCTGAATTTTTAGCATTATTACTCCAGTCTTCAGTGTCACATGATCTTTCAGAAATAATTCTAATATGCTGCTCAAAAAACATCTCATTATCAATGTTAAAATAAACTGTTGTGCTTATTAATGTTTTTGTAGAAACTATGATACTTGCGTTAAGGATTCTTTGATGAATAGAAAGGTCAAAAGAACATTATGTGAAATATAAATATTAAGTTAGAATCGTCTTAACGATCCCCTTAAACAAATAAACCTCTTTACTAGTGTAAAGTTTAAAAAACTCAGTGTAAAGCAAAATGAGTATTACTGTGATGTAAATAAATAATCAATTTCACAATGATTAAGACAAATTAATAATTACAAATTAATGTTTTCGAAAAAAGATTGGATAATATTCATGACTGTTAAAGATTCATGAACATCAAGGATAATGATAAATTTACATTTATTTCCTCCCCTGCATTACGGTAATGAGGAGGAATCGTGTCGGGGAACGGGAAATGTGTCATTGTCAGGGAAAAAAGGTTTTTGTTTTCTCTTTTGACTGGGGTGAAACATATCCAGGACATCACCTTATTACAACCTGATGTCATTTCCTCTAGGTGTATAGCTTTAGCCTTTGCACAGTCTGCACAGCAAGCAGCATGGGAGAGCCAGGCAAGGTGGCAGCACTGGGTTTTAACTTACCTTTTCTCAACACCCAAGGGACTGTTCTGACCATAAACTCAATTTCACCCAAAAACAGAAAGAGAGAGAGATGTCTTCAACTCACCTCCTGCAGCGCCCCCTGCCAGCCCGGCGCTGGAGAAACTGCCAAGCGCCGAATGTCCGTTGACCAACCGGGGGGCTCCGCTGGTGGCTGGTCCGGGCGTCTGAGCTCCAAAAAAGGACTGCAGAACTGAAGCCCCGCCTAGGGGAAAGGTAACAGAAGAAACGGTAGCGGTCCCGCCCACTTTCCCACTCAGGATACCTCCATTGGCCGCGGCAGATATAAAGAGGTTCTGACTGGCCAATCCACTTTTCAGGTCCCACTCCCGCACTTTCTGTTTCTGCAGCGGCCGCTCCGACGTGTTGACGACCGAGCGAACGCCACCATCCTGACTGAGGAAGAGGTTTGAGTTCCCGTAAGGCTCACGCTCACGTTCCCCTCTTCTCTGTGGTTTCTGGTCTGAGTCAGAGTCCGTGCTCCCTCGGGATGTCCCCATGCCGAACGGCGAACCACCTTGGCGGAGGTCTGAAGGAGTTGGCTTGGTGTCAGAGATTGGGGAGAAGGTGGATTTCCACTTGCTGGCTCCGGAGGAAGAGGATACCTCGCTGCTCACGCTGCTGGCACCTGATTTACGTCCCTGCGAGCCTGTAAAAAGCCACGTTCCATTACAAATAGACAGTTGAGTCAGAACTTGAAATTTCCGTAAGCCAAAACACATGCCACTTACCCCTTTCCACATCTCTCATTGGTCCATCTCGGTCTAAGGAAATTGTGGCAATTTTCCGTTCAATTCTAAGAGAGAAACCAATCAACGTACTAAATGAAACAACCATATATTCCAAAGATTAAAGACCAATTAACTGGATTTGAAAGGAAAAATATATTACCGGCTTGAACTAGAGGTGTCTGGAGCGTAATTGGTGCCCTCTTCGTCCGAACTAGGGGCGGAGGAATAGCGATCTGTGTTGAGCTCCAGGGGACGCTCTCTTTTGAGCACGGGAGGCTGATCTAGATCTGGCCCGCATGGGCTTCGGCCTGATTGCTCCGGGGAAGAGATGGCAGAGATCTCCAAAGGCTGGTTTATGTTGTTCACCTGGTAAAAGAAAGAATACTTTGAGTCTGATTTGAGGCCAATCGTAAGCAATACTAACAGCCGCCATTGTTTTTGTCCACTCACCATAGAATTGATATTAAGCGGCGATCCAGAGGAATGGCTTGGGCAGCCCAGACCCAGAAACGCCCTTCTTTTGGGGGAGCCGCTCATGGGCATGACCCCGGAGGAGCTGCGCTTCCGCCGGCCACGCTTCCGCCCCTCTTGGCTATGAGAACTTGGAGAGTGATGATTATGGTGGTGGTGATGGTGCTTATTGTGATGATGGTGACCCTGTCTTACCGACCCATGGTGCAGCCTTGAGCCTCCAGTGGAGGATGAAGACGAGGAGGAAGAAGAGGATGAGGAGAAAAAGATACGGCGACGAGCCTCGCTGTCCAAGGGCTCTGTGTCGGATTCGTGGCCCTGGCGGTCATGGCCGTCCTCGGGGGGAAGCCTCGGTGGGCCATCGGCATACTGCAGCACACCTCCGGTGCCCAGTGGAGGACTGAGGCCAGAGGTGCGGGGCTGAAGCCCCATGAAAGGTGTGCTGTGAGGGGGAGGGGATGCGGTGTCACAGTCTTGGTCCTCGGTCAACATGACAGAGTGACAGCCATTAACCAATCCTGAGCTGGAGGAGTACCCTAAGAGGGAACAGATTTTGATTTAGAAGATAACATGTAAATCACCTACATGGACGGATGATGTTAGATTAGACCTTATTTTTGAACATCTGATTTATAAGGTCCAAAAAAGCTGACCTTTGACCATTTTGCCAATTTAGTTGATCATGAGAGAAAAGAAAGCACAGGAAATGATGGGGAAAATGGGATCAGGAAAGTTCACAAGTCGGACTTGAAACACATGCTTGCATGTCGTGTCGAATCATTCACAATAAGAACAATATCATGAATTTATAAAAGAAATAGAGTGAATTTCCATCTCATCCTGACTTTAAATTTAAAAACATACCAAAAAGTTTTTAGTGTTATGTTTTAATGCATGTGTGATAATCAATAGGCCTTGGCTACAAAAAAACAAAGCTGCTGTACCTGAGGTAGGCGTGAGAGGTGTCTTGCCATTGCTCTGTCCAGCTGGATTTGAAACTGGACTAGGAGTGCTCCTCTGGCAAAAGAAAACAGCTTAAATTAATGCTGAAATGTGGGCAAGAAACATCCACAAGATCGTGTATCATCACTTCCGCCCACATAGATTCGTACCAGTCTTTCTGCACGGTTCGGCAGCACCACACTGGCCAGCGGGATGCTGACAGGAAGTTTACTGGGATGCACAGTGCTGAGGGGGATGCTTATTGGTAGACTAGTTATAGTGTCGCCGGGAGCAGCCGGGCTCTTTTCCTTATCGGCCTGCAATTGGGAAAGAGACGCTCAACATTTGCTGCATTTTCAAAAAGGGGTTTGCATAAACACAAATACACATTAGTTACCCTATCTGTGCTCTTGGGTGTGGTGGTCGTTTGAATATCAGATGAATTGGGTGAAGAGCAAGCCTGTTTTAATCCCAGAGTTGGAGATGAAACAGCAACAATGTCGCCGCTGAAAACACCCGTGAGTGATTAGTGACTAATCGACAAGCACTTAGTCAACTAAACGTGTTATTTTTACTCACCGGTGGATGTTAACAAGTGTTCTAAATTGATTGGCAGCTGAATCTTGATTGAGGTGCCTACGGAGGGCGATCTTGGCTGGAGAAAAGCGGGTGTAGTCGGGCAGGGGTTGCCCCAGCTGCCTGGTTCTCGAGTCTGGGGTGGGCGGCACAATTTCATGGTCAGGGGAAATGGGCAGGTAGCGGGTGAGGAGTTCATTTTTACCCATTCCACTTCCACCGCCTCTCTCATATACAGGCGAGGATGTGCCATTGATGGATAGCTCGGGACTGAGGCCGTTGAGTCCCGCAGAGGCTTGTGGGGTAAATCTGGGGGTGTCGGAATCCAGTGTGGGCCGGGTCTCTGGGCCAGGGAGGGCCTTTCGGTAGGGGGACACCTCACACGGGCTGTAGGACGACTTGAGCTGCAGGAGCTCTTGCTGTCTCTGGCTCTTCTCTAGTTCAACAATGCTGATCTGCAAAGAAACACCAGGGGGAGCCGTTGATATAAACGCAGACAGAGCCAACCAGTAATGCCCATGGCAGAAATATCCCTTTAGTAGCTAGTTCAGTCTTCTGTTAACGAGCTTTCGTCAGAACATTTTCATTTTTTCAGTAATTGACCCAAACAACATTAACATTATTTTTATTGATTTCGGTTGTGTCTTTCACATTCAATTCGGAGTCACTTTCTAATGTGCTTTGTGGAAAATGTTAAGTCTGACTTAAGTCTCTTCCAGAGAGGGAAAATGTGATTGTGGCATGTTGCAGGTCTGATTCAAACCTGTGCCACCTTCATGTGCATAAAGGATCAACATGCCATAGCTCAGACACGTTTATCGGCAGGGCTTACCTGCCTTTTTAAAACAGAAATAGTGGAGAAACAGGAAGTTATTTGAGGCCAAAGTGGGATTTTGGCATGTTTCAGGCCAGAATCAAACTTGTGCCACCTGCACAAGCAACAAGTATCAGCGTGCCACAACTCTAACGCACATCAATTGGCTGTTTGCTCTGAGCTGACTGAATAAAGCGTGCATGCGAGTTACCTGAAGCTCGAGACAGTGGCGCTGTTTCTCTGAGATTTGTCTTCGTAGCGCAGCTTTCTCTTTCAACAGAGTCTCCAAACACAGAGACCCCCAGTCTAGCTTGAGCTCCTCACACCGAGCCTTCAGCTGACAAACACACACAAACATATGCACAATGGGAGTTTAGTACCAAATCTGCCATTTCTAAATCATAAGCATTCCTTCTGCTGTGTTGAGGCAGGGCATGATGGTTTATATCGGATCACTCACCAGCACCAGGCTCTGATCGCGGAGCTCTGCCATGTCCCTCTCCAACTGTTTGGTCTGTTCCCTCAGCTGCATGTTGTGGGCTGTGATCTCCTTCTGAGCTTGCACCAGGTCCTCCACGGTTACCGCCTTCACGCCCAGCTGTGACACAGGCGGCAGCGTTTAAATTCAGCTCTGATACATATTGACTTGGAAGTGCTATGTAGGCAGATCACTAGGTTGAGAAAAGTCTTACCTCCTCCAGTTTAGACTGGAAAAGATCTCTGATCCTCTCCTTATGAGCATTACAAGCATTGAGCAGCTGTTGGGCTTGACCGGATAGTTCTGTGTGTCTCAGCTGGGAGGAGAGAAAAGAAACAATAACGTTCATATATTTGCTGAGCTCACAAATTCACAATATTGACTCATTTTTTTTTAATAAATGTACAAAAAATAGAATTTATTAAAATTCTTAAATGTAACGTTAATATTTAACTTGTTTTATTACGACTACTATTACTGCTACTAATAATAATTATATATATAAAAAGAAAGCATTTAAATTCGCTATTGAAATAATAACATCGCTGCGAAATTTAGTGAGAAGCATTCACATTTCTGCGTTATTAACGGATCAAACAGCGCTGACGTGGAAACCAGGAAGAAACATTGTGCCATGAATGAACTATCCAGTGTCCACAGATCAGCAACATTGCCATGGGTTTACTGTAGTAACTCACTGTAACCTTGGAAGTTTGGCAGGAATGGTAGGCAATAATGCTTTTAAGTAACATTACGTCAGTTTTATTTTGACATTATGAATACAAATGCTGCCCTTAAATGTTAATCTTAACTAAATTAAACCTTTGTTTGTAACTACTACAATATTACATTTCATTTTGTCCAAGGAGCTGTTTTGTTTTATATGCTCCTAAGAAAAAGTATAGCTCCATCATTGCTCAAAGTAAAAAAAAAAATCCATACTTTGTTAGTTTTAATAAAAATATAATAAAAAAAATTAAATCAAGGAAATTTCTCTGGCATTTCTAAATGCAACAAAACGTATAATATTTAATTTAGATAAAACTTAACTAAAATAAATAATTACATAGTAAATGTATTACAGGTGTCTTGATATACCGGTATTGGCGTTAACAGTTTAAAAAAATAAAAATAAAACATTGTTATCATATTAATTAGGGGTCTCGCAATTTACCAGTATTGGCGATAACAGTAACATTTCAAATGAATAGTACACGTATGATATGACATGTATATAATCCAGTGCCAGAGTCTGGTTGACATCGTAACGTACAGTAAGTGGCGGTATTTCACGTTAGCGCTGGTCTCATCTGTCATAAAACACAAGCAGACACAGCTACTTCTATTTTTACCCAAAATAAAACAATGTTAGCATAATCTAGCGCTAAACTCTCAAATGTAATTTGTTTCATTCATACTCAACGCCAGAGGGCGCCCTCGTGCAGAAAGTCCTTATGAGTAATAGGTTTCAGTAAATGCACAAAATAAATAAATATATATATATATATTATTTTTTTATAGCTATATAATTAATTATTATATAATTACTATTTTATTTTTATATATATATATTCTAAGAGACAGATTTACCTTTTCCTGCTCAAGAGCTTGCTGCAGGTTGGTGCGGTACTGTGGTGTCTTCATGTAGGCCATGAACTGCAGGTACTGGACTTTCACGTTATCTAGAGCATGAGCGAGACAGTTTACGTTAACTGGGCGACTGACTACGTAACTAGAGCAGAATGCATGTCTGTGAAACTGAAATAGATCTCTTTGTGTTAAAGATGGAAGGAGAAGTGAGGCTAAGTGAAATTACCAAGAAGAGCCTGCAGGCCTGGTGGAGTGGGGCCCATGAGAAGCTGACTTGATGTATAATGCTGCACTTTGGGAGGTAGCTGATAGAATGGACTCTGAGGTGACCTGTACGCATCTGTGGATCGACCGAAAGTACAAGTCAATGTCAAAAGTGATAATGCCGTTCAATTACCTTGAAAAGGCTGATTTTAGATTAGTCTCACCCTGAGGGGGGGCCGCTGAAAGGGTCTTGGCATGAAGCAGATCAAGGGCGCTCTGGCTCTTCTTGCTCTTGCGCTCGGCTGCGGTGGTAGTGGCAGCCTTCTTAGGGCGCCCGCGCTTCCTGTTACCGAGCTTGCGGCCCCTGGCCAGCAGTTTGGCCCGGCGGGGTTTGGGCGAAGGCTTCACGGGCACATGCGAGTTCGAGTTGACCTCCTCACTACCCGACTCATGCTGCACCTGAGGCAAAGGGCAAAGACAATTTAACCAATAAAAATAAATAAAATAATTGATTTTAAATAAATGTTTAGCCATATACATATGAAATAAATGAATAGCATATTTATGTGATTTCTGAAGGTCTACCTTGTGCTCCTTGGGCTTGGTCGGGGTGGTGGTGTTGCTCTTATTCTCCTTACTGTCCTTCTGCTGCCGCCTTCTGGTTGCCTCCTGCTCCTCCTGGAACCAAAAACACACCTCATGTGTTGTGGGAAGAGATTTAGCAGGATATTTTGGCCCAAAAGAACCCATTCACAATATGACAATCAAACACGATTGACAATCTTACCCTGAGTTTAGGATTTTTGAGACTAGAAAAATAGTTTTCAAGCTGCAAAAAGAAAAAAAAGTGTTTGGTTAGATATCAATATACATACATGTGAAATGTAATACTCGAAGTTTTTGGGTGCTCTGTGTGCTTAATGCCATTTGTCTGGCAATAAAGGCTAATGCAAATAAGACACCCATTGTACACCAAGAGGAACAACAAAACCCATGTGACATGAATAAAAGGGAACTTACTATGGTGCGGTCTATTGTATGCAGATAGTAGGACACTGGCTTCCCCGTCCACGACACGGATCCCCTCAGAGGGGACAGTTCAACTACTCTCATTATCGTGCCAATATCTTAACAAAAACACACAAAAAAAAGACGATTAATCATCAAATGTATTATTTCGCGAGCAGTCTAATAGGAATCTTTGTGTTCAGGAATTTCATGCAAGGGCGGAAAACCCCACACAAATTCGCAGTGTTGACTACCATAATTATCAATGATGGTGGTGAATTCGCTGAGTTTTCAGGCTCGATTTATCCGTTCGGCTCAATGTTCAAAGACCAGCGCAGCACAAGCTTTACTAGAGCAGATCCTGACAAACAGAAGAAACCCTGCGCAACGATACAGACAGAAGGCTTTTCAATCTACAAATCACCATCATTTACCATGGATTTACTGTGGTAACAATAACTGGACCATGGTTTTGTGGCAGCTCAACAACTCAAGGCCTTGTTTTCTAGCAAAAATCGGGAATTTTGCATGAGGGCGAAAGATCTCCCCACACAGATTTCGCATTGGGTTGAATTTTTCACAAGAATTTGCCGCGCTGACCAATAAAAAGCTTCTTGGTTTGAAAGTGACTTCTGTTGAGCTGTGCTTCGCTACACTATTGAAATCTTTTTTTAATGAGCGAAATATCGCAAATGTGACCACACCTTAACACTTATAAAAATGTATCAGAGAATAACCACCAAAGACTTTAAGTATTTTTAAAGTCAAGAACACTACCATGATAGTAATATCATGGTTTTTCTCTCTCTCCTTTTTTTTTTTTTTACCATGGTTCCATCTTTTTGAAATGGAATCCCATTTATACTTTTATACTTACCACTTAAGTTTCGGCTGTTTATTCTGAAGTTAAGAGGTGCAAAAGGTTTCGAGGATACAATTTTTCCACCTGCAAGAAACGGACTGAGATTCAGCCAGGTAACACAGAGGAGAAAATCTAAGCACATATTCATCTCCTTAACATCTGTAAGTCAATGCGAACTAAAAAAACAAGTCTGACTGGGGTCAAAGGTCAAGCATGACATGTTGACACAGGTGCCTTTAGTTACCCTGACACAGAGCCCTTTCTTTTTTAAACGTAAGCAGCTGTGCAGTTTACTTCAAGTTAGAACTGCACCAAATGTGATGATTTCTATAGCAATTAAAATATTTAACATGATTTCTCAAATAAAATGACATGGAAACAGCAGCGCTCATGCTAAACGACTAATAAGATTTGACTCGCTGTGCTTATTATTTAGTCTTTTTTTAACAAGACCACATTGACGACACCACGAACCTTCCTTCATGTTGGCGAATCGTTCCTTCAGCTGGTGGTCCACCTCAGGACCAAAGGCAAAGTTATTCACAAAAATAACACTGCAAAAGAGCACATCACACTACAACCTTACACAAGACGTTATGTACAACATGCAAACGGTTCTGAATTATGAAGAATTAATGATGAAAATGTAACATGTCAAAAAAAAATTATGCTCTGGTTATAATCAGGTTGTAGCATTGTTATAAGGATTTAACTAGCCTGTATGTGATCATACCTTGTGCTGGCTATACGTTCCTTCCATTCTTCTGACAGGAAATCTCCCCTTTCCAACTGCCACACAAGACCAAACGACATCAAGTATGCACGGATTTCACTTTAGTCACAATACTTAAGTTTTCACAAGTAATAACATTTGTTTTAATAAAAAAACACGCTAGGGACCATTGTGGCGCATCGCTAGAACACACACTCACCGTGTACTCGCCATGTTTTTTGCCATACCACTTCATCCACCTCTTAAACTCTTTGTCCATTGACTGTAAACACATTCAGATATAAAGATTAGCGCAAAATCCATTTTGAGGCAAAACTAAGATGTCAGGGTATATAAGGAACGTTTAATTTCGGCTTCCTGTTGGTACCTCTGCATAGGTTGCAGGAGTGTCTGCTTTCTCCACGCCAAAGTAGTGTTTACAGTTGGTGGCAGCAGCGACCTGCAGGACTACCTGACCAACCCCTGCAATTCAAGCAAAAACACTGTCATGTATAACGGACTGACTGGACATTATTGGACTTTCAATCTGAAACTGCTACTCAAGGCCGGTTTATACCAATTTAGAAGTGAAATCGCTGTTGTGACATTAACAAGCTGTTTTATCGACGTCTTTCCGCAGTGATAATGTTATGATAACATAATGATTCCGGTACGTTGTACTGTATCTTTCAACAGACCTTCTGATGTTCAGTCTTGTTTATTTGGTGCTGTAACTAGTAGTAAAGCGGAAGAGATCTGTCACGACACATTAAAGAACACCAAAGCGGTATTTATTGTTTGAATTTTGAAATAAATTGACAAGAATTTGAAAGCTGAGACTGTTTCATATCAAAAGTAACAAAGCACAAAACTTGCGATTGGATGGGAGTTCTATTCATTCACCAAATGAAAACAGCATAGAGCTAAAGATCGACTCTTGGGATTTAAGAATCAATGTGGGTTCATAAAAATGAGAATTGATTAAAATCGAGAAATCTATATTTTTAACCCAGCCATGTTTACTGTTGCGTTTTTGAATTTGCGATTGAGTTTTCTGATTTGTAGCTTACAATTCGCTTTTGCGTTTTTATTGGACATTCACTTTTAAGCTGCTACCAAAGGCCTATTTATACTGTTTATTGAAGTGAATTTTTAAGTTGCGTTTTCAGATGTGCAATTTTCATTTGTACTTTAGGGCCCCAATCGAATAGGCCCTCAATAACAGACATTACTGACCACTGCCCAAATCCACAAAGGTGTCTTCTTCCATCATCTCCATCTCGTCAATGATCTGTGCCACCAGGTCGAAGGAGGTCTCTCCGTACACCTCGGGAGAGAATGGCTCGTAGTTGTTGAGTTTCTCCGGGTCGGTGACGGAGTGGTTGTAGACCTGCTGCAGGATGTGACGCAGCAGGCCGTTGGAAGGCCGCTTGTTCAGTTTCATGGGTTGGGTGGTCCCTTTCCACTGCAAGACACAAACACCGTTTAACACTTTGTTTGAGGCGAACATCATCTGTTGTCAGCAAGACAGACTTGACGTACCAGTTGGTGAATGCTGTCAATGGCTCTGTTGTACTTATCACACAGTCTCTGCATACTCTCAAAGCTGCAAAAAAAACACAAAGATTTGTAATATGAACTTCACAGAATATCTACTTTCACAAAACTAGTATTGCATAACACTAGTTTTATTAGCTCGTACAAATGTCACTTTTAATCAAAATAATAAATAAAATTATTATTATTAACATTACAACTACATCAATAATAAGAATCATAATAATTATTATTTTTAAATGGACCATACAACACCCACTAACCCGGCAAATGGGGGTGTATTTCAGCAGTGGCGTGTAACGCAATCACTCCTACTAGCCACTTTGCCAGGTTGAATTTTATGAATATTGTTGGTGTTACAGGGCTTGATTTCATATAATTTTACTCATTCCCGCAGATTTTGTGCTCGCATCTAATGTTTGCGCTTACAAAGCTGCCTCTCAGAACTAAATTGAGATCTTTTTCGATGCTTATTGCGCTTAGTCAAATGTACATGAAATTCTAATCTTGTTGAGTATTCACGTAAACAGTGATTTTATTTTAAGTGATGTAAACAGGTGACAAAGGAGACGCATATGCAACAGTATCATGGATCAGAACGTCAGGTCTTAGAGTGACAACAGCCTAATATACCTGCTGCCAAATTATGAGATTATATATATATATATATATATATGTATATGAGGAGCTCTTTTCCAAAACGCGATAAATCCATTTCAATACTTTTCAGGAAAATTCATTTTTTTACCTAGACCCACACATTTTGTGAATATTCAGTTTAGCCTGTTAAAATGTTTTTTCCCCTCAGTCTGAACATGTTGAACAGTGATTATTAAATCAAACAACAATATTGTTGGTGATAAATTCAAAGTACATTTTTTTTTTCAAAACACTATAAATCCACAAAAGAAAAATCCAAAAATGGATGATTTTGGCCACTTAATTAAGTTGTGTTTTGTAGAAAGCCTTTCTTTAAAGTGAATTTCGTTTTGTATAAATTGTATCTTAATTTTAATCATTTTTTCATCAACCAATTGCCTGGATTTAATAAATAAGAAGCAAATAGACAATATAATCATGACATGGAGGCGCCGACGTGGTCACTTGCATTGCACGTGAACTGGAGCGCATGTCATCATAAATTAACCGAAACTCAGCGTATGCCTCACAGTCATGAGAAATATATCTATATAGAAAGTTTGAAATGTCTTTAAACGAAACAATTAAAAACGAAAATAAATAGCATACTCTCTGATTACGTAATCCATTACATGCATTTCTCTCTAGGCGCGTTCACTACAGAGATGCTGATCGTCAATTTCATCTTTGCAGACACTGACACAGAAAACAGTTGATTAATAAAAATAAAATAAAAATTTCGATTTTCGAACGATATTCGACTTTTGCTCCTTGATTGTCGAATGCCATTTTTGGCAGAAATTATAAACAGAAACCTTTGGCAGCAGCATCTACCCCCGGTGTAGGTCTCACTGGCTCATCACGGCCATCAAAAGTGTTATCACCGTTTAAAACACTCATTTTGAGGAATGAATGAACATAAACCTCTGTTCAGCGCGCCGATGTTGGATTGCGTAGAACGCTCACTGAATTCTGATTGGTCGAGAGAGGATTTATCGCGTTTAGGCTAAAAATAGGTTTGGCGCTTATCGCGGTTTGGAAAAGAATGGCATCTTGCAGTACATTTTAAACAAGGAAATATAGCGATTTGGCATGAAACATTGATGGAGCAGTGAATAGGTTCAGAACACAGCTAAATGACATGACAAACTCATTTTTTTTAATGCCGTTTATCGCGTTTTGGAAAAGAGCTCCTCATATATATATATGGTAGTTTTCCCCCATTGTATCAATGTCAAAATGGTGAAAACGCACCAGTGAAAATGCTGAGTGGCTAGTAACTTTGGAAAACCACTAGCCACAGTGGCTGGTGAGCAAAAAAGTTGTCAAGCCCTGCTTATGAGACCATTTTGTGACAATTTCCTCACCTCTTGGTGTCGTAGTCGATAAGTACGTAGTTCTCCATTGCCAGCTTAAGATCTGGGATCTCTTCACACACCCAGCTGGACAAAGA
Organism: Meda fulgida; assembly: GCA_030578275.1. Lineage (NCBI taxonomy): Eukaryota > Metazoa > Chordata > Actinopteri > Cypriniformes > Leuciscidae > Meda > Meda fulgida. The sequence continues at coordinate 7,976,235 of CM060637.1, read as the reverse complement.
GAAGAGACATATTAGATTTTACTACATTGATTATTACGGTTTTATTGCCAATACACCTCTTACACACAGAGCAGTCAAATACAAGTGCAAAATCAAACCATAATACCCCATCACAGACCTACCGTATGGTCTCGATGATTTCATGTGCAGCATCATGATGTTTATCCTGGGGCACAAGGAAAGAAATGCTGAGTCATAAACAAGGTTCAAATTACCGTTTACTTGCTCGCTAGACTACTTATTTGGCACATGATGTGTAGTTGTTCATCTACAAGAAACAAGTTTCTACAACTACAACAGAAACTTGACCTTTCCAGTTTGAGCAGGGTCACGGATCACAACTGTAGCACATTCCTGGACACACAGCACCCAGTGTGTCTTCAAGCAGGTAAACAGGTTCATTGGGCGCACATGCCCGGATAAGTACATTATGTCACCAAGCCGGCGTTACTGATCACGTATGTTGTAGTCTATGAATGCAAAGCAAGATCTAGATCTCAGCACAAAACTTGTACAAAACAAAATGGACCTTATTCACAAAAAAAGCAGAAATCATGCTGTCGTATGTTACAGTGTTAAGTATTATTTATAAACTACTACAGTATTTACTAATATTAAGAATTTAAGCTTATTTATATGTCCAGTTTCTTTTTAATTGTAGTTCTTTTATCTGCTTTTATTTAGCTTTAGTTTATTTTTGTTTCAGTTTTAGTACTTAAACGTATTCAGTTTGGTTAGTTGCATACCTTGGTTTATTACGCACACTTTAACACATTTAACCGAGTTATGTTTAAAAAGTGAAGAGTGTCCAAAACGGATGGGTTAGGAATTATAATTCATCATTCACAATGAATCATTTCACAGCCAAGTTTATGAAACTGATGTCAAATAGCATTTATATGGATTCATTTATTTTATGTACTTGTCATTTTTATTATTATTTTTATTTATATTTACATTTTTCATTTATAGTAAGAGTTCAGTTAGTTGCAACGGTTTTTCCATCTCATATATATGTTCTAATTTAGCTTTATTTTAATTACCAAAATTGGTATGTTAAACATAAACAAGGCCCGGAAGCCATCACACATGACGGTGCCGTACTTAAAATACGTGTAATGCTGGCCTATAAGAGCTCTGAGGTCATAATGAATCATTTTTGATCCCAATTAACCCAGGATTGTGTCTAAAATGTGGATGTGACCCAGTCGACTCGCTCAGTCCAGCCGCTGGAGCTCTGCTGCTTCCTGACCCAGTGACCCACTTTCAGTCAACAGTCCTGAGAAACCCTCTGCCTGCCGGAGTGTGCCGCTGCTGGGCTCCGTTGCCTCACTAGGCTCCTCCTCATCCAACAGGGAGCCGTTTTCCCGCTTGGCTGCAAGTATGGCGGGTCTCGTGCTTTTCCGCCCACCCCTGGAGCTCGGAGGCGGTGTGACGGCACTAGGAAATAATGCAGCCACAGTCTAAGGCAAACAAGGGCACTTATTTAAAGTGGGATGCGGCTGACTTAGGTTATTTCAATACTGCGTTAAATGCAAACGCTAAGACAGATGGCGGAGTGTGTACGTGCACAAGCAGACACTTCAGCTCATCGTGCTGCACGGGAGGGGGGGGGGGGGGGGGGGGGCGACGTGTGTACGGGGTGTTCCGGCGCACAGCAACACCAGAGCCGCAGCTAAAAATATCCAGAGGAAAGGAGGGGAGGATGACAGAGAGCAAGAAATAAAAGCTCACAGCCCTCTGTTACAAGCAGGCTTGACTCACGAGCACAAAATCGTACTCTTCGCTCACCTCTCACACAATTGACGTGACTCACGGCAGGAAATCACGCCTCGTGAACACTTCGTTTCGCCGTGATTACCTCACAGCATAACTGTTCTTTTTGGCAGGGACGGCAAATCACCACACCTCGGTGTGGACGCGCACACTGACGTGTTTAAACGGGTTGTAACGTTCAAACTATGAGGAGTGTCCAATTATTATTTTCTCGAACTTGGAGACAAAATGATTTGTTTAGAGTATAAGGAACTTGATAAGGAAGCAAATATAGCTGATTTAAGTTTTCAGATATGGGATGTAAATGTGTCCGTGAACGTAGTTTCAGGAGAGCAGGGAAGAAAGAAAACAGTGACGCTCAGTGTTCGATAAAACACCTCCTTCTTCCCACCCCAGGTGAGTGGGATGCTTTTGTTCGGAGCACAATGTGAAGCCGTGATGCAAAATGGCACGCTAGTGGACGGAGGAGAGAAAAAAAAAATCACTCAGCTGAGTCTCTGAAAAACAAGATTTGAATGGGTATTCCGGCCTTTGTAAAACACTCTGTCACCTCAAATAAAAGCCTGAAACATTTCTTGAAAACATGTCACGAGAAAAAACTTTCTCACATATCCCCTCTTTTTCCATGTCTGATGTGTCTAAAGGGTTAATTATCCCAAGAAGTGTGCATTTTGTCGTCATTTACTCAAACGCATGATGTTTCAAACCCGCATGACTTTGTTAGTTCTGAGGAACACAAAAGGAGAAGTTTCGTATAATGTGCATGCTCCTCTTTTCCTTGCAGTGAACACGAATGGAGACTAAGACAAGTTATTCACAAGCTCCTGATTCAGGTTGATTCATTTTGGTACATATAACATACAAAAGAACCTCTCTTCAAATGATGCAAATTATATGAGGAAGATTCAAATTGATAACTCTTCTTTTCACTGTTTATTAATAGAACTCTTCAAACGCATTTGACCACATGAGAGTTTACACTACGAAAATGTGTTTTCGACTACCTCTGAAAGAGGTTGACAGTGGACTAGATCAAAAGGTTTTAGACCCCCATTTACGCCTGAATTTACCGTTGTCTACTTGTGATCCGATCGACTAAAATGCATCTTAATACAAGGCGTAAACAAGGCCTTATATACAATATCCCCTCTTCCCCACCCGGTGTTGTCGCAAATTTTCCTCACCGTGACATCGCTAAGGGGCAGCAATTTTCTTGGGGCTTTAACACATGCCTCTGCATTCACTTTCACTGTGAAAGTAGCGTGAACATTCTGTCAAACATCTCCTTTTGTGTTCCTCACAAGAAAGAAAGCAATATGAGTTTGGAACGACAGGGTGGAATAAATAATGACGACAAACATTTTTGGGTGAATTTTTTCTTTAGGGGTAGAGCTGTCACTTTTGTGAAAAAATCCTGTTCGATTTTTGAGACATAAGTGTTTATTGAATCGATTGTAAAATCGATTTTCCATTTCTAAAGGCGTTTCAATTTTCAAAACCAAATATAGGCAAATCCACGGACAACTAACCGGCTTTCGTACGAACATAAAGAGTGCGCTTGAGACGCGCACAAGACAGCAATAATTCTGATGATTTATTGGCGTCAGGTTTTGTGCACAATGAAAAAAGGAGTGCAATATTCAGGGTTTGAAATTAACACCCGCCAATCGCAGGTAAAAAATAACTTTGGCGGGAATCGCTGTCAAATCACGAGGCAATTTGGCATGTTTCTGTTTACTAATTTTTCTGGGGGAGTTCGTGTAGCCAAATCTGCGCGGATTTAGCGCAAATATGCAACTCGTGAGTCATCGTATTATCTTAAATACATGGTATTGGGCAGAATCTGCGCATTTCTGGCTTACTTGAACACACACGTCACTAAGCAACAAATAACGGCGCGCTTGTTCACTTGCATTGAAGTAATACCGAATATTAAAAAGCATTTGGTTAACAGAAAAGACATTGTTGTTTTCCAACATCCTACATGTTCTGTGTACTGTATTGATCTGTCCACCTAAAACACATTTTTGGTAAAAAAAAGAAGAAAGGTTGTTCAAATCGATTCCCTGTTTTCGAAAGCTTGTGTTGGTTGGTCCAATCGATTGTGCAATCGATTTTCGAACGTAAAGTGACAGCCCTATTTAGGGGTAGTCTAAATCAACAGTGCATGTGGATTACCACTACCCAGACTCCCTAATTAACAGAATACACCACTCCCTAAACAAAAATTTGCAAGGCATATCTGCAGCTTGCCAATCATGGGCGATCTGCAATTCTGTTTACCCAACAGCAGGGCAGAAATATGGCTCTCAGTAAGTGGGGCATCCATCCCATATCAGGTTCAGGTTCCTTTTATTTGTACCCGTAGGTAGATTTGTTAAATCTTATTATTATTGTGATTATTGTTAACATCATCCAAACTCAAAGACGGAAGTCATCTGAGGCCTAGTGAGACAGTAAAATTGCTGAGATCACAACTACCACTACTAGAAAGGGCACGCTGAATGACAAATGAAAGAGACTGGAGTTTTAGTGACGAAAATAACCTGCACTTCCCACATTCTCAGTTTGAGTAAAATGAGCATGAATCATAGTATTATCTAAGTGACGGGAGGGACAAATGAGACGGCTGTTTCTGTGGAAACCACAGCTTTTTGATGTGCCCCCCCATTTCCGTCTAAGACCGAAATTGCGTCGACAACCTTGATGGCGTGAGAAAAGTCTTTCCGAACACGTTCTTGTAATAAATATTAAAACAAATACGCTTGTCTTGGTTTGTTTTTTCACTAGTTATTATTATTAGTTTAAGAGGGGACAGTGCAATTTCATAAAACACAACAAACATGGTTAAAAAAGCCAGATTTAGCCAAAAGGCTATTTTTCATCTGTAGTCCCCTGGCCAAGATGTAAAAGAAGCATTAAAATACAAACATGAGTTAGACCGAATTTTTAGACATTCTCATCTCTTAGACCCTAAATATGTTATTCTATAACAGTAAATAGCAGTGCACGTGTGTGTTTTATGGGGGGTATGGGGGAGGTTAATCACGGTGTGGAATCTGTGTGTTATGAGTACTGCACATGTGCAATGACGGTAATGCTTTCAGAAACAACAGACAGAAGAATGGTGGCTGACTCAGAATGGATGATATGGACAAGACTTTTTTAATGTCATTAAGGGAACAACAGTTATAACTTGCCATCACTATGCTAGGGTGTTCTGGGTGGTTACCAGGGAGCTGCTATGCAGATGCTAAGGCGTTCAAAGCAGATTAAGAGTCACCGCCACCATTTCTCTATGATACAGGCAACTCTAAATATTTGCACCCCTGGTTCAATGCCAATATACAGTTTGTTTTATTTCAGCTTTATCTTCTCCCAGGTGAAACTCCCGTGTTAGGATATCGAATCCTCTTAGCAATAATAATAATAATAGTTAGCAAGCAAGCTTCAATAATAGTGTAAATATGCAGGCAATCTACTTTAAAAAGACAATATTCAAGTCCAGCAAGTTTTACAACCCACTAGCAACCACTAAAGTCAGTTATTGCCAAACTTCCTAAATAATCTTGCATTCTAGCTTGTTTTTCAAGAATGTCAGTCATATGGGTTTCGTTATGACACTTTACCCCTTTCAAGGTAAATACAGATGGTAACCTAAATAAAGTGCAAGGGCTGCCAAATGAGCAACCGCATTTTAAGACGCCAGTGACAAATCTGACACTTCCAGAGCAGTATTCAATACTTCAAAGGATCCCATATGTTATATAAAGACCATACTAGAATCATAAAACCACCAAATATTGTGAAGCAAATATCTAAACTGTAAAAAAAAAAAAAAAAAAAGATACGTTACAGGATACAAATCAGAGCAATTTGTCAATAAAAGACACTGATGCTGTCCTCTCGCCTGAGAGCACTATTCTCGCCTTTTGTTTAACACCCTTCATGCGATATTTAGCCGGTAACGAAGCATTACACACCCTAATATATCCACTTCAGATATCTGCACACACACTTCTGAGACATATTTGTACTGTTTACGTTATCTAGAGTTTGACGACTATTGGTGTTGGGTAAAAAGCGATAAAGTTAGCTAGCCCTGGTATCTTACTGTTAGCATGACGGCTAGCGTGAACTCCAGTCTCTATAAACATTCGTTGAATACAGAGTAATGCAAAGCGTCGTTTAGGCTTAAAATGTGCATTACTGTAAGTTACAACAATTTGTTCGTGAATAACGAATAAGTGTTATGCACACTCTGATATGGCAGGTTTTGGTTAGGACTCCGTCTCAAACTCTAATGAGCTGCCTACTTAGTGAGCGTATAGTATTTCTAGTTCACTGCTTTCCTTCCTTCAAAGACTGACAACAGCACGAACCAATGGTATTCGAGTGCGGGATGTCATGCCGCGTTCAATTGGTTTGACCTACTAAATTAATACGCCCCCTTGAAGGAGTCATTTTGATTTTAATAAACTATTTGTTTCGTATTTGTTTAACAATGACTTGAGTAAAATGATTCTATGTGCGTTTGTTTAAGGATGTTATGAGGTTGTCAACTAACTGGCACAATAAATATAACCTCTAGAAGGAGACCCTGACATAATATTTGTCCCTAGGTAGACAGCTCACTAGAATCTAAGACGCAACCACTGTATGAGATGGCCAACTGGGTCAGCAGGCTACACACAGTCAGTGTGTTTCCAATGATTCAAATATGATTTTATTCAAGGTTATAATAGATTTTGTCTTTTTAAAACACAACCGGCTGTCATTTCAGGTCTAACTCGTGTTTAGTGATCTTCTGAGCACCTTTATGAATATATACACAAATGCTTACGGGTATCCAACACTTTAGGATCATGTATGGCCACTCTCGTGTCCCAGTTGTAAGCCGTTGTTAAAACACTAGCTGCTAGTACTGAAACAAGCACGCAAAAAAGCCAAATTAACAAAGAGAAAATGTACACACTGTAACCTTACTTTACTCATTTTGATGCACGCTGTTCTCTACCTAGCTAAATGACCCACTTCGCCTGATCGCAAGGGAATCCCGGTGTTGGTTTCGGTTTATATTATAACAATAAGACGGATAGCACTAGTACTTACATATATAGGCAAGGGCCACGGGTAGCCTGCAGCTTCGGCTCCGACCGGCGACTTCAGTTTTAACTCCAGCTTTTCTCCCATTCTCCCCAGTACAGCTAATGGACGAGGCACAAGCTAGAGTAAGAGCATTTTCCGTGGAAAAAAACAGCCGGTTTAACGCGATAGGATCTCACGTTGGATATCGCAGGTTGGGGGTGATTTCACAAAATTGTGCCGCAAGATTTGGTCGATTTGGATCCGATCTGCCCCGGTGATTTAGAGAAAATAATCGATTAAGCCGAGCGGCTGCTCAGTCTCGGCAGTACCGCCGCCATCTTGACCGGCTCACGAATGAAAAAAATGCGCCCGAGTGTGTATGTGTGGAAGTCCGATTCATTTCCGCGAATCGATTCTTTCGAACAGTTCTTTTCAAGGAATAATTTCAAACGAATATTTTGCGTCATCAAATAGTCGTTGGTTTCCCATATGAGTTTAGCCTACATATCATGAGTGAAAGGTTTTAATTAAAAGTTTCCTCGATTGCTCAAACCGTCTCCTGAACGTCCGTTTCCTGAACGTTCGTTGACGAATCGCTCACATCGGTTTTAGGAATCGGCTCAGCTGATTCATTGAAAAGATCCGACTGACATGAACAATTCGCGCGTGCGAGTGTAGTCCGCAGATCGTACCAACAAAACCGAAAAGAAAGGGAGAGTGAAATCGGTATGTATAAAACTAGAGGGGCGAGGCGTCTGTTCTCTGACACACAAACGGCGGGGATTTCTCCTCGACAACTCTCTCACATTGGCTGGGTAACGATGACACGGATCAACAAATAACCGGGCAGTTTGAATCAGGATTCCGGTGCCAATAACCGTTGACTGGGCGGGACGTTGTCTATCCCCCCCCCCCCCACTACTATCAAGATATGTTTGCTGGGCCATTACTTTCAAATGCAGTGTGAAAAGGTGAAGTGAAACTTATATTTAGCTTTCTTTTTAGTATCTTTTTATTATTATTTTGTTAAGATTTGAGAACATAGACAAAGTTATTTTAAAGTAGCCTAATTCAACATTATGCCCCCCTTTTATAAACTATGTCTTGTATTAATGCCTGAAAAATGTTCTTTAGATAATTTGGGATCAAATGCTGGTCCTAATAATGTCTTGGGTGTCAAAATGTTTAAACAAATTTAAAGTAAATCTGTGAACTGTACAGTTGTGGCAAATGTTTTGGGTCAAGATTTGGCTGTGTATTTTTGATGTTGCTTGATTATTTTATAGCCATTTATTTTTCCAATTCTACTGTCAGATCACAAATGACAAAACATCAAAATTTGGCACAGACATATTTAGAGTGACTAAATCGAACCAGCACGCATTAATCTACATTAAACTAAAATCATTCACTACTTCGTGTTGTTTTAGTGTAACTAAAACTTAAAAATCATGAATTAATTTACTAAAATAAAATAAATATTAAACAAAACAAAAAATACAAATGTTGACTTTGCAATTAAAAAGTTGATGTACTACAATTACTAAAATCAAAAAGTTATTTAAAAAAATAAACTTAAAATTAAATAAAAACTATAATACTAAAACTATATGTTTTAAACGATTAAAATGTCTCCACGATCTGCTTTTGAAGAAATATCGTAGTATCCTGCTACAGTGTATTATATCAGTTGCAGTATCTTTCAAGTCTTATTGTGTACTGTCAAATACACAAAAAGTTTACATTTACACAAGTGAAAAAGCAAACATTTGAGAGAAAACTGGGTGCATGTCATATGCGTATAAGATGCGTGCTGGTCTTAAAGTGACAGTAGCCTAATAGTAAACATGCTGCCGCTTGTCCTTAAAGGCCTAGTTCACCCAAAAATGAAAATTCTGTCCTTATTTATTCAACATGCACCAATGCTACATTTTTCTAAATTTCATAATCATTTGTTTACAAATAAGTATTCATTACTTCACTAGCCTCTCCCCTGTGAAGGCCTCATCAATCCTCAACAAACCCGTCTCCATACTTGTGTGACTCCAATCTTCAACTCCAATCTTCTGTCGCCTTTGTCACCTTTGTTTCCATTGGCTTTAGGCTTACTAAGTTGGGGACATTTAATTTAATATTCAACAATAATATTGATCTGCCTGCATTGACATCATTATATAAGATTATCTATGACATCACAGCTTTATCCAGATCGGCTGTATATAAATGAAACAACAAAAATGAAACATCACTAAGCTTTCTTAAGCTGGACTGTGACGCTATTTTCTTCTGGATACAAACTTTGTTGCATTGTTTTCCTGTTATAACTGCAAAGCTGCTTTGAAACAATCTGTATTGTAAAAATAGCTATATAAATAAATGTGACTGGACTTGACTTTAATGAGCTAGTTGTTTCTGCCTTAATTACATTGTTTAAATTAATACATTTTTAGCTAACTGATTTTTTTATGTACATTTCTGAAATACAATGTCTACATTACCTTATGTTACAGTTACCTCTGATTACAGGATATTTTTCCATATCACCCACTACTAACCAGTTATTTTTAGCCTATTATTAAATGTACATTTCTGATTTAGATTGTGGATTTCTCAACATGAATCGGGGCATATTAGAGTCTTTCAAGCATTCCAGCACTTCTTACACTTCATGTGATGTTGAGATATAGGCTACTGGATTACTGCACAAAGCAAAAAAACATGTGGAATCCACCATAATACTCTGAAAGTTGTTGTTCTACATTCAACCAGTGACAAACAGCTTGTATATGAATAGCAAACCCATCCCAAACATGGACTCGAAGCTATATTAAAAGTGCATTCCCACAATCTTGAGGGAAATGTAAATGTGGACAATTAGAGTGCAATTTCGAAGCAAACAGGAAGGAAAGTCTTAAATCTTGAGGGCGTCTTCCAGCTGTCAGGGGGTTCGGAGTGCAGTAACGGGATGATCGAGGACAGGGGCAGGGAGAGACCCAAATGAGCCAGGAACGAGAGGCTGGCGCAGTGCCAAACTGAACTCGCTGACTCCCCTCGAGCTCTCCTAAAATTGAGGCCAACATAGCACCATGAAGACAGCTGAGGATTCCACATGACATTTCCCTTATAGTATACATCCAGACGTGCCCTCTACTCAGAGTTTAGTAGGCCCGTGTTTATAAAGAGCCAGGGGGTTGAGCACCAAATAAGGCACAAAAAGCCACTAGAATAAGTGCAGTACACGTTATGATATTTAAGAACTATTTTCGAACATTTATAGAATCATATTTACGCTGACAAACGGACCTACTGGCTGTAAATAAAGGCACTACAACAACTTGATCAAAAACAAAACCTGTGCTGCCATCTAGTGGCTATTGACTGAACGGCCTATGCATTAGTTAAAAACAGAAAGAGCAATTGAGGCTAATTTAAAGGGATAGTTCACCCAAAAACGAATATTCTGTCATCATTTACTCATGTTGTTCCAAATCTGAGTTTCTTTCTTCAGTTTTTTTTAGTGATGGTAACCACAAAGTAAATGGTAGCCATTGACTTCCATAATATTTTTTTCCTACTATGGAAGCCAATGGCTGCCGTAAACTGTGTGATTACCAACATTCTTTAAAATATCTTCTTTTGTGTTCAACAGAAGAAACTCATACAGGTTTGGAACAATTTGAGGGTGAGTAACTGACAGAATACAGTTTTTTGGATGAACTTTAATGGATGTAGGAAATATCGTATTTACAAGTTGAACGTTACAAAGTCGTAACAAGTTTAGGAGTTGGGGTGTGTCAGTGGGTGCTCGATGACGTCACTGCAGCCACGGAACACGCCTCTTCAGCCGGACCGAGAGGCAAAACGTCCTGCAACATGACTAGCGAAACAAACAATTATCTTCTTAAATTAAAGGCAATCGGACTGGACAGTAATCCTTACAATTTACCAAAGAACCAGTGGTCCATGGACATTAACATGTGGCCAGGAATCAGGTTTCCTGACATTTATATGTGCCCGACTTCGACAGCTGGGAAACACAAAGCAGCTGTGAACGCTTTACATATATACCTGTATTTATTTATAGTGTTGTCTAGTAGATAATGCAGGTATATCTAAATCTGGATGATCACTTAGATCACTGTTCAATTGCTATTTCGCCCAGCCCTAAAACTTAAAGCATTAAGGGAATTGTAGACATAAAATTATAACTTTAAGCTATTTGGAAACGATGTGTATTGTGAAATAAATTTGCTCACTTGGTCGTGCTTCAAGATGGGATAAAATTGATGAGGACATCACATCCTAGTTGATTCTATATATTTTGTAGAAACTGAAAGTTATCTGGAGAACTGTCATGCAGTCCATCCATCTATAAGGAAAACTGGATTTGTCTAACATTATCCAAACATCCCATTTTATTTAATTAACGTTAACAACCTTACAGTTACTCAGAATATAAGATGGTAAATATTTAATTGATTTGTCAATATAAATACATGACCTCCGGTGTAATTTTACCCACGTTCCTGGAGGGCCACCACAGGGGTGCTCCAACACCCAGTTTTCAAATACGCCTGAGACTTGGTTAGCTGGATCATGTGCGTTTAATTAAAGTTGAAGCTAAATGGTGCAGGGTGGTGGTTTTGCACCCGTTCTCTAGGTCAGTGTTTCCCAACCCTGTTCCCGGAGGCACACCAAAGCTACACATTTTCCAACTCTTCCTAATCAATCACACCTGAATCAGCTCATCAGCTCAGTAGTAAAGAATCCAAGACCAGAAATATATGGGTCAGATAAGGGAGACGTGCACTGTTGGTGTGCCTCCAGGAGCAGGGTTGGGAAACACTGCTCTAGGTATTTAACTGTGACAGGCTTTTTTTTTTTTTTTTTTATTGTTTAACTACACAACAAAAGCTAAATAATTGACGTGAAAAGTATAGTAAGATTATATGTAACAGTTTTGAGTGGCCCCATTTAAAATAAAAAAAGCACACCATTGTTTATTTTCTAGAACTAGTTTAAAAACATTGCTGTATTTGTGTGTAGTTACGAGAAGGTACACCTCCATCTTCCTCCAAAGAACATGACTTGAACGACGTAAATTACTTCCCAACTCGTAAAATACAAACTTCCCAAGAGGACTAAAAAACATAATTTGGACACAAAATAACACTTCAGAATAAAAATCAAGTTTTCCAAGAATTTTATTGAAATACCAAGATAAATTTCAGTCCCGGTCCCTTGTCATTTCAAAAAGCGCGCTTTGGGTTTTAGCGTTGACATCGCAAGCCTTCGTCCCAAAGCTCCTCCCACTCCCTTTATTTTTCTTTTCTCTTTTGCTAAAACAGCAACATATTTCATCTGATGCAAACCTATACAACAGGTCATTTGGCACATTTCCCCCCGGTTGTCTCGACATTGTTTGAAGAATCGTAGCAGTTTCCAATCCAAACAAACGTCATTCTTATTTGTCGTTGAATAGTTTGCAGCATTTTCAGACTGTTTCTTCAGGTAACGTAAAAGGCCGTGATTAAAAAAAATAATTCTCAAGACTAAATATTTGTGGTTTACCTGGTAAATTTGTGATTGAGAATTGTTGATTTAAATTCCTCAATTGCTTTTAAACAATCGATTCAAAGAGTCAAATTTGGCGTTATTCAAATTCTTGTAATTGCGCTCCTAAAAATCACAGCACTAAATTCAGGGAAAATTGAGAAGTATTTGGCTTCAAATGCTCTTGAACATTAAACAGCAGTGTAAAACTGCTCTAAACACTGGCCTTTACCTTTATGTCTTCAACAGTCAGAAAGCATGCATACACAGACAGACAAGGCAAGTGTCTCCTTGCAACAAAACCCAGGTAAGAGTAACCGCAAGAAGCTGAGCAAAGTGCTGAATTTTAATATTTAAACATAAAAAGAGTTCAGATATCAGAAGTACAACTGATGCTTCAACAGGACCTGACAGATGATCAACTTGTGGTCGAGCTTCCACGAGGCGGATGCCACAGTAATGTGAGGAGCACGTCAGAGGTTTGTAATGGATCCTCCACGATGAGATGCCTTAATGGAATTTAACAGTCATCTCGTAATGAAAATACTGTTTGAAATGGTCAAACGCCCCACAAATACTCAGTATTCAAGCAAGCATTGAATTGCTAAAGGGTTCAGACAGTGAGCGAAGGTTGCATTTCTGCCATTTTGTCTCTTCACCAACCAGCCCATTGGAAACACCATAGGGCTACGTTAAAGGGATACAATCACCATTTTCTGGAAGAATACCAAGTAAGTTTGGCGACAGACGTGATGTTACCGTCACACTCATAACTAGCAATATTGGATCACTCTAGATACCTGAGGGATGACGCACGGCTCACGTGAGGCACAATTTCACAAGATTTGCCTGCACTTTTTACAACCACACCTGATTCATGATTCAATATGATGAGGGTTGTGATAAAGCAATATTTTTCATTCAAAAGCATGTAATATTGCAAAAAAGTGCAGACCCCGAATCGCTACCCTCACTTCTGGAACGGCAAGTTCATCCATATGGAGCTTTATCATGGCCATCGCTTAATACTGATTCTGCCAAAGCCTCTAAACAGACGTGATCCTCCTCGGATAGGCATCTGATTCGTCCATTGCACATGGTCTAGCGCATCGCACAAAACAAGGAGCCAGATAGTGCCGTTTCAGACACTACAGCACTCAAAAAAAAGAAACGAAAATGGGGAAAAGTGTACTGCGATAGGAATCTCTTGAAGTCCAAGGCAGCTTTTGCATAAAATACTGACTGATTAAGGAGATAAAGACCAAAGGGACGGGACAAGATGTTTAGCACTCAATCTGAGGAGTGTGAAATCATAATCGGACTGTTGTATGCCTATGGAAGACCAAAAAAAAGGAAAAAATAAATATGAAATAAAATAAAATAATAGTTTATCATTAGAACCTTCCATTTTAGTACATACAGAAAAATAATATCCACTTAATTTTTTTCCCTTCCTTTTTATAAACCTCAAACTATTAGAATCTGGGAATAGCTGTTGGTTATCCTCGTTCGCAAAGCCAGGAAAAGAGCTTCAAAGAAAGTTCTTCCTTTCACACATTTGAGAATGGAAGGGAGCTGGCAACCAATCCCACAATGCATTAGGCTACACAAGTAAGCATGGCTGAGTATGCCCATGTCCCATAAATTAAATTCATGGGCCTGCATTGTCCTTACTAGAGCACTTGGCCCACTAACAGAGGGGGAAAAAAGAAATCAGTTTCATGGCATTTTACATTAGAGCAACTTGTTTTTAGAGAAAACCAAGAAAAACAATAACAAAAAAAATAAATCCAGAGTTTGTTTCTTTTCTCAAGGGAGAAATAAGAAAAAAAACAATAAGACAAAAAATATTGTTATTAGTGCCAGTTTTGAAGTTGCTGTTGATCATATTCTGCTATCAGTTTTTTAATATGTGCCAGTTTGTTGTGTAGATATTCACAGCGGTTCTTCTCTTGGCTATAGTTTGGATTAGTCTGTGAGAAAAGAAGAGAACGAGATTTTAGTATTTTAAACACAAAGTATTTTTTTTAAACAAAAATACTAATAATTGGAAGAGACGGTCGTTTTACCTTTTTGATTTTACGATACTCTTCAAGTATCTGGTTGTGGATTGTCTGTGAAAAGGAGAAACAGATCTTTTCAATGATGTTCCTGCTTGAATACAGTAGTTTCAAATGTGTAATAAGATCAAACAAACAAAAGAGTTTGAAGAGATGCTCTATGAACACCTTTTACTAAATCAAGTTAGTGCCCAATCCTGTTAGCGCTTATAGCACAAAGCATGATTGACCAAAGCAGTAGCGATCAAATATCCCAACCTACTGTTCAAGACACTCTATATACATTTCCTCTCGTTTCTGCCATTTTTGTTGTTTTGTCAAACCACGATGCTTAATTTTCCTATCCAGATCTGGTAACGGTTTTACAGCTATAATGCAAATGGCAGTTGTCACCTGACCTGTAACTCTCAAACTGGCCGCAAGCCAGCAGGATAACTTCATTATTGAGCCCTATAAAGGATTATGACTACGTGTAGGAGAAATAAATTATGCCTCACGACATTCTGCTCTGGTTATTGAACATGATTGCCTCTAATCAGTCAGATGATTGTGTTGTTTATTTCATTACTCTCCCAGACTAGATTGGGAGAGGCAAGGGAAGGAAAACAGTAAGTTTCCAATTTATCAAGATGTGAAAAGTACAGTAAGACCCTGGATGAGTCAACTACCCTCTTTAATTTTTCATTTTCCGGAGGAAGACATGACTACTGGGATCAGGCTGGGGCCGACAACATATTAATAAAAAATGAGTTGTGATCATATGCGTGGATGGATGCACTGCATTTTTGGTATGGGATTTTCATTAAAGATACCTTGTACTTGTCTGTGCCTTGCTGGAGTTGTTTGAGCTCCGAGTCGAGTATAGTGAACTGCCGGGTGATGCCCTCTATCCGTGAGTGGAGGCCCCGGTACTCGCTGTACTCTGAGTTGAAGTCAATCTTGTAAGTCTGACGTTGCTCTTGCGAGCTTATCACGGTGTATTTTCTGTTTAGGAAACCAAGCGGAAAAAAACCCCCACCAGTTTTATAAACTTCATAAAAGTTGAATGTTATTTTCAGTTCGTTTTAGTTCGCTTTTGCGTCAGGTTTGTTAAATAAAAAAAGTTGCGTTATATAAGTGAAACTGTTCCAACTTGAAAATTTACAAAGAGGTGCTTACAATAAATAGTCTGTTGTCTCTGATGAAGATGCAGGAACAATGGAGCTGTTGCACGTTCCGTTTAGACCTAAAAAAGAAAAAGAAAAAAGATTTAAGGACAGTTTTATCCTGGAGACTAAGGGACAAGGAAAATATGCCATGACAGTCCACACTTATGCTGGGAGAGGAAAAAAGCTGCTAAAAACAATCTGAAGAGGGATGTGCAAAACTATACATTTTCTAAACAGACTAGTTGGAGGGATGTTTGCACTCATCAACCTCACTGGTTGACTAGATCAGTTGTTGAACTAATCGACTGGTTGGTGGACTGTTTTTTGAATAATTGATTCAACAACTAGCTTGTGTTACGGGCTCTGAACAGCTATTTATATAATTAACCTCACTAACATACTTGTCGGTACTAGTGATGTTACATTCTGTGCTGACGTTTCGGAGCATGTGTCGAGAAATCCCGGGAGCTTTCAGTGAAGCAAGTATCGAGGCTTGTATCACTTTAGACCAATGACGTCATTTTGCGCGACATTGAGAGCTATATAAAACCAGAGACTTTCCAGTTCTAGAATAATAATCCCCCTCCTGCCTATTATGACCAAAGTATTAATTGACACATTTGATAGCCCCATTTATTTCAAGCCAATTATACGTTTATACAGTTATGTTATACAATCATTATATACCACCAGAAAATACACATTATATTCATATAAATAGATTAGTCCGTATTTTGCACCGGTTAAGGCTTAGAAATAACGGTGAAAAAAAAAAAAAATCCAGTGTAGGCAGGCCATATGTAATGTATCTGCTTGTTTTCCACTTTGACCACCAGGTGGTATTGTGAGCAAACTAAGCCCTGAGAAATGAACCCTTTTGTGAACCACTTGGCTGAAAAGCTTCAATGGGGCTTCATCTCGCCACTACTTTTCAGTTGTTAGACTAATTATTAGGGCTGTCGCGGTTAAGAAATTTCCCTTGCGGTTATTATGGGTGGCTCAACAGCGCGATATGCGGTAATACCGCCGTTTTATTTATTTATTTATTTTTCAAACCTGATTTTACTGCATACAAAGCTCTGTTGTTGATTTATGATGTAGCATATATTGTTGCTTTTCAACTGACAGAGAGACACGTTTTAAAACATTTTTGTTTATTGTTAAGTGCCAAACAGCAACAAGAACATGCCTTTCCAATTTAAAAAATAAAAGAAATCAAAGAGTTCTAAACCTATCAGATGACAACAAGCAGTAAGAAAATGCATTTCTAATGTGAAAAATGAAAGAATTCTAAAAGTATCACACGAAAACAACGTGTAGGCCTAAGTGAAAATACAGAGAATAAAACTAAATATTACTTAAGCGTTAACGACTGTGATTTAGACCTAGGTTATCATGTCCTTGTTTCGCGCTAGGAAAACCAACATATTAACCTTATGTGGTTTCAGGGAGGATCGCATGGGGGTAACAATATTCCCCGCGGCACTGAAAACCCTTTCCGACGATGTGCTCGTTGCACAAACACACATGTATTTGCGCGCGACTTTGGACAGCAGCGGAAATGTAGACTGATTATCGCGCCACCAGGAAAGTGGATTCGCGTTGGGGTCGATGCACTCCTCATGTAGATACCGCATGAGCTCGTTATCTGCTCGCGCTCTCTTGGGTATGGGCACTGACGCGGAGGTTGTCCATGACCAGCAGGTCTCCAAGAGTCTTTTTCTTTGCTGCAGGCGGCACCACCGCTTGCCCTTCGTCTCCAACCACTGACGCACTGGCAGCGGTCTCTTCATCCTCCACTCCCACCATCTCTTCAATGAGTTCGGATTTTGTCTCTGTGTCATTATGATCGCCCCTATAGCGAGGATCTAAAAAACATGCCTTTGCCAAAAGTTTTTGTAAGGCAGCTGGTTCATACTTCCCCTGTAGAACACCACATTTTATGCTTTATGTCCGATGTTAAGGTGGTATCCTCATTTGATGGTTTAAGCATTTCTTCTGTCAGGAGTTTCAGGACGAGTTTGACTGAAGACACTGTAACGTAGCTCTCGCCAGACAGCAGATCCGTAAACTCAGCCGCGGGTTTCAGTGCTGCATTCACGGACTCAAGGACACCGATGTCCTGCCAGCTTGGATTTAGATGGTGGTGTCTCCGGTCATCCAAAACTCTTCTAATAGCCGGGATTTGCTCCAAATTTCTGCACCATTTTCTGTTTGGTGCCCCATCTCGTAGCGCAGTCCTGAACAGAGTATTGGCCGTTAAATCATTGAATATAAATTATCCAAGGACAACATCTACTAATTAGCTTACCAAAATTATTTATAGACTAGGCTACATTTTAAATTATTTAATTGTTTAAATATATTTTTACTAAACAAAAATACATTTAAGTTATCCCGACTGCAAAATAACGCCCAGGCTAAATGTGCACAGACAGATATGGACGTTAAATTGAGCTGAAGTTAGCCTAAATATGTTTTTTCTTCAATATGTCTTACCTTTTGAAATAATTTTCGTTTCAAAATATTTATTTTAAACGAAAAATACATTTAATCCAGCAACAGAAGACAAGTATGCTATTGTAACCGTATATTGTTTAATTTTTATAATTTTATTTTTATTTATTGTCTAATAACATGATCAATAAGTTAGCAAATAGTTTACATTTTATAACTTACCAGTATGATGCCATGTTGAGGAATTTGAAGTTCCGCTTGTGCTTTCGCTAGATCTCTTCTCTTCAACCAGCTCTGAGAAAATGTACTGACCAATGTGTGACAGGCCCATTGCTCGGGCTGTGCGGTCCAAAGCAGTTCAGCCACGGCCAGTTCAACTTTTTGACTGCTGCAACGATGTTGGCCCCGTTGTCTGTAGTGATACAGGCCAGCTTCTTTTCATCCAATGACCACTCTTCAAATGCGTGCCGGAGAGCATCCGAAATATTGTCGGACGTGTGGTTTTCAGGCATAAACACTGTTTCGAGGCAACGTTATTTCAGTGTCCATTCCATGATGAGATAATGAACTATTAGACTCATTAGGAGTCATATTGACACTTGACCACATATCGGTTGTGGCAGAAAAGTAGTCGACAATCATAAGCTCGCTTTTGATCGATGACTTTGCCGTGCTGTACATTTTCGGCACAGCAGTTTCTGAAAAGTAGGTTTTGCCCGGCAACTCGTACTGCTTGTCAAATTTTTGAAGCATTGACTTGAATGCAGGTTTCTCCACCGTGTTGAATGGAACCATCTCATGAACTAGATACTGTGTAACAGCGTCTGTAAGACATTTATGCCTGTTACTTTCACGGCTGTACTTTACAGATTTCGCAAAGGCTTCAGCTACTCCTAATTGTCGACTGGTACCGGCCTCAGCTGTTCTTTTTGGTGTTCCTCCGCGACCTGATGCTTGAGAGGGCAGCTGCGCTTCAATGGCTGGATGACAGGTAGCGAGATGACACCTCAAATTAGATGTATTGCCGCGTGTCACAGGAACTTTTTTGCCGCAAATTTTGCATATCGGCTCATCTAAATTCGCTGGCTCGCCCTTTTCATTGGGTTGAAAGCCGAAATGTTCCCAAACTGGCGACGTGACTTTAGGTTTTGGGACGAGAGCGCCTGCCATCGTTTCAGTAGGCCTATTCAAAATAAACGAACCACCAGATACAAACAGTTCGTGGGAAAATGACAGTCGTAACAATCATGTATCATTATTATTTTATTTAACATTAAATGCACAGTGACGAATTGTGAAACAAGAATGCCACAGCCACATGGAGAAAAAAAAATTATGCAAAAAAACTGAACACTGCATGCGGTTGCCGCGGTTTCTTTCCTTCCTCTGCGGTTGGCTTGTCAATAGCGCGGTATTATAATATTGCGATAGATTGTCTGAATGACTTTTCCACTAATTGACCTTGCTAACAGGCCACGCTAGATGTTGGGACCATTAATCAACTAGTTGGTGAGCCATCTGAATAACTATTTAGCTAATTGACTTCAATAATTAACTAGTCTGTTGTTAAACTTAAATAATTGATGGGTTATCAGAGCGATTATTCAACAAACAAACCCCACTAACAAACTAGGTCGGTTGTTGGACTACTAATCAAATAGTTGGTGTGTTGCCTGAATAAGTCATTCAGCGAATGACCTCACTAACCCACTGTGTCGGATTTTGGACAAGTAATTCCCTACTTGAATAGATGTTCAGACACCCCACCAATTAATTCGCCTCACTAACGACTAGGTTGGTCGGTAGACTAATTGACTAGTTAGTGAGTTGTCTGAACAATTCCGCTAATTACTTCACTAACTGAATGTGTTAGCTGTTGGACTACTTTGTTCAATTGATGGGTCTCCTGTACTACTATTTAACTAAACTTAAGTTTTTATTTTTTATTAAATCAACTTCTTTTAGCCGCTTACTTGTTTGCTAAACAACAAACGCTTCAAAATACTCAAGATCCGAAATATAAAATATTGTCATGGATCGAATTGAGATACACTAAATTCAAACGGGACAAAAGGGCACCTGCTGCATTCTGAGGTGCTTTCTGACATCATAACCAACCCTTGACATTATAAATTATTCAGAGAAAGTAATCCACACCTGTCCTCCTATCGCTTGTTGTGACATCACAGGTTTTCCTCTGATCCAAGCCATGGTCTTCATCAACTCTCCTCTCCTTCATGTCCCGCTCTCTGTCTTTTTCCTTAGACTTGTCTTTGTCCTTGTGTTTTTTGGACTTCTTCTTAGGCTTGCCATGCAGTGAAAGTTGAGCGGTCCGGGTCTGAGATCCGTCCAGGCTGCTGTGGGTTGGGAACATAGATCCCAGAACTTCCTCTTGAGTTGTGGAGCGAGGGGCGAATGACGGGGGCTGACTCAGTCTTTCCGCCACTGCCGCCTCCAGACTTTCACAGTCTCTGCCATTGGAGTCGTTGCTGACATCCGAAAGGGGGTCGAAGGGTCGGGGGATCTCCAGCGGAGGGATTTGAGAACTCGAAGATGTCTCTGCTGCTTGAGAAGTAAAAGAGTCCTTACCATTGGATGAACTCAGTTTGTCGTTGATGAGCCCTGTAGACTTGCTAGCTAGATGCGATATTCTGGGTTTCTTATTGGCCAGGGGATCGATGAACTCTGCTGCAGGTCGTTTCTGTTGGCCACAAACAATGATGGTTCGTTAAACTGGAATGTTATTGAATAGTGATTATATGTTTAGCAGTTGTTTACTAGTAGTGCATCATTTTGATGAATGATTTGATGCAAGACAAATGTGGGAGCAGGAAAGGATTAACCATTACATATTTCCGCATAACACAAACAGATCCATCATAACAGTTCTATTCCAGCTTTGATGGGTCTAAAAAGAGGCAAAAGGCTGACCTGAGAGGGTGAGCTGCTGGCTGGCTCTTTGTGCGGGCTGACCGGGCTCTCCACAGACACAGGGGCACTGCTCTGAGGCTTACACAGTTTTCTGTGGAGAATGCAAGACAAGGAATCATCAGTTTAAAAAGAACCAAGGAACAGCCTCAGTGAGATCAAAAGAACAATTCAAGTTTACAGAGTTTTAGTACTAGATTAAACTAATTTTATTTATTTATATATATAAATAAATGTTGAATATAAATGTAGCAATAATAATGCAATGGGGGTGATTATTTGTGGGTCCTGATAATGCCAAATGTTGCAAATGTTTTGTTAACCTTTTATCATATGTCTTGGGAGACCGCAATATCATATCGTGATATATCGAACCGTGACATGAGGGCATCGTTACACCCCTAGTAAATACATTAAATTTTGTAAAGTGGCATAAATTTAGTGTATTTTGGTTATGTGAAACACCACCACAGAGAATGGGCACTCCAATCACTTCAGATGATTTAATTTTCCATATAAATGTGTTTTTTTAACATCAAACATGGCAACTTAAGTGCACTACAATAATAAAATAAAAATCAAACAATCAGCCAAAGTTCATAATGCTGCTTGAGGTCAAGTGCACTGAGGGAGTTAGTGTGCATGTCAACAGGGGGCAGTACGATACGGGACAATGCGTCCCGGTAGCAGGCCCCGTCTCCGTCGAGGGTGCATGGACAGGGGTCTATGCCTGAGAGTAAGTGGGTGGGCATGAGTCGCTATGTCTCGATCAAACTGCGTATGCCCATGCACGGCTTGGCCTTGGACCTGTGCCACCCACACACGGATCAGCATGTGCTGGAATAAGGTTGCATCACTACCCTCCCGACTGCACACAGTCACGGCTCTTACATGACAGCACATCGTTCAAGACCAGATGGGAAAGTGGGTGGGTGCAAGAAGGGGGTGTGTGGATGTAAAAAGGCCCGTCAGCTGATAAGCTTCACCACCAGTCTCAAAGTGCAAGCATGTGTAGTGTGTTCCACACGGGTGTTGGGTTTTGTTTCTGGCAAATATTTTCATTTTGTTTTGAACGGATATCACAACACCATGTTCTCCCCGGTCTAGCATGTAGCATGGCCCCTCTAAATCTAGCTTACAGGGGTCTTACACCATCAGAGTCTGGGAAACCAGACGTTTTCATGTAAAGGTACCCACACACTACAAAATAATCGGGCTGATTATGGGCCAAATTCTCCCCTTCTGACAATCCTAGGTAGTCACGATAATCTTGATGGTTCTATAGATTATTTCATATGATTTTCCTGTGGTGTGATGTGTGTTAAGAGTGATTAATTCTGCTCGGAAGAAAGTCTGAGCCGCATTGATCTCAAATCGTAAAAATCTCCAACATGTTGAATGTTTATGATCAGAAATCCTGTTGTTTGGAGGGGAACCCCGACGATTAACTCACACACACTCTGTAGATTGTCAAGTGTAACGAAACTATACCCAATCACAAACCGTGCTGACGGAAGATTGAAGCATAACACTACTTCATCCAAACTCTTTTCTTTTTTCCGTGACATTTCTTCTTACCCATCGTCCCCCACCTTTGTATATTAAGTCACGTTTGACCACAAGAGATTTTGAGAGATTTCCCGTGTTTACAGTCGGAAATCTGGTTGTTTGTAAATGGATTGTTATTGCGTGTTGTGCTGTCTTGGTCACATCGCGTCACTCCATACACTATAGGTACAAGTCTATTTTTTTTTTTATCTCCAAGTTTGGGGTCTCACATTTTGAAAATCTGATAAAAATCTGCTGGCCAGCCTTGAGTGAATAAAACTGTAAAACTACTGAAAAGGCAAAAAAAATTCAAGCAATATTGCAGTTGAAATGCATTGTGATTTAGGAGTATATTGTCGTGCTTATGCAAAACACTGGCGCATGGCAGAGAATGAATACTCAAAATAAGTTTAGCATAAATGTGTGTATATTGTGTATGACATACAAATCTATCGAAGTGCCATCTTGTTTTGAGAATATAGCAAATATTGAGATGCGATTAATTTAAATTACCCTTTGATTTAATGATATAACAATATATAATAAAAATCAATCATTCCATTGTACATGAAAAGAGTCCCTAAACTTCACTGAAATAATGTACACACCAGGAGTGAGCAATAAAATAAAACAAATCAAGCATTTCATTGCATGTGGCAAAAGAGTCCTTAAACTTTACTGCAAAATGTATATGTATAAATGCAAAATGTATATATATAAATGCACCATGAGTGAGAACCCCAACCCCCCCAAAAAAATAAATAAAAATAAAATAAAAATTGCTTAAAGAAAAGTTTACAAGGAAAAAATGAAAGATAATTCAGTGTGGATATGAAAGTCACTAAAGCTTACCGTACAAGAATTCTCTTCAGAATCTGTTGGTCCACCTCAGTGTAACCAGGCCAGTCCTTCTGAACTTCCTTAAACAAACAATCCTTCAATGTGAAGGTGTTGTCCTTACTATTCAGGTTAGCCACCTACACCCAGCCAGAAAAAAAACAAAAGCACAGCAAAATTAAACAAGAGGCTTAAGTCTTTGGCTCTCTAAAAATAAGCGCTGTATTTCAACACCAGTGCAGAAAAACAAAAACCACTACAACAGCATGCTGACAGCCTCTGTATATTACATGCTTTGGCTTTATGCAGGCCTGAGTTTGTCCGTCTATGTTTTGACAAATGTGTCTAGGTTGAGCCATTACGTCAAAGTAGAGTTCAAAAACACGATTTAGATGGGTCAAACTAACAAACTAAATTAGTCAAACCAAAACCATAACTTTGAAAGAGGTTCTATACTTGCATATTACTTGTACTATTTTTACATCATACAGTATGGATATTGTTTTAGTATGTATGTAACAAAACTATCAATTAGTATTTCTAGTGCTGTTACGAACCTGTTGCAGGAGGCTGTCCAGTGTCTCCTTGTCCTGAGGAGACAGGCCTTCTTTCGTGAGCCGCACCAGCAGTTCGGGTTTGCGGTAGGGCTTGAGGGCCAGTAAATGCACTAGCCGTTCCCTCAGCGGCCGGGGCGGGCTCTTTTTCTGACTGCTGGAGATGATAACCGGCCTCGAGATCCGCCTCGACGGAGCCACATCTGACACACCCGTTATCGGCTTCCGGATTTGTACACGCTTACCTGAACAGTAAAGGGAAAAAAGTTGGTCAAAATGGACTTTTTTCAAAAGTTAAACGAACAGAGGATAGTCCCTAGAAGTATTCAAATATATCAAGGTAGTAAAGACATTGTTTAAAATAGTCCATGTGACTACAGTGGTTCAAATGTAATGTTATGTTATAAAGCCACGAGCACAGAAAGTATTCTCGTCGCTTCATAACATTAAGGTTAAACCACTGTAGTCACATGGACTGTTTTAACAATGTCTTTACTACTTTCAAGGCCCAGAAAAGTAGTAAAGACGTTGCCGTCTATGGAGGGATCAGTAAGCTCTCGGATTTCATCAAAAAAATCTTTATTAGTGTTGAACGAAGATGAATGAGGGTCTTACGGATTTGGAACGACATGAGGGTGAGATTTTTTGGGAGAAGGGTAATTCCAGCGTTATGGATGTGACATTTGAACTCATGACAGGTGAAATGTCTCAGAAAAAAAAAAAACTTCTTACAATATTTAAAATGGAAATGCATATTCTCAGAGCACCCAATCTGGGGAATTAACAGGCAAAATATGTTTTTCTAAAATATTTAAGCACCCCCAAAAAAGAAAAATATGCAGGCGTTATGGATGTGACGGGAAATGACAGACTTTTTGGTATACTGTTCGATTTCTGTCAAAGTCTGTGAACTTTTAAATCCAATGTATAAATATTGCTATCCACATGATGAAGGGGGTCTTAGCTGAACATACAAATATCAATGTTTAAAATATATATATTTTTATGAAGTGTATGAGGAAAAACCAATGTTATGGATGTGACAAAAACCCTGTTATGGATGTGACGCGTCTGAAATACATAGAATCTGTTTGGAAAATCAACAAATCAAACCATCATGGCACTTTTGTTGACGCATAATGGCTGTGTTTTCACATTAAGAAGACTGTCTGAAATGATTCTGAAGATCATAACCTGAGCTTGAACCCAACAGGAAGCGCAAGCGAATTAGAGGGTGCCTGTTTCGCGCCTAAACCAATCAGGTTCCTCGCGCAATTGCAGGACGGCCTCTCGACTAGGACGTGAATATAGGCTACTATAAACACACAGACGGAACATTAAAGCAGAGACTATTACAGAAGACAGTTAAAATTAAAATACATTAACAATTAATGTTCGTCATATAGGAGTTCAAATCACAGGTTTCCTCCACAGTCAGGTGAACCGATGGACATTATTGTCCGTAGATGTGAGTCACTAGCAATCATGTAACGCCTACGTTTTTTGTGTCTAAATGATCGCACAGTTTTCGGCCATTTTATGGATTTTAATGCACAGTCGCGAGTCAAAATCATCACATTTTAATCATTTTAATAATAATTGACGCGCAATATTATTAGCCTATTATTATTATTTTGTCAGCGTGATCGTACCGAGCCTCTAAAGGGACGTGGTGGTGGAAAAAGCACATACAGATTACACAATCAGAGAGTTGCCTATTGCTTTTCGTTTTGATCTTTGCAATCTTTCTATAGACAGGCTATATTTCTGAGAGGCATACGTTGAGTTTCTGTTCAGTTATGAGACGCGCTCAAGTTTACGTGTTGCAAGTGATCGCACCTCCGCGCTATATTTGCTTATTTATTAAATCCAGGCAATTGGTTGATGAAACTTTGATTTAAAATTAAGATACAATTAAGATACAAGTCTTTCTACAAAACAAAACTTGAAATGAAGTGGCCAAAATCATTTCTGTCTTGAAACAGATCACAATAGTCAAGATCACTGTGCAGTTAAACTCTAGATCACCTCTTTATTATAGCCCTTATAAATTCAACAGGCAGTGATGTTATGACCAAATTAGTATATTTATTTCTCAGGCATGCCTCCATCTTTCTGCAAAATGCTTACTGTTAAAATAAAGTTTAAAAAGGGGGGTCTTTGATACCTTTTTTTGAAAGCATGAAATATGTCTGGTTGAAAATGTAATTTAAGCATTGTTGCTCACCTCATATCTGGTGGATAAGGCAATTTTCTTAATTTTTGTTAAAGCACATTAATACAGTATATTACAGACCTAAATGGACAACTTAAAATGGGTTTTGTTCTTTTGGTTAAAACTTTATTTTTTCATGGCAAAGATGACCTTTGCATGGAATTGCCCAGAGCTAACCCTTTAACAAAACTAAATTTGCATTTTCATTCAGCCCTTTACACACGCTATCTGACAGTAGGTGGTGCTTATGGAGCAGCAGAAACATGTCACCTTGGTAACCTCTGTACACAAAGCAGCAGCTCATATTAGGACCAATGCCCAGTCTACACTAGTGCGTTTTCATTTGAACACGGCAATTTTAAATGAAAACGATCCTTGTCCATACTGGTGTTCCCACTGCATTTTAAAAAAATCTCTATCCACACTACACGACCGAAAACGCATGTCACAAAACCATTCGTGCACACTGGGCATGCGCGTAGTATAACAGTTGCCGAATGCTCTAATCATAGAATGCAGAGTTTAACTGCACAATGGCTGCTAAAAAGAACAACAAAGATAACTCCATGTTATTGTTTACATGGTCGTCGAGGCTGGTTTGTTATTTTAAAGTTCTGGTAGCGTAAATGGTCATATGATAGGGTCTTGATGAATCAGGGAAGGATATGCAATGATCCAGAAGACCCAATCAGGGAATGAATGGTGGCAGCCACATCTTTGTTTCCAAAAGTCTACATTTTCGAGTGTGGACGGCAGGCATAACCGTAGCAAAAGTTATGCGTTTCAAAACGAAAATGCACTTGTGTAAATAGGGCCTTAGAAAGGCGAATTTCTCTGAAAGTCGACAAGTTTGCAGGTGATAAACACCAAAAGGTAAACAATGTAATAATTCCTCATAAGTAAATCATTAGCAATCGGCAATCGCATGGCAGCGCTCACATTTAATTAAATCGTTGCCCTATTTAAATGTTTTAATACGTTAAACTGTCTTCCAGCCACTTCTGCTGGAATTTGCACTTTCCCATTTTTCTGGTTTAGTTTTATTCCTGCTGTACAAAATGCCCGCGTCATCTCCACATCATTGCAATTCTGCTCCAGCAGGAAACAATTATCAAACTGGTTCCACGTGGTTATCACACTAATGTACATTTTGTGACAGAAAATAAAAATGATTAATTATAGCGGTGGGGGGAAAAAATCGATTCTGTTCAGTGTCGCGATATTTTGCGCACGCAATTATATCGATACAATAGCGCAAAGTATCGCAATATTTAATTATAAAATTATCTGTTTTACTTTCGGGTTTTCTCCATTGTTTTCTCGGAGTTTACTCTGATCATTTACATTTGCGTATTACATCCACAAGGAAGTGCTTGTTGCGGTGCTTTGTTGTCGTGCATTCAACAGGAAATTGAAATGAAAATGTAAATGCCAAAGTATAAGTTTAGCATAGATACATTTCCATTCGGTGAACACTGACTGAGCGCTTGAGAGTTTCGCTCTCCGTCAATCGATAATTCAGCTCAGCGTACCTGTGTGTGACGTACCGTGAACTCTAGTGTGAAGGCGCGTGACTCGCCGTCACGCACACAAAGAGAGCGAGACAGTTACATTATACCACACAAAATCGACACGCTACATGTAAACCATATTCTTGTTTGTATTTTCCTGTCAAAATAACAGTTCATCTTGTATTATTCAGGTTTAAGAACAAGCAGAAGAGATGCCGCTTTCTCCGGTAGTGGGCGGAACTAATGCGCAAACGGCAATCTTATTGGATGGCACCCATGCCTGTTTTAATTTCAGCAAATAAGAGCGAAATGATTTATATTCATGAATCAAGCAGCTCATGTGTTGTAGGCCTATATTATATTTTTTTATAGACAATGATTGTATATTGTCATTATTAGTAGTAGAATCAGTAGTAGGATTATGTTTTAATAATAATTACTATTATCTTTTTTTTACAGAAACACTCAAATGACCAACAATATCTTAAGCACCACCAGTTCAGTTTAAGTTCAGTTAAAATGACAATATGCATTCATGCATGATTATCAAGTTTTAGTTCTAATTACTGAATCAAGCATTAGCCTATTTAATGATATAACTTATAATATAATGCTTGATTGACTGATTTTAAGAGTGTACATTTAGATATTTAAAAAACTGTGCCATTTTACAATGATAAGCTGATTTGGTGGAGATATATATATATCCACCAAATATATATAAGTTTTTGCACTCCAGTTAATGTGTAGAAGATAATGTTCATAGAATTAAATGTGACATTTGAAGTGAGTTGAGCGGTCTTATTTTCCTCATCTTTTGTAATGCCTTTGAATAATCAACCGTGAATCGCAATATATTGCAGAATCGAAATACTTGCTGTATCGCAATATGTTAAGAATCGCAAAATTGAACCGTGGCCCAAATATCGCAATACTATCGAATCGACACATTTTTGACAATTCCCACCCCTAATTAAGGCAATATTCAAATAAATAGATAGTGTTAAAATTCTGCAAAACTAAAGATTTTACTCCTACAGGCATTAAAATTTAGATAATGCTTTTTAATGCTATTTAAGACCTTAATTTTCACAAAATCCATTTAATCCATTTTGTGAAAGTTACAGAGTACTCCATATAATATTTTTAGTGAGCACCGGTGTTCTGACGATTCATGCTACCCATCGAGATTTGCTACTTACTGGTTATGCGCATGTGCAGACTCAGTTTTTTTTAACAAAAGGTAAATTTTCATGTGTTGTCATGTAATTTCCCTTTAAAAAATGCTAACTACCATATGAATATTTGCACGGTCAGCCAGCTGAACAAGAATAACTGAAAGTTTCAGTTTCAACGAAAGGTGTGCTTTGACAAGTCAAAGATGAATTTTTGATGATAATTTTTACTTTTCACACCGTTTTAAAAATAAAAACAGTAGCCTGGTCTACAGTAGGCTATACAGTAGCTACTCATAACTTAGAATTGTATTATAATTGTATTTCATATAATATTAATCGACATTCTGTGATTGATTCGCGCTACGGTAGCATTTTTCGACAAGGCAGTACAAATCGTCAGAACACCGGAACCAACAGCTTCTTAAATTATGTAGCACGCTGCAGTTTCAGACATGGAGACGAACTGGCTCTGAGTCTGATCGCACCCCCCTCTTCCACCTGTCTGTGTGCACCATGTGTGAACAGATGGGATTTTGACCAAAACAAGGTTCTTCCGCTCAAGCCTTACAGGAACAGTCGCATACATTCAAATGTGGCGGGCCAAGATGCGTCAAACCTACCCACGTATCTCCCGCCAGGCTTGATGACGATGGCTCCACGGCTGCGGGTCTCCTCCTCGGCCTGAGCCATGCTTTGCCTAGCTTTCTGGTAGGAGTCATCAGTCGCGCATACCGTGATTTTGTCCTGGATCCCTCCCAGGCAGTCCAGCTGTATGCTCCCTTCACTGGACAGAAACCAAGCCTGTCATAGACTCCAAATGGCACAGACTACGCCACCTTCTCACCAGTTATGCATTTCAAATGTGTTGCAATGGCTCATTTACAGCCCAGGTGGTTCTCTAAAGGGCAACACAAGTAGAGAGGTTCCTTATGAACCGCTCATTCACCCTGAAACCCTGTCAAATGCCTTTGATCTGTTTGCCCTAAGCTTGGCAACATCTGATAACAGTTAAGGCACAGTGTTTTCCCACTATGCCTGTGCAAAACAGCAAGTTGGCAGGTTTTCGAAAGTAGTCGGAAGGAAGCCCTGTAAAAATAAACTGCTAAGTCACTGAATATAAATAATAACACTGTTCTCAGCAGACAATTAGAATTCTGACAGTAATGGTCTTGAAACATCTTGATGAAGCAAGTGAAATTGTTGCGAAAGCGATGCTTTGATGGCTGGTGCTAGATACATTTAGATAACTTCATGGAGAAAGTTTATAGTGCACTGACAAAGTTAGTAGGGCTGACTTGATTAAGGCTAGTTTATCTAATTTTTCAGATTTTTTTAAGGGTTAATCTTTATTGAAATTATATAAAATTCTGTTTTTTTTTAATTCATTTAAAATATTTAATATGCATACAAATAATTGAAAGTATCATCAATCATCAATTATGGAAAAACTATAATACTGTTTGTGGTTAGTAAATAATATTTTATTCAGAAAGAATGCATTAAATTGATCGAGACAAAAAAAAAAAGAAAAATTATATCTTTCTATTAATATCAAAAATATTAAGCAATAAACAGTACAGATATTTTTAACATTCATAAGAAATGTTAGTAAGGATGCTGAAAATCCTGCTCACCCTGCTTTTACTGTAATTTTTACTAAAATGCAGCCTTGGGGCTTCTTTGGCTTCTTTCAAAAACAAAAATTTTACTGACCCCAAAATGTGGGACAGTAGTGTATATTTATACAACTTATAATTTAATAAATGTAAAAAAGTATACTTATAAAAATATTTAATTCTTTAAAAAAAAAAAGAAAAAAGAAAATCATTAGCTGGCATTTGATACAGGAGTCATGTGATCTAGTGGTTTAAGACCATCTGCTAAAGTTAGACATCACGCGTCACTGCTTCCGGGTCCAAACGCTCTACCAGATGCCCCAAAACAAACAAAGCTAATATACACTCACAATGTGATGTAATACTAATGAATGGCCAGACAGTGATTCATCTTTTATAAATCGTGTCTAGGACGCTGTGAGCACGGAGACTGTAGTGTACAGTTTAAAGTTTACTTTCATTGAAAAAAGATACAGCTAAAATGACAAATTAGCTATTTATGTGGTGCAACCGGCTGGAGATGGTGAAAAGTTGGACTAACTGGAGAAATCCATTAACACAAATTGACAACAAATGGCTTTGAATTGGCCTTTTGTTGTAGATCTGTTGTAGAAAGAGAAACTCACGCAACATGTAACGCCTGAACTTCAGCTGACCCTTTGATCTTATTGTGAACATGGGAGGACATTAACAGCAGCAACAGTATGCATTCCCAGTTTCCTCCTCATTTGGTTTTGGCCAAATTCAATTTATTCTGTTCTGGTGTTCATCCAGAGCTGAACAGTAGCGAGAACAGAGAAAGGAACAGATGGTGCTTGTAATGATGCCATGGATGCAAGTTTTTTGACTGATGACATCAAATCAACTGTTTTCATGGTAACATTTCCTTTCAAAAGACAAACGTACTTGTACATCAGAAATTGTTACACTACCTTGAGATGGTTAATTTTCTTTCTTACCTTGTAATATACTGCTGAATGCAGTCGAAGCTGCCCTGGGGGTTGTCCTTCCCCACGTTGGACAGGTAGAACGTAAACGTTCGCAGCTCATTTGGATTCTCTGACTGCGGTATTGAGATTTTCTGTTGACACAGAGGAGAAGAGCCGCCAACATAAGCATTGAGACAGACGAGAGAGAAAACCCTGTTTAAAGCAGCTGGCTAGTACAAAATGGATTTCACAGATTTACTTCTATAAAAAGGTTCAAATTCTACTTAATTCATATTTATATTTTATTTATCCATTTATTTAATTAATTAGTGCTGCACCAACTAATCGATAAAATTGATTATCGATAATGAAAATAATCGACAACGCTGTGTTCGGGAAACCTTAAGCCAGTCACGTCGCTTTACAGTAGCTAACAATCCATTTCTACAGACAAAGGAAATGGAAATTGTGACTCATCCGATTAATCGAAAAATAAATCGACAGATTAATCGATTTTAAAAATAACTGTTAGTTGCAGCCCTAGAATGAATAAAATAAAATATATATAAAATAAATAAATTTGATAAAAATACTAAATAAAAACAAATTCTAGCATAAAGAACAATCCTGTGGGTCATTGACTCTCTAAATTCAATGCATGATGAAATTTAAACATTATGCATCACCCATTACTTTCACTTCAATGTATGACTGTCAATTTAATTTTTCTACAGTGACCAAACTGCAACTGTACTTTGCAAGAGTAGCACTTAACCTCTTTTAAAACATCTGAGGTTTGTGGCCCTAAGGGGCACTTCTGTAATCTCCTTAATGTGCAACCATACCGAGCAACCTCCGGCTCCAGCAGCCGTCACACAGGTGTTTCAGCAGCACACCTGAGAAGGCAGCAAACAAACGTGTCGTGAGCCAAAT
This sequence comes from Meda fulgida, assembly GCA_030578275.1. Classification (NCBI taxonomy): domain Eukaryota; kingdom Metazoa; phylum Chordata; class Actinopteri; order Cypriniformes; family Leuciscidae; genus Meda; species Meda fulgida. The sequence goes on along the minus strand of CM060637.1, from coordinate 7,943,904 downwards.
TACACCCATCAACTGAGCAGCAGCTGTCAAGCACAGATGCAGGGCTGGAGAGCATGGCCAATAATTTCACAGCAATTTCCTGAGATTTGACTTTGAGTGGCAACTCTACCTGCCTTGTTCCTACTCGTATTATTTTATTTTATAATATCTTATTTAACAAGAGACCTGTGATATCATCCACAGATACACAGCAGGAATTCTCAAACTCAAAACAGCAAATGTATACCTTTAAATGGGGGGTGGGGGGGGGGGGGGGGGGGGTAAATATAATACAAATTAATAAAGTATTTGTATAATATACTTGCATAAAATGTATATTTAAATAGTTATTTTTGTATTATTATTAAAACAAAATAATTATATAATTATAAATGAAATTAATAATTTAAATAACTAACAATTACACAATTTAAATAAATGATTTAATTCTACTAATAATAGAATAATTTTATACAATTAAAATACTTATAGAAACTAATACTCATAAGTATATTGTTATATTTATTCATTATCAATAAAATAAATAGGTTATATAATAAAAAGTTTTTCATAATTCATTAATCTGTTAATTATTTCTTCTATTAATCAATTAGATAATAAAAAAAATTAAAAAAAAAAAACGTTTTAATCCTAACTTTTCCCCGCAGAGGCCCAGTGAACAGTAACCTGACAAAATACGTTGAGCACTGACTCATTTTACCCAGGGTTCCTCACACGTGTGTGGCCTGGAGGTGGCCAACTAAATAACAGCCAGTGTCCGAGGCTCACAGTACCAGCCCGAGGGCTCCCTCGGCTCAACGCTTTACTTCACTGGCTCACACGACATTTTTCACACTCCCACATGAGATATTCAACAAGCAAAGACGGCGGGTCCATAAGCTCTGCTGCCACTTACAATCACTCAGTAATGTCGCAATAAAAGCTGTTGATTTATATTAGCAGTTACGGCTTTTATTTTGTTGTGTTTTATTATATGCCTTGGCTGAGACGTTGCAGTTTAATACGCTTTAAGAAATACAAATTGCAATTAATAGTTTCTTCATTCAGAAAACATGACGCAGCTGCTAACCGCCCTTTCTAGATGCGCTGTGCTTTCAATGACAGAGGGAAAAAAACACAGAAGAGAGGAAACGCTCTCAAAGGAAGAGCTTGCGTCACAGGCCAAAAACATGATGTACTTCAAAGAACAAAATCCAATATGACTAACAGCAGAAAAATTAACTTTTAGAAAAGTTCTTTTAAATTGTTATATTTTAAAATTTAATTTATTCCTGTCAGGCAAAGCTGAATTGTCACATGATCCTTCAGAAATCATTATAATATCCTGATGTGTTGCTTAACACACATTTCTTATGATCAATGTTGAAAACCGTTGTGCTGCTTAATTTTATGAAAACCATGATAGATATCTCTATCATCCCCCCCCCCCTTTTTTTATAGACATTTATCAGATATTGGCCAAAACATGAAAATTATACTTGGCTTATTGGGATTGGTCAGAATTATGGAAACAATCAGCCTGTATTTTCTACTCAACTTCTCCTTGTGTGTCCCACTGAAGAAATAATGTAATATTGGTTTCGAAAGACATGAAGTTGAGTAATTGACAGATGTCAGTTTATTGGCTAAAAGTCTGGGAAATATACGCCTTAAACATATTCTGTCCTAATGACAAAACTTGCAGTCATGTTTCTGCATGTTTACATAATTACGGTTTAAAGTCACCGTGATCCAGATGAACTTTACTTCAGTATTCGTGACATTTGAGTGAAACGGAGTATTAAATGAAAAGGGCGTGGCTTGTTTTTCCTGCTGGGAATTGATTGGATCTAGAAAAGAGGGCGTTCCATTCAGCTCATTGTCAAAGCTTGCAGCAGACTGACAGTTGGAGGGATGTTCAACCCATCAGAGAAGAAAGGCCATTCTAGAGGGGAAGTACATTTTCAGATTTTCATCAAAGATAAGACAAAAAAAACAAAAATTGTGAATCAACTTGATCAGCACAGATGAAGAGTTCACCACAAGACTAGTAACGTGCACTAACAAAGTAAATGGGGGTCAATTTTGATTTCATGCCTTCTGAAATCAGTGCGAGGCAGACAAACCACATTATTCAACGTGAGATGTAGATAACAGCACCATGAACATTTATTGGGCCATTCGCTGTCAGGTCTGGGTTAAGCTAGAGCGCATGAAAAACCAAAACTATGAGTACAAAAATCACTTAGTGGGTTTTGATAGAGGATTCATTTGTCGTTAACCACTTCCTGTACAGTAAATGTCTGAGAAAATGGGTCCCGACCACTGTCAGTTTTGAAGAGTTGCAGATCCACACCAATGGCTGTCTATGACTTTGCATGGATTCACAGCTGATTTTGCAACAGTGAGCAGAGGATACTGTGGTTACTGCGATGTGATGATTTCCAGCTACACAGCCATCAAAGTGCCTCACTGCTTTCGTATTACCTACACAACCAGGACACTTCACATTAACTGGGGAGAGTCCCAGGTTCACACAAGGTCTGTGGCTCCATGATGGAACATGACAATCAATGTTTCAAGTGGTTTATGGCCACAAACAAAAGGTCGAAAATTGTGCATACTCACCCCTTGGTTTCCTGTGAATCCTATTAGTGGTTTAGCAGTCAGGCCCTGCAAAACAAACAAGATAAATTATTCATATGAGAAATCAAAGTGAAATATACAATTATAAAGTGCGTGTATATAAATAATTATATTTTGCTTACATTATTTATATACCATATACTTATCACACACACTTTTTTTTTAATGCTGATGGCGCATGGTTTTGAAATGATAAAATGAGGAATCATAACCAGATATACGTTTTATGCATTTTAAGCTGACAAGCACTGGCATTTCCATTACTCAAAGCAGAGTTTAAATTTACAAGATGCTCTCAGATACTTCAAGAAGGAATCAAACAGCAATAAAAATGCAGACTGTTTGATCAACACTAGAAAAGCTCTACAAAGTGCTCCATAATACACTCCAGAAACCACGTCTGGTATTTCAGATTTCAAATACAGGACGTGCAAGTGCAATAAGAAGACGCTTTACAAGTAATTCCTTGCTTGAGCCATGTGGTTTCTTTCCCAATATAAAGAGCTTTAGCCCGGGCAAGAACAGTTTCAAATGGCACTCAAAAGACTGGAGCATGTGCCAAGAAAACAAAAAGAAAAAAAACCCCACAATGTCATCAGATCAAACCCATGGCACTAGGCTAGTTGTTTATGACATTTAAATAGAGCGTTCTGGACTAATTACGTACTGGAGCGAACTACATCGGCTACATGGCCTTGAGTAGTGCAGACAACTTGAATATGAAGGGTACGGCTCCGGCCATCGTTGTCTAAAGCAATCATGCCACCTACGACCCACTTCATACTAAATAACGCATCTTTTATAGACCAGTATTCATCAACAAAGCAATTTCAGTAAACACACTAGATTCATTTGGGGCTGACAGAACAATCTGAATGCGAGCCACTTATAACGTTAATGTTGGAGCTGGAAAAGGCCAATTGTTCTGGTCCATTCAATCAGCCAATCAAATGGTTAAACCTCAAACAAGGTGCTTTGGTGCTAATTAGCGAGGTAGATGAGCTGGAAACGTCTAGCTGGGTGATTCAGACCGAATTCAGTAAAAGCATGACATAGGAGTCTGAGAACATCTTGTCTGGTTAGTTGCACCAGTCACTGAGGGCTCGTTTCTTAGTGTTTCTCAAACCACTGAGTGTAAACAAAACATGTCACGCTTCCTTCCTCAGATAATGCCGTTGAGGAGAAAAAAAAAAAGGAAACTAAAGAATAATTAGAAGATTATACCAGTAAAGAGAACTAGAGGCGTTTTGGAGTGATAGTAAAGATGTTAGCCTTGTTATACCAGCCGTTCTTCACATTTATTTGTGTTTGTTAATCCATCATCACTACTATAGAAAACTAAACATTTTGAGCAAACATGCTAGGGCCAAACAATTAATCATAATGCAGGTCAATGGAATGAAAGAGACAGGAAAAAAAGAAAAGAAAAAACTAACTTGAGCGGCATGTTTTTAGAACACCGCGTCAAACAGCAAAGGACATGAGACTAGGGATGTCAATTTTCAAATTCCCATGATCGATCATCGTTTAAATTAACGATCAATTAATCGATTAATCGTTAGCCTTAATACTGCAATCTGCGTCTGCTGCAGTGGCATATGACCAACAGCATGATAGGTCTGCAAATGCTGCTCAAAACACTACGTTCATCACCAAATTAATGAGAATGGTTTTTAATCTGAATAAAGGGCTAGTAGGATTGTAAAATGTTGATGTGATTGATAATTCAATTAAATTAATATATATAAATATAACGACTAATACAACGTGTCACCAACGCCGCCTCAGATGCGTGCTTGTCAGAATGTGACACTGTTGTGGTGTGCTCTTCCTGGAAAAACGCACTGAAAATGGCAACTAAACCCAATGAATAAAATAGTGTTCTCATGTTATGTAATATGACAGTCCCAAATTAATCATCGTCATTAAAAGTCGTGCATTTACTGCATGAGCGGCGTGCGCTGAATGAATAACCGTTGAGCACTTTGCTAGCGCGTTATTTAACTCAAAGAAACGCATCCTATATGATAGTAATCAGATATATACAAAAATAAACATAATATTAGAAATTATATCTGCACAAAATGACATGAATGCACAAGTGAACTTGAACTAAGTTGCGTGCCATTCAGAATGACTCATGTTGTGGACGCGCTCTTCCTGGAACAACGCGATACGGCAACTAAACCCAAATTATTAATGTTTTATTACAATATTTTTCTTTTTATAATGTTATGTAAATATGACAGTCCCAATACACAATTATTAGTCGTGCATTCCCGTTTGAGCTGCGCGCGCTAAAATCACACTTCGTCAATTCTTAACCAAATGCTCCAATGTGAAATAAATCAGATATAGATAGGTGCACACAAAATAAACTATTACAACTTACATTTGCACAAAACAAAAGGCTGCGAATGCACACGCAAACTTAGTCATGACGAAGGTGTAAAATAGTCCCAAACATAACTCCAGCGTGCTCGCTTATGTTTCGCGGTTGAGCAGCACACGTGCATTAACCTGCTTTATCGATTAAATGTGTTAGACAATTAATCGATTGTCGATTAATCATTAACATCCCTACATGAGACACAAACTTAATGGTTAAAGAGTTCCGTCTAGCACGTTTAATTCGAAAAACAATGGAAAAGTAGCGCAGTGAAACAGAAAATATAGTTCTGTGTGAACGGCCCTTAACTGCAGTTGTAAAAAGAAAAATGTTAAATGAAAAAATGAAAGCTCAATGGCTTAACGTTTGAAATGAAGACAATTAGTACGTTAGTATAATTATTTGAACTATTATATTATAGTCATTGATGTATAAACAATTTTTTGCCAAATTGTGCAGCCCAACAAACAAGTACAACAAACCTGGAGCTCAAAAGAAAACTGCATTGCAGATCACAATTTAAAATAATCTCAACTTAAATTTTCCCCTCAAATTGTTTGGTTCTTAGCATGTCCTATACGTCAGCCAATGCGACTTGCACTAATATTTTTTTAAATGTCTAAGTACAATGTCTAAGTATCAGGCCTTCACACCAGCTAAATGTTCAAACAGTGTTTGTACAGTTCATTTGAAGCTTTTCACCTTTTTATCCCTGCGAGAATATTCAAGAGTCAACATGACGACTTGGGTAGCAGAAGTCACAAAGCAGGTAATGAAACTCACCCAAATCTGGCTTTCTAAAAACATAAAAAATATTGACAACGTACAGACGTAAAACTGGTCACGATCTCAAACATTCCGAGCTCAAATTGTGAGACTGCAGTAGCATGTTATCATGGCTCAATTCATCTAATTTGGCAAATTGAACAAATGCATTGAAGCGCTGTGCTCGGCCCATGGGGTTCTGGTTCACATCAGGAAATGAATAAATCATCCTTCTGATTCCATCTGTGACTGAGATGCACGTGTAAGACATTACACTGCAGGGACAGGCTCTGTATGGCAAAATCCAATGCAATAATAATTACCGGAATCTGTACATTCATAGAAGTCAGGACACAGGAAAGATTAGCTTTATGTAGGCTATAGCCAATTCTATATGGACAATGTCGAGTCATATGCATGCAATACATCAATTCAGATTCATATGAACTGCAACAGAGGATAATTAGGCCTGGTTGTGAAGGCTGAAGGGTTTATTACTTTAGGGCTACAATAAGGATGATCTGACGGCCTGGGGCCAGAGTGAAAGGATTTCAGGTCAGTTGATGGCAGGCCAAAGATTAAATATGGAATCTACCCTGAATAAGGTTCATTACAGATAAGTAATGATTGCCAGCAAGTGTTTATGAAGTGTAGAACTGCCATAGAGATAGATTGTAACAGTAAAATTGAGAATTTACAATTGTACAAATTCACAATTAAATTTTTTTTTCATATGATAATTTTCAGCAGGCATGTGCAGAGGGGGGGGGGGGGGGGGGGCTTTGGGTGCTCGAGCCCCTGCCCCATTTCAAAATTAATCAAAAATGCCATTCTCAAACAAATATCAATGATAATATTGTGGTCAATAAAACAAAATGCATTTGATTATAATTAACATGACAATATGCACAAAACTAAAGTAGCCTAAAGTCACGTTTATTTGTACAGTTCTGTCAGTCTGAGGTGTCGTTGCTATAACCAGGGCTCCAGACTAACTTTTAGCCTTGGTTGCACTGGTGCGCCTAATTTTTTTTTATTTGGGTGCATTAGCACAAAATTTAGGTGCACCCAAAAATTGCACCCAAATTTTTCCTCGGCCCACGCCGCCTTTTTACGGCACGAATTCAAGGTCACCTTTTTATCACGCTCCATACGTGCATATAAATTGTCAATTATTTTAAACAAGAATAAGGTGTAGGTAAATACTTTTTTTTTTATTTGAAGCACAATTATACTGTAACCTATATAAAAATACAAATCTTTTAAAAAAAATAGCTCAAAGTGCTTCACTGAGCTGCCAAACTAAAACATTAAGCAAAATAAAACATTTCAAAATAGAAATAGAAAGTACTACTGTTTAAAAGTGCTTCCCTGAACTGATGGCTGAAGTAGCTCCATGTCTGGGCTGTTGTCGGAGCATTGACGGGGAGAGTGTTGGGCCTACTTTTCTTAAAGAAAAAACTATGTGTCTATATCTTTTCATTGTTCGTCGTCTGTTTTCTTGCGTTTGTTTTGCTGATGCTGATTGCCGTTGGCTCGTTTACACTGTAGGTCTTAGTGCATAATTCTGATTTGTTGCCTATATCCGATTTTTTTTGACCGTCCGTTTAGACGTTCTTTAAATTGTGACCCATATCCGATTCATGCGTTTACACTTGACATAGATCTGAAACATCGCGCATGTTTAAAGGGGGTTCTTGCAGAGATGGACGAACGCGCAGCGAGAGAGATCTCAGGACTGGTGGGAACATACAACACGATCTCATGAAAGTGAGTATCTATAGCACGAATTTCATTTCTCGTGCCATTTATACGCCAAAATATTTTTTGCGTGGATATGATACACTGTAAAAGTGCGTATTGCACGCCATAAAGTGCGTATCATATGCACTGAATATTTTTTGGCTTAAATGGCATGATAAATAAAATTCGTGCTATAGACGCACTTTCATGAGATTAATGAGGAGCAGTGGGTCCGAAATTTTAGGATGAGCAAGACAACCTTTTATATGTTGTGTCAACGTTTGTCCACATTCCTCTCCTACGACGACACAACGTTTCGTCATCCGTCCCTTTGCAGATGCGCGTCTGGGTTGAAAATCCTCAGAAAATCCGATCTGCCGGTTTACATGACGCATTGGCACATATCTGATTTATTTCCACATGTGAACGAGGCCTGAAACAGATCTCGAAATATCCGAATACATGTGTTTTTTCCTGTTTAGGCAACACGGTATATAGAACAGAACCGATCTGTGACATATGAGCAAAAAAAATCAGAATTGGGTCACATTTCACTGACAGTGTAAACGGGTGCTCAGGTCCTAATTTCAATCACACAGCACGGAGCGGTGTATGCCTACAGGAATATCTGGACCACAGCCATTCAGAGGCAAAGACCCGCCCCATCTCTGTCTCTGATTGGTTTAGACCACGATATGATCCAACCATGAGTGTGAGTTGCAACAAAGGAGAACAAGCGCTACGTTTGTGGAGAGGCAGCGGATGTGAGGACGTTAGGTGCACCGGTGCGACCTAGGAAATATTTTAGTCGCACCCTTACAAATTTTGGTCGCATGTGTGACCAAATTGGTCGCACTCTAGAGCCCTGTATAACGCTTTGCTATGGGTTGCGTCAAGTTGCGCGTGTCTTGCTTCGGTCTTGACTGACGGAGTCAGTCTCCGTTTTCGAGGATCTAAAAGTCCCATGAAAACTCCGGAGTAGTGTGTGTGTGTGTGTGGACGGCAGGCATAACTGTAGCAAAAGTTATGCGTATGAAAATGCACTAGTGTAAACATAGGTAAACATATGTATCCCATATTTTCTGATAATTAAACCATTTTTACAATTAATTTTTATAATCGTAATAAAATATGGGGTCAGGGAAAAGGCTGAACATGTGAACATCTGAACCACAGAGAAAAAAAAAATCCTTGTCCAGGGCTGTTAGTTCCTTGATCAATTGAAATGCATTTAAGAGATAAACATGACGATCAGATCTCAAAAGCGTTATAAATACAGGCATCAACCCGAGTCGGTCTCTCTCCACAGCCCTAAAAAGAGTGCAACCCTCAGCCTGTTCATTTGAATGGGCTGCTGACATGTCACTATTCACTGGGACACGAGCCCAGAACGTTCCACTGAGCTAACCTTGGGACAGAGGATGGCTCTGGACCAACACACAGTCGGAACCCCAGCGGATCACACAACACAGATCTAGGCGGAGAACCAAAATAGTCAAATTTTGGACAACGCTAGATATGCACAGATATGGACATTTTGACCTCGAACATGACTCATAAATGATTTGTTGACCAGTATAATACAATAGCTCTGTAGTAATCAGCATATTGACAAATTAGTTTTCTATATTTTTACCTCAGATATTTATTTTATCTAGATTTATAATACCAGTCCCAATAACAAAATAAATCACCAGTTTCAAGCATCCCAAAGCTGTGAAAGTGATTCAGGAAGGACACCAGGACTCATAATAGCAACATGAATGGAAAACTTGTTATTAATGAGCATGATCTATTTTCAGGTTTGAAATATGACCTTAAATCCACAATATGCAAGTTAAATCATAGTGAGGAGTGAAATGGTTTTACAGCATTAAAAGAAAAAAGGTCAAAATGAATATCAACACAGTGCAGTGGTCTCATGACATTTCAGAGTCATATTTGGCACTAATTCTGGTTTACCAGGCCCTAGTTTCAGCATTGAAAAAAAATGTAGAATCAGCATTCCTTAAATATCCATGACACAGTGGCTGACCTCCACGTGAATCCAGTCTATCTACTGCAGTCAGGTTGAGCAACAAGGTTTGCGATCAATGCAGTGAAGAATGTCTCAAGTAGCACAAATGGACAAAACTAAACTGGCTTGGTCTGAATTCATGTTATTAGAATGTCATCATGGCCACATGTCATTATAAATACATTATACTACTACTAAAAAAAACTATCTTTATTAGGATGAGCAAATTTAAATTAACTAGCCTGACGTCATCATACTCAGATTCTAGTCAGAATGTGAGTCTGATACTGCTCCATTGGGCTGTGATTGTGGGGCGTGTTTCAACCGAACCAGGAAAGAAACCTCTGCACTCAATTGGATAGACCTACAACCAATCAGAGCAACGGAGTAAATTACGTATGTTGAGCGACGCATACGTCTTGATCGCGGTTCTGTTCATCTTTTAAAATAAATGCGCTGTCTACATCTTCAATTACAGACGCAATGGCTGAATCCAGTGTTGTAGTCGAGACCAGCTCACTCGAGTCCGAGACCAGAGAGGTTGGATAATCTAAACTTGGATAATCTAAGGTTGGGTCTGAAACCAGACCTAAAGGTATCTTCAAGAATATGTAAAATTTTTGGTGGTAACAATAAACTTGGCACCATACTCAAACAGTAAATCAAATATACCATGGAATCATGTACACTGTAATGGTAAAAAGGCCACATAGTAGGTGGTGTTAAGGTCTTTTTATTACAATCAGTAAGTGCTCGTCCACATAACATTACTGTACCACTCTATACAGTAAGACCACAACATTTTCTAGTACAAGTAACATTACTGTACCACCATACCTGCATGTTCAACTGTAACAAAACTTTTAGCCTTTAAAGGATTAGTTCACCTCAAAATGAAAATTTCCTAATAATTTAGGAACGTTAGTCTCAAGTCATGCGCACAAGAAAAGTTAGCAATCATTGGACATTTCAATCAAATAACAATTTAAAGAAATATTAACATACAGTAATAATCATGCAATATTTTGAATGGGACTCGAGTGGACTCGGGAATAAGTCCGAGTCCTAATATGTTTGAGTACGAGTCAAAATGCACACGAGTCCATGACAAGACCGAGACTATTAAAATATGGTCTCGAGGCCGAGTCCGAGGCTGAGTCTCGAGTACACAACACTGGGTGAATCTACACATCTAAATTCTCCAGCGGCAGCCATTCTTTGTTGTAGCCGAATTCAACCCAAGGGCTCTTTTGTGACGTGGATGATTACGTTACCGTTGATCATCTGTCCATCATCGTATAATGCCCGCTGTAACAATTTGATTGGTTCGGACAGCTTTGGTTCGGGCATACTTGCTTCACAACGGATCAAGTCCAGACCGAACTTCCCATCCTCAAATGTTGTGGGTGGGGCTAAGTTCAGCTGGCATCCAGGCTATACATTAACATTAATACAACTCAAAACATTGAACCAAAAATATGAATTAAACCGCAGTATTTAACAATGATACGATGAAGAAAGTACAATGACACAGAGACTTTAGTGAACTCTACCAAGTAATGAATCAGCAAATCTATTTTTGGACTACCCAATTAAAATGAGTTATCCGACCAGTGATTCACTAAAACTGATTAAATGAAGATTTCCCAAAAGCCATCTGTCAGAAATTCTCATTACTGGAAAGGCTACATTTATAAAGATTTTTAAAAGAAGAAAAAAGATAGTAACAATTCTCTCTTTGATAAACATGTTTCTTGGTGTTCAACTAAAGAAATAAAATCATACAACATGAGGATGAGCAAATTAAATTTTCTATTCCTGTTAACTTATTTAAGCACCAGGCTTGGAAACAGTCAGATAAGACTATCGCTTGAAACAAATCGATGGCATTCACCTGTGGAACTGCAAGAAAAGTGCAAACTTAGAGGAAAGTAAAGACTCTGCTGTTTGTGCTTCCCCTCCAGTGTCACTCAAGCCATTACGTTGGTCGATAACACCGGACACCAAATGCAGAGGCAAAACACCCACCACGCAAATGTAGTTTATCCATGGAGTAGATAAACATTCTCAAGATCATTATGTCCCTTTAATGACCGTTTCTGCCGGCTCCTGACCAAAGACACCTCTACAGGCTACTCTCCAGAGGACAGCCGTGGACTCAGAGGAACGTAATGTAGATATTCACATGGCCAAACCATGATCCAAGAACAGCCTCTGTATGACTTCAACTATTGACACCTTAAAACTGTGCCAAGGCTCCAACTTCCTTTTGATGGCAAATCGAGTCCTATTTGATTCTCTCTTCACCATCAACAAGTCAATTTGATAGCAAAGGGACTGATCTGAACACCTTGTAAATAAATTGTTTATATGCATCGGATTTTCAGCAACTGAAAATATTCGCCCGAATGTTTTTGGCCAAAATAGTTTTGGTGGGCCAAAATTATAGACCAAAATAATGATGTCAATGGTTTCAGCCCTTGATAACTACTTCATCTGAAAAAGAAACTTAACATTTCTCTGCTGTTGAATTTCAGTGTGCATTTCATGCAGTTCAACTGAAATGCTAGTGTTCGGCTTGTTGCCGAAAAAATTAACTACTGGTTGATCACCTTTAAACCTGACACCCTGAACAGATTTAATTAACAGTTTTTAGTTTTCGATTTAGTTTCGGTAAAATAAAAAATTGGTGCGTCACTAATTTATAAATTTACACACTAGAGAATTGACTTAGGCTACATCTACATTAATCCGGATACATTTAAAACATTTAAACCTTACTGCACATGCGTAAACCCCTACAAAAGCTTACCGAGATGATACAGATGTAAAAAATAAATAAATAAATAAATAAATTAAAAAAATAAAAAAAAATAAAATAAAATTAAAAAAATAAAAATCGCTCAGTTATTCTGGAAGGATGATTTTATTTAGCAAAATATCTCAGCATTCACTGATGCGTTAGGTCACACTCAGTCACCAAACGTTCTAAAACAACTGTGATATATGAAGAGTGTGCAAAGTAACATTTTAGCAACTGTGTGAAAGTGAATAGCGCATAAACCGGCACGATACCGATATAAACATGAATATCTATTGGTACATGCGTCAGATGACTAAACATCGTTTTCAAATACCTTCGTTTTTATAGTCCACACTACAACGTGAAAACGGCGTTTTCAAATGTATCCACTTTGGAGAGTGTTTTCAAAAATCTTTTAAACTCCGGACAAACTGCATTGTAATATTCCGACATAAATGACAATTTGGCAAATGATTGCAAGGTCTGTAAACAAGAAAGAAATTAACACACGCCAGAGTTGGGACACGCTGAAGACAGATGCAATGAGAATGCAGACGCACCAGCGGAGCAAATATTGTACCAGGAACAGCCAGCTCAAAATGTTCAAAATTTAGGAAGAAAAATATAAATATTGAATCAGGGCTGAGGGTTTATATGAATGAATCTCTAATGGGAACTGACTGTCTTCAGAAAAGTTTCCATGGCCTTTTCTTTTCCTCTTACCTCAGTATAAAGTATAAAGTATTAATAAGCGCAGCGCTGCTTTGTGTCCAGCGATACTCAAAGAAACCGAATTGGCCATGAAAGATCACGATTGCCGGATCACTAATGACGACATAATTAGTGACCGTAAACATGAAAATTTAAGCTCTGTGTACCTCTCGTGTCATCCAAACCCATATGCCTTCCTTACATTTTTCATGTGAACTAGCCTATCATTTTAAAGAGACTATGAAAACTATTTTTGCTTTCTGTGTGACAACTGAGTCCAAAGATTGTCTTATCCAACAAAGTTACAACAAACAGAGAAAGCAACAGTGTGATGAAATTAACCAAGATGCTACAACACATTTCCCTATTGACATTCAAACAACAGGCCAGTCCAGTAAAATGGCTGACCCACTTATTTGCAGAGCCAAGTCATTCCGATCATCCCTGTTTTTCTATCCAAGCATCAAGAACCCAGCTCTCATCCTTATACAGTATTCATAAGATGTGACAGACACAATCTACTTTTTTTCACAGGTAACTAAGATGTAGACGTGATGCAATCTGGTCATCAGTGGCAGGTGCGAAAAATGGTTCCTTGCGATCAGAATTTGCCTGAATAAATGGAGTCCTTATATGCTTTACACTAACTAAAGTTGAAAAAGTGGAAATGTTGCTGTTTGAAAATAAAAAGAAAAGATTTTAAAAAGGTTACAAAGCTCAAAGTCCACTACGAAGGGATATACTTTATTAAACAGAATCCACTTTCCAAGTCCTACAACGAACTACTCGTTTGGATTACAACACGATTTTTCCGGACCTTATCAGGTCATAATATTACTCTTCCCACGGCCTGGTTGAGCTGTGCTAGAGAAGACCGTGTTGTCGCCATGTCAGAGAGAAACACTTTTCCACGCCGTTTCCAAAACTCATTTGTTTGAGCTTCCTAAGGCTGACGAGAGGTAAACATTTATTTTAAACATGGTTCCTGAACATTATAACCCCAATATTTATCTGTGCGCTCCACATTTTATGGAGAACAGCTAGTTTTCTGTTGTTTCTGTTATTTGTAAGCTCTCACTTTAAGACGGTTTACCGCTCCTTAGGAAAATTAGCCATGGTTTTGTGATCCATTACAGTTTGTATCACCTTAGTTTTACGATAAATATCACAATTAAATGATGGATAACATCATATATATATAATGTATAAGAACATTACAAAAACATACCACTCTGAAACATCCTGTGAAATCCATGCTTGCAAAATTTGTGCGTGAAATCAGTTCTGCACAATCCTCTTGTTCGTTAAAATTGTAAGGGTCTGAATCTGGCTAGAGTTGGTTTGAAATTGACGGGATACGAAATATTTACCCTAGAGAAAAACGTGCAGTTATGGAGGAGCGGGAGATTTCCAGAACACGCGCTAAGTGCTGCCAATCAACACACTGGGCCAGCTAACCGATCACAGCACATTTCATATTTCGGAAGGAGGGGCTTCATCGAAATTGGAGTGTTCGAGCCAGACTGGGAGAGAAGAGCAGTAATAATGTTAAATGTAAAAAATTTAAATACGTTTTTTTTTTTAACAATCACGAAAACATTCTTGTACACCCCCAAAACAAAACTACAAACTTTGTAAAAGGGCATAATAGGACCCCTTTAAGCAAAGTTTCCTGTGCTAGACCTGAACGAGACCTTAAATCATGTAACTTAATGAGGACACATGAGCTATAACTTTTCTAAAGCCTGGGACACACCAAGCCGAAGGTCGGCCGTCGGGCAATGCCGGGCTGTTTTTGAGCATTGGTTGGCTTAATTTTTTCAGCTCTTGTCAGACGCCACTTTTTTTTTTTTTTTAGACGATTCAGCATGCAAAATCTGCGTTAGGCCGTCGGTGAGAGAACTCTGACTGGCTGTTTAGCTTATATACATGTTTATATGACAAAGACAAAGGCACAGAACGTACATTCTAGTTGAAAATCTAGCTCATGCCCCACCCACGACCACTGACGGACTGTCCCGTATTAGCATATATCCGTCCTCAGACATTTGTATACTATTCACCAATGCAGGTTGCCAAGACAGCACTGTATGTGTCTTGTGAAACCGCCCATAGAAGAGAGGGGTGGGGTGAGCGGTTGCTCATTATCATTTAAAGAGGCATGCACCGAAATAAGTCGTTGTGAACAGAGCTGTTTTTGAGGAGGTAAAAAGGGTGTTGTTTTACACAACCATTGAGGAATTTTAACTAATGCATGTTACAAACTTAAGAATCACACGACTTGTGCAAAATGGGCATCCGGTGGGAAAGCTTAGAAGCTTGGCTTTACAGTGATTATAGGGAATATGACACAACCTAACAAGTGCTTTTAAATTTGCTGACATATTAGAAGTGCTCCATTTTCATAGTGTGAAAAAATAACGGCTTTATATAAAAATGAGATCTGTAAAATCACTGTACATAACAGATAGCCTCGAATCATATCATTGAAAAGGTCAAGCAGAATACAAGTATATTTGTATTAGTTAAAGTCCAAACTATACCAAGTATGTTTATGAAAAAGTGCCACCGTCAGTCTTAATTTACCACGCGCCATAGAATAGGAGCGCAAAGCTGAAACAGAAGATCATAACTCATCAACCAGGATCTTATTACTAGTTTATTCTATGTAGTTTTATTGTGCCGTTTACACAAGTAGTTCTTATGTTCAGTAAAGTCACTTGTTTGGACTTTTTTTTGGAACCTTAGTTAATTATGTTTCAAAATGAACGGCTAGCCCACCTAATCCATTGCATGGCTTGAAGACATTAGGTGTGTTCGACTTAAAGCTGCGCAGGCCGACAGGAGTATTGCTTGCGGATCTTTGATGTTATACACTGATCGGTCTGATCAGTGATCGATTAGAATACGCAACTACATGGACTCGCTTCATCAACCCAAGCTTGTCTGCTGCATGCCTTTTTCACATAGGCTGCACACACTTCAAAACTATGCACTCTAATGATACATACACGCATATATGTATGTAGAGGTCTTTATATCGGAAAATCCACACCGATAGTTTTTCCAGGTTGCGTCCGTTGCTGGAGCGCCTGAAAAGTGTGCACAGTCATTACACAGTACGAGAGCGCTGAAGAGACTGCTGCCATTATACAGAGCAAGATCGCCCTCTAGAGGACACAAACTATCACTGGCTGAGTTGTTTACCTTAACACGTGAGGCAGCGTGAGCACGGAGATTACAAGTTGCACGGACAGCGCTGACACTTCAGATGAGTATTTAAAACAGAAAGCGAAACGGTATGAATACAGAAGACTAAATACATATTGCCATATAATTATAAAGTAATTAATTTGTTGACTAGATGCTGCAGCAGAGAAAGAACAGAAGTGTGCCGTAGAGTCTGAGAGGAATAACATTAGTAACGGCTACCTCAAGCGATTAAAGCAATGGGACAAAAACACACGCAGACCTGACCCAAATGTTTTACGTCGCAATTGTTACCATCTATTTGCATTAGTTTATATCCAGCTGGTCACTTTTATGCATTCATTAGCCGGCGTAGTTGTATATTTAAAGCTAGTGACGTGATTGCTTTCTCAACATTGATATGTTCATGCAGCCGACAGAAACAAACAAATCAGAAACGCAATCGATTTCAGTTCTTCTTTATCACTACAACACAGTTATTTTGATTAGATAATCATCAAGTGTTCTAAAATCTAAGCAAATAAAGTGAGAGCCTGTACATGTAGGCTAATATAGGTCTACATTTATGTAATTTTAATAATCTGGCCTTTGCAGATATTTAAATATGGCCAACTTCTTTAAGCATAAATCATATGAAATGGTAACACTTTACAATAAGATTACAATAGCATTAAATATGGTTAATAAAAAACTAACAATGAATGATACTTCAACATTTACTTATACATTTTAAATTGAGTTAAAAATTGTATTTGATCTGTTATTACCTTGTACTATGAACTAACAAGAATGATCAAGGTAAAATGGTATTGCTCAAATATTCATACATGCAGTAAAAACGTATATTGCATAATGCATATAGTTCATGAAAGCTAGCTAATACACCCTTGTTAACAAGTAGGACTTGCAAAGTGTTACCTATGAAATTTACATAGGCAATGTTTCTAGGTTTGTTATGTTTGTTTTTAATCCCAGTATCCATTTTAAAAAAAATATCGGTTGAATAATCAGCATGTACTGTCAAACCTAAATATCGGTAAAATATGTTAAAATAAGGTCAAAATAAAATACAACCTCTATATGTATGTATATATATCAGTGCTCAACGCTAAGGATTCTTTCTACTGGGTCGGTCGGTGTGTAAAAAAAACAAAATAATTTGTATATACTGTAAACAACAGAACAATAACTTAAGGCTACACATTTAGAGGATCACATTAACTTAATTTTTAAAACATTCATAACAGTCCATTTGGAAAATGTTATGCGGTCAATTAGCAGATAGGATTCATAGGGTTTGTGAAATCCAGTAAGTACTTATATACAACGCCAAAGTATGTGCACGTTACACAACACCTGTCACGGTACCAAAATTTCAGTAGTCGGTAACGATACCATTAAATTTTTACGGTTCTCGGTACCACAGCAAAATCTGTTTGAACTATTTTTCCTATTTATTATTTGAAAAAAATTCAATCCAATGACTATTTATGACGGTAAATTTATGAAAGCATTGAAGGCTACATGCTGTTTAAACTAAAATATTGATGATTTTGAGAAATATTGCTTATAAAAAAAAATCAAGTGAAAAATAAGCAACCTTCTATGCACACATTATTATTATTAGTAGTATTTTTAATGAATGGAGACGTAGCTAAATCTATTGTACATGTACAGTAGCCTAATATAATTATTTCGGATTGCCGTGAAGACCTTTGAGTTTCTGTGAGTGTATGAGATGACAATCGTTTTTCTCAAATGAAATGGTAAGATGCTCATGAAGTGTCTCTCAGAGTGTCTCTGGAGATTAATTGAATCATGTCATCATATCGTGAGGCAGCAGAGACTGAAAACAGCGCAAGCGTCACTCGTGCTTCAGTATGTGTGTGAGGTAACGTCAAATGAAACCGCGCATCTGCGCCATTCATTCACACAGAGACAAACAGAATATGTAAGGGATAATGTAGAGCGAGGCGGCTGTTATAGCGAATACAATCCCCAAAAGGCTGAACAGGACCCCGGCGCAAAGCGGAGAAATCAGCCGCAAATCCGAAATATTTCCTCCTTAACAAATGGATTTACAGCCACCACATCAGCAGCGCCGCCGGTCGCCATGTCTCAGCGCTTTCATGAAGAGGAATGACTCTGTACCACTTGGTACCGTGACGTTTACTTTTTTTTTAGAACCGACTTGGTACCGAAGTAACGAATATTTTGACAAGACTACAGCCAACATGTTTCAAAACACGAGACGAAGGATATAACAGATGATGAATTCATTAAACTACTTGTAAGAATGTTGCAACATTTCAAATCAACAAGCTCTTCAGAAGACAGTCGAGTAGAACATATTTAAATGTGTGATAGCTAATAAATAAAAAAGCAAACTTTTTTTTTCGAAAAAATTAAATAACCATCTACACAAAATTCTCATGAGCAACCAAAATGCCCCAAGCAATAAAAGCAAAAGTACACATGCAAATATACCAAACGAAGACTATCCTACTCTAAACTTACAAGTAGCATTTATGCACTCTGCTTGAAAGCTAAAAATACTCGAGCAAAGCTTCAGCCTCCCTCACAGTGTCACATGTAGCCAGTCGACTTGAGTTTCACATAGCACATCTGAAGAATACGCCATATTAATCACTGCATAAGAGCAACACTTAAAACAGACTTAGATAAGCTGACATTCACCATTTTATCAAATTGTTACAAACTGCTTGGGTGTAGGCCGAAAGTTGAAATTTTATTCCTATAACCCAATTTCAAGTGTGACTCAACTTCCACTCCAGTTTGAATACAGAGAATCTTGGCCTTTGTTGAATTTTGGATCGAGTTGCATTTGCTTTATTATACCAAACATGAACCGCGCATCACGAGGGTCTTCCTTAGATCTGAAACAGCACAGACAAATCAATGCATGTTATTAACAAATACCATCCACCCGACCAACCTGTTGTATCTGCAACAGTTCACGATCCATTCATCCAAAAAGGTGAGAACCCAAACCAAGTCATTCAACTCAAAACATGCCATAAAAGATTTGCTTTTCAGATCAGTGGACACCTAGGCCTAACTGGGCTTTTTGAAGATGTGGCAACCATGTTTACACTCATTCATGATAGATTCCAATGGCATTAACAACTCACAATCTCAAAGACACAGATTCACTGCTTTGCAATGTGGAAAAAAACAGCGTCCAACTAAAACCGGGGAGTTCAAATTACACTTAAAATTGCTCAATACAAATTAGTAGCAAGGCTGGTTTAAAATAGAAACAATTGGTGAGCAGCATCTTTCATATCTTATCCAAACTTCTACAGCTTACATTAAGCACTAGTTTCTGGTTTAAACTAGGACTTTTATATTCAACAAACAAATGTTATCAATGCAACGTCATACATTCAGTTAAACCCTGACTCCCTTGCATTACTTTATCTTTTTTTTTTTTTTTTAGTAGATAAGCTTGTTGGCTTGTAAAGGTGAATTAACAGGTTTAATTCCACTGTGACAAATGTATTTTATTAGAAAATTAACTAATGAACTAAAATAAAATATGAAGACTGATATATATATTTATATATATATATATAAATCATTCTGAAAAAAATTACATTTCATATCAAGTTAAATTTGAGACTTCATTATCGAAACATTAAAAAGGGCCAAAAACAACAACAACAACTTTTAAATCAGTGGTTCTCAACCTTTTGGATTCCTTTTCATGATCTTTAACTTAGCAATTAAGTCATCTTGTGGTCCCTTGCTGGGCCCCTGGTTGAGAGCCAACATAACTAGAAAAAAATGTCTATTCATTATTGGAATTTCCATGACTTTCCCAGACCTGTAAATCACAATTCTCCGACATTTCCAGGTTTTCCAATAACCTGGGAACCCAGTTGCTTTAAACCAAACTAGACTGTCTGCCATCAGACCAACACACATATAACAAGTTATCTATTTTTTTTAATTACCAGCTGTGGGCTTATTTAATGGTTTCGTTAGTGTATGAAGTGCTTAATAAGGAAGGCAACGACAGCAAATGACAGGGATTGGTTCGCTACACCAAAGTTCCTGGTCGCTTTAAGGGGAATTTGTTCAGCTGAGAGGGTGATTTGCTGTCAGGCAGGGAAATAGCTGTCGCCTGCTGCTCACTGTTAGCCTGTTAGCAATGTTTATCCAGCCTCGCGTTGCGGTCGACGCGCGTCTTACCTTGTTGCTCTGGTAGTCTTCAAATGCTCGCAGCGCGCTGTCAGTCAGCTTGACGTGATAGACGGAGATGTTGCTGCCATTGCTCACTCTTCCACAGGACAGTCCGTAGCACTGCTCCTCCTTCAACGCCGCCATCTTGCTCGCATTTCCCACCACGCTCACGCGCCTCTGCCGTGAACGCAACAAGCAGCTCGAGTTAGAGAAGGGTATGATTATTCATGAGGCGTGAATTACGTACAGGCTGGAGGGGGCGTGGCTTCGGGGTAATCATATGGCCAGTGATGCGAAGTCTGGCTCATTTCCGAGACTCGGTTCTTTCAAGCAGATCTTTTCAAAAAACCGATTCGAAAATGGTTCTGCTGTTTTTTTTACGTCATCACTCATCACTGATCTATTACAAGCTCTTAAAACGCAACACATTTTGTATCTGTGTATCCTTTTGTCTTCTTTGTTTTGTTGTTTCCATGTCTATCTGTATTAGCTTAATGCTTTGATATTTTGTATGGTTTAATAAATTAAAAAAGCTATTAAAAGCCACAGGAGCATACTGCTGTTAATAACAATTGCGTATTATTATTAAGGGCGATTATAGTGTCTCCATTCAGATTTTTGCCGGGATTAAGATTTTTTTTTTTTAGATCTTGTTTAGATCCTAAATCTTATTTACAATAGGATACACAAAATTAAAATTGATTTACTTTTAGTTGAAAAGTCACTGTTATGCACGTTAATAAAACAGACATAAACATAAGTTTAGCATAGTTGGCGAATAAAGTAACTTAATTTTTACCTTTTGGCCATTATAGTACTTTGAGTGAGTGGATTTGAGTAAGAATTATTGACTTGAGATCCACTTAGATCGATTCAGTCCAATTAATGAAAACAGAAAAGATCCGACTCGAGCGAACAATTCTTTCATGCACTGGACATAGCTAGAAATGACAGATGAATGGCGTCATTAGAAAGAACTTTGAAGCACTATTTTGTCCTTATTTTCAGAATATATATAATAAATAAGGCAAACGTATGTGTTTAGCAATTTTGAATTGATCATGTTTGACAGTGTTCTTGTATACTGGAAAACTCTTGGTTGGGGGTGGGGGAAGGTTTTGGATCGAACGATTCTCACTCAGAATTGCGTCAGAAAAACGTCAATGTCTGGAAAAAAACCCCCCATGAATAGGGAATGTCCCACAAGACTGCAACGAAAGGGATGAGGATGTTATGCACGTCAAATACATTCTCCATTTCATCAGAACGCACGTGCTAAATAGAATGTTCATTAACGTTCACATCCAATCCATACGTCATAAATGTGTATCACAGTAGTTAATGATACAGCGCGTGCAAAGAACCGATTGTACTGTTATTATATTAACAGTTCACTTTAGTTACCTTTCAACCAAAAATATTTTCAGTAGATGCAAATGTAGAATTCACAGAAACATTTTCAAGAAATCACTTTATTTTCAAACATATGAACAGAGTGCAAAAGTATATTTTAGGATTTACAAAACAACTTTAAGGGGAATGCTGGAAATTACCAATACTACAAAAAAATTGGAATGGGGAACTGAGACAATCAATGTAAGGATAAATGAAAAAAAAAAACACAAATGTTCATCGTAAATAAATAATTCTAATTAAATGCACAGAATTCTTGTAGAAGCTGAAAAATAATAAGCGAAAAGGTCCGTATGACCTTCCTTGCAGTGTTTGGTCACGAAAATATGGAGACATGATTGAGAATCAGACAGTTGATTTTACTTCTTTAACACCGGTCCAGGGATATTTTGGAGCCTATAAAATGGGAAAGTGTGAAAATGTACCACATCAGTGTAAGGACTTTTAAAATAGGGTTTTCTTTCTTTTGCATCAGAAGCTAAACTACTTGTAGATACTGCAAAAGAAAAGGCATACAATCATATTCTTGAATGTTCAAAGACTGTTCACAAGCAAGTTTCAGTTCACAAAAATAAGATTACGGAACTTAACAAATGTTTTTTGTAGTCGGAGTTCTAAAGCGAAACAGCTGTGTCCAAATACCTGAAGAGCATCATTCTGTACATCAATACATTTCTTCATTATAACTAGGATTCTTTCTGTACATAAATAGGAATAATATATCATCTCATACATCTATTTCTTCCCAGCTGATCTTTCATGCATTGAAAGTAAAAAGTGAACACCATTTAAAACCTCTTAAGCACGGTGGAGGGCAACAGAACTTACAACCAGTTTACTTTCAATTACATTTTATAAAAGGTCAGTAAGGTGTTTTGAGGGCTTGGCATGCTCAAAGTCTTGAGCACCACGTCATCCATCATCATGTCACAGTAAATTTCAGTTAATTTCTAGCTGCGATGACAACCGACAAAGCTACACCTCCGATCGCGACGGCTGTAGCCCCAAAAAGCCACTTCCAGCTGAGACTCTGTAAAAAGATAAACACTTGATTAAAAGAAATATTTGTTACAAAATAAAAATGGTCATTATTTACTCACCCTGTGGTTTTAAAATTGCTTATTTTTCTGTCCCTTCTCAAGTCATTTGAAAGCTTTGAGCGATAAACAAATCAAAATTGAATATTTTATTCGCTGATCATTTTCTGCTCCAGTGAGGTTTGAGTCATTGAGGTAAACTGGAGAAGCAGATTAGTTCGATTTGTCAATAAAAGGTTCAGGCCGATTTGTGAACCGGATTAGCAAGATAACTGAAAATAAACGCCTCAAATGAATAATTTGGTGGACATGGTGAAAGGAAAAAAAATTCGATGGGAGAACATTTATATTTGAATGATTTTTCATTCTCTCGCAAATCTTTTGCTTTCCCCCGCTAAACTGTAATGGAAATAATAGGATTTGTGGGAAACCGATTTCAAAGCTTTTGCGAGAGAACTTAATTTCTCACTTTTGCAAGAAAATGCAAAGTTCTTGGGGAAATGCAATGCTTTTGCGAGAACACAAACGTTTTGTGAGCAAACGCAAAAGCATTTAAATATCATTTTCCTCCCATCTAATTTATTTTTCCATTACCATGTCCCTTTAGGGGCTGGTAAATTAATTAATAAATCTGACTGATCTGGTTAGACTCACTCACAAACTCAATGATCCATTCTCAGCGTGAAGTTTATAAAAATTCCCAGTAACACTATTTTACAGTGTCCTTGTTGCATATGTTACATGTACTTACTGTAGTAATAACAGTAAATTATGCATAATTACATGCAATTAACCCTCAAACAAATCCTAATCCTACCCTAACCCTATAGTAAGTACATGTAGTTCCTTAATATTACTCAGTACTTAAATATATAATTACAGTGTTACAATGACACCTTAAAATAAAGTGTAAACAAATTCCCTTCCATGCTCAATGTTAAGAATAGCCACGTACAAGTTTTGAACAACATGAGGGTGATAAAATAATGACCGATTTATTTTATTTTCATAAACTATCCCTTAAACAGGTTAAGGCATAAACGTGCACTTTGTCATTTGTAAACCCCACTTCCTGTTGAGAGTAAACATAGATATGTGACCTGATAACAACATAATCAAACAGTACATAGTGTTAAATAGTTTAAATAGGGACAGTTCATGCTCTCACCCATGAGGACTTGGCACGGTGTTTCTGCACACTGGCGTTTGACGGGTTACCCAGCATCTTTTTATACATGGCCTGTTCGGCTCCTTTCTCCTCAGAGTGTTTCTTCACAAGCTTCGACAGCTCAGCGTGGATGGTCTGCCGAGGAAAGGGCAGAGAGAATGAGTGTGTGTGGGGGGTAATCGCCAGGCTGATGAAACTTGCTCACTGCAGCACACCAACACATTTGGGTGGTACGCAAATTATTAAACATGACTGCTGTTGGAGATTGAGTAAAATTCTACACAAAAGACAAGAGATAAACCAATTCAAGATTAAACCCGCATTCACATGCTTCCAAGAATCAGCTGCAATGCCACAGAAGACAAAAGCAGAAGTGAAAACATCTTGTACTGATGAAACGTGCCTTTGTATGGATGGGTCACACACATTTGCATTATCAGTTTTCTCATGACCTCATAATCAGACCCCTGAGCTTCATTCACTCCATGGCTGAGTGAGGAGGTTTAGATCTACTCTGGTTTAAACCAATGACTGTGCAGGCAATATATGCTAATGCAATTTTGAAAAACAGAATATTTCCTTAATTTTGTTATACTCAGTTTATACTTATTAGTTTACCAAATAATTTGGAGTCATCACTATAAATGTAAGGTGATTCGTTTACAAATTGATTCTTTCAAGTTGTGTAAATTCTACAAGTGAATATGAATCGATCAGATTATTGACTGGTTTTAAGAAAAGGTTTATCAATTTGTTTTAAAGAATGATTCATTTGCAAACGAAATCGTTAAATTCCCTGATCCACACTTAAAAATTGGCATTATGATAAAGAAACACAGCTAAATCAAAGCAGTAACCTACAAACATCAAAATTACAGTTCAAAACATGACGTTAAACAATTATTGTTAATTAGCAAGGACTGTGAATGGCACCTAAAACATAGACTTTCAGGAGCCGCCCAGTTCAAAATATACCATGACAACCTGCCATTTAGTTTAATTAGTGCTAAAGTTGAATTACTGGCTAATGACTAAAACCAGTAGGGTAAAGGCAAACTGACGAGATGGGATCAGAGTGGATTAAGGAATTTTGTACTGGAGCCTCTGTAAAGGCCAGTCACATGAGAAGAGAGGGGTGTAAATGTGCAGACGTAGGTGGCTTGGCAGTGGCAGGCTGGTCATACAGCAGAAAGCTGTGGCAGTCAGGAGCTGTCAGATGGTGGGACACAGGGAACCTCATCCGTCCGCCTGTGTAAGCAGAGCAGGCCAACACTGCTTTAAATATGGCAAGTGTGCAGAGGGACCCGGTTATTTATAGACACGGAAAGAAATGTGATCCTAGGAGTTTTTGAACACTCTGTACTGTGTGCAGACAGGCTATATTTGGGGGTCTGTGGTTCCATCTGCAGGTTATAATGAGAAACGCAAGTTTCTGGACCAGATATACAAGTACAGGTAGTTCTCAACAGATTCCAATTTTCAATAAAACACAATTTACCAGAATATATTTAATGAAAAATAAAATGAAATAAAAATTAGTCAAATAAAATAGTAGTTTTCAACAGATACCAATTTCAATAGCATCATTTATGATATATATAAAATACAGAAAAAAGTTAGATAAAATAAAACAGAGACAAAAAAAGATAAAAATAAGATGTAATATAAAAATACAATAAAATAAGATATACAATATAATATTTCACAAAAGATAAAAATTTTCAATAAAAACTATTTCTTTCAATGAATGAGATAAGATTTAAAATAAAATATAAAATAAATCAAACAAAATAAAATAAAAAAATATATAAAAAATATATAAAACAAATAATACTAAATTAAATGTATAAATAAACAAATAAAATTACATTAAATATATAAATAAAACATAAAATTAAAATATTATCAGCTGCAATAGATTTACTGAAATCGGTTCTATTAAATTGTCCCTTTTGTTACCTTGTTACTTGGCTCCAACTTCAAGGCCCTTTTCAGTGTTTTAATGGCTTCAGCAAACTTGCCCTGCAGAGCCAGTACCTGCAGACACAAACACATGTCAGCACTTTTTAATCTCAACACATCTCAAGCTGTTCTTTTTTCCCCTCTGCCGTGGTCAGAAACCTGAATGGAACCAAATGACCGAACAACTCGCTTTCGCTGTGTCCAAAACCAGGAGTGCATTACTATTTAATGAGTGAAAATGATACGCATCTGAACCCAGGAAACCAACCTTGCCTTTGCGGAACAGGGCTTTGACATTGTCTGGCTGGTGCGCCAGGACGGAGACGCAGGAGCGCAGTGCGGCTTCATAGTGGTCTAGCTTGAGTTGAGCAGCGGCCATATTGTTGAGACATCTCACCTTCATGTCCAAAAGTTCTTCCTCTTCTTGTTGACTGAAATCCACTAAAAGATACCAAATGATTGCAGACGTAACCATAAAATGATGTATTTAGAAATAAACTAAATGAATCAGGAATGAAGCAGTATCACCTCTAAAACTGGCTTCAGTTATCTGTAGTGCGATTCCATATGAGTTGACGGCAAAGGCGTAGTCGCTGCGCTGGTAGTGGACGTTTCCTCGCTCTCGCTTTCTGTTGGCCAAACTGATTCTTTCCGAGGGCGGCATGAGCTCCAGGTCTGGGGCGTCATCTGCCGACAACAGCTGCACCTCCAGGATGAGATCAGCATCAGGAGGCACAGCAGGAGTAGAGCTGACAGAACAGAGGAACGCAGAGGATGTTCAACGTGAAAAATATTGCTGCGATGTCACATAAAGCTGCAACTAAAATTATTCAACCCCACTGACCTGCAAGACATTTTGTTGCCAAGAACAAACTTTTATGAAAACAAAGGCTATTTTAGAGAGTTTATTAATACAAATTTCAGTGATTCTTAGAAGGTTAAGTTGATGAAAAAAAATAATAATAATCTAATTGGCTCAAAACATTCATGTTCAAAATTATTCCACCCCCAAAAGTCAAGTTTTGTGCAGAATCTTTTATTCTTTATAACCTTCAATAAACGCTGCCTGTTTCATGTTACGACTGCTTTCCTCAAATCCCACCAAATATTTTCAATCAGATTTAACTCTGAAGACAGCAAAGGCCAAGCTTAAAGGGATACTCCACCGGTTTTTCATAATAAACTGTTATTCCCTTAACTAAGTCGAGTTGATACATACCTCTCTCGTCTCAGTCTGTGCACTATATCGCTCTGTATTGCAGCAAAACTATGTTAGCACTTAGCTTAGCCCAGTGCATTAAATATGGGCCAAAAAGAGAAGCGACCAAACACTTCCTCGTTTTCCCTATTTAAACACAGTTACTCGAGTAGTGTAACTCGACCTAGGCTGGTGACACAAAATAAAACGTTGCGCTTTTCTAAGCGTTTAAAATTGATGACTATATTGTATGGCGGAATACCATAGCAAGTGCTTTTGAGCATTTCGACTTGGCACAATAACATCTTGACTCGTAAAAAGTCCTCTTACCGGCTCCCGCTTCCTCTCCCCCTCCCTCTCATTTCCGTCAATACAACCAACGTGACATGCGCCGGTAGTAGTAGTTTGAGCGGAGTTGACGAAGTAACAGGTTGTTGGAAGCTAGTTTGTGTACAATCATGGTTAAAAGGTGCATCGTAAAGGGTTGTGAAAATAAGGAGAATGTACATAGTGCTGTCATTTTTCACCAAATTCCAACACAAGGAGAGGACTTTTCACGAGTGATGATATTATTGCGCCAAGTCGAAGTGCTCAAAAGCACTTGTTATGGTATTCCGCCATACAATATAGTCATCAATTTTAAATGCTTAGAAAAACACAACGTTTTATTTTGTGTCACCAGCCTAGGTCGAGTTACACTACTCGAGTAACTGTGTTTAAATAGGGAAAACGAGGAAGTGTTTGGTCGCTTCTCTTTTTGGCCCATATTTAATGCACTGGGCTAAGCTAAGTGCTAACATAGTTTTGCTGCAATACAGAGCGATATAGTGCACACACTGAGACGAGAGAGGTATGTATCAACTCGTCTTAGTTAAGGGAATAACAGTTTAATATGAAAAACCGGTGGAGTATCCCTTTAAGTAGATTTGGATGTATACTTTGGGATGGCTGTCCTGCAGGAAAGTCCATTGATCATCAAGCTTCAGTCTCTGCACTAAAGTCATCACCAGCTTTGCCAAAATGGCTTGATACTTCAAATAATTGAAGAAGTCCTTCATACAGTCAAGATTTCCACTTCCGGCAAGTTCAACACCAAAGCTCCCCATAACAAGACTGGACCGCTTCCATGTTTGACCATGAGTTCTTCTGCTCATAAGTTTTGGCTTTTTTAGCACCAGACATACCGCTTATCCATGGGTCCAAAAAGTTCCAGTTTGGTCACATCTCTCCATAAAACATTCTTCCAGAACTCCACAGGTCTATCCAAATGCATTTTAGCATATTCAAGTCGGCCTTTTATGTTCCTCTTGGTCAAGAGTGGCATTCAGTAAGATTTCGCAACATGAAGGTCATGCTTGTCTAGTGTTCTTCTTCTACTCTGCATTAAAATGTTTTTTCATCAGCTCATCTTGCAAGTCTTTGGCAGTAAATTGAGGGGTTTTCTCAATTGCTCTGATTTGATTCCCCTTAATGATATTGTGATTATTCTTCAACACCCTCAAGGGTTTTCTGGTACACTTAGGAACAAGTCTGCCAGCTGTGTCTCTAGGAACTTTTAGTGTTTTGAAAATCTTGTAGCCATAGACTTTGTAATGAAATTGTAATGAAATAAAACAATTTGTTCTATAGCTTGGCCATATTTGCTACTCAACTTTAGCACATGCATGGGCTAAATGCATGTATGTGTAACAGCACAAGCTTATTCAGTTTTGTTATAGTTTCCAAAGGCTTAATTGAGTTTTTACACAATTTTGTACCATACCATACAAATAAGTGACTTAAAAACAGCAGCGTTGAATAGGGGTTGAATAATTATGACATAGCTGTATTACAAAAAATCCTACAATTCAAAAGCATAACGTTATATATTGACATTATCACTTTTAATTTGCCATTCAATTATTATAGATGCAAAAAAAAATTCTTTAAACTCTGTATGTTTAGAAAAGCTTACATTTTTAAATTGTTACAGTCTCCCGGGGTTGAACATTTTTGATCACAGCTACATATATATAAACTGTTACCGTTTCTGAAACGTCTCTTATGCTCATGAAGGCTGCATTTAAAAGTAGTTCTTTTATTATACGAATATTAAACAATCATTTTAAACATTACAACCTTGTATCAAATTTTTAAAAAAAATTAAAAAATATATATTTAGAGAGATAAAGAGAGAGAGAGAGACTTTTTTTACTTTTTTTTAGTAAGTCAATGTCACCATTGAATGGTCTGTGAAAGGCAAGAGAGAGAGAGAGAGAGAGAGAGAGAGAGAGAGAGAGAATCTAACCTGCCAAGGGCACCATACATGTATTTAGCACCCGCTTCAATCAAAGCTTTTTCGGCCATTTCCATCAGCTGTACAGTGAGATCCAGACCCTAATTAAAACAGGAACAACAACATATGTTTTTTATAATTTTAATCGACATAACTGAGGGGCCTATACATATAAGAGCATGTATAATATTATTATACAGGCAATATTTAAAATATATATACACTAGACAATATTCTAAAAATTAAATATATAAACTAATACCTGGAGGACATCTCCATCACCGAGAGTAAAAGATAAGTTTGGCAGCTCTTCTACCACAGTTCCATCAGTAAGACTGGTTTTAAGATGAATTGTGACATTTTGGCCTCTCTGGGGTCTGCTGTCTGGACCAGCTCCGGGTTCCAGAACTTTCTTTTTAAGCTGACCATTTCCTGTGCGTTTAAACAGAAAATGTTTTAAAACCAGCTAAAACCATCACCATCATACTTCACTCCACCATCTAGACATGAACATGCTGTGAAAAATGTGCTTAACTACACAACTACTGGATATTTGCCCATTACAGTGTTCATCTCCATTAATTAATGAATTATTGCTGCCAAAATAAACGTACCTAAAACATCTAGCCACTCTTCCGGCTCTGCAGAAGGGGTTTGATCAGCACAGGCGTCTGCTTTTGTAGCGTCTTTAGTCGGATTGTTTTTCTTCTTTCCTCCACCTGCGTCTTCTAAAGGTGGGAGGTCGTCATCCACATCATCTTCCACATCTTCCAACATTTCAAAGTCTTCACCACTATCGAGCAGAGAGGCACGTCCAGATTTCTTACTCGACGGCGCCACCTCCTGGTTATCAGCCGAGCCGGTCACAACCTCACCGTCGGCCATCTGGACTCACGTTCTACAGGAGAAAAAGAACAAGTTTCCTTAATGTAGATGTTTAGCAGAATATTCGAGCTGCTCTTTTTCATATAATGAAAGTGCATGGAAACCAAAACAATCAAGCTCCAAAAAAAGACAAAAAACAGCATCGTTTCAATTTACTTTTGAATATCCAAGAGCAGCTTAGACATTCAAAAGTAAATTGAAACCTTGGAAATTCAACTAAACATCTCCTTTTGTGTTCCACAGTTAAACATGTTTCCTCCCACCTATTGTTTAGCATACACAGTACACACACTCTTTACACGCATTTCTAGGACAAGCTCAATGTTTTTTTAAAATGCAAATCTTCAGAGAAAAGGTCAACCCGTGACCTTAAACATACAGTGAAAATATAGAAGAATCAGCACACACATTCACCGCCAACAATCTCTGTAAATAATAAACCAACAGCGGTTGAGCTTTAACTACCAATTTCACAAGCATTTCTACTTGTGCATAATATAATATAAGCTTATTTATTGCTTTTTAACATTAAAAAATTATTGTGTAAAGTGTTTATCATCATACTCCCACTGGCATTCAACTCCCAAATGCATTTAGCAAGATATTGTCGAAGAAACACCTAGATTGAATTTTTGGGAACAAATATTGTTTATACCACTTCCAATTCAATCAAAGTAACTCCAGAAACAAAAAGACTAATTAATTGTTTGTCATTTCAAATGAATAAATGATCATATAGAACATAAATCACTTTTAAAACATTTACAAATAAAATGTAAAAATTACATAACAGGCTAATTGAACCCTTGTAAAAAAAAATACTGAGGAATAGTATTTACATTTCATTCATTGTATTAATGCGATACTCCAAAACTCGCCACATGGGGGGAAAAAAAGAAGAAAAAAAAGCATGGTATTGCCATGGTAGTTTTTGGAAAAGAAACCCTACTTATCATAGAATACTAATAATCCAATAAACATTTGGATTAGTAGTGTGAATAGGCCAATTACATCCTTATAAAAAATACTGTGGTGGAACTATGGTACTAACAAATAATTACCTCATTGACAATCCATGGTATTTATAGATACTCGTCATAGTACGATGGTACACGAGCAAAAAAACAACACGGTATTACCATAGTCATTTTTGAAGAAATCGTAATTGTTGTAAAATGAGCTAAAACTTTATTATTAAAAATATATACATTTAAAGCCGATTTAATACAAATTATAATTTAATATGCATATTATAAGTGTGAATGTCCTGTTGTAAATTGAGTGAAATTTATTCCTGCAATTTAAGACAAGAATAAACGTTTATTTAATAAGGTCTTAGAGGTTTTGTATTTAATTATGAGTGGGAGAGCATGCATTAATAAAATATTTTTTTTTAAAGCAGCAATTATTTGCAGAAATTACAGCTTATCCAGAACATTCCAGCAACTTTGATAACGAGCGTGCGCTCTACAAGCGCCACAACTCACTGCGTTACGTACAATGAGAAGACACAACTTTCGTTTAAAGGTTTATGTGCAGTAATATGTTTTGAAAGTGTGGTGAACATGAAAATTGATGAGCATACTTACCGCAATCTGCCTGGAGCTGCGCAGCAACAACTTTGACAACAAAACAAGATCAATCTGTGCAACTTCCGGGTAAAGGTCAACGGTCAATCCCGACAAGTACAAAATAAAAGTCATATAGTCAAGGTCGCTGCAATGACTGCAGGGGCCTTTTATATTAAATAATAAATAACTGTATATATAATTTTTATAATAATTTTAAGAATTACAATTATATACATGCCTATATATAATTTTATAATGCTTAAAATTGTTTCATATTAATATAAATCGAATATTAAAAAAAAAAAAAAAAAAAAAAAAAATATATATATATATATATATATATATAAAATACAATTATATAAATATATATATATTTTAATATTTTTCGGGGTGTTTGTTATTTCATTCAAATAACAAAACTGAAACACATAAAAATATCAAATTACATTTATTATTTATGCAATCATTTCTCGATACTCTTCAAATTTTCTGGGTTTTTTTCCTCAGTCTAAAGAAACTTTACAATATAAAGAAACATACAAAGGACATATTTACCTACACAAGACACCTAAGGCCCTAGGACAAAGATCTGAGCTACCCTACTATAAAATACAAAGCAAACCCAAAGGGACAGACTGCTTCATATTGAATACTGCCATGTCGCAAGAAAGGACAATGTAAAATTACAGGAGAAATTTCTGTCATTCCCTCCTATGACCCTTCCTGCTTCAAAATACACATTTTCTTCTCAAACGTCTTTCTAATGTTACAATATATTATACATCACAACAGAAGTGCAGAGATGGCCAACAATTGAGCAACTTATATATTTCATCCTTCAGAACCCTTATAATTTGATGTAAACCGACTCAATATTCTGTTCAGTATCAAAAGCCATTTCCGTCACACAAACTAAATGTTCGAGGGATTTAAGCTTTGATTGTTATTTACGAAGAAATAAATGCATAAGCCTTTTGTAGACTCGATTTACAATAGGGGTGAGCATCGACCTGCAGTTTTTTTTACAGCAAAAGCATCTCTTTAAAATACAAAAAACACAAACAGATTCTTTATAACTTATTTTCAGCTGTACTCATTGGTTGTGACTGACATATCAAAACATGTCAATGATATCAAAATGCATTTTACAGTATTTACAGTAAACCAAAGGTCAGGGGTGAGGGTCAAGAAAGGTTGTGGGCTGCGTACCAGACAAACTGAAGACAAGCATGGAAATCCCTTCAAAAGTGACCAGGAGGCTGAGCCTGATTCTCTCAGATGGCCAATATACCAAAATATCCTTAATACAGTCACTGGACAAAAGGCATTTTAAACTGGGCTGGCAAGGCCGAGTGATTTTGAATGTCCCAAAATATTGATTCACATATCCTGTAATGAAGCACTATTAAATAATTATAGGCATGAAATGGCTGGTTTCATTCAATGGGAATAAGTGTCAATTATATACAACGGAGAATCTCACCAAACCTGTCCAAGTCATATTTAACCCCAAATTCTGAATAAATTAAAGAAAACTATTATCGTTATATATAGAATTATTTATAACAAAAAATATATATTTTATAATATAGTAATTTACATTTTAACCAAAACTATTACTTACTACTATATTAAATAATAATGTTAAAAATAGTTTAACCTACTGTTTTAACAGTATTTTTTAATCATTTTATTTTTATAACAGCACATTCCATTCCAAGTATATACTGTAAAGCAATAAAAGCCTTTTTATTATTCACAGAACATGAAAGTATTTGTTGTACTCCCAATATTTATGCTGAATTATAAAAAAAAAAAACAGAAAATGGGGAAAAAGCACTTAATTGTCCTGTCCAAATGTCATAATACAAAAATAAAACTGACCTAAAAGAGCCACTTAAATGAATAGTTTTTTTTTACTCATTATTGAGGGGTAAAATGTGACCCAGACATCTTTTCATGTGATTTTCCCTCTTTTGCCATGATCAAATACCTCATACTGTACCACAAGTATGTTGACCGTAAACTCTACATTTGAAGAACCTCATTTGAAGAAAGAGATGGGACCACACATGAGCTTCACAGACAAGAAGTGTATTGAAAATGTCAATAAGGTCCATGACCCCCCCCCAAAAAAGTTATATTTACAGACATGGGACTATAGAGCACAAGGAAACTCGTGCTTGTAAGAGCAGCCTGCGTCCAACTACTTTTACAAACACGTGGGTAATATTTCTAAAAAGACCTGCAAAACAACGTGACAAACACGTAGTGGCAAAATGACAATGAAGTATCGGTGGAAAATCATCAAGAATGGATGGTAAAAATGTATTTGTTATTGGCGGTTTGTGACCAAGCCAAGGAAGGAGCAATACGCAATGGCAGTGAATATGAAACTGTCACCCTTTTAGACTTTGAAATGTACTCCAATCTTTAAATACAGTGCCGACGGGTGCATTAAACCAGTGATTGTAGCCACTTTGTTGACATAGACACACAATTGAGCTTGTCCATCTCGGTATTGATGACATCAGTTGGATGAAGAACACAGGAAGAGGTATATGCAAAGACACAAAATTCAAACAAAAGAGACAAACAAATACCTAAAATCATGTAAACAGAAGTGTCATTGTGCATTTGAATGTGTGCTTATTCTGTCATTGATGTTATTGAGATACAAATGTGCCCTTTACAGGAAAATCCATAAAATTATGAGTACATCATCATCATAGCAATTATGAAAATTATAACAATAATATTATCAATAATATACAAATATAGTAATATGAGACCATTCCTGCCCCTAGCGTCACCAGTTTAGCTTTTTCCATTTTAAAATGTACACAGCAATCAAACAACCACTAGTTTCAGTGTTTCATTGCCGAAAGAAATGATCAAACTGGTCTGAAATAAAGCCACCAGCTTCAATGCTGATGAGCAGCTAGTTATGAAGTGTCTTCCTGGCACAGTCCCACACACATACACACACACATGTACAAACACACACATATGGTGGTTCAATCGAGGGCCCGATCCAGATACGAAGCCAGGCAGGCAGGTTGAGTCCATCAGAAGGCTCTTCCTGTGACCCGAGGCCTGCGTCCTTTCGGCTTTGTCCTGGGCGTCCTTCGCTCCGTGGCCACACCGACCGGCTGAAGGGCGCCAACCCAGAGTGTTTGAGGGAGTTGCGGGGAGTTGAAGATCGAGCAAATAAAAAATAAAAAATAAACAACATGCCGAACGCAGCAGAGACGAGGAGAACAGGAAGTGGGATGGGGTGCGGGGTTCAAAAAAAAAAAAAAAAAACATAAGTAAAAAAAAAAGAAGAATCACACACTCATCGTCATGTTGGGTGAATACTGCAACGAGAAGAGAGGAAGGGGAAAGTGGAGGGACAAAATGAGCCAATGAAGTTAAGATCATTACCGAAAACCAGAAATATCGTCCGATTATGTTTTATCATGGTTTGATATTTAGACATTACAACATTATAATGCACAAGTGAACAGGAAGTGGTGCAACGGATCACAAAGCTCACGGTTTAGATCATATTATGGTATTTGAGTCACGGACCAGATCATTTTTTCGGACCGGCAGAAAAGAAAAATGGGGGTGGGGGAGGGGCGTTGGGGTGTAACTTTGCTTTCCATTTATTACTTAAAGCACACTTTAAAAGTACTTCGATACTACACCAAAAACGACTACCCTTAATAATAAAGTTCAAACATTAAAGACGAACAGTCAGTAATAAAATAAGAACAAATATACTAATTACAAGCATAGATAAATACAATATAACAAAGTTATAAATAAAGTAATGTCTAACAGTAATATTCAGGTACAGAAATGTTATTAGTGTTTACTGTATAAATTAAATATAGATTAATCTTTGTTAAAGCTTTTATTGTTTTATTAACAATGGCAGACAGCAGCAGGTATTCAGGCTACTGTCACTTTAACAGTGATGCTGTCATCTCTGATCCAATGTACTTACACACATCCAATTTCTTTCTCAACTGTTTACATTCACTTTAGCCATAACCGACAAGAATAATTGCAGAGGTGGGTATTTGAACAGTTTTGTTCAAGAGAAAGGA
Organism: Meda fulgida; assembly: GCA_030578275.1. Taxonomy (NCBI): domain Eukaryota; kingdom Metazoa; phylum Chordata; class Actinopteri; order Cypriniformes; family Leuciscidae; genus Meda; species Meda fulgida. Next base: position 7,907,829 of record CM060637.1, on the reverse strand, counting down.
GACCGGAAAGAGTGATCAATTCGGTGTTCTCTTTCACCTCTTTTTGTGCTTGAATGGTTTAAAATGGCCTGAATGTGTTCACTGGCCAAACAAAACACATGCAAATGATACATTTTCACTCTGTGATGCTTGAACTTTGCAATTAGTCCGGGAATCACGTGTGCCGTACATGTGGGTCTGGTCCGTTTGGATAACGGGTCGACTACGATCCGTTGCACCCCTAGAAACAGGAAAAAAGGGGAGGAGAGATCTAGAGCGGGCCGGTGTGACGTGAACTTACACTTTCACTTTGGAATGGGTTTAAGAAGTTGCCTGCCATCTCCCCGTCGTCCCGCGGAGTCCCTGGGGGATTGTTCATACCTGCCATGTTGTTCGGAGAGTTCTAGAAATCCAGACGAATGATGATTAGTGACATACACAAAAACATTCACAAAATGGAGGAAACGGCATCCAACAGGAAACGGCCGAAAACGACAAGCCGATAATTATTTTCATGTCATGGACAATAACTGAAAAAAAAGCCAATATTAAAATTCTCTACTATTTTGATTACAAAAATTCTAAATAAAATAGCCAACTAAAAATATCACTATTGTTATTTTTCAACTAAAACTAATTTAAATAAAACTAAAATAAAACAAAATATAATTATTAAATGAAAACCGTAAACTTAAGAAAACAAATATGAAACTGAATAAAAATGGCTAACAAAATTATTCAATTAAAACTAAAATGAAAACTGAAAATCTAAAAAAGGAAAGTTATTTTTAAATATTAATAAATACTACATAATAATATAAATAGTAGATAAATAATACATATATCTCACCTTTGGCAACCCATCCATATCACCCGAGCCTGTAATCAAAACCAGGTAAGAGTGAGACCATTAGAAATGTTTGCTATTTTGTACATATTAGATGTTTGTATGACGAAGTCTTACCTAAAGACCCGTTCATATGGTGCGGCTCCATCGCTCCCATTCCACCCATTGGACCGTCGGGCCCCGGCCCCATTGGGAACTGCAGAAACACAAATACTATTAGCCTCCAGTATCAACAATGATACTAAAACTACAAAACCCTTTTTCACACTGCATTAAAACATCATCTTACGTTCGGTCTGTTGCCACCAGGGCCGATTGGATTCATCATCGTGTAAATGTTTTCACTGGAATTCGTCGAGTCTACGAGAAAACAGATGATATTTCTTAGCGTTTCACTGGGAAATTCTCCTCAGCAAGCTGATGCATTTACACACCGTTTCCCAAAACGAGAGCTTTCCGTTTTAAGATCATTTCCAGTCACTATTGTTATGAACTTTCAATAATGAAAAAAAGACTGATATGAAATTCCAGATAAAATCCTATGGATCAGATGAAAGCAAACTGACCTCCTGGGCTTGGCATGATGGGAGTTCCTGGAGGCCCGCCACCTCCTGGAGGCCCCTGAGAGACGAGCACAGAAAACAATTACTCACAAAGAACATTTCGGACAAACAGAGAGACAAAATCTTGTGCGTGAGACTCACCACATAGTTTCCTGGTGATGAAGATGAGTATGCTATCTGTGCGAAGAAAAGATAGTTATGAAGCCGTTTCTCAGGGTTATTGCGATACTGGCGTTTTTGGAAGTGGCACTTACTGAGTTTGCATTAGGATTAGGCCACGGCCCTCGACCTCCCGGACCCCTGAAAACACAAGAGGAAATGTTAAGGTGCGTATAAGCGCAGCAGAGACAGTGTAAGTGTGTTATACTGTGCCGTCGACTCACATGTTCATGCCAGGCATTCCAGGACCGCCGAGAGAGTTCGGAGGAGGCCTCATTCCACCGCCGTAGTTCTACAAATGGAGGGATGGCAAATGTTAACCTACATATGAAACATGTTATGGCACTGTAACTAGAATGTGCTTTTCTTTCCCTGAACTCACTTAAATGCTAAATTCAGTTCCTCATCTTCAATAAATTAATCAATTTTCTAAATTCATAATAGTATTATAAAGACTACAGGCAGGGTTCAGGGTGTGTGTATATATACACACACTATATATATATATATATATATATATATATATATATATATATATATATATATATATATATATATATATATAAATGACATATTTTTATAAATAATAAGTAAATAAAAAAATTCCCATAGTTTATTTTATTTATTTCATTAGATTATTTATATGAAGAAATATACAATACATAGAATATATATTTTCTATAATATATACATTTCTATAACATATAATCTAACGTTTCTATTTCCATGGATTTAAATTAGACACTTAGATTTTTCTTTTTCCCTTTTTTTTTGTAAAGGAACATCAGCCAACCTGTGGGCCCATGCCTCCCATTCCTCTGGGTGGGTTCATCCTCATTGGGCCACCCATGTTTGGATGTCCTAGTAGAGAAGAGGAACCACAACACTTTTACAATGCCATGGCAAAACATTTTTCAAACACAGCTGGTAGTAAAGTCTATGGTGCAGTGTGGTACCTTGCGGTCTAGTGGGGTCCAAACTGTTTGGCAGGAGCGGCTGTGACCCGGGGACTCCAACGGGAGGCTGAAACCAAGAAAGAGAGTAAGAAACAAGAGCCAAGCAGAGAAAACAGCAATAGCAAAATGCAAAAATGAGGGGTCGTGGGTGGGGTCGGTACCTGATTTGGCATGCGGAGTGATGGGCGGGGTCCACCTGGGTACCGTGGAGACATGAAAGGCTATGGGGAGAGAGCATAGGATCTGTCAATCAAAAGACAGGGTGGAATACACCACAGTTAACCTGTCATCAGGACATAAGCACTACTTTATGGCTTTCCACACTTTAAATAGTTAACTTAGCCTTGGGTTATCTTAAAAACTGTCTAAATAGAACCCTGGGTTTTTATAAATTGACTAAATTTTTATAAATTACCCAGGGTTAACGATTAATCCTGGATATTCATATTCTGATAGTTCACACTTTACATGCCTAACCCCTGAGTTAACAGTCAGTGTCATTGATTGGACGAAAATAACCCGTGGTAAAGCGCAGGTTGAAAAGCCCTTTTGTTTGAAATACAGTATGGCGCTGTGAATTCTTCAGAACATATTCCTAAACTGTACTTGATAGAAATCATATGCTGTATAACTCAGATGATTATTCTGGACTGTCCAAAAGCAATTTATAGTATCTATAGGATTTATAATTGATTAAAATCTTATGGATTTATAACTTAAAAGAAAAGAAAATGTGGTAACACTTTATTTTACAGTGTCCTCCTTTTTACATGTAGTTATAACTTATGCATAATTACATGCAACTAACCCTAAACTAAACCCTAATCTAACTCTATAGTAAGTACATGTAGTTAATTATTAATACTCTGCACTTCAATGTATAATTACACTGTAACAGACACCTTAAAATAAAGTGTAACTGAAAATGTTTAAATGTAGTATTTGAGATGCACAGTACAACGTTTACCAGCAGGGGGCGCAATCATACTACCTAAAAGACATCAGTTTGAGCCTAAAGGGAAAACCTCACAAACATTGGTTCTCTACACAGACAAGGAGATCATATTGTTTAACAGAGGAAACCTATGGTATTTTAAAAATGACAACAACAAGAACAAAGCTAGAAAGATGTTTCACAGAAGAGCAGAAAGAGAGAATGACCCCTTGCATGCAAAGATATGATAAACATCATAGCCTAATCAAGCATGGAAGAGACAAGTTACAGCAACAAGTCATTTGTCTCTCCACACTAAAATCAAAAAGCTGCCTGATGCCACAATCTCGGTCAATAAAAACATATTTGCACATACATGCTTCATATACAGCTATACATTCAACCAATGAGATTTCACAGTGGGTGAAGTCATCCGGCATAATGTCACAGAAACAAAGCAACCGGTAAAACGATCTATCGAACAAAGCTGTATTACTTCACAGAGTAAAAAGTAATGTCACGGGCTTTGATCCAACAACCATTAGGATTGACCCTTCTTGTTCAAACTTGGTTCCCACTTTGTCTATGTTCACTCCAAGTTGCAGCAAGTTTGTGTACTCAGAAGGGTGTGTTGGTGTTTGCGTATTTGTGTTTATGCTTGCATGTGTAAACGCAAGAGCATGTTTGTGTGCGTGCGTGTGCGCATGCTGCATTATTAATAGGATATTGATGGACTATGAAGGACTGAGTGCATGGTGTAGGTAGGGACCAGTCTGCAGAGTCCCAGCTAGATGAACTTCCACTCCTGATGGGCTGGGCCACAGCCTGCATTATTTATCTGGCAACATCGTCACTGTCAGTGAGGAATATGTGTGTGTGTGTGTGTGTGTGTGTGCACGTGTGTGTTTTCAGAGAGAACAGAGAACGAGGTAATGGGCTGTTTTGTGCTCTAGGGATGGGTCAAGATGGCAACCAGTCTTCCAAAAAACTGAACTAGATTAGATTTTTATTTGATCCTTAATATAATTAAATTAGCGTGAGTCTAATAGTATACAGTCAAACCAAAATTTATTCAGACACCTTCAACATTTCTCACATTATCACAGTTCCTTTGCTATACTTTAGGAAACGGTAATACAATTCATGACAAGAACTCAAGAGTTATCAAATCAGTTGATATTTCATTGGTTTTGGCCATTCTTTTTTTAGACTGTCTCACAAATGAATTAGGTTGAATAGTTGTCAGATGATAAATTTAAGTACACAATTAGATAATACCAATTTAGGTCAACCAATTGCCAAGCAATGCTTAATTTTGTTCAGTCTGTGGTGTAAAAAGGTCGCATTAGCAAAGAAAAAACACTTAAGCAAAATGTGGTCAGTTCAAAGTGTTTGAATAAAGTTTGGTCCCAAATGTTCATTTTACTGGTAGTCCACTGTATGAAGAATTTTTGGGTAAAATATGTCACAGTTTACTTTATAGTTCGTTTATGTAAGTGAGGATAGCAAAATAGTGTCCTGCACCCACTAGTAAAAAAAAATATGAAAAATTATATCTGGTGTCTGAATAATTTTTGGTTTGAGTGTATATACTAAAAATGAACTAAATCATCCTGTTGCTCAAATAGAAGATCTAGTAACACCAAGGACATGGGTTAAATTCCCAGGGAATGAGTAAGCTGATAAACTGTATTTAAACTTAAAATGCAATACAATTCACTTTGGATAAAATAATCTGCCAAATATGTAAAATAAAAGTTTAGTAGATTAGTAAGGTTGGGTACCGAACCTTAAGTCAAAAAATGTTTCCCATTCCTGAGAATGCATCTGGGTGCGAGAGAAAGACTATTTAAATACGAATCCTGCATGTTCTGCGTGTCTCTGTGTGAATGAATGGCGTGACGCTCACGCTGTTTTCAGCCTCTGCTGTCAAATTAGATACTTATCAATGTTCTAATAATACTAACACAAATAAAGATGTGATAATTTATTATTATTAAAGAAATAATAAAAAAAATTCCTCCATGTTTTAATTTTAACAGTATAAAGTTCAGTTGTGCAGCATGTTGTTTAACAAAAGTTTAATTTCATATGATCATAAGATAATTTAAATTCATATTTTTTGTTTAACAGAAAATACATACCATAAGTTGTAGAAAACAAAACATTTCATAGCAATGACAATTCTTTATAAATTAAAATAGTTTTTTATTATTTAATTAATTAAGTAGCTGTAACCTACTATTTTACAGGTAAATATTACAGTATACAAACATCACAGACAATGGCAGACAGCGACCAAGAGAGCTCTGACATAATGTCAATAACACTTCTATAAATAACTTAAAGTTTCTTTACAGTTATTGAGGTAAATATGCCTAAAGTACCGGAAAAAGGTACCGTTTGGTACAGGCACCTAATTTCATGTAGCGGTACTAGTACCGGTATGGATAAAAAGTGAACGACACCCAAACCCTACAGATAAGTTGACTAGTCATTTTTGGAACCCCATCAACAAGTTGACTTTTTTTTTTTTTTAAAGTCTAAAGTTTTGCAGACTACTAAATAGCTAGTGAGGAAATGCATGGAAGAAAAGAAGAATGGAGGGGTGAGGATGGAAAAGGTCAAATTGAAATTTTAAACTATACCCAACATGTATCTATTCCTCAGGTTATCTGTGAGGAAGTACAAGAAAAGAGGGGGAAGTGTGTCTTACCTGGCCATGTGGCCCCATCATGGGGTTGTTGGGGTTGTGTGGAGGGGGCTGTGCATGAGGTGATGGTTGTGACCCAGGTGGGCCCTGAGAAAGAGAGGAAAAAAACAAAATAGTTAGAGATATTACTCTCGACATACCATTAAAAATGTCTTTGCTATGGTAGGTTGACCAACAAAGTCTTGCTGGTTAAGATTAGGTAAAGAAGAAGATGATGGTACCGATGGTCTCTAATAATGATGCAGCCCCTAGATTAGTAATAAATCCACCATTTATCCGCCAGCAAAGGGCATCTCCAGCAGGGCTGGGCAGCTGCTGAACCCCATAACAGAGCTACACAACAAGGCCTCCAATGGAGTCCATTATTGGTAACTGAGAGAGGCATATGGCCTTTACTGAGATGCCTGTTCCTGCACCACATCCCTGTAGAGAGTGACTGAGGAATAACTTAGGCTGGATTGTGTGTGTGTCTTGGGTGAGGAGTGTGTGTGTGTGTGTGTCTGGGGGGGGGGGGGGGGGGGGTACGGTAAATGAAGCAATTAATAAAATAATTTTCTACCCAGCTAAGGAGATAGCGACTTGGCACCAAACTACAAAACCATTAAGAGTAGCCCCTCCCGCCGAGAAAGGGAACGGCGCATAGTATTCCTAGCGGGACAGTGGCATAGAGAACAGCAGCAACCACAAAGTCCAAGTGTTTCAGAGAAGCAATGCTGCTTCCCAACCAAAAGGGGGCAGTGTGTAGCCACATCCCGAGTGACTGCCGGGACACAAAGTACCAAGCAAAACAAAGCATGGAACAGCAACACAATGCATATTTCATTGTTGTTTCTGTGTATATTACAAAAAAAATAATCAAACCACTTTTTTGGCAAACGGCACGGGATTGAGCAATTTGTGTGGTGTTGAGGGTGTGCTGCTTCAGAAGGATGGTTTTCAATGGTCTTGGAAGTAATTATTCTGATAAGTGCAGCGGTCACAGAATCTGTCAATAACCGAGATGATAAATGCAATGTGACGTACCATACAAAAAGATCTAGTTGTCGAATATTTCAAGAAACCTCACAAACCTGTGTGCACCAGAGAGATACTTTGACTTTAAAATCACCCCAAATTAAGCAAACAACTATTTATTTAGATTTTTGTGCAAAAGGTGCAAATGTCAGGAAATTTAGAGACAAATATAATACATATAATATACAAAACAGAATCTAGATGTCAAAAATGTCAAGAAATCTCACAAAACTGTGTGCATTTTGACCTCAAAAGTAACTGAGTTGAGAGTTCCTTGTTTGCATCATCTTCAACCACAACCATCCATAAGGCTACATCTTGGGAAGGTAGAACACGTAACTCAAAATAGAAAGTATACTGAGATTTGCTTAAATATGGGGACTACATCATGTCTACATCAACAGGACTACAACACTGTACAGTGCTGGGCTTATTTCAATGTCCCAAGTCTCCTGTACCTCGCAGCAAGTCAGAACAAGATCCTCCAGTCCTTTTAACCTTGATGGAACTCTCCCTCTCTAGAGTCTGCCAGTCTTTCACTTTTCTCAGTGTTCTGTTGGTTTTCAAGAGGTTTTTTGTGGGAGAAGGGCTGATGAAATTCTCCCACCACCTTCTCTCAAAACAAACTCATCCATTTCAGATGTCTCTAGCTAAAGTTTAAACTATTTCTCTTTTTTTCTACTCCTTGACTTTGCTTGCTCCCTCCCAGCCTCCCTCTTACTAGTCTGTCCTCCCAAGAAGAGCTGGTGCAGTGGAGTTTCGACATGAAGATTATTGAAGAGGCCGACCCCGTGCAATGGGGGAATAAAAAATAAATAAAAAAAGGGAAAAAAATAATACAAAATTTAAAAGATGCGGGCCAGACGCCAGCACGCGAGCTTTGGGTTTCTCTCCCTCGATTCTCTTCCTTCGCTCTCAATCTCTCTGCAGGAGGTTGCTGGGAGTCTGGGCATGCGAGGTACAGATTAGGAGAGTCTGGAGAGGGTGTACAGGAGGGTTTAGCCCTCTTCACCTTCATCCCCATCTCGCAGGACCATGCTGATCACACGGCAGCTACTGTGGTCGCATGTGTTAATTATCGCTGCTACATCTGGAGCTGCGCTAGAGACACAAACAGAGGCTCAAGCGTGCACGTTTTGGCTGCATAGCTCCACTACCAAAATGCTTTTTCAACTTAACTGAAACAGCGCACTACTTACTTGAGTACCAGTATTTCTTACAGAATTGTTTTTGTCCCCATATTATTGTTGGACATGACTGAATGGTACGAAGTTCCACATGTTAGTAAAATGTTTATTCAATAACTGCTGTTGACATTCAGTGAGTTATTCATTAGAATGCTTCAAACTGATAACTCAGGAGTTCATGAGAATTTTTGATTGAATCACTAAAATAAATTATTCATGTCGGCGTCAATAGCCCCATGGACATATAGCCCAACTGCACTATAACTGCGGCCCGAGTTCGATTCCCAGCTCTACAGGGCTCTAGAGTGTGACCAAAATTTGTAAGGTGGGACTAAAATTTTTCCTAGGTCGCACCGGTGCATCTCCACAAACGAAGCGCTTGTTCTCCTTTGTCGCATCTCACACTCATGGTTGGATCATATCGTGGTCTAAACCAATCAGAGACATAGATGGGGCGGGTCTTTGCCTCTGATTGGCTGTGGTCCAGATATTCCTGTAGGCCTACACCGCTCCGTGCTGTGTGATTGAAATTGCGACCTGAGCACCCGTTTACACTGTCAGTGAAATGTGACACAATTCCGATTTTTTGCTCATATGTGACAGATGGGATGTGTTCTATGACTGTGTAAACAGGAAAAAACGCATGCATTCGGATATTTCGAGAGCGGTTTCAGGCCTCGTTCATGTGGAAATAATTCAGATATGTGTCAATGCGACTCATGTAAACAGGCAGATCGGATTTTCTGAGGCATTAGGCTACGTCTCCGCGGATTAATGACAAGAGCAACCCCGACGCGCATCTGCAAAGGGACGGATGACGAAACATTGCGTCGTCGTAGGAGAGGAATGTGGACAAACGTTGACAACATATCAAAGGTTGGCTTGCTCATCCTAATATTTACTCATAAATTAGTACTCAATCTCATGAAAGTGCGTCTATAGCACAAATTTTATTTATCATGCCATTTAAGCCAAATATATTGCGTGCATATGATACACACTTTATGGCAAAAACTATTTTGGCGTATAAATGGCACGAGAAATAAAATATGTGCTAAAGATACGCACTGATGAGATTGTGTATGTTCCCACCAGTTCTGAGATCTCTTTCGCTGCACGTTCATCCATCTGTGCAAGAACCCCCTTTAAACATGCGCGATGTTCAGATCTATGTAAACACATGAATCAGATATGGGTCACAATTTAAAGAACGTGTAAACGGACGGTCAAAAAAATAAGATATAGGCAACAAATCAGAATTGGGCATCAAGACCTGCGGTGTAAACGAGGCCACGGCAATCAGAATCAGCAAAATAAACGCAAGAAAGCAGACGACGAACAATGAAAAGAAATCGAGACAGAGTTTTTTCTTTAAGAAAAGTAGGCCTGTTCTCCCCGACAATCTCCCCGTCAATGCTCTGACAACAGCCCAGACATGGAGCTACTTCAGCCATCAGTTCAGGTAAGCACTTTTAAACAGTAGTACTTTATATTTATCTATCTACTTTTCTATTTTGAAATGTTTTCTTTTGCTTAAAATATTTTAGTTTGGCAGCTCAGTGAAGCACTTTAAACATTTTTTTTTTTAAGATTTGTATTTTTATATACAGTATAATTGTGCTTCAAATAAAAAAAAAAGTATTTACCTACACCTTATTCTTGTTTAAAATCATTTACATAATATATATGAATGTATATGGAGCGTGATAAAAAAAAAATTGAAATTGTGCCGTAAAAAGGGCCAAGGAAAAATTGGGGTGCACCTAAATAAGGTTGGGGCACCAGTGCAACCAAGGCAAAAGTTAGTCTGGAGCCCTGCTCTAGGTCCTTTGCCGATCCCCTTCCCCTCTCTCTCCACCCCACGCTTTCCTGTAAAAATCTCTACTGTCCTATCCAAAAAAGGCACAAAAAGACCAAAAACATAACTTGCAAAAGGAGGCGACAGAGCACAAATGTCCGATTTTTGAAAGCAAAGTTTTGATTATGACTGTAGAATCAGCATGGATCACAACCTGTTCCAATCACAATTCTATTAAAAACAGCTAGAAAAAGAACAGCTCCAATTATTAGCACAACTGTGTCCAGCAGCCGTGGCCGACAAGAGTGGGAGGAAGCAGTAGTTAGCTATTGAGAGGTGTGAAAGAGTGATATACGGGCCATTAGGATATATGCCAAGATATAATTTGTGTCACCAGACTACAGCAACTGGTCGTGTGGAATCGGGGAGCATACAAGGAACGCACGTGGGCCTGGAGGAGCCTGTCTTTTTGCAATTGTTGCCTCATTGCCATCTCTCTCTTCCTTCTTAATTTTCTGTCTTCACTCTCTCCATGCCTCTCTTTTGCCATGCCCTGGGCTGCTACCAAGAGGGAATTACTGCAGTGGAGCACAAAGTCCTCCCTCTTCTTCCCTTTCTTAGTTCTCTCTCTCTTTCTCTCTCGCTCTTATGCACACAGGCGCTATTTATAGAATGCAATGTCACTCACGCAACAGTCAGATCGCTCCCTGCTCTGAACACGGCTCATACAACATTAACACACTCCTCCTCAATTCAAAGACCATGTCCATGTTCTATCTTCCAATGCATGTGATGCTCTACCTGAAGCTCATCTTAGCATCTGCTGCTTTATAGGATGCTCTATCAGCTATTCTCCCAGACAATCTGCAACATTCCGAATGTATAATTGTCTTTGCCAGTCCACCTTGATGTTCTATCTATTCTATAGGATGCTCTATCAGATGATGTATCTGCCACTCTATCTTATCTTGACATTCTATCTACTCTATGCTCTATCTAACATACTGTTCTACAAAAACAATTTGCTGTACCGGTCTTTTATCTCCCTTGGATCCCTGATCTGCTGCTCTATCTGATCTTTTACTTACTCCATTAGATGTTTTATCTAACCTATCTGATGTTTGACAAGATGTTAGACACTTTATCAGATTTTCTATCCAATGAATCTTGTGTTATATAAACACACATTTTTATGGGATGCTCTATCTGAACTACTAGATGTTCCAATTGGCTGTCTCTACTCTTTTATATCATTGACTCCTTTGGATCTTCTATCTGCTGCTCTATCTGATCTCCTATCTACTCTATCGGATACTTAATCTGATGTTCGACAAGATGTTAAATCTACCGTCTCAGTATTTCTATCCAATGAATCTTATGTTATGTATACTCAACCCTCTATCTTCCACTCCATCTTATCTTCTATCTGATGAACTTATTTTGCATTATCTTTTCTTCCATTGATTCTTTTGGATCCTCTATCTGCTGCTCTATCAGGTGATTTATCTGACCTTCTATCTCTATCGAATGCTTTATCTGAAATTCGACAAGATGTTAAATCCACTGTATCCGTGTATATTTTTATCTAATGAATATTATATTATGCTCCATTGGATGCTCTATATCAGGGGTTTTCAAAGTGGGGGCCACCAGGGGGGCCTAAAAAGTGCCTAAAATGCACAGAATTTGCATGTCTAGTGTGTTTTAACAAGAACTGGAGTAGGCTATGTCAAAAAAGAAAATGAAGAATTTACAAAAAATGTTTATAGAAAATGTACCCATTTAAACTTGTCTTAATTTTTCAGTTTGGGTAAAACTATATGGTGTTTATATATATATATATATATATATATATATATATATATATATATATATATATATATATGAGAGAGATAGAGATAGAGATAGATAGATAGAGATAGAGAGAGATAGAGAGAGATAGAGAGAGATAGAGAGAGATAGAGAGAAATAGAGAGAAATAGAGAGAAATAGAGAGAGAGAGATAGAGATAGAGAGAGATAGAGAGAGATAGAGAGAAATAGAGAGAAATAGAGAGATAGAGAGATAGAGAGAGAGAAAATAAAAATTAAATCAGAATCGGCTAAAATCTGTATCGGCAGGTCAAACTCAATGAAAAATCAAAATCTGCCTAGAAAATTGTAATTGGTTCATCTCTATAATCTTTCTGATAGGCTGGTATCAAACACCATCACATAATCTGATGTTCCCCTAGAGGTTTTATTTATTTATTTCTACATTTGCCGTAGTATTGTTGATGGGTTCAATAACACATCCTGCAAAAGGGGGCCTTGGCCAGAACCTAGTGGTATTTGGGGGCCTTGTCATGGAAAAGTTTGGGAACCCCTGCTCTATATGACCTCCTAGCTACTCTTTGAGATGCTCTAAGCTTTCTGATGTTTTACTATATGTTAAATCCACTGATTCAGATTCCATATAGCCTTAGATGATCTGATCGTCTATTTGATGTGTACTAGGTATACTGTATAGTCTGGCGCTCTTTCTGCCATATACATAGAGTAGATACAACAAAGAAGATTAAAAAGTAAATCTGAAATAATGAATAAAGATTAATAATATATATATATATATATATATATATATATATATATATAACTAGAAGCCAATAGAATATGGAGATAATTTTGTGCTGCTTTTTGACAAAAAAAAAATTCATTGGTATAATATCTTTTTACACAAGTTGGACCCAGAGATTTAATGAAAATAATTCTTGACTAAGAAAATGTGTCTAAGGTAGTGTGTGTTTGTTTAGAAAGGTGTCTAGCTTGTCTGACTATAAATAGCTCAATAAAGATCACTATGGCAGAGGAACTCCCACAGGCGGCTTGACTTTGGGAACTATGCCCCTAAGCATTCCCCCAAATCCCAGCCCTGAATTTAAAATACACAGATATGTTGTTAGATTAGTGTTGCCAAAGAGCTACAACCAAGCATGCATGTTTTTACCCATTTTGGCCTTAGGGATTAAACTGTCAAGGCATTAACACTGATCTCAGATCAGGGGCTGCAACTCTGTGTCAGTGTGAGTTGCTACTGTACTGAACAACTAATTTAGACGTAAAATGAAAATGAATGGAAATACAGAGAGAGAGAGATAGTGGGAAAGAAACATCTGGACAGGGATTAGAAGAACTAAAGGGGGCTAGAAAAAGGAGGGGTGGGGTGAGGGACAGAAAAATGGTAAAAGCTTAACGCACAGGGTTAAAGGAGGAGGTTGAACGGGAAGGCGGGGGAAGGAGAGAGCAGCTCTTACTTGAAAGAAGCCGGGAGGCATGGGTCCACCTGGCATGCCATCGTTGGGCGGCATGTTGCCCATCACAGGACTGGGAGCGGCTGCCGCACTCTGAAACAGAAACATGCAAAGCCTCGTCAAAAAATTGATTCTAAAAAAAATTCTAAACAAAATTGCACCTTTCAGCCACTAAAACTATTCTTTTAAAGTTTGTAAATAAATTCTCCTCTTCCAATAACAATTCCATTATTTCAAATCGACAAGATTCAGTTTAAATACAACAACATACAAATAGAATCTCTTGTCAAATATGTGAGCTGTTCTTTAGGTTGAAGCCTGGGCCCCCCAACACCCCAGACAAAGCAAAACTCAGCAGTGTCTTTCCCATGATGGTAAAGAAGGGGTAGACAGGGATTACACACGACCCAGCGCCCCCTCCTCCACCCTGTAATCAGATCCCCCACTCTCGTCTGGGTGGAGGAGGGTAAATCGCCTCACTTGCACTGACCTTAATAGTCCAGACACTCACCGCTGACCCTGAGAGGGCAAAGGGCACCGTTTCATACACCGACATACAGTCATAGGTACACGATTAGATTATCTGCCTTTAGCTCTAACACATTTGAAATAGCATATCACCCGCTAAAGCCACATACAAGTATATATAAGATCACATAGTCACACGCACCAACAGGACAGAGAGGTCGACTTGTAGGTCCAAAGACAAATTGACTAAATTTCCTCTGGGGCTTCATCCCACCAGCACCTAAGGTTGAGAAGACCTGGCACATTTTTTTAAATGCTTTTCATGAGCGTCGGTTCTGGTAACAATTCTCACATGTCAATGTAAAAAATTAAATGATATAATTCTCTGTCGTTATTGTTACAGTAGTTGTGTGGACTTCCATATACTCATAGAATTTGAACGAACATTAAAACTTTGATGTCATAGTATCGTCCTTGGTGTTGAGGATTCAAATTGTGTTTCTCGCACAAATCTATTGTATAGCTTCAGAATACTTTTATGATACTTTTATGAAGCCTTTTAGAGCTTGAAAGCCTTGATGTGCTTTCATTATATGACAAATAATAGAATGCCCATAATTCAATATTTTTCTATTTCTGTTCTGTGGAATAAAGTCTGGAACAAAATAAGGTTGACTAATTGTCAGAATTTTCATTTTTAGATGAACTTTACCTTTTAAGGTATTGACAAAACAAAAGCGCCAGCCACAACTACCACAAAAACACCCACAGATTTACATATAATTTATATACAAGAACGCACTTTCTCAAAAACAAGGGAAGAAAAGAGGTCTGGAGGCTGGTGCTGGGCAGATAACAGGTGAGGTACGGCCAGGCGCCGTGTTTGCTTGCAGTGGAGGGACTGGCGAGTGTGTTTGGTTAAGGAGAGGGAGGGGCTGAGTGACAGATCGGGCTGGAGAGATTTTGTTTACACAGTGGCTGGTGTAGGTTTAACCAGCACAATGGCTCCGACTCCATTGCCACAGCATATGAATGAGTGAAAATGCAAAAGGATGGTGAATAAATACTTTCATTAACACACAGAGATGAACTAAAGGAAAATCACTGGCCAGAATGACCAGTGGCCCATCAGTGGTAACAGGAGTCGTTGTTAGCTCACACGCACACAGCGCAACTCCACTGCACTCAGGTAGAGCGGCAGAGGGCCCAATCGGCTTGTTGCCATGACAACTCAGACCTTAGCTCTCCCGCTCTCTGGTGCCCATTAAAACCCTCAGGCCGTCAATCACTCGCCCGGCCAGGGAGCGAAAGAGAGGGAGCGCGAGAGAAACCGAGAGAAGAGAATGAAGATAGAGTTTAAAGGAGCCTGTGGCTTTTGATTGGCCTGGCTGCTACTGCTATCTCTGTCCCTCTCTCTCGACCACATAAACAGACACATTCCAGTTCCTGTTAACACTTCTCATGCCGTGATTTGCATGTTTTCTCAGCCCTCATCCCTTAAAGCAAGAACATTATACATGAACTGATTTTCCAAACGTTTTATCCCTTAAGGTGCGGTCACATTTAGCATTGTTGGAGAATTTTCACTGGCAAAATCCTGTAATTTCAACAGGAATCCATGCAAGTGGGAATTTCGCATGAGGGCGAAAGATTTTCCCACGCAACGGGTTCCAATTAGTCACAAAAGTTTGCCATGCTAACAAACTGAAAACTGCTTGGTTTGAAAGTGACAATGCATCTTTTTTAGCCAATAAATTATGCTGAAATTTAGCTAATGTAGTTGCACCTGACATGATTTAAATTTTAACCAAAAAAAGCTATATAAGCGAATAATTTTAACAAAACTGTGACTTTTGTCATCAGATCACAGCTTTGCTTTGAAATTCAAAGTTTCATCAAATTATATAAAATATATATGTGTGTGTGTGTGCGTGTGTGTGGTTTAAATTAAATTTTAATGATAATTTTCCACTGCCAACAACATGTACATGCTTATGTGCATATTTTGTGCCATGCTATTGTGCAGATTTCACTATTTTGGGAACAGTATTACAGCAGAAATAAAGCTCATCATAGACTCAGCAATAAATGTATCTAATTAATTATTAATAAACCATGAATTATTTTGGGGACCTATATGTTCACCTAGAATCCACACATACATACACAAGTCCAAACCCTCTGAAGTAATTAGCCACTGCTGTTTTAATTATCAGTATCAATCGTATGGCTCGGCTGGGCAGCAGACAGCGGAGGAAAGGCTTAATCTGGGCATCGATCTGGAGCAGGGATCCAGGATGAGGAATGGATCCTACCTTATCTGAGCTCAGACGAGCAGGGTAACCCAGATCAACGAACGACAAACACATGCACACATAGTCTAACAAGAAGCCACTGGCCATTCAACATATGCTGAATATACAATACAGTGGCTCAAAAATATTTGTTTTGAGCCCAAATATTTGAATACAATATATTTTGGGGGAAAAAGCATTGTATTCAAATATTTGGGCTCAAAACAAATATTTTTGGCCAGCAAAGCAACATGTAGCAAAATTATTACAGATTAAATGTTCAACAATTTGTGCAAACCCCTATTGTTTTGCAATGCTATTGATTTATTTGTCAGAAATATCATTATTGTGATATTCCTAGTCCAAATATGATTTATTTTAAACATGCCCCAAATAAACATCCAAGATACCAGCATTCTTCCCACTTACTGCATTTCAACACACTCACTGCCTCCTCTGCTCTTTATCCCAACATCCCACAATTCCTATAACTCAGTCAGTGAAGTTGACTCCATAAAGATTAGCCAGTGAGGACCAAAGCCATAATCAGCCATGCTGGCTGACAGATGTGCCTTTTAATCAATGGGTGCAGGGACAGCAATCTACACTGCGTAACATAGGGAAGCCACTATGACAAAGGTCCTCTCTCTCCATTGCTCCCTCTCTTTCCCTCCCATGGCGTCAACAGCTGTTGTATCAATCAGGTGAATTAATTACCAGTAAACAAATCTGCTGAGGAAACCCCTCATGTACACCCACACCCCCCAAATACACACACACACAGACACACAAACTGTATTCCCAGAACCCCCTAGCTTTCTCAATCTCAGTGGCCCACAATTATGCTTGCTCAAGGGCCTAATCATAAGCCATGAGACAAGTGTGTTAATGTGTGTGGACAGGTGGAGAAAAAGTTTTCCACCCAGAACACCTTTTGAAATGCTGAAGCAGCAGTATAACTCTGAAACGGAGGAAAAAAAAAAAAGAAAAAAAAACACAGACAAATAGAAACAACAGCTATGTGTAGCCACACTCCACCTGGTACTTACATTAGTTGGTACACTAACACACAAATGTTCCTACTGTACTGAACAACACTGAGGGAAAAAAAGTTTGAAAATTGTAATTAAGGTATTTGCTTGGAATCTTGCTTTTATCATTCTTGTGCCACTACAGAGAATGATTTGAAATGTATTTTTGCAGCACAAGCATTGGTATAAACAACTAAATGCTATATTGTACATTAACAATACTTAAACTTTGTAGAAAATTAAATTGTACAATCAGCATTCACAATCAAACCTTAATGATGAGTAATACTGACTCCCTTTCAAAAAAACTCAAAGTCAGGACTCAAAGAAAATCCCACTGCTAATTCCCAAACTGTGGTGCTATTCATCTCAAATGGTATGACTCCGACATGATCTGTTGCAATGTTTAGCAAACATGATTATCAAGCTTGAAACAATCACATCCAATCCAATCAACAGATCACACCAACATCATGTCACCTCAGAATACCTATGAGATCCTGAAATACATCTCTGGTATTTTGACAAAATAAATATGTATAACTGTATATTGCAACAAAAAATAATTAAAACCTAATTTCTATAGGTAGCATCTTCAAAATGTCAGTTATTTTTATGTCAACTTGAAGCCAATGTAGAGTGCTTAACATCCAGAGCAGTGTTTCCCCTAGGATTTTTTTCAGGGGGGGTGGTAGATCCCCGAAACTCGTGTCGCGGAGCGGGCGTGTTACGGATACGTGGTGTGTAACATTTTTAGTAATCAAAAATCATGTCTAATTTAATTGAAATCATGAAACTTTTATTTACTTATACAATATTTTTAAAAACATCTATGAAATGTTTTTTTCCCCACACAAATTCTGTTGTTTTTCTGGTAATCAAATGAAGACATAAAACTTTAATTACATTTCTTTTAATCATATGAAATTAAACTTTTGTCAAACAACGTGCTGCACAATGAGCTTTACTGTTAAAATTAATACATGGAAGAAAAATTGTGATTATTCCTTAAATAAAGTTTTGATCATAATTTATTTGTATTAGTGTTAGTATTATTACATTGACACATCTAAATTCTACTGTATAACAGTAAAATATTTCTGTCAAGTTAAACTGAACTTTTATTTTGACGGGTTGCCATGAAGACCATTGAGTTTCTGTGTTTATGACATGACCATAGTTTTCTCAAATGAAGCCGTTAAACGCTCACGGAGTGACTTTAAGAGCAGATCTAGAGTCTGGAGAGGAAGTTCATGCATTCGTGTCCTCGTATAGGCAAAAAAAAAAAACAGCTTGAGCGTCACACGTGCTTCAGCGCGCGCATGTGTGTGTTTGTGTGTTAAATGAAACTGCGTCGTCTGCACCATTCATTCACACAGAACATGTAGGATTTGTTATTTAAATAGTATTTTTGCGGTTTAATATTCACATGGAGCTCTTGCATCCATTTTTTTATTTTATTTTTTGGAATATTTTTTTTTTTTCATTCTTTCAGGGGGGGCGGGGGGTAGTTTTGAGGGGGGAAGGCCACCCCCCCCCCCCCCCAAAAGCAATGGTAGGGGAAACACTGAAGAGATAAAGGGAGGTGAATGGCTCGTTCTAAGTGCAGACACGTTTGTAAGCATCTAAGCGAGAGACTGGTAATGGTAAGAGGGTTGGATATGACGTAGAAATGTTTTAAATGTCAGTGTTGCCATCCTATAGCTAATGTGAAACACGTCAGGCAGTCATATTACAATCCATACATTGCAAGAGTGGTTGGCGGGAAGGGTGTTCCCATGGGACTATTGATGCCTGCGGAAAAGGGGAGTTTCCCATCTCTCGCTCTGCTTTTATTTATCTTAAGTACGCCCTCTAAGCAGGCAGAAATCATTCCTCTTTGGAAAAGAGTCTCTGGAGTTCCTGCAACGGGGTTAAGGAGCTTAGCGTACTATAGTTAAAATTCACAGAGTCTGAACGCTGGGAAAGTGTAGGAAACCTAGCAGGCTGTAGGTATCACAGAAGAGCTGGAAGCACAAGGAAAAAGAGAGGGCCTTGTTCCTGCCAGACAGGGGCTTGGAGAAGGGAAAACACAAACGGCATTCCTTAGACAATGAAGGGTCTGTAGCACTGGACCTTTATGCTTGAGGCGCCAAAAAAAAAAAAACACACACAATGAAGGAGAAAAACTATGGGCAGGTTGAATTCCTAGATGAAAAATGATAAGAAGAAACTGAGAAGTATTATTAAGTTGTGGTGGCAGAAATAACCTAGTTAACAAGAACAACAAACCAAAAGAAGCAGACATAACACATCAAGAGTTAAAAACATGTTTCCCTTTTCTTCAAACTTCAGCCTAGTTAAAGTGGCTTTGGGTTCCCTCAGATGTCCAAATCCACAATTCCTTTATGCAGATTGTGAGTGAAACCACTGAAACTGAGTCAGCCAACTCGTAACTGGCTGTGGCAAACAGTGGTCAGCCTACCCCAGTGGTCAAATCCATCTTCCATCTACAACAACTCAAGTTCTTCTCCACAGAAAGTTATAAAACTGTCAATAGATGCGGTAGCATTAGTGGCAACCGATCTTCAAAAGCGTACAAAAAAAACTATTCTCTAAATGAATCAAAAGCACCTCAAGTCTCAAATTTGCTGAAAAAAGGAATCCAGGAACTCAAGAGCACATAGCTTTTCTCCAAAGAGCAGTGTATAACCGTATGCATGTCATGCTAACCTGTGCTAGCATTCCCATCAATAAATAAACAGCCTGACAGAAATATCAGTCTCATTCCCCAGCACATGCTAGGGTAGTCTCCATCTTTTTCCTTGGAGAACAAAACAATTTTATGATAAAAGGTCTTGTAGCTCAGGAAAACAAAACCCCTTAATTTGAGTGGATCTGTTGAAAGGTACTTTTAGCACATAGTCGAATGCATTACTTTCGAGAAGATTCTCATGCTAAGTGATACACAGATAACATGCGTTAAATTACTTCATTATATTGTCTAACATTATACACTAATGTGCATCTAAAGCTTGATCATCCCCATATGTAGATAATTTCCACATGGAAAGCACTTTTGTATCCACTCTACAGGCTCACGGCCGGCATCCAGGCTACAGCTGACCATAATGTATTGCAAATCACACCACGTTTATCGAAAGGGTACACGAAAGCCATGACACTGCACCGAGTCAACGGTTCTACTTGATTGTGATCGTTTCTGTCAGAGGAACTACAATACTAGTCTAAGATCAGCCAAATGAACAATCCATTCAGTTGGAGCTCAGCTTAATTGCATTAGCCATGTAAGAAGATGGAAAGCAACTTTGCTTGTGTTGTAATGTGATTAGAGTGACACTTTCAAGTAGGGCTGCACGATATTGGAAAAAAATTACATTGCGATATTTTTTCCCCCAACGATGTATATTGCGATATTGAGAGCCATAACTCCAGGCTAAAGTCAATAATTACCATTCCATGATATTAATAATTTCACTAATAAGCAAGCTTCATTACAAGTGACAAAAAGGTCACTTAATATTTTATTCCAAAATTAGAACATTTTTGTAAACAGAAAAGCAGAACGCATTTAAACAGGAGCTTGACACCATACCGCCTGTCTGCGCCGTCGCGGCCACCACGTGCATCACGCGCTGTGCGTAGGGCACCAAGAGCTGAGGGGACACCAAAATATGAAAAATCAATAATTATAATGCCGATGTTATTTCAGTATAGAAATACAGACATCCCAAGTCTCCCGGAAGTTCCGGGAGTCTCTCGCATATTGATAGCGGCTGATGCCTGCGAATTAGTTAAAATCTCCGGAATCTAGAGCGAGCGCGCCCACGAGACAGAGACTGTGCTCCAAACCGCGCAGCGCGTGCATGGCAGAGAGAGCAAGAGACCGAGGCGCGCGTGCCTCATGAAGCGCATGTAATATCTCCCGCTGGTGCTACTACCCTTCACATCGCATGTTCCGGCGATGTGACTATCGCTCACTCGCGATGTCGATTTTAAAACAGAATATCGTTCAGCCCTACTTTGAAGCAAATATTTGGTGTCAAAGTTATGGATGCTCCTATCAGGATTTTTGCAGCCAATACGACTACCAATTTCTTGTAGCCAATACGACTACCAATTTCTTGTCATCATGATCGGCCAATACGGATCCCAACACTTCAAGTGATATGCAAGTTGACTGGGGTGTTAACCCCTTACACCCTGAAGGCATTTTTAAAGATTTCATGTGATTTCAAATGGAATACTAAAAAAAATTAGGCTAACATCAAGTACATGGTCTCATTTCATAGAAAACCTTTAAAGTTTTTTAGAAAATAGATTGATCATGTTTGGAGGTTCTTATGTTACAATACTGCTCAGAAAACCCCAGAAAAAGTGATGGAATATTAGATTTATTTTGTTATTATTCATGCTTGGCATGATGATAATTATAAAAGTATATATGACAGGTTATAAATTCACATTCACAGTTCACAATCATGTCAACTGCATCTGGACATTTTTTTGTTATCTCAAAGCAATCAAAATGTATGGAATTTGAAACCATGGTAGCCATGGAGTCCAAAAACCTCTTCAAATAAGTGAGTGTTTTATTGAACACAAGAACTACTTACATGTGTAAATGCCACAAAGGATAAAAATATTTATAATTACATTGAATCAGTAACTAGTAATAACTAAGATCCTGGTTGATGAGTGATGATCTTCAAGCACTCTTTCAGCTGTGCGCTCCTTTTCTATGGCTCACAGTAAATCAAGACCTGTCAATCTGAGTGATCGATTCAATCCAAGAACGCTCCACTTGTAAAACAGTGTCCAATTTGTCTCTACACACCGTGCCTATCCGCCATACCCGAGATCCCGTTTCCATTGATTGAACTTTTAAATGATGTTGGAAAACACTGTGTCATGATCGTGACACAATCGGATCCCGGAAGCCCTACAGCTTTAGCCAAGCAGCATGTCATGTCAGTCCGTGAGGATCTTCTCAAGATCTACGCATCATGTTATGTTGTATGTGGACTCGTTTGAATGTTATTAGCGGCCGAGACCGATCTGCGGCTGATCGATCGGATCATCCCTAGTCAAAGTGTTTTGCACAGGAAGGTGAAAAGGTATGTGGGTTTGATCCTGATCTCAAACAGTAAAGGGGCACCTGGACCCTGGGGACACCATAAGGACACGTGTCCAGCAAACTTCAAGCACACAGTGTCGGTCTCTCGCTCTAATCTCGATATAGTGTTCTGTCTCTCTCACATTCTCTGTGTTTATGCTAATTCTACATGTGAACACGAGGAAACCGCAAAGCCCCAGGGGGTAAAAATTGGGTTGTCTGATTCCACACCCTCCCTTTTCTCTTCTCTCTCTTTCTGTCTCTCTCGCCAACCCCCCCACAATAGAGTCTGGGAGTCAGGCAGCTCACAGAAGCCGTTGTCATGGTGACAGGTCCTGTCTGTGTTCCGTCCCTCAGGCATCTCAGATCCAGAGAACGCTGTATTTTTGAGAGGTAGAATGAGAGTCAAAGAGTGATGGAGAGAGAAGAAACCAATATACATAGACATTGGCAAAATGAGTCTACACATTTAGAAAATTTTGTAAGGAGAGATGGAGGACGTAAATGAACGGGACAAGACCAGGAAACAAGGATAAGGGGAGAAAAGAACCATTGCCTTTTCTTTGACCCGCCATTGTTCATCTGATGAGACACAGAGAGGTCAGGGGTGCCATGGACTGGCCTATCAACAGAACGCCTTCCCAGAGCCAGCAAATAGAGTAGGCATCTCACACCCTATTCCTGGCACCCTACGCCCTCCACCTGACCTTTCAAACACCCTCCACCGGTCCACTCCAACCCATCTGTCCCAGCATCCTGCCCTATTTCAATGAGAGACTGTACGCAGATCCCCTCTGCATTCACTCCGGATCATGTAACACGCCTAAAACATGGTGCACCTGGTGCTGGCTAAAATAAGGTCTCCTGTAGGGACCTTGTCAAGAAGACCATGGGCCTCTCTAAAAAGATGTCAACAAGGTAGAAAACATCAAGTGAAAGCAATTAATGCCAATTCAAGATGTAAGACAAAGAAAATACTTGATATTGCACTATGTACTGGCTTTATTTGAAAATTGGCTTCAAAATGCTTTGCTCGAAACTTGCAGACTTTTTTCCCCACGCTGCACGTTCTTGAAAAGTGAGATGTTACCACTGGTTGAGCCATCTGGATTCTTGTCCATTACTCCAGATGACCACAAACCCTCCACATTCAAAGGACTAAAGAGTTGGCACTGCTCTGCAAGTGACATTTAGGAATGCTAACAGTAGTAAACCTGTCATTTTAAAATAAAAATTGGCACCCAAACGATCCATGCATAAGAACCCTCATGCTAAAAAAAAGCTAAGCATCTGGAGGACTTCCCTTCATTTACTCTTAAGATGTTGTCAACTGCAGCTAAATGCATCCAGAGGTGCAGTTGCATAAAGTCTTGTTTCTTACTTATTACAGCTCTTGACTTCCCCCTTTAGGGCCATCCAGCATGTTAATTGCAAGGCAAACAATCCAAGAGCCCACATTAACCTCCAGAAGTCTCCCATGAGTGGAGGTTAGTTAAGCCCTTTTCAAAAACCTTAACGCCACTGGACAAGTACCAGTTTGAAGCTAATCCCACTGGAGGAGGGACCCCTTCCCTCTAAATTTGCACAGCAGGGGAGAGCTGATGAAAGTACCAGCGATATGAGCCACATCAAAGGAGGTGCGGAGTGAGACAAGTGCTACCACTTTGTTTGACCACTATTCTGTTAGTGACTGTTAGCAAGCTGGATAGATTTGTCAGCGGAACAATATGGCTTCACTCATTACATTGAAATGGCCCTTGTATTCAATTCCCATGGTGTCCTTTGAGTGTTAGCATGGGGTAACGTTATGTAACTAGTGTTTTATGGCAGTTTAAACTTTTGAGACAAATTGGTATGGTAATATTTTAAATTGGTCTCAGGATTCATTATTAAAAGGGTCAGATTAGGCCTTTGTTAGTCAAATTAGAGTGTAGCTAGTAAGGATGTGCAAAAGTATTTTTATTTTTTATAACCAGTTGAATAGTTGCCGCAACAAATTGCTTTGAATAATTAGGTTTTAAGTTGCGCCGATCAGATGCATTTCTTAGAGATTTGTTCACATGGGACATGTGTCGTTCTTGTGTTCGAAAACAGCTGGACAGATTACAAAAAATGGAAAAGCGAGGTCAAGATTTTAAAAAGTTAAAGATTTCACACAGTATCTTGAAACCAAACACTCAAAAACTGTGCGAAACATGGCAAAATGGTCAAAACATCCGTCTCTATATGAATGGTTGTAGAGCCACTGAACAAAAAAATGGAGTAAAAACTATGTAGTCAATGCCAGTAATCGATTAGCCAGTTCTTAGACAACAAGTGGTTGAGTAGGCCTAGTTGTCTGAGAATTATTAGTTGTCTCGATTATCCTATCCCTAGCCCTAATAAAAAATTAAAACTGGATGCTGAATAGCAGCACTCATAAATCTGATATGAGAGACAGAGCTATCCAATTTCTGCAAAACTTGGGAAGTTTATTGTCATATTTACCATTCTCACAAGAAATTGTTGGTTTTTCACCCTTTAAAAGCTTTTAGAAACGGGTCTAGGTTGAGCCAAACATTTGACCAAGATACAATGATTCTTCGTGTTGGTACTCTGGGAATGCACAGCTACAGAGGCAATATGCCTGGACAGATGGAAACGAATTAGCAACAAAACAGTATTAGCATCCATTGCTTGCTCACCAACAGTCTACTGTCAACCTGACACAGGCTCCTAGACCAACTATGTTCATTTCCACACTCTTCGGACCCCTTGTGCCTCCCCCACCCCCACAGCCACATAAGCTTGCAGGAAAGTACAAAAAAAAAAAATCCTTCTGTAGGTCGGCCAGATTAAACTGCCACTGTAATCCGCTTGGCTTTCACCTCCTTGTCCTCAAACGAGAGATGGATGGATGGATGGATAGAGAGAGAGAGAGAGAGAGAGAGAGAGAGAGAGAGAGAGAGAGAGAGAGAGAGAGAGAGAGAGAGAGAGAGAGAGAGAGAGAGAGAGAGAGAGAGAGAGAGAGAGAGAGAGAGAGAGAGAGAGAGAGAGAGAGAGAGAGAGAGAGAGAGAGAGAGGGGGGGGGCAAAGAGAGAATTAGGAAAACAAAGACCACAACTAAAGCGAAAAATGAAGTAAGTGAACAAGAAAAAAGACAAAGAAAGCAAACATAAAAAGCTAATGTGAATATGTACCAAAGGGAATAAGGAAAAACAAGCAAATAAGAAACCTAGGAATAGTTTTTACAGGAAGGAAGGAAGGTATACTCAACATTACTACAGCCTTCAAGAGGTCGTCACCTCAACTGACCAAAACTATCAACCAAGGGGCTATAAACAACTCAAACACACAGTAAAGATATCATGGGTGAGGACCGGCGTGGGTGTCTGGAAGTGTGCTTATGTGTGACTTGAGAAATACAGTGTGGAGAAACCACACTCACAGTCAGGTACTTGCACACAAAAAATGTTGGAGAATCCTGCAGGAAGTGGGAGGACATCTAGTGAGAGAGGGCGGTGATATACGACAGGAGCACTTCAAACAGCGAGAGCAGTGATGGACAACTCCGAAGACCAATAAAACCCAGCAGGGAAGGAGGGTGTGAGGGAGCAGGGCAAAGGGAAGAGGAAGTAACTTTATCTTTCAGACAAAACAGGAGGGGGAAGAACAAGGGTAGTAGATTGAAGGACCACTTCCTAAAGATGTTAACAGCTTTTCTATTTCCAAAGAAAACACATCGGACACCATCGTAGCTCAGTGCTGAAAACCAGCAGCTTTAGAGCTGTAAGCTTGACCTAAAGAGAGTAATTTGGGGGTCCTAGGATCAAAAAAAAAAAAAAAAAAAAAAAAAAAAATGCTGTCCATCATGGTGAAAGTTGATGGAATCCATGAAGTGCTTTCCTTTTCAGGTTGTCCGCTAGCATTCTTTCAGGAAAAATGACTAAATGATATTGTCCTCTATCAAGCAAATCTTTTCTACCCAATATACGCAAATTCAGACAGTTTCTGCTTCACTAGTACTGAAGTTTAGTCAAACAAGGGGTTTCAAACCTTATGATGCCAAAGACCCACAAATATCACGATCTCCTTTGTGAAGGACCCTCTCTATATTTTCAAGTATAAAGATTAATTTGTGCTGTGTGACATTATAAAGCTAACAAGACATTTTCCACCGATCCCCTTATAAGAACCCCAGACCACAGTTTGAAAATCTCTAGTTTAGAGAACTCTAAATGGACGTCCCAAGGCACTTGCACAGGTATACCCCAAGTAGTGGCTAACAGCAGTTTTAGATTTGGCAAACGGTATCAATTCTCAATTAAATGCCCTCCATTAAGCTCAACAAAAAGCAATCGAGTCTGGGAGTCTGGCGTTGGCGTAAAATAGCGTTGAGCAAAATTCAAGATATGAATTGTCCCATGAGATTTTGTCTTTTATATCATATGATATGGTTAAGCAATATCACACAAACAAAAGTGCAGTTTTCCCGAACATCAGCACAATTGCATATGTGACATTCATTTTAATAAAAGTTAATTCAGTTTATTCAAGATATTCATTAAACTTTTAACACACAGTAATGC
This sequence comes from Meda fulgida, assembly GCA_030578275.1. NCBI lineage: Eukaryota > Metazoa > Chordata > Actinopteri > Cypriniformes > Leuciscidae > Meda > Meda fulgida. The sequence goes on along the minus strand of CM060637.1, from coordinate 7,880,913 downwards.
CAATATTTCACCAATGATAATAGGCAGAACCAGTTGGACCCTGCAGTGGCATTAGAACGAATCCGTGAATGAATGATTTTTTGACTTGCCGCACGCAACCTACTGGCAGTTTTAGTTTCATATATACAGAAAAGTAACATTTAAATTTTTCCAACATTTCATAAATATTCTAAATTTTACATTTAAAATACTAATCTCATAATATTATTCAGGCAACTGTAATTGTAGAGTAAATTCATCTAAAATAATAATAGTATATCAATATTAGGGATGTCATGAGAATCGTTACTTCAGTATCAACATTTTTAAAATCCTGACGGTACTTTTTCTACAGTACCGTAAGTACCGAAAGTACCGATGGTACCGAACATGTATGCACTACAGCATGTAGGTTGAACCCAAACATATTATTGTAGCAATGTTCAGGGAAGAAGGAGGCGGGAACCGGCGAACAATCAATATATAATTTATTTAAAATAAAACAAACAAACGAAAATACCGCCAGCAGCCCCTCGCGGACGACTGCTGGCTACCGAAAATAAATATAACTGCCAGCAGCCCCTCACGGACGACTGCTGGCTAAAGTAAAATACCACAAACAAAACAACTAAAACACAGGCCTGTTCCTCTCTCGATCATCAACGTCGTCGCTCCTCCTTTATGCTTCCGCTCCTCCGTGAGAGATGCGAGACCGGTGTGCTTCACAGGTGTTGCTCATTAGCAATCGCACCACCGGCCTCGCGCCGTTCTCTCACGTCCCTCGGCCGTCCTGTTCGCCACAATTATCAAATAATATAAATAATTATTTGTAATAACAAATAAGTAATTTTAAAACTGTGTCTCTCTCTCTCACTCTCAAAATGCGCAAATGGCTTCATAGACTTTAGTGCATATCGTTTTATATCATTGCAATGTATAAATTCAAGCGAACTGAAGTACTCGTGCGCTCTCTGAGAGACGGTCTTCAGTCAGTATGTGCTCAACCAAAGTGCACATCTCTCACGAGTGTCAGATTTCGTGGCTTATTACACAAACATTAAAATACGCACACAGTTTTGTTAAAATGCCCATCTTGGCAAATATTCACGTCGGTTATGTAAATGTGAACAGCATGTGTAACAGCATGTTGTCTCCATCCATTAGGTCTTAGTTAGCCTGATGCCAGCCAAACTTAGCCCCGCCCACAACATTTGAGGATGGGAAGTTTGGTCTGGACTTGATCCGTTGTGAAGCAAGTATGCCCGAACCAAAGCTGTTCGGACCAATCAAATTATGGGGGGGGGGTGTTATACGATGATGGACAGATGATCAACAGTAACGTAATCATCCACGTCACCAAAGAGCGCTTGGGTTGAATTCGTTTATAACAAAGAATGGCTGCCGCTGCAGAATTGAAATGTGTAGATTCCGCCATCGCATCTGTTATAGAAGATGTAGACAGCGCATTCATTTTAAAAGAGGAACAGAGAACCGCGATCAAGTCATGCGTCGCTCAACATCCGTTATTTACTCCGTTGCTCTGATTGGTTGTAGGTCTATCCAATTGAGTGCAGAGGCTTTTCTTTCCTGGTTCGGTTGAAACGCCCCATTATCACAGCCCAATGGAGCCGTATCAGACTCACATTCTGACTAGAATCTGAGTATGACGATGTCAGGTTAGGTCTTAGTGACAGCAGCCTAAAAACTTGCTACTGTCTGTTTTATTAATGATAATCAAACAATAAAAGAAAAGCTTTAACAAGCATTAATTTATATTTACTTTTGGTGGTATCGGTACCGACATCCCTAATAACAACCGTAATAATAAATGGAATTTCTGTCAGTAATGCATAACATTTATTTTGCTTGTTTACCAATTCAAGCATAATGCCAACAAAAGGACATATTTATTTAAAAATGCAAGTCATTTAAAGATGTTATACATAATGTAACTAACTAAATTTCATAGTATTTATGATGGGGGGGTTCGCTTTAGCGCCTGCCCACCAAAATGTCTGTGCACAGCCCTGGATGCCCTAATGTCTTGCATTGTCGTTCTGAGATCCCAGCTAATAGAAAATGGATAATTGATACGAATTATTAACTGGAAAACCAGTAGAGTAGCATGCACCCATCAAGAATGATGAATGTGAATGCCTCATAATCTCGGACACTTCACGTCCGTGATCCCTTCAGCTAGGTGTGTTAACCTTTTCCTTCTGATGAAGCCCATTACAGAGAATAAATCGCATGCCAAATGAAGACAAATGATGTGACCGCACTGTGCATGGAGTAGGAAATCCCTGATCACTGAGGCCCCCATTCAACAGCATAGATTAGCTTCCAAACCAAAGTAGCCAGCCAGAGGAACTAAATGCTCCGAATCAATGCTACTTAGCAGATTATTGACCAATCGCTGCCTCTCTCTCTGACATTAAAGCAAAATTCTAATTCAAAGGAAGCGATGGACAACCAGCAACATTCGGTTTTCATACATATAGCTATAACACGCTGGAAAACTGTATTAATGTTAATACGGATATCATTTTAATTCAAAATATTGATTGCAGCGTACAAACAAGCTAACGAATTAAGGCGCTAATACCACAGCTCGACATAAACATCTAGGTACAGCGTCTGTGTGTTGGGGGTGGGCAAGGGGAGGGTGATTTAACACCCTCCAACGGTCCCAAAGCACTGTAGTATTTTGCATACACTGCACAATGTTACCATGGTGACAAGACCCGATTCTAGGCCCTGACCCACGAGGCACATCCAGCCAGTATGTGTACCCTTGTGCTGATCGAAGCCGTGTCAATTAGAATTTACATTGACTTGTGTCTATGGGAAAATTCCACAACTAGCTCTCTTTAAAAATTGTTATTTTTGTCATATTCATTCATTTTAGAAATTTGTGTTTCCATGTATATCAAAACAGAATCAGGAGAAAAAAAAGAAAAAAGAAAATAAGGCTTATGAAAGAAAATCTTTTTTTTCTCAGGCTTTGACATCTGAATGTAAACAGATACAACTGGAAGACATGCACAAATTATATGCAGGGCTTAAAAAAACCTTTTAGTATTTTTATCTGTTTAAGGCATTGTCAGCTTATTAAGCATAAAAGGTTTAAGACTGTACATATAAACGCATGCAATGTTCAGAACGGACTCTTGAACGAAACGTTTCCAGTTTTTTCCAAGACTAGATAACTGTTTGTTTCGTTGTATACATATCTGAAATTGTATACAATTCTGCCTACGGTATGTACTGTTGAAACTGACAAAGTATGCAACCGCCAGTGTGTATTTGTGCAGGAACCTGTGATAGAGGGGGCGGGGATGTTAGGGTGGAGAGAGAGAGATTTTGGTTCAGCTGAACCTCATTAATTCAGAAATGGAAATCATTTCTGCATGGAGCACCGGAGAAACGAGAGATGGAACGAGAGAAAGCAATAGAGAAGGAAAAGTCTGAGAGAACAAACAAAAAATGAGAGCAGAGGGACATCTTGGAAAGTCGATATTTTTCTCTTTTTCTCTTATCAAGAGTGTCAACCCTCACAGTTTTCCAAAATATCTGATATTAGAGCTTTTTTGTTTGCTGCATGTTTTTTTTTTTTTATTAATATTAGGGGTGGGTGGTGTGTCAAATCTTCTCTCAAGGTGTGACATTGTATTTCAGTTATATACCATCATTCCATCCAGCCCTAATAAATATTACAAAAGTTATCCATGCATATTAATTCAACAAAATATTTGTGAGGTAATAACAACAGATTAGATGCATATAATCTAGTGCCTTTGCAATATCACATGGGTCATTATGATATATCAGATCTGTCATGCACACCACAGCATGTTTTTAAAACTGTGAACTGCAACAGATGTCAAAACTATTAATTTGTATCGCAACCAAGCCAAGAAATAATTATAAACCGGAGTCGTTTCAGACAACCATAATAATGCCACAGCCAAATAATTACATTTGTGAAGTAAAAGCCACAACAGGAAACATAGTATTAATATCAGAATTACATTAATGTTTTGACGCCAAGCCTAGCACGAATCGTTGGTGAAAAATCAGATTTGGCAGTCACACGTTAAAATTAATTAGTGCAATTAAACACAATTTGCAGCAGTGTCAAACCCTTTATTTTGGGTGGGCATTTACGACGCATTGGGACGTTTATAACCAACAAACATTAACTTTGCAGCATGCACTAATAACCTTTCGGGATAAATCAGCGAACAAATTAAAGAGACAAGGAGCTAAAAATGAGCCACACAACAGGAAAAAGAATATATGCCTAGGCAGAAGCTACATATCATCCAAACTAGTTTGTGAATGAAATACGTAAACACTAAAGCTGTTCAGGTGAAAAACATTCAATATGTGGAATTTATTTATAATCTAAACTATGTTAATTGGAGCTGAGAGTACTACATTCTTATTGATAGTTGAAACCATTACCAGATAAATTAAAATGCACAATAAATGAATATCCAAGCAGCATAAGAAATGTTCAACTTGTTGAATGACGGGCAAGAAAATTCTTGGAAAATGTGTCGATCTTTCTCTGGAAAAATAAAGTACAATAATAATACAGTAATTAAAAATATATACTTTTAAAATTATAAAAATGTAAAATTATAAATTACTTTATTATTTTAATAAATCTTACCTTTGAGATCAAATAAATAAAAATGTTAAAAAATTAACATGCTAATAAATAAACAGGAGAGATATAAATAAGTGAAAAGCCATCTTCCCCAGCGGTTGATCTGTCCTGAGCCTTTTAGTGACTTTCCCTCCCACCCTCCCCTCTCTCGGCTCTTGTAATATGGGGCAGCCTATAATCTGACCATGCATCCCTTGGATTACAAACCCACCGACAACACCATCACAGCCTTCGCAGCCCCCCAAAATCAGGTCAACAGCCCCTCCCCCAGCCTCTTCATCACCCTCCTCTTCCATTATGAAAAACATTGACAAAATGTCTGTGCATCCCATGTAAGACGTAGTCCAATCTATTTTTTTATTCACGCTAATGTTATTTGTCTCTTTACAAGTGTTAATATACCATTGACTGATCATATAAGTTGCATTCAGTCTCTCTTATTGGGTGGACATGCTCAATGTTTTTAAAAAACAGCGAATACAATCCAGATTGGATTTTCCACAAATGGATATTAACAGAGGAAATTTATCACTACTACAGACTGAGGGAAAACCAATGCAGCATGTTTGGTAAACAACTCAAGGTCAGATTTTAGGGGCAAGGTGTGATTTAACATTTCAGACAGCAGCTCAAGATTTCTGATTGGCAGCCGAAGAGCCGGTGACCTTTGTTTGACCTGTAGCCTTTATAAACTGCAGCAGTTATTAAACCCTCGATCTTGCGAGGAGAGTCTGACAAAGCAGGTAGCAGAAAAATGAGACCAAAAAAAGAAAAGAGTGAGAGGATGAGAGACAAACGAGACAAAATATCAAACACAAAGCAGCATAAACTGTTTCATAAAAGCCACCTATACTCAAAAAACTAAGATCTATGCAAGGTTTTCTGTCCAGAACAATATGCTAATAAGCATAATGATGAGGTTAAACTACTTTCATTCAGGTTTGATTTCTGGATTGTTAAAGATAAAGAAGCCATACTGAGTGTTTAACAAAACAAAAAAAGCACAGAGGAGAGCATAATATCGCAACAATGCAGCTGCGGCTCAAATATGCAAACACACACACATTGGCGAAAACAGAAAGCTTTAGCACACCTGATCAGCTCAGAGACAGATGAATCTTTAGCTCAGAGCCATCACCGCTGCTCTCTCATAGGGGTAAAGGTTTATTTTTTAGATTCTGAGTTTAGATCAATCATAAAATAAACAAAACTGATTGATTACAATAGTCATACACCATGGTATTAACACTGTACTAACAAAAATACTATGGTATGAATACTATGGTATGTCAAAAATGTGCCTAAATATCCATAGTAGTGCCATGGTAATTTTTGTTAGTGTAACTTCTGTTAATGAAACAAGAAAACAAACAAGCATACAAAAAAAGAAAAAGGTACAATGGTAAATTATTTAGTATCAGATAGTAATACCGTGACATTTAGATATAGGTCTCCGAAGTACTTAAAGTACCATGGTAATGCCATGATATTGTTTGGAGCAGGCAAGCAATGGCCTTGTGAAATGTTGACAGTGAAAGCATGTGGCAATTTAAGACATGTATAGAACCAGCCCAGTTAAGCCCCGTCATTCTGTCGCTGGGGCAGCGAGGTACAGCTCTGCCAAGGTACGACTGAAGGCAGGTGCGGGCACGGCCTCAGAGGTAATCAGCCGGTCAGTGGGGAGCCATTTTGACTTCTAGTGAAAACCTCAAGAAGCACAGGGTATAAAAATAATAATTACTCTGCATTATGCTCACTGTCTGAGAATAGACCCATGGCAGCAGTTACAGCAACACAAGACAGAGACGATATGAGCCGCTGTATCTTTCAACACACTGCCGTAGTATGTGTGCAGAGGTGAAAAGTGGAAAAATAAACACTCCACCCAAATCAAATAACGTAATCTCCAGTTATAAATGCTGTCTGCGTGAGTAAATCCAATCTACAGGAACCCAAAGAAGGTGCCTGTTTTGAGGGATTCATGCTAGTTTTGTGGGCTTTTTATCCTCACAATCTCTGGAAGCCTGTTGAAACTTGATCCCAAGAACACCCCTGCTTTACAAATGGACGTTTTTTTCTTTATTGTGCCAAGCCAGCACTTGAGAGCAAAGTGGATAAGGAAGGCCTGCTATGCCAACTGTGCCAGATGTGATAAATGCCAGATGTGGGACCTGCTAACTTAACCTTGCAGCCATCAGCACTGCCCATCGCTAGTGCAACAAAAAAGGATGAAATGAAATAGACTTGGAATAACTGTGGTATCCCTTGATTCACACCCCCTTGCAAGGTTATGAGAAAAACGCACCACTGCGGTCTCTGTATTGACACTCACAGAAGAACCAGATGGTTTATTCGGACAAAACCCACAGCAGCGCAAACAGGAATCTGAAGCATTGTGCAGAAAGCAAGCAAACACCTCCCAGTTCTGAAGAACAGATCAGGATGGAAGGAAGAGTCGGTCAATGCAGAATTACTTCATTTTATTGTTTGCGACTCCTTACTTCAATGTGATAACCTTTAACGTGAAGGCCACTAAGAAAGAATTGGCCAATAATGTTTCATAAATCAAAAACAAAATATGGAGGTTAGAAGACGACAGACCAGTCAATAATGCGGGAGTTCCAAGCATACGCAAAATTTTCTGACCTGATTAAAGCTTTAAAGTCACTGTCTTAATGAGTGAGTCATCAAGTCATTGATTCAGTAACGAAGCAAGTGGCTGTATTTATTAATGGGTCATTGAATCATTGACTCTCACAATTCGAATCGTGAGCCGCAGATTCATTCACGAATCACCACTGTGTGTTGCAGTTCTGCTGTGGCTTTCCTTAGAACTTATTTCGCTGCCAAATAGATCAAACAATACTTAAAATACTGTTCAATCTGAACTGTATATCACTTAATACTACCCTTTTGTTAGTTGAACTGTTGTATAAAATCAATGTCACAATTGAAATCCCAGACCGAATCAAAACGCAGATTTGCCACTTAAATGCCTCAGCTGTCGATTGAAATATTTGCCCTCTGGTTCGTAAGCAGCATCATAACCGCATGTGATCTCAAGTTAACCCTTTGACGCGTACGATCGTTCACACCAGTGTGATTAGAATGTTCAGATAGCGTGATCATCAACTTCTAAATTTAAATTTGCGTTAGCGCGTTGGCTGGTGCTGAGCCAGATATATCACAACTATTCAGTGTTTTCAACCAGATGAGGTTTATCTTAGGTTTCAGACATTTAAATGCACATAAGTATTAGCAAAATAACAATTATAGCTTGTAAAATACACACTGATGTCTATGGAAGTGGCAAAAACAATCCTTTTAATTATAAATTGATGACGCATTTAGATACACATTGTGTAGGTAACTATAAAATTTACTCAATTCTCCTCACACTTCAGCAGCCACTTACTTTAATGCATTTTGGGAGAAGTGGATGAATGGACATATTGTAGCCTAAATCTGACAGATACAATTCTCTGAACTGCGATGCGTACTAACATGTCACCCATTGTGCGTTATGGATCAACTAACATTAATCATGATCATTATAAAGGTTTCTTAAATGACAAAACACATTCACTTGCATACTATTAAGAAAAAAATATCAGCCAAGGACTGACTGACCAATCACACAACGCAATCAATCACAGTTTGTTTTGTTCCAAGCTATGTTTAGTGTGAAAATGTAAAGTCAATGTCCCAACAATAAAATACCGGCGTACATCTAAAAAATTTATTCATTCAAGAACGTTGTGCAAGATTACTGCAACAATGGAGCTGCAAACTTTACATACTTTTCACATACTTATCCTGAGCGCTCATTATCACAGTTGTAAATATGACGGCATTCTTTTAAAAGGGGTTTTGCGTCACAAGCAGCAACAAAATCTGCGACCTGTGGAGTGTCACCAGTGTTATTCATTTAATGCCTGAAATTTATCAAATTTTCTGTGGGAAGAGAATATTTCAGAACCTAATTCTGGGTTGGCCGGCCATCTTCAAAGTAACAGCAGGGTTTAGATGAAAACAGCACTAGGGAGGTAGACTTGCAATTGTGGGAATTCAGACAGAGTTCAGGTCACACCTCCTCCAGACAGATGACATTTAAATTCCATTTATTTTCTTGGCAAACGCCACCTTACCAGAGTAGCTTACAAGAATATGGATGTACTGTACTGCGATGACTGCTTCAACACACAGGGGGGAAAAAAAAACACAAAACAGTATCAAAAAGCCAAGGGACAATAAGAATGCAGTGCTAATGAGACAAGTAACCGTGGTATAAGAGAGATAAAGTACAGGTCACTTCAGGATGATACAAGACACTTACGCTTACGCTCAGACATCAGTCAATTTCTAGCATATCATGCTGGGGACTTGCATCCAAAATGCAACATATGCTTTTCTCCTGGTGTTTTTCAGACGGGAAATCTACAGAGAGGAAGATGAAGGTGAACAACAGAAAATCCTTTGAGTGAAAACCTCTGTGAGTCACTAATCGGTGTTTTAAGGTTTATTTCTGCTTGTCTTATCTTCCAAAAAGCTGGTAAATCTCATTGAGAGAAAGAAAATGAGACAAACATTGAGAGATTTCAAATGAAAAACGGTAGAAACTGAGCATACGAAAGGAGAAAAAAGACAGGTGAACACTAGGGCAGATGATGCAGTGAGAACAGCTCAGATTGAGAAGAGAAAAGCAGCACGTAGCTCACATTCAAAATCACAGTCACGCATTAGTCATCAGGACCACCTGGAAGCTCAAACAAGAAAGACGAAGACAATGACCAATGCTTATTCACTATCCACTTTTGAAACGCTCGGATATTATAAACCACCTGTTCCTCCACTCGTCTTTTCAATGACGCAAAATGCTGCCAAAAGATGCAGTAATGAAAAACATGTTCGTCTGTCACCATTCCATCCTCACCAAGTTTGCCACCTCGTAAGTGTGTCATTGAGGTACGCTCATGTCTGCTGTGTAGGCATATGTGACGGCTGAAATTGGTGTTAGTTATGCTCCAATTTAAATGGTGTAACAGAGGGTCAAGAAAAGGGCCTCCATAATGTACTGACAATGTTTCTGTCAGTAAGTGATTGGATGGGGAAAGCCATCTTCCAGAGTGTGACACTTGATGTAGCAAGTGGGTGACATTAGGGATGTCCAAAGCGATGTTTTTTCAGAATGGACTAGTCAGCGGGTTGCCTGAACTACTAATTAGTCCTTATAGCCGCATATAGCCTAATAAGCCGACTGCCGCATATAAACGCAATTCAAAAACATAAAATCCAGGCCTGGTCCTGTCTTGTCTTGCACTGTCGTCACTAAACATTTTAAATGTAATAACATGCACAATTAAAACAAATATCTAATGCTGACAAATACACATTCAATATCCACCGATACAGATACATTTATGTTAAAACCTAATCAAATAAAAGGTAAGGCTTATTTTGTGAAATATTTGAGGTAGAGTTCCTGAAGAATTCCAAATAAACAATTTGTAAATGTTGCTTGTGAACATAACTAGACTTTTCGCATAACCAAGGTTACCATCCAGATGAAACAGATAAAAAAAGGCACTCTCTCATCTGTCACAGTACATGCATTAACTATTAGGCCACAGCTTGGAATGTAAAAAGATCCTGAAAATAAGCGATACAATCTTTAAAGTCACTCATCAGAACAAAATTGTTTTCCAGTCATCAGTTTACAAGCAATATTACATTACAAATATGCAAATCTTTCTGCTTGTGTAACTAAATACAGAGGTTTAGACAAAGGCTCTGCCAGGAGACAGGCTTCTGTGGGAGTTTTAGCAAGTGTGCAGCAAGCAGGTACATAAACCTTGCATACTACTATACCCTGCTTTCTCTTTTACTTTGTTTCTATTAAGTAAAAGACCATCATATTTGACTACATTATGATTTCAGATCTATAACTGGGAGTAGCAATCAACAGCTTGTCTACAAGTATACTGAAGTACTTCCAGATGACCATGCATGTTTAAAAAGGGGGAGAGGGGATGAGAGTTTCTTGGTGGCACTAGGGTTATGGCCTGGTTTTGGGGAACTGGCTTTCCGCTTCTGGGAGCTCAGCCAGAGTCACAATCCTATAGCATTAGTTATGGATTAGTTATGAACCAGATTCCACAGATCTCAAGATTTACATGTTATATCCCATTATCTTTCCGGCCAACTGCAGACTTACTCGCACAACCTCCATCAATGGCCACAGAGAGGGTAGAAAAAAAGGAAGACTCTCAGCCTCCCCAAATTCCAACATCAGAAAGTTTACAACAAAAAAAAGGTTAATTTTATGACTGCAAAAACCTAGTCACTAGTGAAACCCTGACTTGGAGAAGCCAATATAACTGCAGCGCTGACAGTGAGGAAGATTTCACTCATGGGAACCTGCTTGTTTTTCTGCCCCTGATCCACTGACACGCTAGGGAATGGGCACTGTTATCAGCCTTGCCTGAGATAGCAGGCTTGATGGGGCGGCCGGTCCATAGGGATCCCAGAGCTGAAGTTAATCAGACGGAGACAGGTCTGGAGCAACCCATGGGACTGACGCTGCCGCATCCTCCTCGTCCTCGATGTCCACCACTCCCATCACCACCAAAACTCATCACGACCTCAACCGTAAGACTCTTCACACAACATTAGCCTGGTATCTACAAAAGTCTCAAAAATAGACAGAAAATAGCCTCAGGTCTTCTAAGAAGCGGCCAGCCAGTGGCTCGAGAGTTGACGGCCAAGGGAAATCCCTCAGGAAGATCAACAGTGCTGAGTAACCCTTGAGAAAAGAACTTGATGTGTTCACTTCATCCTAGCCCAATTAATAAAAACTACAAACCTAAAATTGGTCGCTGGTTGCAACATTCTGAAGCCAAATGGAGATTAATAGCCTGATGAAAAGATTTAGGTTAACATTTGAAACGGGACAGCACAGGCCGGATACGCACTGACCTCCTGAACTTTGCAGAGGGTTAAAGGTCAGGGGAAACCGGTCATTAATCCTCAGACTAGAACTCGGACATCTGAGCTTCGAGTCTCGAGTCCCCGAGGTCCAGTAGCAAAGCTTGGACACTGAGTCAGATTTTACTTAGAAAAGGCCACCAAGCATTTCAAACAGTCAATCTGAGCAGACAGCCAGTTTCACAATAGCCACATCAAGTTCGAGCACGGATGGTCAGTCGTGCGGAGGAGGGGGGTCATCAGAACACTAATTTTGACAATCCCAGGTGTCCATCGGGTGTTAGAAATGATTAGGCGTATAGATTAATTGAACAGACGTCAGACTTAATTAAGCATGGCGTTTAATTAACCACGTAATTAATCTTATAGAGGCCGTACACACACGTACATATTCCAATTGGTTAAACTTCAGCAGGCAGATGACACGGACTTCTAACTGTTCTCTGCTAGTAAGTCCAGCAAATTAAATGTCTGAAGCAAGAATAGACGCATAATCCCTTTTGTGACTCAAGGCCCGAGATGTGGCCCAGGTGAAACTCTGGTGCTAGCAGTTAGCAGTAAATCATACTTACTTTCATATAATCTTTGACAAATTATCTTCCTCTTGAGTGTATTCACAAGGTTTTAAAACTGCTAATGTGGCGGGTAAAAGATATTTGCACAATTTATATTTGATGCTAAATTTCTGCCAAAGAAAACATGCAGAGTGGGAAAGAGGTCCCTGTATACTCGGCAAGATACAGGCGCTAACACTTCAAGGGTTGAGCAAGGGTCAGTGTTTGTGGTCAAATTAACATAGTCATTTGCAGTTGGAAAGCTGCATCAACAAAGAACTACCCTTTTTGGTTGAGCTCAGGGGTTGTCCACACATGCTACTCCAGTTCTCCATTACTAACTTAAAGGTCTTCTACAGATCAAGGGGTCAAAAGGGTCAGTCTGCAGACCTTCAAGAGTGACCCATGACAGCCCGGCCAACTCCAAATTCCACAGCTTTAAAGGGACAGTTTACCCGAAAATAAAAACTATCCCTCGCCTTCTTGTTGTTCCAAACCTGTATGACTTACTTTCTTCTGCAGAACACAAAATAAGAAATTTTGACATTGTGGTCCAAACTAGATTGGACCGCACTGACTTTCACTGTATTGACTGACAAGACATACGGGTTTGGAACGACAAGAGGGTGAGTAAATGAGGACTGAATTTTTATCTTGGGGTGAACCATTCCTTTAAGCATCTGGGTTACTGTGCCAGAACTTAATTAGAATCCGGAGGAACCGGACAAAGGTGTATCCTAGTACACAGACAATGAAACTACCACACGTATACCGTATGCTAATATTTGTAGATATTACAAAATTTTCTGTGATCAAATATATATATATATATATATATATATATATATATATATATAAATAAAAAAAAGTCATCCTTTAAAAAGTCATAACATGTGTGGCCATATTTTTAGCACATATTTTGTAGAAATGCAAATGGAAATAGAATTAGAAATAACTAATGTAATAACGATCCAAAGCTTAAGATGAACAGCACTGCTAACTGTAAACGGACATTAAACTTCAGGTTTATACCAACCCCACGGTGGATAAAAAAAGGAACTCACATAGTCGTGGAAAGCCTTGGCCTCGCTGGAATGTTCACATGTCTCCCGTCGATCTGGAGCTGCGCAGTACAGATCCCAGAATACACTGCAAAATAAGGCAGAATAAACAAAGCTGAGAATCAGATACATGGGTGAACTTCACAGAACGAAACAGCTGCCGAACTAAACACCAACAGGCTGTGGTACACTTTACAACATCAAGGCCATGTGAAAATGTTACTGAATGGCTTGGTTTGTTTTAGGCCCTGTTGTTCTAATTTTTTCAATTATCCTAATCTTTACCAAAACAAGTTTTTGCCAAAATGCTTGATCCCAACTGTGATGCATCTGACCTACTCACAAATATAAACACTGCATTGCAGTTGTCATTTACAAACCTTAAGGGTTTATTTTAACATGCAAAACAATTTAATTCAGTTCCTTTTCGTCATTATGAGCTTTTTTAATGCACTGCAGGGCCAGACTGGGACACAATTTCAGCCTGGGAAATCGAACACTCATCCAGGCCATCCAGTACACCCACAACAAATTTTTAAACCATGGACAACCTTATTTTCTGTATGACCATCACATAAAGGTCTAAATGCTTATCCTGGGGCAGTGCAAAATAAAGGTTTCCTCTTGAACTGCACCTACACTTCCCTTTTCCTTTTTTCCATTCCGAAAGTATTACATTAGGACAGTAATCTACTTTTCTTCAAATGCTAAATGTTATTTTCATGTTAAAAAAAAAAACAAGTAAAAAGACAGAAATAAAATGAGAACAAATTTCAAACAACAGCACAAATAAATGGAATAGAATAAAGAGAGATATGAAATAAAAATGGCTTTACATTTTTCAGGTGGGTTTACAGGAGTTTACAGTATATTTAGTGAGAGGAGTGCGAGAGTGTGTCACGAGAACGAGAGCGAGCAGCTGACGTTATTGCCACAAAACGGTCACCGGTATGGGCCGATCATGAGGAAAATCGTCCGATTCCGGTCCCTGGCCGGTCGATCGGTGCATCTCTAATAATGACGTCCTTTTGCATTCAGTATTTTGAGTGACAATAGTAATGGGGTGCTACTGCTAACATTTGCTAGCAGTTTAATACTTTGTTAAGTTAACGAAGACAAAACCGCAGCCTATTTACAGATGAAACTAAGCTAGACCTGAAGCCCTGAAAAGGTCAGTAATTTTGCCGTTTCTTCACGGAGACCTTCTCTGCTCCACCTGACTGATTGTCTCCATCTAAGTTCCTTGCATCGATTACTCTGTACAAAAGAGTTTTGATTGGCAGAGGCACGGAGCAGACGTTAAGCGAATCCTTGCCAGTCAAGACTAACATATTCATGATTTATTATCGAATGCCGAATTGGGGTTCCTCAACCGGCCGGGTTTAGGGGGTGACGTGTAGCGATTTTTGTTTTAGAAGCGTGTGAAATGGTTTCAAATCAGGCACCGGCTCCAGGACACTGTCTGTGTAAAAAGGCACATCCAAGAAATAACAGAAAACAGATTTTCTTCATTATCATCTCAGTAGAACTTGACAACTTCTTGCAAAGCTGGGTCACTGCAATCATAACCCCCTGGATAGCTTCCCACTTTATGAGGTGCGACCTGCAAGTGGCTAATCAATTAGGCTTGATATTTGTTAATTAAGGAAATACAGTCCTTAAGGGCTGCTAGGGGGAGCAGGTTGCACTCCAAATTGTCCCTTAATTACTTTATTGAAAATAAGTACCTGTTAAACAGGTCGGCATTAAACCGCTCTCACTCTTTAGATATTGATTTAATGGACGCTTCATAAAAGCTGCTGAAGCAGGGCTTAAGAAAACGAACGCAAGTTGTTCCATCTTCCGAGGCAGCACTTTTTACCGCGGTGCATTATTTCTGCTGATGTAACAAAATTAGACTTCTGTTCTGAATGTGGGGAAAAAGCTTACGTTTGATGTGACAGATTGCAAAAAGGACAAAATAGGCCGCTCACGGCACAGCGACAGGTCAATGGGGCTAATCAGTTTCCACCCATTTCATATATCTTGCCGTGGAGTGGAAACCATTTGACGGATTTGTGTTCGTGACCATAACGCAAAGGATAGCTTATGACAGCTTTCATAAATCACTCACTGTTTATGGGTGGAATAAGAGAGCAAGGTTAAACAACGTTCAGCTCATAAGACTACAAAAGTATGGGAACTGCAGTAAAAATTGTTTAGATTCATATTTAGATTGAGCTTAGGCTTATAAAAAGGAATAGGTCAGCCAAAAATGTTAATTATCGTTCCAAAGTCATGTGACTGTCTTCCATGGATCAGACTGCACTGGTCACCCTTTTCAATGAAATTACAATGAATGGGGACTACATAAAGGTATGAATGAAGGTTGTTTATATGATAGATTTGTGAAGACAAAATGCCAAATGAATCATTAAGACCATTTTTGAGAATTACATGAAGTGATTCAATAAAAAGATTAAAGTCAAAAGAACAATTCATTCAAGAAATCAGAGTTCTCTCGTGATCCCATGTGATGCATCAAATACAGCTGAGGCAGATGTCAGGAGTAAATTTCAGTCTGATCCTCACACAAAGCCTTTATACAGCTTTTAAAAAAAAATCTATATAGCATTCTGTGGACCACGTTTATGTTGCTTTTTGTCATCTATCCCCATGCTTTTATTTATGCTTTTAGCCTCATCTCTCTTTCACTGTGGGATATTCTTCAAAAATTAGCCATACTAGCCTACTCTTTTTAATTTTTTTTTTTGTTTAAAGCAGAGACACAAAAAAACAAAAACATGATGCCATAAGTCCATAGATAAGTGAGTAAATGAGTGCTCAGTAGGAGGCACTATACATTAACACCTCACATCCTACAGAAGCCATAAACCAGGAAACAAATAAAACAGGTGAAAGAAAGGGAAAAGAAAAAGTAAGAAAGGCACTTTGACAGGGGAACGTCATGCCTGTTCTGTGCCCTTCAGTCAGTTCACAATAAAGCCGGGCGGCATTATCATATCTATCAGCCACTGTTAAAGAGATTGCAGCTTTGTCGGAAAGCTGCTGGAGGGAGACAGCAGGACCATCTCAAATCCAATCAGGGTGCAGGGGAAATGAAATAAGACGCCAGTTACACTTTGTTACTGAAAAGCGTTTTCTAAAAAAAAGTATGTTCGATTACCTTGATTTCAGCAAGACGACTTGCTTAATGCTTGTGTACTTTGCATTAACACACAGGAAATGTTGGAAAGTTTGTCTTTAAATAGCTGGTGTGATGACACGCATGACATAGACCAGTGGATTTTAAGACATAAGGAAGTGTGACAGATCTAAATGTTAGTGTACAATTACAGGTGTGAAATTATCCATAATCTTGTTATGTGAAAAATGATGCCATTCCTGAAACAAAAACAAAACAAAATGTAATTTATATATTTTTTTTTAAATACGTAAGGGATAATGTAGGCCGAGGCGGTTGTTAAAGCGAATACAACCCCGACAGGCTGATCAGGACTAAAGGTGTTGTATTCGCTATAACAACCACCTCGCTGTACATTATCCCACTTATTTCATGGCTACCAAATAAATCAATAATTTGACACAAAATATTGATTAAAAGAGGAGTTTATTGATTGAAAAATGATTATATTGCTTCCGCTAAAGAAAATAGTCTGTTCCGTCTCTGAACTGTGTCCATGGCAACGCTCTGTTTTTCATGGCAACGGTGTTATACTTAGCAGCGTTATCAAGAAATAACAGACTGCATTCTACATTAGAATTCAAACAAACCATGTAATAAAAAACAATAAAAACTAGAGGAATTTTCAAAATTATATAACCATTATTCTATACTAACTATAAAAACTGGGGATTGGATGGGGAAATGACCCAAAACGAAGGATTCAAACTTGCATATAAGTGCGACAATGCAACAGGTCTGTACACGTAGATTTCCCGCCATACCATCTCTCCAACATTTTGTTCCTTTAGATAATATAAAACAAAATACACATCAAAATCTTGCTCTCTCTCTCTCTCTCAAAAAACAAATTTCCACGTACTTCCAAATACTTCAGTGTGACGTATTTGAGTAAAACTGGATATTCAGCAAGTAGCAAAAATGTAGGAAGAAGTGAATAGATGGCGTGGGAGTTTACATATCAAACTACAGAGAGATCCCTAAATAGCCATTTAACTTATTAGCTATTTGACTTATTTCAAGGAATAACATACACCGATTAATTATTCACGATTTAATTTAATAATTATTCACCAGAAACATGAATCCATTCAGGGTCAGTTTTGATTTTGTCTTGACTTCAAACACATGCTGCTATCCATCAGATGTAGTACATAGAAATGTTCTTAGCATCAAATGCAATATTGTACAACATGACCTGACCTAAGAGTTTATCAGTATAACATGTAAATCAGCTGCCTTTTCATTTGCATAAAGTCTTTTTAGATTGCGTCATGTCAGAGAAGAAAATAGTTGTGGACATATTGTGGACATATTGTGTTCTACATGCTCTAATGTCAACTTTAGGGCATACACAACCACAACACCCTTTCTTTCTGTTTTTTCCTGTGTTACACAGTTGCGTTTAAATTAAAATGTATTGAAGGTAAACACTTCTCTGTGGCTTTTCAGTCATCTCTACCATTCACAAAGAAGGATGTCAGTCATAGGCCATCTGAAAGTAAATCCATGTAACATTTCTATGGCTCAACTTTCTCCTTTCTTACCAGAAATCGATTAAACAAATGTATGCACAAGATTAATCACAAACGGTCAACCTTTTTTGCAATCCACACCTGCACCCCAACTAAAACCACCACCCCCAACCCCTTGCTCGCCTTACAACAGATGTGGATGACTGCCCCTCTCACCAAACTTTGCCTCCATCCCCTTCAGCCCCACCCCAGAGCTGGGTGCTTTCAAACCCCCTTACAACAGGAAACTGTCTTAGACAGAAGGGAAGAAAATGCAAAAGGGGGTAGTGGAGAAGGAGATTTGGCTGTTTAACACAAAGAAGACTGGAATGCAAGGAGTTAATCCGTTTGAGGGTTCTTCCGCAAACAAAGGACAGGCCTCTAGACAAAGGTTGGTGGGGGTACGCACGGGGGGGAGGGGTTGGCTTTCCCTTACCATCTGGCCCTTTTGTTTGGGGGAGGGGGGTTGGTGAAGAGGGCGGTACTCCATGGCCCCTCCGAGTCCCTAAAACCCCGACACGACCCCCCTCCTCTACTTGCTATAGCTCCAGACAGACGCCCCCTCCAATAGTGTCAACAGCATACAGGGACCCTCTAAAACCTACTAGACTCCCAATAATCTCACAGAGGGGAGCCAGTAATCCAAGATGGAGAATAAGTTGACTGTGATAAATGCACACTGCTCTGTGTGAACCTGATCTCCACGCACTGATCTTATTTTTGAATAAGCTTAGAACATAACGTGAATTCCAGACTAACATAAGAGTCTCCAATGGACCCAAGTTAAGATGGATGCCATATTTAATTTGGTTCCAATAAAATAATGCTGTTATGGATAGATGTGCATACTGTTCAATAGGTTCTACCGTTGCATACCCGGGGCTCGATAGTTTGTCAGACAAAACATTGAAAATGAGTCTTTCCGAAAAATTACCAGAGGACATAAAAAAACTATAGGAAACAATGGTTCCCTGTTGAAAATACCATCTCAGATCAACATGAATTTCCAAGCTAATCCTAACTGTTAAATGCCAGCTTCTTGCTAACTAGCTAGTCCACAAGCTTAGGCATGTTTTTCACTAGCAAATAAAATGCTTGGTTGACCAAGAGAGGCTTGCTGGTTAAGCAAGCTAAGAAGCCTTGTAGGCACAATACTGGTCTCTTCAACAGAGTTTTGGATATAAGACCTTATTGAATGGACTGTACATTTAGCCCTCACAGCCTCATTTTAATTTATGTAACCAGGCTAAGGTTCACAGAGTGGACGCCAACAAAGAGGAATACAAGAACATGAATGTTAATCACGTTGTCAGTGTCCCCTCGAACTGATTTGCTGAAATCAAAACAGAGACGTTAAGAGGAGCGCCAGCCAATGAGATTGCCGTTTGCGCATTAGTTTTGCCCACTACATAAAAATCTGGTATAGCTTCTGCTTGTTCTTAAAAACTGAATAATTCCAAATTAACTCTATTGTTCCTGTTATTTTGATACGTAAATACAACAAAGAATATCGTTTACATGTAGCGCGTCGATTCTGTGTGGCATGTAAGACTCTCACTCGCTCTCTTTGCGTGTGTGTGAGAAACACAGCGCTCTTAGCAAAACGACGGCGAGTCGCCTTCATAGACTATGGCACGTCAAATACAGGTATGCTTCGCAGGCCTAAAACAGGCCTAATGCTGTATGGCTACATACATATATATGTAATAAGGAGAAACCTAGTTCCAAGAATAATGGACTGTCGTTCATTAAGGCTCCTCTACTGCTGCTAATGGCTAGCATGGGCATACCGTCAGAGAATGTTAGGGGTTTTGAGTTACAAGATCGATACATACCACCACCATGAGTGCAGGAATCCAGGAGGCTCTCCTAATGTGATATTCTTCTCCCATCGGATCTAAAAAGGTAGAATCAGACAGAGAGAGACAGAAAAAAAAAGAGGTCAAGTATGAATAGAGCAGGTTCAGAAAGCATGAACTACAGTTAAAAAGCTCCATTTTAATAGCAAAAACAAATGCAAAACAAATTAAACATCTAGTTCTTTTGGTTCAGAAGACCAATGGCAAGCTGGTTCCAGTCTAGGGATGTACAAATATCTTATAAAACCGGTATGTTATTTGAATGACTAGCTGAATAGGCAGTCCTAAATAAGTCCTATAATCAGGTCACACTGGTTTAGGGTCACACTGACCGGCACATTATAAGCTAATTATGGATACCTCATAATATTAAAAAGCTTTTTAGCTTAAATAGATGCTCAAAAACAATGCGATCATGATGCAACAGCCAAAATGCCTGTCCGAATGTGTATGGTTGTAGCATTGGTGCTTTAAAAGGTTTTACTACGCAACTTAAACATATAAATTACAGATAAAACTGAAACATTCAACCTTAATGTATAATATATCCAATATATGTCCCCCATAACACAGACACCATTGAAAGTATTCGCTCATCACATTCACTCTATCTTTAAAGATTACATCTATTCAGCCTACCACAGTAACGGATCCTACTTTTCCAAACAGACGTATTGATTTTAGAACATGCCCTGTCCATAACGATGCACCCAAACAGCTGATGTGCATTATTCTGTGTTTCCCTGATGTAAGGGACTGATTAACAACGTTTTAAAGTGTGTATGTGTGTTTGTGCTGATCTGTGCAGAGTTGTGTAGCCCCTTGAGGTCCAAGGTGTAAGTAGAGGGAGTTTCAGCAGTAATTGTGAGGTGGCAAAGGGAACAAGCAGGTGACTGCTCCCTCATTAAGCTTCAATGCACAGGTGTGTCCTCCTGCTGTGTACCTGCCCGGGCCAAAAGACCTCCCCTGTGGTGTACGAGTGTGCATGCACTAAGGTCTCGAGATCTGACGAGCATTCGCCTAATTGAATAGCAACGGCGGTAATGACGACTTTCGACAGCACGCATGTTGACGCCCTACCGCCATTACAAAAACACTGAAGCGTTGGTAAACACAGCCATCTGTTTACTTTGTACTCTGTAAATAAATATTAAAGAGTCAACGTTTAATTTAGCATGCATAAGTTGTAGAATTAGAACTGATGGCATCAATATCTGAGGCAACAAATAAACAGCCTTAGAGTAAATTAAGCTATGACTGTCAATAGATTTAAAAATTATCAATACTTTTTTGCAGTCCATTCCTTTAAAAAGGAAAAAATAAAACTATGTATGTCTAAGTAGAGGTCGACCTATTTTACTAATAACAATAACAAGGATGGACCCGATAACCGATTAATCAACCGATAGTTTTTAAAATACTGAACAAGAAAACATAACACATGAAATAGTGCTGAACTTTATTACAAAAATAAAAGAACAGTACTGAACCATGAAAGAGTACTGTACTTTTAAAATATAAATAAATAATAATATATTAATTATACCTTGATCATCCATGTTAGTTCATAGTACATTAACTAATGTTCAAAATGTAAAAATGTATTAGTAAATGTTGAAATTAACTAAGATCAATTTTTTTTCATTTTTAATGTTATAAATTGACTCTTAATATAAAGTGTTACAATTTCATATAAATACAAACAGTTATAATTATCTTTGAATATCTACACAAACGCCATAGCATTTAAATGAGTAACATGAATATTGTATGTTTACTCTCACTTTATTTGCATCTATTTTAGAACACTTGATTATCTAATCAAAATAACAATATGTATTACAGTGACGATAAAAAAAAGAAAGAACAGAAATCGGAAGCATTTCTGATTTGTTTATATGCTTCTGGCCATTGCATCACTTTTCTTTCTCATGTCACTAGCTTTAAATATGCAACTTTGCGGCAAAACAGATGTATAAAAGCGACCAGCTGGATATAAACTAATGAAAATAGATCGTAATCGTGCTATTAAACATTTGGGTCGGGCTTGCGCATGTTTTTGTCATTGTTTTAACCGCTTGAGGTACTGCTAATGTTAGCATCCCCTCAGCCTCGACGGCAAACTGCTGTTCTTTCTCTACTAATGCAGCATCTAGTCAACAAAAGAATTACTTTATAATGATATGAAGACACATACAGTAGTGTACTGTATACATACAGTTTCATAGTCTGTTTTAAATCTGAATCTAAAGTGTCCCGCTCTGTGCCGCGCGCAGTCTCACACGTCAAAACAAACTCCACAGGGTGTCCGTGATAGTTTTTATTTCACCTCTAGAGGCCGCTTTCATGCTGTGTAATGACAGCGGACACTTCTCAGCCGGTTCAGCAATGGATGCAACCCGGGGAAAAACTATCGGTTCTAGAGCTGCATGATTCTAGCCTCGTGAGACCATCCTGATCTCGCGAGCTGTCAAGGTTTCACTCGCAGATCAGTCTGGATACTTTCCGTTAAAGAAAATTTGGGAGCAGTTCACCAAACGAACGTCCAATCAGCGTTGGCTTTGAGGCGGGTTGAGGTGTGACGCAACGAGAAGCGCGACAGTTCAGTCCAAAGAACATGGCGGCTTCAGCGGATGAAACTAGCATCAGCGTGGCTATCGAGCAAGTTTTATCGGAATTACAGAGTATTTCTTCGCTAAAAGAAGAGCAAAACACTGCTCTGGAGGCTTTTCTCAGAGGAAAAGATGTTTTTGCTCTTCTCCCAACTGGTTTCGGCAAGAGTTTGCTTCGTTGATCTGATTGGTTGATTTGGCCCGTCTATCACCAACATAGGCCAATCAGCTAACCAGTATTTTCGCCCCTTACCAAAACTACTTCAACGGAAGGTTTCCAGATGGATATACGGAGCAAATCCATCAGGCGGAGTCAGGTTAGCATGATTCTGGATAAATTAAGAATCACGATTATTTTGTTTCAAACTGAGATCCACGATTCTGAACGGACAACTAAACAAAATAACATGTCATAAAATCCTGCAGTCTATTTAAAAGGTTTAATTAATTTGAATTAAAAAAAAATTATTCAATGAATGATTCAATGACTCGCTCCAAGATTTCACTTGTTTCATTATTGGATGAACTAGCATTTTTGATCAAATCTCTTGAATGAATGATTCAATGACAAATGCACTTTTTAACAGTCACTTGTCGCCACCAAGTGGCATAACAATGAAATCGATACAATCATTATTTGAAGAGCCAAGTTTTGATCGCTACCAGAGACATCAGTGTTTGTCTTCCGAACTATAAAACTTTATCCCAGTACTCCTGTGATAATCTGAATCGTTGTAACACAGAAATAATGATACTGAAAAGACACATGAACACATGAATTCTGGTCTTTCTGGATCAGTGGCAGCTCCAATGCAGATCTGAATGTTTCGAATTGTTGTCATTTAGGAATGAAATCGCCTGGGTGTTTAAATCAAGATTGTGATCTTTTAACGATTAGCTAATCGTCTAGCTCTAATCGGTATGGATTTTTGCCGATAACTGATTGTTCCAGCAAACGATTATCGGCAAAAACAATCAATCGGTCGACTTCTTTATGGTTTGACAATTCATTAGGACCATGCACAAAGTGGAATATACTATAAATATCATGCTCACATAAATTACTTTGAAATAAATGAAAAAAATCTTCTAAATATATATAATAAAATACATATATATAAAATATTTAATGATAAAAAGAAGGAAATTACTTAAGTTATAACATATTAACGAAAGAAAATAGAATATTATTGAATTAAATCATATTCTGAAAATGGATTAAAAGCCATTATAAAAGAATCTTACTCGTATTGAGTTGTCCAGGAATTGAAATGTGTAAAATCATGATATCGCACTGTGGTATGTTTTTAAATATATGTGTATCATGCTAAAATTCAGAGACAACACCTCACCAGTCTGACCAAAGTCCCAGGAGGTTTTTACATGCACATGGCCAGAATTTGGCACAGTGCTTCATCTTTGTCAAACTTTGTCTGAGCGAAACATTTAAAAACACTGGGAGGTTTTGGAAGGGCACTTAATGACACCCACACAAACAAACGCAGCAGGTACCGGAGGGCCGTGGTGAATGCAATAAGATAGATGATAACATTTGAAAAGTTCACAATCTGTAAAGGTCCTGAAGCACTAAAGAAGAGTGTTAATGTCTTATAATGTCAAACAATTAACATTTACACATCTTTATAACTGCAAAAACATATCTTGTCAAAAACAGCTTCCATATTCATTCAAATTACCAATTGAAAAGCTGAACAGACATCACCTGCCTGCCACCAACAACTATAAATGCCTTCCAATATAAAGCACAATAAAACACACTTGTGTGACAAATTTCAAAACTGCAGGTCAGCAAAATCTTCAAAAATGCTAATAAATTAAGTTCCACACAAACTGCCCTCTTGATTCAATTAAAGGATAGGCTATCAAAGCCCATATAAATTATTAAAGAAATGAGTAAAACCAATAAAAGTCTTTGATTGGCCTTAAAAGAGAGCATTACAGTAGATCGAGAGTGTATTACAAACCAATTGCACCTGTTCCCACAGAGGCCAACATTAAATCAGACTTTTAACATGCAGCCGTGTTTAAGAGCGGTTCTGAACAGAAGTGGTGGCATCACCTCCACTCCAGACATGTAGTGTACTCAAGCTCCATATAATGTTCATATAGTGAGAACGGCATTGACATCATCTACAGCAGAAGCTCCACCGCTCCATAAAAACCATACCGACAATCCACTTTACAATACCAGCAGCAGCCTCACGAATGTTAATACTCTGATCTACTGATTTTCAGAAACACAATCGCTGGTGACGTTACGTAATATCATAGACACTTCCCTTTATTGATCAAGACCTTTCAATGTTTTAGCAGATAAATGGAGGTCGCTTTGGAGAAAAAAATCCTGCTAAGACATCCGTTGTGTTTTAATAAGAAACTATGATGTTTATACAGATCAAACAACTGTAAATATCTGTATACATTACCAAAACGAACAGTTCTAAAGCTAACAGTTCACAGTTGCTGAAACTAAGCAATTGGAAATAATTGATTAATTGATCAATTCATCAATAAGACCATATTCACCTTGAATTTGATTCATATTTCTAGACTACACGATACCAAGATGATTGTGTGATACCACTTACCTCTGACAGGAAGGTCTGTGCCGATTTCTGCGCGCCAACATGCAGCAAGTACTCATACACATATAAAGCTAACCTGCAAGACAAAAGAGGAAATAGGCATTGTAAATTTCAGGAGATTTGAGGGTTTTCCTTAAAATCGTCAATTTTGGGTTGGTCCCAAACCAAGTTAAAATGCTGTTCCACTGGCTTTCCCATTCTAGATGGACAAGCAACCTTGCAGGTGCTCAGTCCCAAAACATTCTTGGAAATGCAGACTGGTGAAAACTGTTTGAAATCTGAGATTTGTGTTGAAGACACTTAAGTGTGGCCAAGTCAATGACCACACAAGTGAAACTTCATAATTATTTACCAATTGATACCACAGCAACAAAAGTATCACAGCATTGCTAATAAAAAGTTTGAGGAAGGGTTTTTTTTTTTTTAAGAAAATGAATACTTTTATGGAGCAAGGACTCTTAAAGCAAGGCATTAAAGTGACAGTAAAGACATAAATAAATGTTACAAAGAATGTTATTCAAAGAATCCTAAAGAAAATGTATCAATTTCCACAAAAATATAATAATAATAATAATAACTGTTTCTTGAGCAGCAAATCTGCATATTAGAATGATTTCTGAAGGATCATGTGACACTGAAGACTGGAGTAATGATGCAAAAAATTCAGCTTTGATCACAGGAATAAATTAATAAATAAAAATGTTAATGTATGATGTAAGATGTAAGTTTATGTTAAATGTTAACATACATATGAACAAAAATAATACAAATGTAGCCTTCAATTATATTTCAGAATAAAACTAATTGTTTCAAGTTTTCCAAGAAATTATTAAAGTAAACATCGATAAATAACATGAATTAATTCAGAGCATGAGCACCTTAAATTAAAAGTAGCCTTCATTAAACAAATAAGGGATTAAATGCAGTAATTTAGTACATTTATTTAAAAAAAAATGTATTAATTACATTAAAATGTTAAAATCATGTAATTACTCTGACCCATAAATTAATTCAGTTTTCTTAGCATCAGAGCAATTCAACTGATTTTGAGAGCCACTTTGTAATCTATATTATTAATAAAACTAATCTAAATGTAATGAAATGTTGAATTATCTTCATTTGGGCTTTTTTTAAGCAAATATTTAAAATATTATTTAAGTAATATGTGATTAATGCAATGAATTACATGTAACTAATGTGATTTGAAATTGTAAAAATTGACAGGCCTAATAAAAATGCATTATCTGTCCACAAAATACTCTCCCCATTACTATTTAAAGAGCATCTCCTGAAGAACAGCTTCAAGGATCAAATACCAAGGACTCATTTTCCCCTCAAACGTCTGAATTATTTCTTGGTGTTTCATCAGACGTACTCATTTTAGGAGCTACCCTCAAGTATATATACAGCTGTCAACAAAGTTGTACTTTTGTGCAATGCGAGGAAAAGATTTCAGAGTTTTCCTTCTAATTTAATTACAATCATTTTTAACATTTAGAAAAATGGAAATTCATTTCACGGAACTCGTGTCACACTTCATTTTCTCAAAAAAACTAAAAAACAGCACAGCACATCTGTGCAGGTTCTTCTAGCAGATTGATGGAGGAACACAATGATGTGACGAGTTCACGAACATCCACGTCCAACAACTGACTGACACAATGACCTCAGAAGAGCATTAATGTCCACACTTTAATGTCATTCCACAACTTGATTCGTTCATCTAGATTTCTTCCTTCAATACTTGAAGGAACAATTTTTAACAACAGTGCCTACTTAACATTTAGACAAACACGTTAGGCTGCAAAATTGTTGGACTTCCATCCACACGGAGATGCCATTTTTATCATGTGAAAACAGCTTTTTGAAGACACTCTCCCAAGTGGATACATCTGAAAATGGCATTTTTTACAAGTGTAAAAACATGTATTTGAAAACGATGGTGATTGTCTAGTTAAGACGCATATTGTACCGACAGATATCTATGGTTATTATAGCGGTATGTGCCTGCTACACTGTAAAAAATGATAATTTTGAAAAAAAGTGAGGAAACCCGTTGGCTTAAAATTATTAAAGGTACAATATGTACGAATTTTGTTTCAAAATATCCAAAAAAACACTTGCACAGTGTTATATATTTCTTTCAATTGTGTGCTTTCATGATCCTAAATGTTTCCAAGAATTTGTAAATTCAGAGAAATTCACATTTTAAATAGTGCCCATCCCTTGTCGCCTTGTCAGTGACGTAATATTTGCGTTACCACTGGTTTCCGCTTCTACTGCCATAGTAACCATGGCGACGGACGAGGAAAACTGCGTCTAGCGGCACGCTCACGCTGTTGTTGTTTCTTTCAAACATTATGGACCATGGCAAGCAGCAGGTGTGGCGTTTTCGAAATGCCGAGAGCTCCACATCCGCAACAAACTTCGACTTGACAGAGCTTCACGAGTCACGACTTCACATGTATGCCGCTCTTGCATGAACTTTATTAGACAGGTGACCAAATGTACATAAAACTAATCAATGTTATATAGCTCAACATGATGAAATGTTAAAATATGATTAGTATTTTATTCTAATGTTGATCTAGCTTACTGCTAGTCTCATACAGCCAACAAACTAACACATAGAATAACATTATAACTTTCAACACACTCAAAAACAGTTTAGTGTGAAAGTGTAGACCAAGTGAAACAGCGCTGCGTTGCCTCACAATTTTAATTCTTCAAATAAACTGACCTGTACAGCACTTGTGGGTAGTTCAGGAGAATGAAATGTCCTTATTCCTTCATATCTGCGTGACTCGTGTGTGTCGCTGATATGTCTCTTGTTAGCAATCGTGCCCTGCTTCATACCACAGTCATGTTAAAAAACATGAATGTATTCACTCATCCATAAACATTATTAGATCCATCAGCATGATGACAAGTTCCATAATTCCGTTTATTCACTGCGTCATCGACCTACGCCTTTGCTATTTTAAGAGATTAGCAACCCCTAGCGGCGAAAAAAATTACATATTGTGGCGTTAAGCAAATAAACGTATGCGTCATTGAAAAAATTAAGTTATGTTAACTTCATAAAATTAACTTCATTTTTTCAAGTTTATTTACCTGCTTTAAAATTATTAAGTTGTCAACTGATCCTTTTTTCAGTGTATGTGCTATTGACTTACACAGTATTGTTCAAGATAAATGTTTTTTTTTTTTTTTTTTTTTTTACAATTACATTCCTGCAAAGATGACAGAAAATTTACCAGCAATTGCTGTCCTGAGGCAAAACATGAGGGCAATTGCATTTTAGACCAGACATGCAACAGTGACTGAGTGGACACAACAGTAAGTGGTGAGATATTTAGTTAAAATGATCAAGCCAGAAGAAAAGCTTGATAACTTTATAACTGGTCTCTCTGTCTTATTTCAGTGAACTTTTATTACATTTTCTGCAGCAAGCTGATTTTAGCGTTTTCCGACGTTTCGTTGTGGATGAGAAACTTGAAAATACTGGAATGGACAGTTTTTTGAAACGAAAAAGCCATTTTTGAATGTATGCAGATTAAAGAGACAGTTTCTATTACTTACATTCAAGTTGTTCCAAACCTGTATGAGTTTCTCACTTCTGTTGAACACAAAAGATTTTTTTAAAGAATGTTGGTAACCAGAAAGCTGACAGTAAGCGCAGCTGACTTCCATAGAAAGAAAAAATACAAAAAATATATACTAAGGAAGTCAATGGGTGTCGTTAACTGTCTGGTTATCAACATTCTTCAAAATATCTTCTTTTGGAACATGAGGGTGAGTAAATGTTGACTATCCCTTTAATGTAGACGTAGCCTTAGAATACAACACTGGTTAAAACTAATCAACTAGTCGTTGTTCAGCCATCCCACTGGACCTTTAGTCAGAGTCATGTACCGGACAGCACATGTCTGCTCAATTGAACCCAGCTGGCGTTGAGATGGATCAAACAGAGTTTCCCACAAGTGGCTGGATGAAATTTTCATTGTAAGCTGTAGATAATCTGACGATCTTCTGCAGGCTGAAGATGAGTTCCTGCTCTTGGCCTGTGGCATTATTGTGAAGGACTTCATCTAGTGGGCTTTAGGGAGCGCTTTTTGTCATACTGTCAGATGAACATATCATTATTTCGACTAATAGCGAGACCGCAGGTGGAGGATCAACAGGATGAGATGCTCAGTGTGCGTTCGACTAATCCTCATGCAATACAACAGCTCGGGGTGCAATAGGAAGGCGGACCTATTGACTTAATATTTAGATTAATGACTCCATAAGACCGGTCGAAAGCTATCGTTCTCACACGCCTGCTTCTGAGAGGGGCGCAGCAGGGATAATTTAGACCTTGACAGCAGCGTACGGACGTCTGCATGGATGCCGATACGGCGATGATGGACAGGAATATCTGACGAGGTTCTGCTTTTGCTCTGCCATTCAGGCGTAGCAGCTCGCTGTGTGTCCAGTCTCATCATGATGAGCTCTCCTGACTTAACCTGAGAACACATCTTGACATCTCGCCCGAGGCTCCCAGTCAAGACTCCGTTTATACATAAAAGAGGCAGAGCCAAGTTTAGCTAGCTTAAGCGCAGACAGTTAACAAATGAACTTTGCTGTCTCCATTTCAATAATTCAGTTGCAGGGTCTGGAGCGAAGGCGAAGAGCATGTGAGGAGAGCTAGAACGTTTTTAAGTGAAGTTAAGGGATATCATGCACCAGGGGGTCTCTAGTTTTGTTTCAGAACCCAAATTTGACAAAAGCAATCCAGTACCTGGTGTAGGTTTTTGAGAAAAAAAGTGGAAATTGTCCACACCACTTCTTTTTTTAGTGCATATCAAACAACTCATCCCTGTTGGCATTTGAATGAATTTGCACATTTCTGTTTTGTAAGAATGCACAAATTTTAAAGTTCGGGCCGATTCCGATAATAAACTGATCATTATTTATTGGTTATTGATGATTAAATTGATATAATCATGATTATTTTGCTCAAAATTATAATTGTAATGATTTTTGTCATTTGAGAAATTTATTTTTACATTTCATCAGAATTATTGCACTTTCATTTATAAGCAGAAATCAAGAGAATGTCAACCCATACACAGTTTATTTTACCTCAGTCTCCTGATTCATTATAGTCTATTTATCCTAAAAATTAAAACAGTAAAATTACTTCCTAATAGTAATTCCAATAATTCCAAAAGACATTGTTTTCTTTATTAAAACAACAGCATAAAAGACTTCATATTGTAACACAGACATTTATTAATTGATTAAAGTGTATTTATTCAGTGATCATAATAGCAAACAATATAGTCTGGATTTATGTTTGGATTTATTACAGTTCATCACTGAGGAGGTTTGATCGCAGATTTAGTCGCAGCGAACAGCGCAAGCGGCTCGTGACAGAAAACAGATACTTATTTAAGAAGAATATTTCCAGTTTATTGGTTTGTCTGTTTTCAGATCATCAGTGTTTCTTCCACAGTGTAGAGAGCACATGGTTGCCAGATTGCAAAGTAAAACAGGGGCAGAAAATGTATCCTTTTAATCCACCCACACACTACAAGATAATCGGGCTGTTTTGGGGCACAATTCTCCCCTTCTGACAATCCTAGGTAAAGTCACAATTATCTTGATTATTTTATCAGATTTTCCTGTGGTGTGATGTGTGTTAAGAGTGACTGAATTTGCTCAGAAGAACGTCGGAGCACCGATTTCAAATTATAAATCTCCAACATGTTGAATAGTTACGATCAGAAATCCTGATATGTGAGGGGAACCCCAAGGACAAACGCACTCTGTAGTTTGTCATGTGGAACAAAACGATACCCAATCAGAAAGCAAGCTGACGGAAGCACAACACGTCATCACCATCCAAACCAAATTCTTTTTTTTTTTGTAAAAAGCAGTCCAGACACTATTGTCACCATTTCTTTTAGCCCATTGTCCGCCATATTTGTTTACTCTAAAGTCAAGTTTGACTACGAGAGGTTTTGTAAGATTTCCCATGTTCAGGAATCAGCTTTAAGTTTGTGACATCTGGCAACTGCAAACATGAAAGTCTCCTTTTTTCGTCAAAAATAAAGAGAGATTTTGGTCATTTTGTCTTTCAGTCATTCTAGTCTAGTCTTTTTTCATCAATGACATAGTATGTTAATATAATCACAGTTATCATTTAATGACCTTGGCGTCGTCTCGTCATCTACTTGTCTTGGTTGTTGACAACCATTTTTCGTCAGTTTTCGTTAAAGAAATTAACACTAAATTATTGTAAATACTACAAGTTACTTTAGGCATCACAACATTATGATGTACATTATGAAAATTAGAAAGTCATTTTGAGATTAGCATTGGTATTAAATTATTGTTTTAAAGATAAACTTTAAGTGAAAGTTAGATGATGGCAAAGGGTAATATAATGTTAAATGAACATGTAAAATAAAATATACAATCTGTAGATACTAATAAATAATACGGTTTTGATTCTGACTATACTAAGTGCAGGTCACAAGACAACATGTTAGCTTAGATGCAACTTATAGGATTTTAGCACATAAATGGTTAGCAAACCAATCACAAGTGGCCTGATTGTTCCATCGACATCATGAAAAGTGCTGTCATAATATTGTTGGTGTGGCCTGATTCCACATCCTTGTACTTTGTGACAACTTGGCTGATCCTTCATTCATAACCAAAGATTGACACAAAAATTATTAAAGCAATAGCGCTAAATAAAGAATGTTGATAAACTTTCATTAGGCAATCCATCTCGATTATTCTCATGAAAGCGGACCGAGCGCTCTTTTAGAAAAGATTTCCCAAACACACACGCACAAAACAGACATTTCCACGTTACAACTGAGAGCGATCATTAAATATGCCCCGAAATAATTACAGAGAACATCTCTCTTCAAAGTAAACTTGAAAAGCCATACATCCAGCTATCCAAGATGGAAAATTAATTGATTCTCATCTATGTCTGAGAGCAACGTTTATCCAAAACAGAGCAAATCAGACGCTCTTCATAAGAACAACGTCCTGTTTCTGTGTGCATGCCTGATTCCCTTTATATGTAGCTGAAAACACCTCTATGAAGGGGGCTGAACCATCTGGATGAAATCAAAACCATGCATTCAGACCTACTCGCTGCCTCTTAGACACACCAATAAACTCAGGGAACCCAGAGAAGTGCTCAAGATGTTGGGGGAAAATAAGAGATGGAGACCCAGACCAGAATCTGTTTTCATTAATTTCCACTCCAAAAAAACACAATGCGCAATTTCTTGTGGCATTCCAGCTAATTTGTGAAATCTGATCGAATCTTCCGAACCTGTGGACCTGAGCCGTGCACACTAAACTTTGATGAATCAGAGCATAGATATCGGTTTAAAACTAATTAATGTCAAGAATGACGCAATAAACTTGACATTGCTGATTCATAGAGCCCTCACAGTGCACTTTTTCATGCGGTTTCTCCATACAAACTTGCCAAGGACGCCAGTGAATGATGTTTAAACTTCATTAGTCCATTATAAAAACCTAAGCTCACTATGAAACCAGTTCTTTGAGGTTAATAACACCTTTGCTTGACTAGTGCCGACAAATTTGACGAAACAAAGCCCGTGTGGTCACAACACCACATTTTTTAATACAACACAAGAAAAAGTAACCTGCAGTGTTAATGCAGCCCCCGTGGCACCAACATTTGAGGACCCGTCCACATCCTTGCACTAAACCTGAATGATGGACCCATACAACTATACATTAATTATTATAAGAGACGAAATGAAAATGTCAGGATAAGTGAAAGTTTCTTGGAAAGATAACACATTGTAAAGGACTCTGTAAGGGACAACGCAAACTTTTGGGAAGCTTTTCACGCAAAAAATGCACCATAACATTGAAATGAGTATTCTTAAAGTGAAAAGCAACATCTGAATGACGAAATGACTTGACTAGTTTGAAAAACCTCACCAAATTACACTTTCCTTCAGAATTTCCATTAAAAAAATGGTATTGTTAGCAACTTCTCTCGCCTTGACAAAAGGATGCTGATCTCCTATACATCATATTCAGTCTTTTCAGTTTAACCAACATTATTCCCTTAAGTGTGTTATATGTCCACAACAGCTGAAAATCATCTCAGACTCCTCACATACTATTGCAGTCTCCAAGTCTGACACAGTAGCCTCTGACCCCCATATGACAGATTTATGAATATTATAGGTCACTTTTACAAAACTTTATTACATTTAAGGTTTGTAAAGTTGTTTCTATGGCAACAGATTGTACACAACAGTGGAAAGATCACATGGTGATGTAGTGCCATAAAATATTACACTATGCAGTGTGGAAAAGTCACCAAAACTCGTGTTGCTTCAAGTTTTCATAAACAGCCGGTGCCTTACCCTTCAACCAAACACTAAATATTAAAAAAGAATCAGGGTATATGCACGCATCGGTGTTACTTGTAGCAAAACTAATGTTAGAATTGCTAAAATATCTTATCAGTCAGCTTTAAAACGCAAAGGAAAACGTGATGAGATAAAAAAAAAAAAATAACATTGTGTTCAACCCAAACACGATCGCGTACTTAACATCTCCAAAACTTTGTCTGAAATTCACGAGAAAAAGACTCGGATGTATTTATCCACCAATTTAACTCATAAACAACAGATGTACGGCTACTAATGTTGATGCAAAAGATGCACAAGCCACAAAATGAGAGGTGGAAGCATGCAACATCACTCAGATTGGATGCATTGGACAGTTCAAGCGTTCACGTGCGCACCCAAACTTAAATAAAATCGAAATGCATGGACACCAAAAACCATTAAAGTGCCACAAGCAGCTATAAAGTTAGAAAGATCAAGGCAATAGCACTCCAGAGCGCAAATTCACACTAAATACACCTTCAAACAATAGTACACACAGTTTTAGAAAGTTCCGAGTCCGCAATAAGCAAAGCGAGACTCTTTAAAGCGCGCGCAATTCACTTACTTTTCTCTCGCTTGACTATCAGAAGGGACGACAGCTCCTTTACCTTTGGCGTACATGCTGGATTCTGTTTTAAGACTTTTACCCCACTCAACACCTGTCAAAGAAAGCAGCCAGGAAAACGTTCTATCTCCATAGCTACCCCCTTTAGTGTTTTCCCTCTCCCCCACCGCCTCCTCCTCCTCTTCTCTCCTTTTTTTTTTTTTTTTTTTTTTACATCTCCAACATTGGCCACAAATCAGGCACAGTTTCTATTGGGGGGACTTGAAACAGGTCGCTGGTGATTTTTTTCTCTCTCGCGCGCTGTTCCAGGAATGTGTTCTGCCTCCCGCTGCGCCAGGAGAGGTGGGGGCCTCTTAAAGGGGAATGCACACTCTTCCCGTGTTTACTTGGCACAGGGGCTGAAATGGAAAAGACGCTAACATTGCCTCGGGCCTTCGTGTATGACTTTGAGGTTTTGAAAGTAAGAATTTACGCTTGTGTTCCAAGATTAGGAATCTGAGGCATTATGTCCATTATTTTAACTTAAGGTTTGTTTGAAAATTTGAGATATAATGCTGTTTGAAATATTAAAGATACCTAACATTCCTCGCTATCTGATATTCATTTAATATTTAAAGTCACCATGAAATAGGCTACAAACTGATCACTCTTTAGTATTTATTAGCCTATAAATGATTTGTCTGTGTACATTATTTAGTTTAATTCATTTGCCTACCTAATCTTTAATTAAATTAAATTAACTTCCTTTTGCCTCAACATCTCTTCTCTGATGATGTTTTTTGGCATGTGGGCGGGACATCTTGGCGGGACCGCCTTAAAGGAATAGTTCACCCTAAAATAAAATTATCCCATAATTTACTCACACTCAAGCCATCCTAGATGTATGACTTTCTTCTTTCAGCCGAACACAATCAGAATTAATTAACATCCTGGCTCTTCCAAGCTTTATAATG
This sequence comes from Meda fulgida, assembly GCA_030578275.1. Lineage (NCBI taxonomy): Eukaryota > Metazoa > Chordata > Actinopteri > Cypriniformes > Leuciscidae > Meda > Meda fulgida. Next base: position 7,845,917 of record CM060637.1, on the reverse strand, counting down.
GCATTGAATAGTGCCTGAGTTTTTGAAGCCCCAAAAAGCGCATCCATCCATCATTAAAGTAATCCATACTCCAGAGGGTTAATAAATGCCTTCTCAAGAATATCCATATTATAATCACTGGCTTCTGGCAACAACTGCATGCACGCTCATGAGCTCATGAGAGAGTCGAGTTCCGGCAGAATAGTGACCTCTGACCCGAGCTTCTCTTCTCTTATATCGAACTCGTCCAAAAAATGTCTTTAAAACTTCTTGTTTTAGATTTCTGATTTGTGACCGCCATTTTGTTTTGCTCAATCCTCTGAGATTCTGCGTCGTCATTTATCACCTAAACTTATGCTACGCCTACGTCATACGAATATGAAATAGCCTACTTCACATGCACTGTATACATAGCGTACACATAAAAACTGTGTATATTTTGGGCTTTAGGGGAAAATATATGTAATTGAGGAGCAAGACTCTGTATCATCCTAAGAATTAGCTCGGGGACTCATAAGTAGTCATAATAGTTACAAAACTCATAATAGTTACAAACATATGAAAGAGTCAAAATGCAGGTGTGTTTGAATGCTCGCACATCCTGCTTATTGTACATTTTAGGAGCATACATAGGATATTGTGGCCAACTCAACTTGTGAATCATTTTCAATAAAAAGCAAATAAGAGTGAAATGGATCATCTGAAAGTTATGCCTCTCTGTTTTATCATCTTCATAAAGTCTCATTTGCTGAAGGAGCATGCTTGGGGTAATGACATCAGCGGGTGAACCAAGGCATAAAGTATTATTATATTCTGTCGCTATCATTTGCTGTCCGTGATTTCGCCATTTTTGAAATTTAACTAAATATTCAAATTATGACACTAAATGAGAACCGACACATCCAAAGACTTGATTTCCACGAGGCTATGGAACATCTCAAGGCAGAGACTACTTTAGTGTCTCGTCATGACAGCTGGATCTCTATCAGATGTGCTTTAGAGACATTCAGCTTTCCCTGAGCAGCTCAAATCTCCATAGAGTTATTTTTTGTATGTTTTTAAACCCATTGGTGATTTGGCCTCAATTCTTACACGTCACAGATGTTAAGCTGGGAATTTAGCTTCAAACTTCTTAAAAAGTCTTCTTTAAAGTCACACAAGCAAATATATGTGCATATGACTACCTCCAAAGCAAGACATTGACTCATAGTTATACATCATCGCACTATAGGCCCCGCCCACTGGCATTCAGTCGCTTAACGGCTGACATTTGACTAAATGCGTTGCATCAAAAGTAAATAGAACCAATTATAATCATTAAAACTGTCTACACTGCATACAGATGTGCGCTCAGTTTCTGGCGTACTCCATGCACTCGAGTCTGTCAACAACAGAACAAATGGAAAAGTGAAAAAAAAATTCAGTTTAAACAGTTTGTTTGTACAGGACTGTTATATATATATATATATATATATATATATATATATATATATATATATAGTGGCTATGAATTAAGAATTTGTTTCCACGACTTATTAAATCATTCTTATTTGTTCCCTCATTTTAGTTCAATTATGATTTAACACCCGCAAAAGATTTACATCCATCAAAGGATAAAAAAAACACTTTACTTTTATCATAATATACATTGAACATCACCTCATTTCTCAAAGAGTCTGAAAATGGTTCGTTCAGTCATTTAGTCTCTCTAAACCCCGCTTTTCCACGATACCCTGCTCTGATTGGTCAGATGCCCAGTCTGTTGTGATTGGTCTACTTTGCTCTGATTGGTCAGATGCCCAGTCTGTTGTGATTGGTCTAATTTGCTCTGATTGGTCAGATAGTCCAGTCTGTTGTGATTGGTCCACTCTTCTCTGATTGGTCAGATGCCCAATCTGTTGTGATTGGTCTACTTTGCTCTGATTGGTCAGATAGTCCAGTCTGTTGTGATTGGTCCACTCTTCTCTGATTGGTCAGATGCCCAGTCTGTTGTGATTGGTTTACTTTGCTCTGATTGGTCAGATGTCCAGTCTGTTGTGATTGGTTTACTTTGCTCTGATTGGTCAGATGACCAAGTCTGTTGTTATTGGTCTACTCTTCTCTGATTGGTCAGATGCCCAGTCTGTTGCGGTTGGTCTACTTTGCTTTGATTGGTCAGATGACCAAGTCTGTTGTTATTGGTCTACTCTTCTCTGATTGGTCAGATGCCCAGTCTGTTGTGATTGGTCTACTTTGCTCTGATTGGTCAGATGGCCCCATCTGTCCATTACCATATCTGAATTTCAGCTCCAGAGGCTTTCTCAGTGGTTGTTTACACAGTGATACGAACAGAGTAATGATGGAGTCGTTTTTTCCCGTATCAGTCCAGTGCTAATCCTCATCCTTTGGAAGTATGTGCAAAGTAAATTCGCGAGGGATGAAAAAAGTAATCTCGACATGTCCACAACACGAACCAAACTCTTCCAGTCTCAGCTACAACTACATTGTTTGAGGGTCAAACTACGTTGATCGCGGGGAGCCAGTGAAGAGCATAGAGCATTAAAACCAAAATAGTCAAAACTATAGCTGATCTTAGACCAGGAGAATGCCAAGACTGGCATAGCGCTGCAGTCTGTGAGGCCCCCAGAGAGGAAAGACAACCCAAAACACCCACAGAACTGACCACTCCTGTGACTCAACCCTGACTCACGCAAACCCTCTGATCTTTCACACTTCATCACTCGGGCCCTTAGAAGTCTGACAGACCATATTTATTGCTGTGGAATAAGACTCTTAAAAAGGGATCTTTAAGAGAGACCATCCGAATAAACACAGGGATTCGGCCAATAGCCCGGGGGTGATAGAGTTACTGTTGTTTGTTACTGTGGCAAGACAAGAAACGACTTTACTTTATATTTCACAAAGCAATTTTACAGTTATTTTATCATTTTAAAATAATTGTAAATAAATAACTTACAATTTTTTTGTAAAATAAAATGTTATACTACATTTTATATATGTAATTTTATAATATTATTTTTTATATACTATCATTTAAAAGTTTGAGTTCAGTAACAGATTTTTGTAAAGAAATGAATACTTATATTCAGCACTGAAAATTGAAAAACACAGATGCTGAAAATTCAGCTTTACCATCACAGGAATAAATTAAATTTTAAAACATAGGCCCAGGGACGTGCACAGGGGGGTTGCTCAGGTTGCCCGGGCAACTGCCCATATGCCCTTCTCGACTCGCTTTGCTCTTCCGAGAAAAAAAATAAATCGTAGCTACAATGGATGAAGAATTTCACGTAGGCCTAGATTCTAAAAAAAAAAACAAAAAAAAAAAACGCAAAGCCTCATTCACTTCCATTCGGGCACCGAAAGTGAAAGTCAGTGGGGGAAGGGCAAACTCTGTTTATGTGGCTGCAGCGCTGCACGTCAGTCGATTCTGTTCCCTACCGGAATTCCTGTTCCCTTTACGCAATCATACTACAAATCATGCGTAGTTGCCCAGTTACCATATGTACCATCAGAATTGAATACGAGCAAGAAGCACAACTGAATGTACGGGACACCAAAAGGTTAAAAAAGGATTGTATTTTTTTCCGAAATCTAAAGGTTTTTTTTTTTTTTCATCTGTCAATTCAATCCAGATTATTTCTTTTCAAAAAAAAAAAATTAAATAATAATAATAAAAACAATAAACAATAATATGAGGAACTCTTTTTCTCATGTGTATTTTGGTGACATTTAATATATTGTTAATACATTTTCTATACTGTTTACAAAGTTGTATATCATAAACCTGCCATCTCTGACTTTTGCAATCTTTATAAATAATAATAAGACCATGAGGCATTGAGTTTGGACATAAACACGGTCAGATAAGGCAATTTGTAATGGCAAAATTCAACTGAATATATTCAGACATAATACAAAAACTATGAACAAGTGCAAGATTAATTCAATTCACAGAAATATTACTGGAGAGTGAGAACCATTTTATTATGCTGCAGTGTAGCAAGACATATATTGTGCATATATATATATATATATATATATATATATATATATATATATATATATATATATATATATATATATATTAATAAATAGGGGAGAGCAGGGGCGAAAGTAACATTTTTCAGAAAAACATCATTTTAAAAGATGATGGTTTAGACAGAGATACATTTTTGATGTGGTCAGTCACTCACAAGTGTGGTCTATCAATACCAGGTGGTATTTTGTAAAAATGTAGAACAACTTAATTATAGTTTCACTTTGAACATAAGACTGCTCATGTTACTTTCGACCCCGTCAGTTGGGACGAAAGTAACACAGATGTGGGTCAAAAGTAACAACAATATACAAGCTAGATTTTTTTGCTAGATCTTTTTTTTTTTTTTTTTTTTAGCCTAAATATACCTGAGTGACCTTGTTATATAACTGCAAACATATTTTGGCCTTTATCTTTGCAAAAGATAAAATAGCAAAATAGGTAATTTACATTTTCATTTTAAATTTCAGTTCAATCAGATGTTTTAAAATTAACTGTTTTAATAATTTTTTTATGTCAATCCATTTTATAAAATGTTTTTTCAACATGAAAAATATGAAAATTAAATTAAATAAGCATAACATAACTTCTCAACATAATGTAACTATATGTTCCCTTTCGTTGTCACTCCGAGTTACGTCGGATGACGACAAATGGGGTTTCGCTTAGAACACCTATCGACTTCGAAATGCCATGGGTCTGCGGAATTTGCATGACGTAACTCCGCCCCACCTCGTGGGTATAAAAGGAGGACGCCGGCAACATGCAGTTATGTTTTCGCTTCGGAGCCAAGAGTATCTCTTCACTCCACAGCCATTTATGACTTCACTCTACGAGACGAGCCATTCTCTCCGGTGTTGGTGTGATGGCGATCTGCAGCGAGTTCACATTGCCTGCTGATCTGTGCAGTGATCTGCCAGTGAGTGTGTTCTCCCCGCTCGCTTCAACATCGCAGAGTTTTTTTCTCCTCTCACAAAAGAGCTCGCACGCGGCACGCCTTTTTAAAGACGGCTCGCCCGTGCATTTAAAAAAAAAAAAAAAAAAGTGGCGGCAGATTGGTATCGGACTCTGATGGGCACGAGCGCTGTCTAGTGTGTAGGGCTTTTATCATGCTTGTACAGCGCTCGTGGGTGATTCATGTTCTCTCTGGGAACATGATCATCGCGTCATTTAGGTCGAGACTCAATGAACTCGCAAGAGTGAGAGTCCCCTCATCCACACCCCGATCTAGCGCTCCCCCGAGGGGTGCTATTTCGGCTGGTGGCCAGGGTGACCTGAGGGTTGTAGTCTGGAACAAGGCGCCGACTATCTGTCCGCGACCCCAGCTCCCTCCTGTGTGACGGTGCCCGCTAGTGAACCTCCGATTCCCGCGAGTCGACCTTCGGGTGGCCCGCGAGTTTCGGTTGAAGCTACAGAGAAAGATGCTATGTCTGTTGTAACATCATAAGGTGGGCTTGGTTCTTTTGGAAGTGACGACTCGTCACAGCTGCCACCTTCTGGTGTGTTATGCTGTGCCTGAGTCTGATCCGGAGATGACGGCCATGCTTTCCTGGGACGATTGGTTTTGGGTAAGGCCGCCGACCCGCGTCCACGGCAAACCCCAATATCTTTCCTCCCGGACGTGCATGATGAGATCTCGATGTCCTGAAAGACCCCCGTGTCTTCTCAGGACCGCTCGTTGGTCTCATCCGCCTTTCCCCCCTCATGGGGCCGCTGCCCATGGGTACACTGGGGTCCCCCCGGTTGAAGCGCTCAGAGTCCTCAGAGTGCTTCCCGGCGCTATCCTAAGCACCCGTCCGAAGCCTGTAGTTCTTTTCGTCTACACTAATCTGTGGCGAAATCCTATAGTGCCACAGGACAGGCAGCCGCCTCACTGCATCCCATGACCGTTCTGTGGTCTACCTGGCCCAGATGCTCATGGTTATGCATGAGGGCGGGACTGACTCGAGGCTCTTAATGAGCTACCAAGCGCGCCGCCGCTGACCTTGCTCTCCGAGCGACGAAGGTGGCCGTGCGCTCTCCGAGTCAGGTGATGTTTACCACTCTGGGGCTGACCGGTCTGATTTGCTGGAGGTCGGCAGATTCGTCTGCTCACCCCCACATCCCAGGTCGGCCTCTTCGGCGGTGCGATTGAGTTCTTCTGCCCAATAGTTCTTAACCGCCCGGGAGCAGATTGAGGTTGTTCTGCCGACGGCCCCGCCGTCCGCTCAGGTCCCTCAGTCTGCCAACCGCCGAGGGCGCCCTCCCACGGTTCCAACCCCGCCCGTTCACCCGGGCTGGCTTGGAAGACCGTGGGGGGATGCCTCAGCCCTCTCCAGCCCCGCCCCCCGCTAGACGCCGGGTTAAGCGGCGCTTTTGAGATGGGCTGCTCAGAGATGGGACTCAGTTCTTTCCAGGAGTTGGTAGCAGGGCCACTCCTTTCCCCGGTGGAGGGCTGGGGAAGAATCCTTATTCAGAAAGAACTGACTCTCTCGTCTCTGAGCACACAGAGTTCTCGGACGACACAGAGCGCCGCCCACCAGCCGTGCTCTCCTCGTCCCCCTCTGTCCCAGAGTCGGTTGACACGGCGTGCCGTCCACGGACCGTTTCGTCCTTGTCCCACTCTGTCGCCAGACCCCTGGCAGAGCAGGCCCCCGTGGAACGCTGGTCCTTCCCTGGCCTCCTCTGTCAGGGCGCGGATGCTAACTGCGCCCCCACACCGGATCGCTATGCCGTCCACGTCCGGGCCAGTTACTCCGCTTCGCTGCCCCTCCGGGGGGACGCCTGTGGTCCGCATGACCCCGCTGGTTCAGTTCCTGGGAGCCTGGCTAGAGCTTCCCCAACTGTCCCGCTGGGTCGCCCGCACCTTCAGGTTCGGCTATGCGATTCAGTTCGCACGGTCTCCTCCCCGCTACAAGGGAGTCCGCTCCACTTTGGTCGGTGGCAATGCCCCGATCATGCGAGCAGAGTTTGCCACCCTGCTGGCGAAGGGTGCAATCGACACTGTCCCTCCAGCCGAGATGAGGTCCGGCTTCTCAGCCCTTACTTCATTGTCCCCAAGAAAACCGGTGGGTTACGACCAATCCTGGACCTGCGAGTATTGAATCGCTCCCTTCACAGGATGCCGTTCAAAATGCTCACCGCCAAACGCATTTTAGAATGTGTGCGGCTCCAGGATTGGTTTGCAGCGATCGACCTGAAGGACGCCTACTTTCATGTCTCCATTTTCCCTCGACACAGACCGTTCCTCCGGTTTGTTTTCGAGGGGCAGGCATACCAGTACGCGGTTCTCCCTTTCGGGCTAGCCCTGTCTCGTCGCGTCTTCACGAAGGTCGTCGAGGCAGCCCTTGTTCCCTTTCGGGTTCACGGGGTTCGCATCCTGAACTATCTCGACGACTGGCTGATCCTAGCTCACTCTCGAGACCAGGTTTGCGAACACAGGGACCTGGTGCTCCGGCACCTAGCCCGTCTGGGCCTTCGGGTCAACTGGGAGAAGAGCAAACTTTGCCACGTGCAGAGGATCTCTTTTCTCGGTATGGACATCGACTCGGTCGCCATGTCCGCGCAGCTTACGAGCGAGCGCGCGCAGTCACTGCTGACTTGTCTGAGACAAATACAGAGCAAGAGTGCGGTTCCACTGAAACTTTTTTCAGAGGCTCCTGGGGCATATGGCATCTGCAGCCGCGGTGACGCCGCTCGGATTGCTTCATATGAGACCGCTTCAGCTTTGGCTTCGCGACCGAGTCCCGAGGTGGGCATGGCAACAAGGCACGCTCCGAGTACCAGTTACTTCGAGCTGCCGTCAGACCTTCACCCCGTGGTTGAACCTCAGTTTTCTGAGGCATGTTGTTGTCTCAACAGATGCCTCCACCACGGGCTGGGGCGCCATGTGCAATGGACATGCTGCCGCGGGCTCCTGGACAGGACCCCAGCGCCTATGGCATGTCAATTGCCTCGAGTTGCTGGCAGTACGCCTTGCTCTGCACCGCTTCCGAGCGCTGCTCATGGGTCAACACGTACTAGTCCGATCAGACAATACCGCCACAGTAGTGTACATCAACCATCAAGGTGGTCTACGCTCCCGCCATATGTCGCAACTCGCCCGCCACCTCCTCCTATGGAGTCAGAGGCATCTGAGGTCCCTTCGTGCCATTTACATTCCCGGAGCCCTGAACCGTGCTGCCGACGAGCTGTCACGGCTTCAGCCCCTCCCTGGAGAATGGCGACTCCATCCCCAGTCGGTCCAGCTGATATGGGACCAGTTTGGCGACGCACAGATAGATCTGTTTGCCTCCCGCGACTCGACCCATTGCGCCCAGTTTTATTCTCTGACCGAGGGCACGCTCGGCACGGATGCGCTGGCGCACAGCTGGCTGCGGGGCCGCAAATATGCGTTTCCCCCAGTGAGCCTTCTTGCGCAGGTCTCGCGCAAGGTCAGTGAGGACGAGGAGCAAGTCCTTCTGGTTGCGCCGTACTGGCCCACCCGGACTTGGTTCTCCGAACTAGTGCTCCTCGCGACAGCACCTCCTTGGCCAATTCCTCTGAGGAAGGACCTCCTTCTCAGGGACGGGGCACCCTGTGGCACCCTCGTCCCGATCTCTGGAACCTCCTCGTGTGGCTCCTCGACGGGACGAGGCAGGTTTGAGTACCCTACCACCTACGGTGGTGGCTACCATCACTTCCGCTAGAGCGTCGTCCACTGACACGCCTACGCGTTGAAGTGGAACCTCTTCGTCAATTGGTGCTCTTCTCGCCGAGAAGACCCCCGGAGGTGTTCGATCAGTTTCGTGCTTTCCTTCCTTCAAGATGGGTTGGAGCGAAGGCTGTCTCCCTCCACCCTCAAAGTTTATGTTGCCGCTATTGCCGCTCACCACGACTTAGTGGAAGGTAAGTCCATAGGGAAGCACGACCTGATCGTCAGGTTCCTGAGGGGGGCGAGGAGACTGAATCCTCCTCGCTCTCCTCTCGTTCCCTCTTGGGACCTCTCAGTGGTCTTAAGTGCCCTGCAGAGTGCTCCCTTTGAGCCTCTGCAATCAGTGGAGCTTAAGTTCCTGTCTATGAAGACAGCGCTCCTGATTGCATTGGCCTCTCTCAAGAGGGTCGGGGACCTGCACGCATTCTCCGTTGACGAAGCGTGCCTGGAATTCGGGCCGGCCGGTTCTCACGTGATCCTGAGACCCCGGCTTGGATATATGCCCAAGGTTCCTACCACTCCCTTCCGGGACCAGGTGGTGAACCTGCAAGCGCTGCCCTTGGAGGAGGCAGACCCAGCCTTGGCACTGCTCTGTCCAGTACGCGCTCTTCGCGCCTATGTAGACAGGACGCAGTGTTTCAGGACCTCAGACCAGCTCTTTGTCTGTTATGGTGGGAAGCTGAAGGGAAAGGCTCTCTCAAAGCAGAGGTTGTCTCACTGGATTGTGGACACCATTGCTTTGGCTTACCAGCAGCAAGGTCGACCGTGCCCCCTTGGTGTGACCGCCCACTCCACCCGGAGTGTGGCATCCTCATGGGCGCTGGCGGATGGCGCCTCGCTAGCAGACATCTGCAGAGCTGCAGGCTGGGCGACACCGAACACATTCGCTAGATTCTACAATCTCCGAGTGGAGCCTGTGTCCTCTCGTGTACTCGCTTCAACCAGCTAGTACCGGACCCGCTCAGGTGTCTTCGCTTGCTCGCCATTCCACTCCGCGGACTGGATACGTGCGATATTCTGCTCAGGTGAGCTTCTCCGAAAGCCCTGAGTTCCTCCAGCACCCCTGATGCTAGCGCCAGTGTCTATTGCCTGGGCGTCGGCTAGGTGCCTCCGTGTGCATGGTCCCTCCCTTGAGCTACCCCCACACGTGTATTTCCACTGTAAGCCTCTCTGAGCATGTGTCTTTCCCTTGGCAAGCCACCTTGCCACCCCTGAGGTTGAAATATTCCACCTGCGGCTGGACACCTCAGAGTTTCTCCATATGTTTCCTTCGGGTCATATGTGTATTTTCAAATGCCCCCCCCCCCCCCACTGGGTTGGTGATATTTGCATATTTCCTCTAAAGCTTGGGATATGCTTCCCAGTGTCCCTTGGTATTCCTGTGCTAAATAGGAGTCCTTCGTCCTAAATATCTCGAGGGCTCAGATTTACGCAGGGCACTGGAAGACAGCTGTGAAGGTGGCGTGATTAGACTGGTAACCCCATTCGTCGTCATCCGACGTAACTCGGAGTGACAACGAAAGGGAACGTCTCGGTTACGTATGTAACCCTCGTTCCCTGAGTAGGGAACGGAGACGTTACGTCTTCCTGCCACTTCCGCTGTACCGCGGGGATCGCCTGAGTTCAGTCTTGGCTCCTCAGCGAAGAAACATAACTGCATGTTGCCGGCGTCCTCCTTTTATACCCACGAGGTGGGGCGGAGTTACGTCATGCAAATTCCGCAGACCCATGGCATTTCTTTGCCATTGGCTCGTTTTTGTATACTCGAAGTCGATAGGTGTTCTAAGCGAAACCCCATTCGTCGTCATCCGACGTAACGTCTCCGTTCCCTACTCAGGGAACGAGGGTTACATACGTAACCGAGACATTTTCACTGTAGCAGGACAAAAGTAACAAGTGTTACTTTCGTCCCGACAGGAACTCCTGACATTTAAACCCGATTTACTTTTATACTGAAAAACTCTGACAAGGTTGCTCTGACCTTTTTTCAGGTCAGAGCAACTGCCCCTCAAAATTCCTGTGCACGTCCCTGCATAGGCCTATATAAATAGAAAACAGTTATTTTAAATTGTAATAATATTTCACAATATTACTGCTTTTACTGTATTTTGATCAAATAAATGTAGCCAAATAAACTTTTGATGGTAGTGTATAATTAAATTAGTATCAAATTGAAATGCTTAATATAATTTTATGTGCTTAATTTCATTAAATTGTGCACAAAAAAAATTCTTATAAACAAACTGAAAATGTCAATATTCAACACATCTTGGTAAACAAGTATTTGTATGCATGAATATTGCTAAGGATCTTTCTTGTTAGATTCAGTGCAGGTTACTTTTCTCAGCCAGATTTAGCAGTGTATGGAAGCCACAGTCTTGTTGTTTGCCATTTGTGTTCTTGCGATTCTGATGCGTGCCTCCGTCACCATGCTAACAAGCCGCATCTGCACAGGCCTTTCCCTTTAAGAGCTGAGCTTGAACGCAGCAGACTCACGTGTGTGTGTGTGTGTGTGTGTGTGTGTGTGTGTGTTTGTGTGTGTGTGTGTGTGTGTGTGTGTGTGTGTGTGTGTGTGTGTGTGTGTGTGTGTGTGTGTGTGTGTGTGTGTGTGTGTGTGTGTGTGCTGATGTACGGTCCCATCACTGGATGTGTGGGTGAGGATGTGTGTGAAAGAAATAAAAAATTAAAAGAAAAATGGATGGGTTTCACTTGTCTCCTGAAAAGTGAGTGAGTGAGTGAATCTCACAAAAAACATACCGTGGTCATATTTCTCCCAGAAAAAAACATAAGGATTTTTGTATGAGAACTAAGCACATTTCCTGCCCCAATTCCTCATTACCATAATGTGCTCAGGTTTTTTTCCCCCACAATTTTCACGTTACATTCACATTACTGTAATTTATAGTGTATATTAAATAAAAATAAAATATAAAATAAATTGCATTACCGTAGTGAAACTAACAGGTTTCTTTGACATTTATAGCGGGAAATGTGTTTAATTGTCAATTAGTCACCATATAAAAATATGAATGGTCCTAAAAATAGGCATCTTGAAGCTAAATAAAATGTGTAAAGCACTGTTAGTCATTTTTGAAAAATGTATTTCTATTTTATTAAATTACTTATAAAATAGGCATAATAATTAAATAGATTAGTGTTCATAATCAGTATTTGTTTAGAAAATCCAACAAAGATAATTTAAGACATTTAATATAGATTTTTAATAATACCTTAACTAATAATTTTCTCTAAAGAATTAATCACCCTAATTAAACATGTTAAATTGACAGGCCTAATATTTGATTGATCTATTTGCATTACGGTAATGAGGATTTGGGAGTGGAAATGTTAATCAAACTTATTACATATGCAGATCAATTAATTGGATTAGTGCATTTAATCAATATTTGCTCAGAAAAGCCAATACAGATAATTTAAGACATAATTTTTTTAATATAATAGCTAGCTTTTTAATGAATGTTAAATTAACATAACAGCAATGAAAATAACATATTTGCATTTCTGTGTTACTGTAGTGAGAATTTGGGTAGGGAAATGTTAATCAAATGAATAACAAGATATGCATATTTATTCATTTTGATTTTGAGGTGAAATATGACCTGGGCGTGTTTGTGACAGATTTCGTGAGATTCAACCCAAGCGTAGCCAAAAGCAGTGTTGGACACAGTGGAGAAGAACTGAATGAAAGCTGAATGACATGTTATTGACTCAAGGCCAAGTATTATGACATCACAAAACACAACAGAGTGATGTACATCATCTCCGGTATGAGACCTCCCAGTATTTACTGTTTACTGGTGCAAAAAAATCTGAATGGTTCCCATTATTTCTCTCTCTCTCCTTTCTTCTCCAGCTCCCTCTTTCTGTCTCGCACAAAACCACCCACGTGTGCGCGCTTGCCAATCCTGCTTGCCCACACAGACGTGTGTTAAGTCTGAACACCCCTAACAATCCCATGATCCTGTGTGCTTACAACCCTCTAGCGATGCTGCTGCCTGACCTCACTGTGCCTAGAGGGATGGGGGCACACGGAGTAGGAACGGATTTAAGCAGACAGGTAATGGAGGCTGTCACATCAGGGATCAGACAGTCTGGTCTGATACGGATGGAGCTACAACCTAAAGTAGAACGGAACCCGTTTCAGACCTCTGTGGATCATTTCATCTAAAGTGTGACCACATATACATATCATATGGCCTAATGGTAAACTGGTAAACATATACTATAATATAAGGATACATAAGCAGTATATATGTAGTTTGCAACAACTTTTATCTTGTCGAAGTACACAGCTATTTTGAGAGGCTGCCAAATGGAGAAAGATGCCAAATGGTGTAGTTACAGCATCTACTATTGCTAGCTAATTGCTAGCTAATTGGGCTACGCTAACCAGCCCTGTGTCCAAATGTGCATCCTGTCCATTCTAAATAGTATGTGAGATTAGATTTAGGGGCTGTTTACACAACACCGTTTTCAACTAAAAACGTAAAACTTTGTACGTGGTTTGGCCGTTCATTTACACAACAACGGCGTTTTGGGTGCCTGAAAACGCAAACTTTTGAAAACGTGTTTCAAAGTGCACGTTTTTGAAAACAGTCTGTATAAACCACAAAAATGCGAATCTCTGAAAACGATGACACATGCACATGCCTATTACGTGTTCAATCTATAGTGTTTCATCGCCATCTAATGGCCTGGCAGCAGAATACAGCGATTTTAGTCATTTCACAGATCCGTGTGAACGGGATCATTTTGATAATGGTGTCGTATGTGGAAAATTCAAAGGAAAAACTTCTCTGTTTTTAAGCATATCGTTGTCGTGTAAACTTACCCTAAGTGTGTCCCAAAGCATAGTATGTTGAAATGTGTATGTCAAAAGTCCCCAGATGGCCTACTATTTCCGGTAGCATTTCGAAGTGTGAATCCGTGCACACTCTAAAGGCTAATATTGCCCATAAAGTGAAAAAAATTGAATGTCCGCAGCATTGCTTTAAACTCCCATATTTAATATAAAAGCAACATTTCAACCCTGCTGGGTCTTCTTCAGGCAAAACTTAATTTGCCTGAAGAAGACCCAGCAGGGTCGAAACGTTGCCTTTATATTAAATATGGGAGTTTAAAGCAATGTTGCGGACATTACATTTTTTTCACTTTAGTAAGTTCCTTTTGTCCTGCACCTGCCAGAAGGTGGGATGTGCACACAATTACTTTTATTAATATTAGCCATAACCCATTGCGCTTTAGAGGAGGACTCTTTTCAGAATTACAAACACAAACAAAATGTGTTAAAAAACTACAAACATGGCGGGTGTGTGCGACCGACAGTTAAGTAGAGAGGTTTAGATTTAAAAAAAGTAATGTTATCCGTGTTATATCTAATCTGCAACAACAATTTTATAAAGATATAAATATATGTTTATAAAGATATGTTTAGCCATTCATTTTTTAATGCATCATTATGCAAAATATAAGGAGAGTTTTCCGCATGAAAGACCCATGACTGGCAGATTAATATCTTTTCTCTCCAATACTGTAGGAAAATCAAATTAAGTAAAATGTGGAGAATATTAACTGTGACAAGATAATTGACATGCAATTTTACAGTGACAGGATGTACGTAAATATGCGACAGAGCCTCAGCTAAAGACGCAATTTTATGACGTGATAGTATGTCCCAAAGCTTACCTACTCTTCTGCTACACACTCAAAAGTTAAGTACTTTTTCTTCACAAAACTTTTAGGGCATAGCACAAGTAGGCAAATAGGGATGCATCTCAGCAGTTGAGAATAACAAACATGTAGGAAGCCATTTTGTTGTCATGTGACAATCAGTAAATCATGAGTCATCAGTAAATCTCATAAAATATCAGATATTTTGACTTTTTATTACATGAAAAAGATCAGGTTGTGAAATGATGAAACTGAATGCTATTAATCATACAAAGATATGATATTTATGTGACATTTGTAAAGGTACTGTTTAGCCTGAAATGTTTTCAAGATGTTTTTGATAATGATTGAGATGAATGAGATTAAGTTGTGTACTCTAAAAAGTCAGTGAAAAATATGGTCTAATATACTGTGTTATTCTGAAGGAATTTTCCATAAAATGTGGGTATTTTCCCTACATTTTAAATTACACATGGCATTGTTGTGTTTTAGGTATTACATGAAAAGTCCAAAATTTAAAGGAAAATGTCCTGGCAGGAAATTACCAGTACTTTTCCTGTTTTTCTACAGATGTTCAAAGTGTAAGAAAAATACATAACTTTTGTATTTGATGGTTTACACTTTTTAATCACTAAATCTTTTTTTTTTTTTTTTATGGTTTCGAAGTTTGATAGAAACATATTAAACCAACATTAATGCAAAGATTGTGTTTCGTAAAATTTAACAAATGCAAAGTTCACTTTTTTTTTAGCCCGATTTGGACAGTAATTGTTTGTCTTGATGCAATTTCATTATTTACATGTGCTAATCAGAAATGCAGAATTCCATACTGTTTTTTGACACACACCAGCTTGTTGTACTAATTCTCATCCAAATCATACAGGTTTACATGAAGCAACTGGCGAAAATACCTATTTTGACCACTGCCAGTTTGATGCAACAAATGTCATTCATTTGCAATTAAAATGAATGCTAACGGATTGCTTTCTTCAGATATTATAGACCTACCTAAACTGCAGTATGTGTGTTGTTTCCCATAAAATTGAAGTTACATCACAACTGAATTAATTGACGCCGAAATGCATGAGTTTTCTTTTTATGGGGAAGACATGCAAATGTTCTTTTGCAGAAGTCACCCTGAGAAAAAAATCCCATCCAAATAATGCTTTTGTCAGCTGTATGCTTGTAGAAAGAGCTCAACTTAGCAAAGGACTATGGAGTATTTCTGCAAAACACCGGGGTCAACAAAGGGACAGAGTGAGGGAGAGAAAAAGAAAAACAGAGCTGGGCGGTAGATGGGCAGCATTATGTTCCGCCCCCTGGCTCTCTGAAAATGACTAATGCTCCAGAAAGCAAACAGTAGTTCTTCTCCAACACCTACGCCAGCAGATGACAGATGACAATACACAGGAAAATGTGAATAAATATAGTTCATGGGCACGGCTAGCTGTTTCGACATGACATGCCTGGTGTGTACTGCTCAGAATGGAAAAAATTAAGTGGTTGGGCAGATTATTCATTGTGCTCTGATAGGGATGGAGATAAGTGGTAAACTTGAGTTCAACAAATTAATGACATTTTAAACATTTTCAAAGACGAGATCTGGCTGGTGATGCCCTGGGGAAACTCCTGCTGGAGGCTGGCTGAGTACATCAGCTTTGCCCTGTGGGTTGATAAGAAGAGAATCCCACCGCCAGTGTCCGATCACCACCCCAGAGTCAGACCCAGTGCTCATGCCCACTGCGGATTAGGAGCCAGAGCCCACCGCAGACCAAGAGACCCAGCCATTACCTGTCACAGACATCGAACCCGAGTCAAAGCCCACAACAGAGCCAGCTGCCAAGTCAATCCCAGAAGCAAAGCCTGAGGTCCTGGCTGAACAGGTAGTGCTTCCCACCCTGCCCACCCACAAACCGTCTCTGCCGCTGGTCCCTTCCTGAACTATTGTATGTTCAACACCTCATCATTGCCGCTGGTCCTGCCCAGCTCTAATTTGTCGTCAACACCAGTCCTGTCCATCACAGAGAGTTCTTTGTCACCACAAGTCCTGTCCTGCTTCCTCACCCAGTTTTCCTCTCCTGCACACTCCCCTGAAGCCAGCCATTCCCTCGTCTCCCCCTCCACCAGCTACCTTCAACCACTCAGCTTCACTATCAGCCTTGCCATGCAGCCCTGATCCTCATTAGGGATACCGGTCTCCAGCACTGCCCTGGTGTAGGGAGTCCCGAGCTCAGCCTTATCCCATCTCCCATGTCCCCAATCGACCAATCAGCTCTGCCCTGGTCAGTCATCACTCCACCATCACCACAGACTTCTGAACTGTCTGTTACGCTCCATCCTTCCACCCCATGGCTCCGTCGGACATCTCAATCCTTCAGGCTTCACCGGGGTCCCCACTCACATCGGTGTTGCTTCAGCCCTTCGGCACTTGGCTCCATCTCGGCAACTCGTCGCCAGGACTCCGCCTTGGTCTCCCAGTCCCCAGGACGTAGGCTGGGCCTCACCATCTCCCTGCATCACCTAAGTCGGTCGGGCTCGAAGGGACCACCCAGGCTCCTCCCTCCATCATGGCCGTCTCCTCGGTTGCTCTGGGATCTCATCGGCTGTACGTTCCTCCCTGGATCCTCCCACCGTCAACTCCTACATGGCTCCTCCCACCGTCAACTCCTCCTTGGTTCCTCCCATCAGCTCCTCCATGGCTTCTTCCACCATCTGCTCCGACCTGGTTCCTCCTATCTGTCACCCTATGGGTTTCCAGCAACTGGCTGGTCCCTCGTCCACCTCCTGGACCTCCACCCTTCTTCCTTTGAGCGCTTAGCACACGTTCGGGAAATGTCTAGCCCCTTCATAACAGCGAGCTCTACTCCAGTGTAAATATAAAGGATGATGGCGGCAATTTCAAACCAATTCGAGCCCGATTCAGACCTGACAATGTTAACGAACATGAGGATCGTGCCGAACAGATTTCATGCATGGACTTTGAAAGCAAGCATTTCACAGGACGTTTCAGAGTGGTGTGTTTTTCTATACATTATAGATACGATGTTATCCACCATTTAATCATGATATTTGTCTGAAAACTATGGTTATACTCACAGTAATCAATCACAAAAACATGGTTAATTTCCTAAGGGGCGGTGAACAGCCTTATACAAGCGAGAGCTTACAAAAGCTAAACTAAATAACACTAAATCAACACAAATTTTGGGGGACAGGAACACGTTTACTTACTGGAGTAGTATTTTTCTCCATCTCTGGTAAGATCCGTTCGAACCAGGCCCCACGGTTCAGCACGCATGTAATTTGCAGATGAACTGCTCAGTTTAACCATTATAGAGTGAAAGTTTATCATTTGGACGTGTTCTGTCTTGGCAATTTACACATTCAAACGATTAAACGATATTTAAAGCGGAAGAAGTGGAGAAAATCGTGACTCGCGTGCTGTTATCTGTGTGCACAGCTGCACACAGACCCGAAGCGAGCACAGGCTGAGAGAGAGAGAGATGCGCGTTTCAGACAGTGCTCAAACACCGAATTGATTCCTCTTCTTTACTTGCACTTGAGCGGACATATACACACAAAATTATGTCAAAATACCCGTTTCAGCAAGTATTCTCTCAGTTATGTCATAAGTGAAGAGTTGGCATGAAGGGTCCATGCATTCGGTCTTAAAGTGACAGCAGCATAATATTCCTGCTGTTGTCTGTGTCATTAATGTTAATCAAATAAAAAATACAGCTTTAACAAAGATTAACCTATAATTAATTTCTACAGTGAACAAATTGTGTTATTTTAGATTTTAGGCACCTTTAGGATAAGTGTGTCGCGTAAAGTGTGAGTATCAAGCAGCATCTCCAGGTGCTCCCTTGAGAACAAGACCAAAAAAGTTATGTGCACCCCTGTCTATTATGAATCTTATGAGTCAATTATTTTTAGTTAGCGGTAATTAAAAAATATACAGCTCGACCATCGAAGTCCGATTCCCAAATGAAAGACTCTTATGTGCAGGTTCTTTTTACTGAATCACAAGCACTTATGAATCAGTTGTATCACTTTTTCTGTTAATTTGACAATTAAGTTGAACCATAAGTCATTATTTTTGTCTTATTTTGCGTTGAATTGTACTTACGGCTGGTTAGACCTATATAAGAGATACAGTATGAGTTGTTGATTTTTTTAAAAGAAAAAAAAACAGTGCCTTTACATACATAACCAATTATTAGTTTAGAGTTTATCATTTGATGTCTAACTATGTGTGAATGTGACTGTCATCATGAATCCAATGATTGGCTTGTCAAAATGTCTGTCTGTCTGTGTTTGGAAGGGTGTTAGTGGGTGGGTGATGTGACCTACATATATGCACGTGACTACTCATTAGCATAGCTCCCATAATCCTCAATCACATAATAAATAGTGACTTGAGTCACACAGACAGGTCAGTGAGAGAAGGCCATTTACATTATTTACATTGGCTCTTTTGTTTGTCGTCAACTGCCTTACTTACGTCCTTCCCAGATGTCTGTCTGTTAGTCTGTCTCTTGCTTTATCTTTCCTTTGTCTTAATTAATCTCTGTCAGATGATACAATTTTGGCTGGTTTATTCTTCTTACAGTCCAAAATGCTTATGTAAATGAAATACAGTATAGTCATTAATAAGCTTATTTTTGGATAATGTTATTGGAGTTCTATTAAATGTAAATTAGTATAATACCAGTGAAAACATTAAGTCAGTTCTACTAAAAAGAGTCCATAATTTCCATATATTTAAATAATAAAAAAATGCATAGATTTCTGCAAAATTCAGAACCCAAACATTAAAGATGAGTGTGTGAAAACATGGATGGATGGATGGTTGTGGCACTGCTGAGGTGTTATGGAGGCCCAGGATGCTTCGATAGCGGCCTTAAGCTCATCCAGAGTGTTGGGTCTTGCGTCTCTCAACTTTCTCTTCACAATATCCCACAGATTCTCTATGGGGTTCAGGTCAGGAGAGTTGGCAGGCCAATTGAGCACAGTAATACCATGGTCAGTAAACCATTTACCAGTGGTTTTGGCACTGTGAGCAGGTGACAGGTCGTGCTGAAAAATGAAATCTTCATCTCCATAAAGCTTTTCAGCAGGTGGAAGCATGAAGTGCTCCAAAATCTCCTGATAGCTAGCTGCATTGACCCTGCCCTTGATAAAACACAGTGGACCAACACCAGCAGCTGACATGGCACCCCAGACCATCACTGACTGTGGGTACTTGACACTGGACTTCAGGCATTTTGGCATTTCCTTCTCCCCAGTCTTCCTCCAGACTCTGGCACCTTGATTTCCGAATGACATGCAACCACTGAGCAACAGTCCAGTGCTGCTTCTCTGTAGCCCAGGTCAGGCGCTTCTGCCGCTGTTTCTGGTTCAAAAGTGGCTTGACCTGGGGAATGTGGCACCTGTAGCCCATTTCCTGCACACGCCTGTGCACGGTGGCTCTGGATGTTTCTACTCCAGACTCAGTCCACTGCTTCCGCAGGTCCCCCAAGGTCTGGAATCGGTCCTTCTCCACAATCTTCCTCAGGG
Organism: Meda fulgida; assembly: GCA_030578275.1. NCBI lineage: Eukaryota > Metazoa > Chordata > Actinopteri > Cypriniformes > Leuciscidae > Meda > Meda fulgida. Next base: position 7,825,977 of record CM060637.1, on the reverse strand, counting down.
TCCGGTCACCTCTTCTCGTTGTGCAGCGTTTTTTGCCACACTTTTTCCTTCCCACAGACTTCCCACTGAGGTGCCTTGATACAGCACTCTGGGAACAGCCTGTTTGTTCAGAAATGTCTTTCTGTGTCTTACCCCTCTTGCTTGAGGGTGTCAATGATGGCCTTCTGGACAGCAGTCAGGTCTGCAGTCTTACCCATGATTGCGGTTTTGAGTAATGAAATTGGCTGGGAGTTTTTAAAAGCCTCAGGAATCTTTTGCAGGTGTTTAGAGTTAATTAGTTGATTCAGATGATTAGGTCAATAGCTCGTTTAGAGAACCTTTTCATGATATGCTAATTTTTTGAGACAGGAATTTTGGGTTTTCATGAGCTGTATACCAAAATCATCAGTATTAAAACAATAAAAGACCTGAGATATTTCAGTTGGTGTGCAATGAATCTAAAACATATGATTGTTTAATTTTTATCATTCCATTATGGAAAATAATTAACTTTATCAAAAATATGCAATTTTTTTGAGAAGGACCTGTATATATATATATATATATATATATATATATATATATATATATAGATAGATAGATAGATAGATAGATAGATAGATTTGTTCGATTTTTGAGGACGATTCGTTTTTTGTGTTGTTTTTGTATTTTAAAATTAAGTATTATTATATATTTAGAGCTTCTTGATTAACAACATTGTGCTGATCCCACTACTCATAGCGGGGCCCCATGTAATAGTTCGCAGAGGGTCCCCAAAATTTTCAGTATACCACTGCTGGGAGGTCTTTAGTGTTTTTAGGTCACTTGACCGAGATTGCGCCAGTGTTAATCTATTTCCTCCTTTTTTCCCTCTGCAGTCCTTCGCTGTACACTCATTAATCACAGACAGAAATGATAGATGTTGTGCACACCACCAATTCCATCTATTACTATGCATATCTCCCTCTCTCTCTCTCTCTCTCTCTCTCTCACACACACACACACACACACACACACACACACACACACACACACACACACACACACACACACACACACACACACACACACACACACACACACACACACACACACACACACACACACACACACACACACTACTTTACAATGATGCACCACCAGAAAGATGCTGTGCTTGACATTAAACGCAAGAATGACTGTCCTAGCATAATGGTGCATTGCTGATTCCTCACAGCTGCTTCTTCAAACATGGATAAGAAATCCTTGTCACTGGCACAGAATGTCATTTTCACACAGATCTCTGCATTTAAAGACCCGCTGAAATGGGAGTTTTGTGGTTCATGTCTATTAGCTTTGAAGGCCATTTGTATGCTAGTGCACTACTAAAAATTGACAGAATTATCTCTTGAATCTAAAATGCACCATCTTTCTTGCACAGGAAAATGAACTAAGAATATTGTATTCATATAATATTATATACCATGTCCATATTTGGAATGTCCCTTCCCACTAACACTCTTTATTTCTGATTTCTGCAAAAACCAAGCAGCCAGCTCTTAAAACTGCAACTTATAAATAAAGAATGGTAGCATAGTCCCAAATGGAACTAACTGAATGGAATTAATAGGGGGTTTTTTTTACTACAAGTTAAACTGATTTTTAGTTCAGTGATACAGCATTTAGCTTTAGCATGTTTGCTAACCAAGTCCAAATAATGTTACAAGCAAAAATGCCGAAGCCAAAAATGGCTTTTTAAAAACGGTATTTGTATAAATAAATAAAAACATGTATTTTGTCTACTTTTTTAATTGAAGTATCAAAAAAATCTACAGTGATGAAATAATGTGTAAGCATAAGTTAAGAACAATTGACAAAGTAGTAAGACAAAACATTCAGAATAAGATACAATCTATGAAAAAGTCTTAATAGCTTACGCAGTCTTGCTGATCAAGTCAATTTATCTTGTTTTAAGATTTTGAGAGGTTTTTACGGGAAAACAAGTAAAAAAAAGTATAATTAAAAGCCATTTTAAGTCAGTTTTGCAGTATACAAATTTTGAAATATAAATCGTACAACATTGGGCCGATGATATCCACAAGTAATTTTATGAGGTTTTTAACAATAAAATTGGTTTGAAGTTTATTTTCTACCAATGATCTTCTCTTTTTCCTTCGGAGAACAACTGAATTTGAACACCTAGATGCTTATACAGGGAGTTTGCTTGGTTGGCTAACACAGTTTGAATCGATACGCACTGACTGATGGGTAATGTGGAGAGTCTCCTCTCAGGGTGTGATTGCGTGTTGTGTTCACTTAATGGCTTAATAGCTCCAGGTAACTGAGCTGCCTTGTTGGCACCAGAGATGTGTGGAAATAACCTTAATAAAATACAGAAGGATGTGTGTGTGTGTGTGTGTGTGTGTGTGTGTGTGTGTGTGTGTGTGTGTGTGTGTGTGTGTGTGTGTGTGTGTGTACTAGATTGGAACTAGAACCAGAGACATTATAAGGAGGAGAGGATGGACCATTCATAGATAAATGACTAGGAATTGTGATGCTAAAATCAGCAGTAGAACTGGAAGCTGCCTTTAAAAGGAAGTTTGTTTACTTCAAAACATGCAAATGCATGCAGACCAACCTTAAAAATACCATCCCTGCGACCGACTACTATGCCTACTTTTCTACTATATAGTAGGTGAAAACCAGTATACGAAAATAGTAGTATGTCTGAATTCAAGGTACTCATAAAACAGAAGGCGGTACCCTACTGTATTGCCTTCTATTTCCGGCAAGATTCAGAAGTGTGCATTCAATGGACACTTTACAATCCCATGAGGCCACGGGAGAGGATTTGTGAATGGCAGTGAAGCTACACAACTGACGCTGTTAGGTCACATGATAATGACAACAAGGCGAATGTAGTATTTCCAAATTAAATACATACTACGCACATTCATATTATATAGATAGCTCTACAGTCCCCCTGTAATCAATAATTGTAGGCTCTTTAGGCATGTCTTAAAGCACGAAGCTCAACACGTTGTATGACTGCGCACTGCCCACGAGGCTATCGGCACCGACAGAAAGCACTTTTTTTAATGGTCACTTTTTAAACTTTTAAGTTCTTCATCAAATACCTAGTAGTACCTACTTTGACAGTGTGATCTGAGCTATAATTTGAGCTATGTTGTCAGATTATATTGTTAATTTAATCTTGATCAACCATTTAGTTGATTATGATCTTTCCCCATATAAGACTACAAAGGAGTGTGCATTTGTGCCTACCTAGGAGAAAATAGCTGTGCAAGGGTTTCCAAGATGGCCACCAAGTGAACTGATTTGCTAAGAGTTAAATTATTGGGGCGGCTTCAGACATTGCACCAGCAACAAGAATAAAATCAATCCTAACACAACACCTCTCTTTCTCTGCCTCCCTCCCTTTCTGCTCTTTCTTATTCTCTAGAGAGAGACTCTCTTTTAATTCAGTGAGCTTGCCATGCTAAAACAAAAAAAGACATTCTCCCTGTGCTGAAGCTGTGTCCAATTACTGTGGTGGGGGGATGGGCACTGCAGGAGTGGAGAAGGATTGTGACCTGCAGAGATCCTACGCTCCGGAGAAGCCAGAGATAGGAAATCATATGTGGAAGCAGTCTGTGAGAATCACTTATCATTGGCCCATTTCATCCAGCCATAGAGCCACTCTCTGGATTCTCAAGACAAGTAAATGTTAGGGAAGTTAGGAAGAGTCAAACGTTGTCCGTACTGTCTTTAAGTCCTTCCCCATCACTGTCTACACTTTGTTTTTACATGCAATTCTGAAGCAATACTACAACAGTAGCTATCTTGCTCTATCTACAGGATAAGTCCATTTCACAACATAAGTCTTTCCCAATGATACACCATCATATCTCTATTGATGTGACAATAATACAGAATGGATCGCAAATTAGAAATGGTTGTTATTTAATAACAAACAATGCTCAAATAGAGGACGTCCAAGGGAATTCTTCAGATTAAAGTATGTCAATAACAAGACCGCAACTGGCATCAGAAACTGAAGCGTGCATAACAATAATCATCTCAATATGTTGGGTTATGTCCAAAGAGATAAATCGGAAATAATTGTGCATCCTCTTCCTATTTTCCAAAACTGAAGCTGGCAATTTAGGCCAACAATGCAAGGCAAGAGAATGTAACATTCCCATTAGGATGTGAAGATTTACTGCATCATGTTCCACATAAAATGACGGGTAAAGGGCCCAGAGACTGCATGAAGATGGAATCTGCATGGTAAGGACATATCAACATGTTTACAGTCAACATTGCATCCAAGGATAAGCCAAGAACTAGCTCCCATCCAACCCACAATAGTCACATGCCAACCACTTAATGTTTTAGTTTGATCATAGACGATCCCAAGTAAAAGTTAAACTTTTTAACCATTACTTTGTTAGCAAACTAGTTCTGTTAGAAAAGTTGTATGTGTTGTTCTTGGCCGAGTTTTGGGGTTAGATCTGCCTTCTCCACCATTGAAGTACTACCAAAATGGCATCTTCAAATCAATTTCTGCACAATTTTTGGGTTGCCAGTTTCAAAGGTTTTTATCAGCATTCCTGGAAAGCCATGTTTACAAGTCACCAGCCACTGCAGCATTTACGAGGAAAAACTTTTCTGAGGTTCGTGGCACTGAATCTTTCAAAGAAATTCAATAGTTTCATTGAAGACACTTAGTAGCAAGTAAACAAGATATAGCTTGTTGATTCAAGTCTGGATTCTGATGAGTTACATGTAAAAAGCAAACCACGATTAGTCATTTTACATGTCAGTCAGAGAGCTGTTTCCTGCATAAGTGGGCGGTTCTTGGCCAGAACAAGATGTTATGCTGATACTCAAGAATCTGGCTACATATGGCTTTGAGGAACATGCTCGTCAAATTCATTAAACACTAAAGTTGTGGTTAGCTTTGCATGTACATTAGTCCGATTCCGAAGCATGTCCCTGTGGATTCATACCTTTGTGTTTGAATGCAGAGGAGAAATTCCGAGTATTGGCTACCGTATTTGGCCTTCACGTCATGTCACTTTTTAATTTCATTGCACTGCCTGGTGTACCTTTATTGTAGGTCCTGTGCTAAATTCTCAGAGGAGTCTACAATTTTATTTACGTATTTTCATAATCCCCTTGTCGGGTTGAAGTGTTTATCAGGGCAGGCTCAGCAAAAAGTTATATTGAAGGCATGTAACGGCTGCAAATGACAATTGGCACTCCCTGCATTTCTTGTGATCAGGCATGATTTTCATCTTAATTAATTCCTTGCCTTAATTACACAATGTTATAATTAGTCTTGTTTATTTTAGCAGGTTTGGTGGTGTGTGTATGCAGAGCACTTGACCTTCCAAATAGACACAGAGTTCCCAATCCTAATACATGTAGTACTTTTCAGTAGTGGTCCCGGGGGGATATTTTATATTTTCAATTCAGAAAGAGTCAGTGTCGCTTCAGTTCTCTCATCAACATTTGCAGAGGAATTGCAGAGATCCTATGTTGTACCAGTTGAAAGACACTTATATCAATATCTGTGTGTAAAGCTTTGCCACTGTTGAAATGAGGCACTTGACTTTGACACTGTAGGATTCAAGGATGGACCTTGTGTTTGACGAATGTTCTTCTTCCAGTTTAACCTGTTCAGGAGTCATTGCTCAGAAAGTTGAGTTCTGAATGCTCTATTTGCCCATGTTGCAACATGCAAGTCAAACATCAAGAGAGTTACTTGTCTTGCATGTCATTTAGACCCAAAATATAGAGACATCTGTTTAGTGAAATGAAAGATTCAAAACATCCTAATACAAACAATAATATTAAACTAGTTTTTTATTATTTGTAATTTTTATAATATAACGTGTTGCCCATTTTTAATTTATTTATTCTGACTAAAAAAGAGTGTTGTTTGCCAATGGAAAACGTGCCTCTATAGTGTCAGGGTATTTCCAGGTTTTCTAGGTGTTTTCTAGGGCATCGCTATGTGGTGACTAGGGTGTTCTGGGTAGTTATTAGGGTAGTTATTAGGGTATTCTGGATGATTGCTAGGTGTTATGGGTTGTTGCTAGATCATTTCTAGATGATTGTTTGGATGTTCTGCGTAGTAGCAAAGTAAAGTAAGTCATTTGGCTGCCATCTTTGAAAAGACTCTTGGGCAGCTATTTCAGTCATGCAAGTGCAGCTCTCACTGTATCTCTTTAAATGATAAATCTACTTCCAATTCTCCAAAGCTGTTCACCAAGCTTACAAAAAAAAATCACCAATGAAATCAACTATCTCATGACAAAAAAAAAAAAAAAAATCATGACTAAAAAAATTTAAAAAAATTCAAGCTGGACCAGCCAAAGTCCTTAGCGCTTTTCTCAGAACACTGACTGTTTCTATAGCAACTGGCCCGGCAGCTGCAGTGATGAGATGACTTTACCAATCAGTGATTGGCTCTTTTATTTAAAAGGCGGGACTTATTCCACCATATTGTGCGTTGCACTTTCTCCCTTTCATAGTAACATGAGTGCACCATCTTTCTATAAAGTCTTTGGAAGTAACCAGCATGTTCTGGGTGGTTGCAAAGGTGTTGCTATGTAGTTGCTAGGATGTTCTGAGAGGTTGCTAAGGCATTACCAGGTGGTTGTTAGGGTACTCAGGGTTGTTGCTATAGGGCATTCCTAGCTGGTTGTTAGGGTGTTCTGGGTGGTGCTTGGGTATTTTGGGTGGTTACTAGGACAATGTAACTACTAAAGTGCTCTAGGTGGTTGCTAAGGCATTGCTAGGTGGTTGTTGGGGCACTCTGGGTCAGTGCCAGATGAGTTGCATGCTATATTTTTATACTTAAATGTAGGGTTTTCACATTTTTTCAATATAATTTACATATTGCATACTGAACTAATTGTTTTAATTCAGCAAAATCTTTCCCTTTAGTTAACACTGTCATGGTACATTTTAGAAATTGTGAAAAACGCTTAATTATTCTCACCCTCCAGCTAAGACAAGAAGATCTCCAATGGGTTGTGAACTTGTCCAAAATCCAGTCTTCCTTGAGAGAGGAATAGAAAAGAGTATATTTCTACTGCTTACTTTCACAGCATCAGGAGACAGGGACGGAGGTGGTTACACATTAGCGGGCTCCTAATTAATGCAAAATTTGAAGGTGGGGGAGGAGCTAGGGTAATTAGGGATTAAACAGGGGTTGTTATGTTGTTCCTATTTGATGGGATTATTTACACACCAGGTTTTAATCACCGCCGTCCAGATGTCATTGAAGACACAACCTTTAGCCATAGCAGAGTGGTTGTTGGAAGCAGGCCTCTCAACCAAACCCTTTCTAATTACCTCATTTGGCCTTTCCTCTCCGGAGCTGTTCTCAGGTTTTAGTGTGTATGTGGTTCAGTGAGTTGGCTTCATTTCTCCAATGCTTGTTTGTTTTTAACACCTGCACGTTTTCTCAAAGGAGTGCTGATTGCGGTTGGATTGGTCTTGTACTTGTAAGCTGGACTAGACTACAATGACTTTTCTATTTATAAAAGCTCGAGAAACAATGCAATGAAGTTGGTTGGCACGCTGACAAATGACTGTGGTCAAATGTCAGCTCTGCCTCGTAATTGATCAAAACTGACAATCATCTGCAGTATTTAAGACATCTCACTTGAAAATGCCATTCATACATAAGAGGGATGCCAAAAGTGCTGATACGTCTGTAAGTTGATAATGGACATAAAACAAAATTAACATTACCTGTCTTGTTGTACTGAGTACTGACTACATTCAGTATCTAATTGATATATAACTGTTTTTGAATGCTCAACTGTATGTTGCAGTTTTGTGAGTGGTATGAACAAAAGGTGGTTGGTCCGTATCATCTACAGGCGGGACACCAAACCTATCCAATGTACTGAGTTATTCTCTAGGAGTCCATTGTACTTCAATACCATGCTGTCGAACCTGTCTGTAGCTGCTTCTGTTTGTCAATATTTGCATGTAGGATGATGCTGCCAGCAACACCCCCCCGCCCCACATCCCATCCCCCGCCCTCCTCCTTTCTCTTCACTGTATCGCATGTGTCAGTGAGGAGCTAATCCGCACAGTCTATTTGCCCCCTTGTTTTGTTTGGTTTCTAATTTCGCCGCTGTTGGAAAATTACACATAATTGCAGCCTACAAATGCTTATGCCCCCCCCCCCCCCTTCTTATACACCCTACATCTTCACTGCTAACAGCGCCCCACCCCCCACTGTCTGTCTCTTCTCCTCTGCAGCCAGTAATTGTTAGTGTTGAAGAAATTCTTCATCCTATCCAAACACACTCGAAAACAGAACACCATAATACACTGATTGACAGTGAGTGGACATTGTAGGTTCATTTACTTGTTGACGCAGCAAAACCACAATGTATTCACTGTAAGAGACAGAATAAAGCGAGATGCATATGTCGTCTAGGTGGAATCTCATGCTCCTCACTGCACACTGGTGAGAAATGACAATTTGAAATGGATAGTTAATCTAAAATTGACTGAAAAAACCTGGATGACTTTAGTTCTTCTGTGGAATACAAAAGGAGATATTTTGTACAGTGTTCACGCTGCTGTTTTACATGCATGTCTGTCAAGCTCACAAAAAAGAGCAACAAAAGCATCCCATAAAAGTAGTCCATTATTTTAGTATTATTTTTTTACTATTATAGTATTAATTAATATTTTGAATCACCTTTGTTTATTTGTATTTTTCTTTAATTTTAGTTACATTTAGTTGTGTTTTTGTCATTTTTTTAAATAATTTTTTGTGGTGGGTATTTTAGCAATTTTAGTACTTAAACTATTTTAGTTAGTTGGCAAGACAATTTATTTCCATGTTAGTTTTTTTTAAGATTAAGCTAAGCTCATCTAATATTTATATTTTATTTAATTAATATTTTTAATAGTTTTTTAGTTAACAATAACAACCCTGGCCTGTATGAACAATATATTACAAGTTTTCTGAAGCCATATGATATATGGTGCAAACGACCAAATTAAAAATATATGTATAAGGGGCCATTTACACAACACCGTTGTCAACCAAAAACGGTCTCACTCTCAACAATTCATTTACACGACAACTCCGGCGGCATTTTGGCGGCCTGAAAATTAAAACTTTTGAAAAAAAAACTTACAGTACAAAAACGTTGACATCATGTGCATGTGTATTACGTGTTTAGTCCTAGGCACGTAGTGTCTCTTTAGAAAGTCAAATGGCCAACTACTGGCTGGCAATATAATACAGCATTGTTAATCGTTTTCGCGGATCCGTGTGAACGGGGATCATTTTGACAACGTTGTCGCCTAAACGTGAAAAGCTAAAAGTTAAAAAGAAAACTTTTTAGTACATTTCAGTTTTCAGTCATTATTCTAACATATTAAAAAGTGTCTCACGTCAGAAAAATGAACTTTCCTGTGTCAGCCATTATCTGTGCTTGTAGCGTGCTGAGCGCACTCTTCAATTGTATGCGCAAATGCGGAGGCGTGCGCTGCATATCACTTCACTATAGTATAAAAAGAGCAAAATAAATTACGAGCATGCAACATCATAGTAATGTTGTCAATTAATAAGTCATGAAATAACCAAAAAGTACCAATAAATTACGTAACTTGTACTTCATGTGATAGCTTGGAAGGATTTGCATGCAGGTTTATTCTATTCATCAAGAGCAGTTTCCATATTTATTAACAGTTCATGTTCGGATTGTGTATTTCCTAAATTGTGAATTTAGGATAAAATTTCCTTAATGTGTTATTCGTTGGAAAAATTCTGTAATTCTCAAATCTCACTGGTGCTTGCACATATTCAAAACTTTTCATTTGACTTTTAGTACATTTTAATGGGGGACAATGGTAAATTCAGCTTGTTAAATTTAGCTTATATTAATGCATTTTTTTCTCTCACAGAAATTAGTTTGAGATCACAGAGTATTTGGTGCACCCCTTGCAGTATCACAGCAGACCCCCTATGGGTTGCAGACCCCCTGTTGAAGACCCTTGGTCTATGATATTTTGGTCCCTAGATATCTCTTTGAGAGCTACAGCGGAGCCAATAACATTATATCAAAAAAGAGCAGTGTAAGTAAGTCGAAAGTAACTTCGAAACTTGTCTTTTTTTGTTTTCCAAAACAAAAGTCTGATTATAGAAGGGAGACTTAATGATGACAGAATTTTCATTTTTGTGTGACATTCCTTTAATTCACATAGATCCACAGGTCTAGATTCACATTAATAGGTTTTCTAAATGAGAATACTGAAATTAAGTGCAAGACACATGGAAACGTGACCTTGGAAAAGAGCGGTTTTTAAAAGTGAGGTGTTGTGGGAGTTGAGTGAGACCGAGAGATAGAGCGAGACAGTGAGAGGAGGGCATAAAGAGGTCATGAAAGTGGTTATGAAAGCTGTTGTGACCTAATCTTCAGTGTTTATGGCTTTTTTCAGTTGCAGAGATGCAGGCTGAAATTAGAGTGGGTGATGCCACAGAAGCACAGCAGAGACGACAGCAGACAAGAAGTAACTGCAGTTAACCGTCCTACTCCTACTGAATTAAATCATAAAACTTATTTTAAACAACGGCTGCAAAACATTTCATTGCCTGCCTATTTAAACACTGTAATTTATGCAGAATAACATTAGCAAAAGCCTAAATTTCAGATTGACACCAGGGTAGACCTCATGATATCAGGTATGGTGCGTAGTAGTAACATATGTTTTTACATTGTTTTAACTCATCAAATTAAGTTAAGCAATTTTTAACTTTTTTTATAAGTTATACAAGATTCAATACATTTTTTTAAGTCAGTTTAATGCATTTTAAATTGAAATGACTTAAACATCCAAAGTTGATTGTACTTAAAAGTTTAAGGCAGCAACTTTTCTTGGCGACGTACCTTTTCTATAACAATAACAGCAATGTTTTTTAACTGTACTTCTACAGAATGATGAATAAAGAATGTGCTTCAGGTGTGCTTTTGCTTTTTTATGTTTTTAATCAATTTATGAAGGTGCTGTAACCTGAGTCGTTATATATTCTATCGCAATTATACAAAATTATCGTACTTTGTACATGAAACTTATCTAGTTTTATTGTAAATAGGAAATAATAATCAATGTTGCATCCATTGCGTCTGCCATGTTTTCTCACTGATGACCCCAACTCAGAAACTCTGGCCTCAAAGAAAATCAAGTTTCCCTCTTTTAGATACTACATTGTGGTGCTGTTCATGTGCGTTAACGATACAATCTTTCTGACATGACTTGAACACACCATTAGAACTGATTTGCTACTTGCTAATCAGTTGCAGCTGGTATTATGGGAGGAGCATTCTCATTCTTTGCGAGCCTCTGATTGGACAAAATCATTTTAGTGCAACATGTGTCATCAATGTTTTGGATCTATTTCCAGGAAGATAATTGCATATTTATTTTTTTGCAAAAAAATTATTTTGTTGTACACTAGCATATGGATATTGCAAAAAATACTTTTTAAGGTTTTCATTTTTTTAAACTTGTTTTCTAATAAAATATAAATAAAATAAAATAAAAATTTCTTGCTGGATCTCTCTGCTGCTTTTAACGCTGTTAACCACCAGATCCTCCTGTCAATCCTCAAGATGAAGGGCATCTCATGGAGCCGCATGGTTCAAGGCTTACCTTTCAGGTAGATCCAGGGTGTTGAGTAGAGGTGAGATGTCAAAGGCACAACATCTAGCTACTGGAGTACCTCAGGCCTCAGTGCTTGGACCACTTCTCTTCTCATCCACATCATCACAAGGATCTGACATTCAGAAACATGTTTTTTCTTATCACTGCTATGCTGATGACATACAACTCATACCTCTCATTCCAGCCAGATGATCCGACGGGAGCTGCTCTTATCTCAGCCTGCCTGACAGACACTTCTTGCTGGATGAAGAACCACCACCTTCAACTTAACCTTAAGTGCTTGTGGTCTTGGCCAACCAAACACGTAATCACAACTTTTCCATTCAGCTAGGTTTGTCAACCATAACTACACCCAGAACAGCCAGGAACCTTGGAGTTTATAGTGATGATCAGTTGAACTCCATAGACCACATTGCTAGAACTGCCCGGTCCTGCAGATTTGCCTCATACAACATTAGGAGGATCAGACCCTTTCCATCAGAACATGCTACACAACTCCTTGTCCAAGCTCTTGTTCTATCCAGACTGGACTATTGTAATGCTCTCTTGGCATGCCTTCCAGCATGCACTGTCAAACCTCTGCAACTGATCCAGAATGCTGCAGCTAGAGTGGAATAGAGCGCAAGTCACACCTCTCTTCATAAACTTGCACTGGTTGTATCGAATTCAAGGCACTGATGTTTGCCTTCAGAACACCACTGGCTCTGCACCCCTATACCTAAACTGATTACTTCAGAACTACATGCCATCCAGAAGCTTGCGTACTTCAAGTAAATGGCGCCATTTACTTGAAGTACGCAAGCTTCTGGATGGCATGTAGTTCTGAAGTAATCAGTTTAGGTATAGGGGTGCAGAGCCAGTAATCAGTTTAGCTGGTGCCAAATCACTTTCACGGACCTTTACCTTGACTGTTCCAGGCTGGTGGAATGACCTGCCAATCTCAACCTGAGTCTCTAGCCATTTTCAAGAAACTGCTGAAGACGCATCTTTTTCGACAACACTTGACCAATTAATACTAACACTTACTATAAAAAAAATGCTACATGTACTGTGCTGGACAAACTGGGACTGCTCACGGCACTAGCATATTGTTACCCTACGGTTGGTTTGATTGCCTCTATTGCTCTCCTCATTTGTAAGTCGCTTTGGATAAAAGCAACTAAATGATTCAATGTAAATGTATTGTAAATGTAAAATCTTTAAAACAAGATAAATTTACTTGAGAAGCAACACTGCATAAGATATATAACTAGCTTGGTCTGGGGGCTTGTAAGATGTTTTTAAAGAAGTCTCTTTTACTCACCAAGGCTGCTTTTATTAGATTAAAAACTGTTAAACAGTAAAACATTTACATTGTGAAATATTATTACAAATAAAAATAACTGTCTATTTGAATATATTTTTAAATAATTTATTTCTCTGATGGCAAAGCTGAATTTTGAGCATCATTACTCCAGTCTTCAGTGTCACATGATCTCTCAGAAGTCATTCTCATATGATGATTTGCTGCTCAAGAAACATTTCTGAATACTTTCAATATTGAAAACCGTTGTGCTGCAAAATATTTTGTGGAAATGACGAATCATATAAAAAACAGCATTTATTTGAAATCAAAATCTTTTGTTATAAATGTCTTTACTGTCACTTTTGATGCAGCCTTCCTGAATAAAATTAGTTTCTTTAAAAAAATCTAAATATTGATTCAGATATTGTTACTAGTAAATTCTAAATTACTATTTATCTATTGGTTAATATTATTCAATACTCCACATGACTTAGGTAGTTGAGATCAGCAGAAAAGGAAAGTTTGTATTTATCAAGAAAATGTATTTATAAGTAAAACAGTGTCATATATTGATGTACCTACTTGAAACAAGGTGCTTTCACAATGAAATTACCATCCATTCTTTTAAATTAAGTCATGCATATACTAAGATTATGAATAAGAGTAGCAGAATTGCATCTGCCTGTCTGGGGTTTCACTCAGCACTCGAACGCACCATCGTTACAAACTAATCAAAAGCAGGTATTGCTAAGAGCAACGAGAAAAAGCCTATTCGTGCATGAAAAACGTCCCACCACATTGTGGCGGACCATGCATGCCATTTCGGTGATGTAGATAGATGGAACAGGGCCTCTCCGACTTTGGAGCTGTCGGGGGAAGCAGAAAAAGAAACGATATTCTGTGACGAGTACAAGCGCATGTGGTTTTCTCACATCAAATAGTTGATTTTTGAGCATTTCGGATGGGGACAAACGAACGAGACTGCGCAGCTTTATGGCGAATCTATGGTAGATGACATTTGCGGCTTGATTGCACGGTGAGAAATGCCAGCGCAGGAATTTTCCTGTCTCTTTCTGTGGCGTATTGTCATCACATTTCGTCTTAGCGTGTTGCATTGTTGACTGTGTTTTCGTGGGTCAGGCCAGCTAACAAGATCTGCCTGTTCCCTTCCAAGGGCCTCAACACCCCTTAAACACACACACACACACACACACACACACACACACACACACACACACACACACACACACACACACACACACACACACACACACACACACACACACACACACAACCCTCCCCCACTCCGAGCAGAGGAGGCATGTGGACAAACCGCAGGCAGGGAGAGGTACACAGGGCCAGGGCTATACTCTCCCTGATTACTGCAGGAAAAACACCATTGCCAAGCCGTTTCTCTGGCTTGCTCTCTCTCAAACTGCTGTCTTGCACAGATACGTGCACATTCAGCCTGTTGTTTTCACGCAAAACACACAACAACTCTTATAGACACGTAATTGGGCACATACACATACGCGCACACACGCACACACACACACACACACACACACACACACACGCACACACACACACACACACACACACACACACACACACACACACACACACACAGACGCACCCACACAGAGATGTTCATTATTTCTCCAGAAACACACACACACAAACATTCGCTTGCACATAGTTCTTCAGTGACGTCCGCCACACACACCCTCCTCTCTGACATACTACTGCGGCTCTCTCACACATACACACACCTTCACACACTCTTAAACCCATAATGCACTCAGACTCCTGTGAGATTCCCACACACACGGAAACAAGCTTCTTTTGTCAAATACTCACTCTTGCACGTTCACACTCAAACACATATACACAACGACACCTTTTTTCTTTTTTAAGATTTTCTTTCTTAGTATTTTTTGTCTTTTTTGCCAGTACAATTATCTACTCATTCTTAAATAAAAAAAAATATATTTACTTGAGAAGCAAAATGATTAAAATTTTAATTCTTGTTAATATATATATAGGCTTTTATATATATAAATCAGAATTAAGATCAGAATTAAGTGAGTTTATGCTTAAAACACAAACAAAATTGTCAAAGGGAAAACAATATTTTTTTCTGACACAAACGGCAGATATTTTTTTTTAAATACGGCAGATATTTTTTATGTATCTTTTGTCATTTTGCTTCTCAAGTAAATGTATCTTGATTTAAAGTCGGCATGAAATGGAAGTTGTGATAGTCTTTTGTACTCTATTGTGCTGTATATCCAAGTGAAATGACATCACGAACAAGAAAAAATATAGGGCGGGACTTGATTGGATTGGATGGTTGGATTGCTGTGGTTTGCTGTTGGTCGATCTCATGTGATTGACAGGTTGTCTAACCCGATCTCAGGCAATTTGAACGTATTTTACGAGGTGGCTAATTTGTATGAATTTGTACGTTTTTGCCACTTCGTAAAAGTGCCAGTTAACATCAGAGAAGAGAAGAGAAGAGAAGAGATGTCGAAGTTATTTTGATTAAAGATTATGGGGCACATGAATTAAAAAAATGATGTGCATGGATAAATCTTTTATAATAAATACTGCAATATTCCATAAAAAACAAGAACTGTCAATTTTGATTTCATGTGACTGAAGTAACATGAAGTGTAAATTGTAGCAGCTATATGGACTCTGATGTATGCATTTACTCTGATCTATGCATTCATCTTTTTTAAACATGGTAAAATGGGTTAAATTGCAAATTAGGCAAAACGTATATATTAATATGCCACATTAGTAGCAGTTGCTCATTAACACAATGCATCTTCATAAAGCGTTATGCCCTCCTTAGCATGCTTACGTACATATCCATGCCTGTTTACATATGCATGTAAATATCATATGTCAATCAGGAAATGCGTATATACACATATATATATATATATATATATATATATATATATATATAATATGCACAAGGTGTGTTGCACTGGAAATCACTGTCTGCTGAGTTTTCAGCCCTTAATAGCCTTAATCGTTTTCTTCCCCAGGACGTTTTATATATTTTATATACATCTTGTTTGGCATAAAAGAAGGTGATGAGCCTCCTTTTACGTTTTTGTCCTCCTGAAAGCTTCATGAAGGCTTGTTCTTCATCGCCATCTCAGAAGGATAACACACTTTTATGGGCTTCATTTATTTTCAGAGGAAGGAAAGTTCTGATTTCATGGTCTTAATTTTTATTTTTTTATTTTATACTTTCAAAGGCTTCAAAGTTTCATAGAGAGATATGAATGAGTGTAAAGCATTAATTGCTATCAAAGCTTATTTAACACATAAACATGTATAAATTATATTCACTTCAAAAGTGACACAGCACTCATAAATACTATTAAAGAATAGAGTACATTTTTAACATTTCTTAAAGCATTAGAGACACAAATCCCACGATTTTGTTGTGAGAACTACTAGATTTTTTTGCTAAACTATTATCTAATATAAAAATACCTCAGCATGGAAATTAGCCAGATTAAAAAGCCAGATTTCTCAACCCTGTTTACCAATTCTGGCGTAGTTTTTTATTTTTTTATTTAAATTATTATTATTATCATTATTAAATTAACATTTTATTTAAATTTAAAAAGAATACAGCTGAATTTTGACAATAATAAAAAAAAAAAACATTTTTAAGCCTTGCAGGCTCTTGTAATTTGCACTCTAATTACAGAAAGTGCCAATAATTGCTCATTTAACTCAGAAACATTATAAATTATATTGACTTCAAAAGTGACACCCACAAAGACCCACAAAAAATATTGCCATCAATGAGCAACAAATCCGTTTTCCTCCTCCTCCCATCCATTTTGTGCAATCAACACATCAGAGCAAGCTGTGGCTATGACAAGGATGATCCATTTAAAGACAACCGGGGCCCAATTGATTATCGTCTCATTGTCCAGGTCCCAAATAATACGATTTGGCTCAATTAGGGTCCTTTCAAGGTGTGAAAGCAGAGAGAAGAGGCTAGTAGCGCCGGAGGCAGCTAATCCACACGGCTCTCGGACTGAGCGCAGTGGATTATACCGACTGCTGCTTTTTATCCTGCTCATACAGCAGCCATCCGCACCACAGACACCTCCTCAAGAGATAACATCTGATCTGGGCAGAGCCAATGTGTGTGTGTGTGTGTGAGGAGAGTCTGACAAACAGCAGGACTCAGGTTTCTTCCAGGACTCATCGCAGCCTAAGTGTCTGGATCCTTGAATGTTTTTGTTTTAGTGTTCATGTACAACTGGTAGAGTTATAGCACTAGTGATACCAAGGCTGTGGGATTCCCAGAGAAAACAAATACTGACTGAATGCGCGGGATTTCCGATTTTTTCTTGGATTTTGCTGTCATAGATGAACTTCTGGTTGGAACAGGTGTGCAACAAAAAAAACAATCGGCAAATCGGAGCTATGGTCAATTTGCGGCCAATTTTCGTTACAGTATTCTATGCAATAGAATACATTTATTTACAAATGAAACTGTATTGTAAAGTGTTAACAAAAATGTATATAAGAAATGTAAATGTAGAAAAAGAAAGAATTGACGATTGACATGAAGTGTTTTACATAACATTTAAAGTTTAAAGTTTTCTGGATTTTATGTGAGTTGTTATGCTCAATGTATGTCTTGAACAGAGATCTTGTCATTTGTTCACCTCGCATGTGCTCTTTTTTGTAGTATGTGTTGTGCTACTACAACAACATGACAGAAGACAGGAAAGATTGTGTAATGTGAGCTGTACAGCAATTTTGGTATTCTGTCAGTCGTGTAGTGAGGGCACGGCCTTAGTTGCATTGGATAAAAGCGTCTGCCAAATATATAAATGTAAATGGATGTTACATGAGCCGCAAGGACTGTGCTGAGGCTGATGGGATTAGATGCTCTTGATTGAGTCTTATACCTCTGCTTCAACTCTTTTCAGTTGGTTCTACTAAGAAAATTAACATGGCTTTTCCTACCACTGCTGCTGATGACATAAAATGCTACCTCTCATTCCAGCTGGATGATAGGACAGTAGCTGCTCATCTTAGCCTGCCTGACAGACACTTCTTGCTGGATGAAGAACCATCACCTTCAACTCAACCTTGCCAAGACAGAACTGCTTGTGGTTTCTGCCAACCCAACACTTAATCACAACTTCTCAATTCAGCTATAGGCTTATCAACCATAACTCCTTCCAGCCACATTGCTTGAACTGCCCAGTCGTGCAGATTTGACTAGATTCATAAATGAATGACTCTTATGAGCTTGCTCTATTTAGTAAATCAAACACACACAGCGTAACCAGTTTAGTCAGACTCCAGTATGACTCCTCAAAAGTCTCTTTGTTTGTCGAAATGTCATAGTTTGATAAGTCTGTCAACCTCTTGTCCAAACCTCTACTCTTGACACAGCAGAAGTGAACTCATCCTAGCCTGGTTGGGTTGGGTTTTTCAGGCGAATGGGGGCCCTTTTTACTTTTACGGCCTGTGTTGCAGGCCTATGGAGATATGGTTTCATTTTCCCGGAGCGGGACAGATCCTGTAGGCCCCACTGCTGGCAGCAGCTTTTATTTGATGTGGACGTCTCGTGTTGGGTTTCAGCACCAGCTAAACATATGATCTTCATTACAGGCTGGAGCAAGAACGGATGGTGGTTGCTGACTGGTGATGCTGGAAACATAGATTTGGAGCAAGGCGTTAATACAGACCACACTGACATCCGCTGCCAGACTGGGGGTAAAAGTCAGCAGCTAAATATGACATCAAACATGTATAGTCTCTTCAGCGAAATCTGAGATGCAGTTTTATCTAGGAGCTGAAATGTACCGTGATATATCTGACAGGGTTTTGTAAAGACGAGGCGTGTGGTGTATAGGTCATTGAAATCTCACCATGTATCACCACTGTACACAGGGATTGTACAGATTTTACAAGAAAAATTCATCACAGAAAGGTGATAAATAACAAAACTACGCATTTCCATGAGAAAAGTCTAACTGAATTATCCATGAATCTTTGTCTGGGAGCAGTACAGATCGCACAGGATAACCAAGATTCAGGTATCGGCAGATTTATCCAGATTAACCTTGATATATAAGATTAAGAGATGCCTTGAGCAGAGATTAGATGTAGATTACCTGTTTATGTAACAAGTGCAACTGATCAACTTGTGTGAACTGATGTAGAGTTCACTTGTGCCAGTTGCAAAGTCTCCTCTTTGTGTTATTTTTCCAATATGAATTCATGTTCTAGATCAGGGGTGTCCAATCATGTTCCTCGAGATACTGTCTGTAATGATCAAGTGCTCCTGAAGATCTTTATTAGCTGGTTCAGTTGTGATTGATCAGGGCTGGAGCTGAACTTTGCTGAAGGTAGATCTCCAGGAACAGGATTGGACACCCCTGTTCAAAATCTATTAGATGTTCATGGTTTCAGGAAAAAGGCAAATGCATTAGGATTTATCTTACATTACCAACAATAAAACATACCATAATATGTTGTGGGTGTGTGTGTATTTGTGTGTATTAGGGATGCACGATATATTGGCCACCATATTGGTATCGGCCGATATGTTCATTTTTAATGTTAGCGTTATTGGCACGATAAAATTTAGCCGATAAATAATGGATTATTTCCTTCAGCTGTACACTGTTTGCCATTATGATTTTGCTTGAAATATGATTGGAATCACTTTAAAATAGGAAAATACAGTTGAGTACAACATGAGCAGTGCAAGTCTGTCATATGGGCTACATAAAATTATAATGAGAACATTATAATTGTGTGCTTGGCACATGGCTTTTAATGGTGAGACTTTTGTTTTTGCAATCAGGCTCTCAAAAATGATATAAAAATTTGGATTTAGATTAATCGTCCAATCGGTTAACGGCTTTCAAATATAAAGACATATCGGTTATGGGTATCGGCCAAATGTTCACATCGGTGCATAGTATGTACATATAGCCTATATATCTCTCTGCCTTTCTCTGAAACTTCATCCACTTGTGTCGCTGTTGGACAGTGTTACTTTATAAAAATTAGGTATTCATACATCATTCAATCTCATATTTAGTTTTTGTTTCATTTTGTTGCACTGTCAATTATTTTATAAATTGATTTCTTCTTATTTTTGAGCCTCCAGTGCCTCCTCTGAGAAAACAGCCCGGATTAAATGAAAGTCATTTGGGTTAAGAATGACGGAATTCACAAAGCATGGTGCCTCAAATGTTATTATATTCAAAAGAACACAATACAATTCGAAAGGTCATCAATTTAGTAAATTATGGGAATTCTTAAGATTAACCACATTTAAAATCTGTCATACCAAGAAGGTTTGTTTTATTGAGCCTATAATAGTGTGGCTCTCTGTTTTATTGTCTAGGCCTTAGCATCTATTGTTCCCCCTCCGTTTGAGATTCAAAATATTTAGATCTCACATTTCCATAATATAATGGGACAGGAACATTCAAATTTATTGCGTCTTTATCCTAAGTCCATTCTCTCCGCAAAATCATAACGGCACAGTATTTTATAATGCTCCCTTATCAGCTTCGGGGTTTAGTTATTTACTTTAAAATGGACTAATTTCTTATTCTAGCGGAGGGGGAACGGCTGCTGACTTGAACAGCTGCTTCATGACCCAAAAAACTGTCAGTCTTTCCCTGGAATAAATTGTGGACTGTTCCATTTTCAACGGAGGGGGAGCGACTATGTGGAGAAAAACATGCGGAGGGGAAAACGGCGTTAATTACGTCAGGATTTGTTTTCTGAAACAAAATACGCATAAAATACGTTTTTAAATATATATCTGATTGTTCAGAGGAAGTATAAGAATGATGTTTGAACGATTAAAAGTTTATATGTGTGTGTGTTTACCTCAGCCTTTTCTCGCTCCGATTCGGGTAGGCTCATAGTAGAATCAATTCACAGAGAGGGGAGCTTGAAACCGTCCGCTCGTGCCCGCGCGCTGAGTTTGGTGAGCGGCGTGTTGGGTATCTCGGAGCTGAACTCTGGGTGTAAGATGTATGATAAGCTGTCCATCTCCAGGAGACATTTTCATTTGTTTAAATGTTTCTAACATGAACGTACGCTTGAGAGTGAAAGAAACAGGGGTAGCGCGCGCATTCGTTTTGTTACGAAAATTAAAACATTCTTCGCGTTCTTTAAGTTACATCTTAAAGTTTCTCTTCAAGTCAGTCTGCTCCCAGGGCTTTAAAACGTTCATTGTCTTTACCGCACCGTTGTCAGGTGTATAAAAGCAAACATTACGGTTAATTTTCTTCCTCAGGTCTAAGTAGGTCCGATTCACTTGGTTAATTTGATTGACAGGCGTCAAGTTTTACTCATGCAACTCCTTTGTGACGTCACGCGCCGTTAAACTCATGAATTATGTATATTATACATATTTATGACATTGAAAGGTTGATATTGGATGTGTACTTTAATTTATTTTAAAATCACCAGATTTGTGCAGCCATTAACTGTCAATTTCATACAATAAACATTTTATATATTTCAAAAAAGCATTTATATTTGAATATTTATTGATTCAATGAAATATAGCCTACTTCAGCTTGAAAATATACAAAATTTGCTCTTTGCTAAAGGGAGACAATTTCATTACAGAAAATGTTCATATATTTTAATTCGTAGAATTGGAGTGACTATTAGGCTACACACAAAATGCCCACCCAGACATTTTGATGTAAAAATTCCAAGGTGGTTTGACACGACTGTTTGATACTTATTTTCCTTATTTTTGCTGTCTGAGCTAACAGATATACATTAAATAGTGTGAAAGGAGGGCTGGCAATTCTCGCTTATAGATGTTCATTTAAATATCATTCATGATGTTTATTATTGCTATGCTACCTATATACAATACATAACCTAAAAGCGAGACCAAACAAATACACAAACATTTCAACGTCATACCTTATGCATATTTGGTTGCTCATAAATGACCACATTTGTAAAACATCCAGAAAGCACCTACTTATGCATACATGAGATGATTATGGAAAATAGGCGATATCACATTCATACCACTTAGTTTCTCTCACTGGTTTTCTCTCTTTCATTATTCTGTTCATTTCTACAGGCATGGCTATTTTCACAGGGCCCCGTGTGTGTGCAGCGGCTTTGGCTCTTCAATATACTGCAGGCTGACTTTACCAGCAGGCTGGGACTGATAAGGAAGTCGTATATGGTTGAAGCAGAGTTCCAGCCCAAAGACAGTCTCTCGGTCTCTCTCCGCACCTCAGAACTTCAGCTCGGCTCCACTGCGCCCCCTGTGACCACACATCTGCAGTGCAGGCACAGCTTTGAACTGTGACACACCACTTGATTGACTTGTTAGTCACACTATACTTATTTTGAGGTATTACAGGTAAGCACGTCATACCGGCGTCACTTACAGGTTAGTGATATGAATCAATGACATGGAATGAAAGTAATAAAATGATATCCGTATGAACAAACTGTGCTTCTACAAAAAACAAAAATCTTGTGTTACTTCATACAGGTTTGAAACAACATGAGGGTGAGTAAATGCCAGTATTTTCACTTTGGCTGAACCATCCTTTTATTTCTGCCACACTGGGATCACGGACCCACATGTTCCCTCCCACTGTAAAAATTCCCATCTAGATTTATTCTCATCAGATACCCAGGTGTGGTGAGCCACTGTTATTCAGAACCTAGCGCAGGTCTTCATCAAGCGCATTGCACTGTGGGATAGGGCTCGGTCTGTGCGTAGGGGGGACAAACAGAGCAGAACAGGGTTCATGTAGGGTTGTTATAAGCTTTGTGCGTTAGCATCGAGTCAGATGCTTCGGGAACTGACCGTGTGAGTCATACACAAACAAATCTATCTTTAGTTGGGTTTCTGTAGTCCCCTAGCAAGCCTATTGTGTGGCATCGCAGTCCCGTCGACTATGTTAATGTTTGCACAGCCGCACAATGGTCTCTATCTGATAACATCATCTACCTGTCTGGTTAATACTAAACTGAGGTGACTAGATGGACCAGATAATGAATAAAAGAGCAAGACAGGGAAGAAGAGAGTCGTAAGAATAATATGTGAATAAAAGGAATGGTTCACCTAAAAATAATATAATAATTATGATCTAATAAATAATTTTGTCATCATTAAAGGCCTGTTCACACCAATAACGGTATAGTTTTCTAAGTCTTTCTAAATTTAAAAGAAAAGCACCACACTACAATGATAATGGCACCGAGGAACGATATAGAGTGCAACAGTGCCTGCTTTTAGTGGCGTTGGTTCCAGAAGTATTTTTTCCATTAATCTTTCCCATAGGGATTATAAGAAAGTCTTTGTTAAACCATTATAAGCCATGAACCAAGCCAACCAGCTAGGTGAATCATAAATTACAAACTTTGATTTGACAAAAAAGTATCAAGTACTGTGTAAAGAAAGAACAGCAATCCCATGAAGCATTGCGAACTGCATAATCAAATTAAAAACGACGGAGAAATATGCATACACACACAAATATATGGTAATATGTAGGTAGGCTATATACAAATATTGAAGTATTTTGAGACCGTAGGGAGATCGACTCTGACGACATTAGGGTGACTACATGGTGACAAGAAGTTAATTTTTTTGGGATAAACTTTCCCTTTAAATATGTACTCAACAGAAAGGAAAAGTCCATGCATTGACTTAATTAGGGATTCAACTACTTCCACCAGCTCATTTCCATGTTCTAAACAAAAAGAACGGATCATAGCCTTTTTATATGAGACCCGCTCTACAATTCTTGATTCTGATTGGGCACTCCAAATATTCGTTGTCATCAGCGCAAACTCGGTGCCATCAGGCGGACTCGACTCGCGCTATTATCGTGTTTTTTATTCTTGGTGGAGGTAAGATTATAATATTTAAATTAAATTCAACATGTAATGTCAGAGTATTTAATTATAATGTCAGTAGCCGTGCAATAAATGGGATAAAGTGCAGTCAGCCAGTCATTAACGTCAACAGTAATCTCTCCGCGGTATACCTCACTTACCACAATGCACTTTTTCATATCTGTTGTATTTCATCATCAATACACAGAAGACTTGTATTGGATGAGGATCCATAGCACCAGGTGGGAAACGTTCTATCACAGCTGATGGGCACATGAAGTGTGTGTGTGTGTGTGTGTGTGTGTGACAGGGTGTTAAATCTGAAGGAAGTTATTTTTGAAGAACAGATGCTGGACATCTTGCTGACCTTCACAGGTTTGCACCTGCTTCACAGCACAGGTGGTTCGTTTTTTGGAAAATACCTGCAAAAGGTAAGAGATGCAGTAGCTTTTTGTGCTGTAAAAGTCATAAACTTCTGAGAAGTAGGGTCGTAGTGCGTCATAAATGGGGTTTGACACTATATACATTATGCCGGGGTGAAATTGAGGGTATACAACCAGTGATTAATTTAAAATACATCCGTGTGCATGTAATAAAGGAACCCCCAGGCGTCTACACTAATCTCTATGTGAAAGTGCGCTATCTAGTGACCGTAGTGGGAATGTACACTTTTGCTCCATGTAATGACAGTTATAATCCACAGCCATTAATTTTGAAGTAACCTACAGCTCTCTAGCGCCCCCGTGTGGTGTGTGATGTATAATCAATCACAATTCAATTTCACTGTAAAAGTGCAGATGAGTTGAATGAATGACAGTATCTGGTTGCAGTGGATTGGGAAAGTCAAACACTTTTTCTTGCTATATGTAGTCACTAAAATTGTTATAATTACGTTATCTAATATTACCTGACCTATAATAACATGCATATAGTACTATATTTCCACAACGAAATCCATAAAAATAATTGTCACTATAGCGTCATATACATTACTACATTTTCATCTAAGAATGATGAAACATTTAGTTAAACTTTAGCTTTGGTTGAAGATATTTTATTACTGTCAATTTATTTGAGATCAATTTGAACAGGATCTTGACCCACACCAGATTAATTACAACATGAAAACACTTTATTTGTCCAATATTATGACGTATCGTATGGGGAACTGTTCAAAAGAGAGAAAAAGATATTACTGACTTGTATTTCATACAGTAATGATGAACCAGTAGATATTAAATGGCTTATTAAGGTATCGCACCTCTTGACTTAGTAATCTATGGTCATAATTACAATGCCTACTGAACATTAAGCAAAAACACAAAGATCACAAGCATACAGCAGTTTGGTTCCAAAATAGATGGGACGATATATTCAATGTCTCATAGCGTACGAGCATGCACTGTGGCTGGGCTTAAATGGGGAAAAATAGCAGCACAAGACAAATAGTGCCATGAAAACTCCTCAATTCTACAAGCTAGTTTACAAAAGATATGTCAAAGCCTGGTGTTGTTCATTCAAAACCCCGCCCCCAACCCTACCCCCCCCCAGTTGTCCCAATAGGCCAGGCAGAGATGGAGAATATGAGGGGAAAGGCATTGGAATAATACAACAATTCACATTCGGTCTGAACAGCAAGCGTTTTCCTCTCTACAACAGTTTACATTGGGAATAAATTTACAATTACGCATCATAAAATCCATGAGCTAAACGAGAGATGAAAGACTACAGGAGTTATATGCTGTTGCTTTAAGCGTTGAATAAATACATAAATAAATAAATAAACATGCTTTTTTGACATGATTGCGAGTAGTTTAGTCAGGCTTAGTATGGATGCATAACTATGCAAATGAAAATCGCCCTCAAAATACCTGCCTGCGTACAAAATATCCAGTTTTATTTTCATTTACCTGTACAATTGAAAAAAAATCCTAATTTAACTCTTCAAATTACAGGCATTCACAATCTGTAAAGTAATTAAGAGTCCTTGTCAGTTTGATTACATATCAGTTCAAAGGACGCATTCATGTTTTGTAAACATCGTTACGAAACCAGATCATTCGCTAATTGGCCGCGTTTGATCTTTCTTTTGCTCGTTTCACATGAAAGTGAGAATCTACGAGTGCGACTCTCCAACGGATCACCTTCAAAGCTTCTCTTCCAGTTTAAATGCTGCGCTAATTAATAACAGGGACTGGCGCTTTCAAAGTATTCATCGCTAAACTAAATGTTCATCGGAGTATCTAAACGCCGACCAAAGCTTGACAAATAACCCTGCTCTTCTTTTGAGGTTGTGGCATAATCTAGAATCTGAGCCCTGTGTGTTTATACAGTGCGTTTTTCAAGAATTCCATCAGAACGTATCACAACAGCAATAAGAAACTTGCTGCGAAGTTGTTCGTGAGCTCAAACATTACTAGTGTATGTTTATATTAGTCAACAATGCGTTAGTACATTATGTGAACAAGCACCTATACTACGATTCCATGAGGTTTTGAGAATTCAGTGGAGACTAGTATTCAGACAGGATGTACGTCGTAAACGATATAATAAATGGCCTCATGCATTTTTTTTTTTTTTTTTTTTTTTTGAAAAACAATGCAACTTTCCCTTAAATTGCGAGAAATAGCTCTGGAGATGAGTTACACCCTAGCCTTTAAAGTATTGACCTCTTCTGTGCTTTTAAAGAGATGTTTTGCTGAGGTCGACCTTGACTGGGAGCGGCCCCGCCTCCTTGATCTCCTCCGATTGGCCGATTGTCATCGCGATCACTGGCGTCAATTGGTAGGGGTTCACCTTCTGGGTGTCATCCATGAACTCTTTATCTCCATTGATGCTAAGCTGGAAGTATAACATTGATTATTCACATTTAATTTTTGTATTCAAAACATATTGAAGTACATAATACTTCATAGTAGCCACGCTCTTGAAGGAGTTCCCATGTGCACTGGATACTTGTTTACTGCTTTTCTTTCACTATTTGCTACAACTTTTCTATTTAAAGAAATGCGGCTGCCTTATATTTTACTGGTAGTGTGTGTTTGATGAATGAACAGGTACCTGAGTCTTGATGTGCTGCTCGGGTGCCGTGACAAGACTGGCACAGCTCAGCCACAGCATCACCATGATGGACAGGAAGAGACACGCGGCTAAAATCCAACGCGGCAGTCCTGAGCGCCTAGGGGACAGAGAGGGTAAGAAGTTACACACTGATGTATACATCCATTAAGACATTACAACACTTAAAAAAGCTCAGATCATGTTATAAAACCTATTTAAAAGTGTATCAAGGGTTTTTTTTATATACTAAAAAGTGTAAATTATATATGTATGTATGTATGTATGTATGTGTTAGAAAATAAATGTGAATACATTTATTTACATATTTTACATTTTTAATGTTATATATATGTGTGTGTGTGTATAAAATGTAATTATTAATGATTAAATTATACAAATTGCATTTATAAACGTATATAAATTAAAAATATACATACACAAATATATATATATATAAATAGTATACAGGTCCATCTAAAAAAATTAGCATATTGTGATAGTTCATTATTTTCCATAATGTAATGATAAAAATTAAACTTTCATATATTTTAGATTCATTGCACACCAATCTTTTATTGTTTTAATACTGATGATTTTGGCATACAGCTCATGAAAACCCAAAATTCCTGTCTCAAAAAATTAGCACATCATGAAAAGGTTCTCTAAACGAGCTATTAACCTAATCATCTGAATCAACTAATTAACTCTAAACACCTGCAAACGATTCCTGAGGCTTTTAAAAACTCCCAGCCTGTTTCATTACTCAAAACCGCAATCATGGGTAAGACTGCCGACCTGACTGCTGTCCAGAAGGCCATCATTGACACCCTCAAGCAAGAGGGTAAGACACAGAAAGACATTTCTGAACAAATAGACTGTTCCCAGAGTGCTGTATCAAGGCACCTCAGTGGGAAGTCTGTGGGAAGGAAAAAGTGTGGCAAAAAACGCTGCTCAACGAGAAGAGGTGACCGGACCCTGAGGAAGATTGTGGAGAAGGACCGATTCAAGACCTTGGGGGACCTGCGGAAGCAGTGGACTGAGTCTGGAGTAGAAACATCCACAGCCGCCGTGCACAGGCGTGTGCAGGAAATGGGCTACAGGTGCCGCATTCCCCAGGTCAAGCCACTTTTGAACCAGAAACAGCGGCAGAAGCGCCTGACCTGGGCTACAGAGAAGCAGCACTGGACTGTTGCTCAGTGGTTGCATGTCATTCGGAAATCAAGGTGCCAGAGTCTGGAGGAAGACTGGGGAGAAGGAAATGCCAAAATGCCTGAAGTCCAGTGTCAAGTACCCACAGTCAGTGATGGTCTGGGGTGCCATGTCAGCTGCTGGTGTTGGTCCACTGTGTTTTATCAAGGGCAGGGTCAATGCAGCTAGCTATCAGGAGATTTTTGAGCACTTCATGCTTCCATCTGCTGAAAAGCTTTATGGAGATGAAGATTTCATTTTTCAGCACGATCTGGCACCTGCTCACAGTGCCAAAACCACTGGTAAATGGTTTACTGACCATGGTATTACTGTGCTCAATTGGCCTGCCAACTCTCCTGACCTGAACCCCATAGAGAATCTGTGGGATATTGTGAAGACAAAGTTGAGAGACGCAAGACCCAACACTCTGGATGAGCTAAAGGCCGCTATCGAAGCATCCTGGGCCTCCATAACACCTCAGCAGTGCCACAGGCTGATTGCCTCCATGCCACGCCACATTGAAGCAGTCATTTCTGCAAAAGGATTCCCAACCAAGTATTGAGTGCATAAATGAACAATTATTTGAAGGTTGACTTTTTTTTGTATTAAAAACACTTCTTTTATTGGTCGGATGAAATATGCTAATTTTTTGAGACAGGAATTTTGGGTTTTCAAAATTAAAACATTATTAAATACGTTTATTAAAACATTTTACTGTGACATAACCAAACTATTACCAAAATGCAACTGCTGGATTGATAAAAGCCCCTCTGACACCAACCTTGACATGCAGCCCAGGAAGTCGTGCTCAGCAGCTGGATCCTCGACATGTTGGCTGACATGCTTTCCTTTCACCCCAGGTTTTGCCGCATTCCTCTCCCCATGTGACCTCCCACCTGGAAGGATGCAGAGGCAGCACTTTCAGCATGCGGACATTGATTTTATGACCCTCAAGCTCCGGACAAACTACAGCGGCGCTGCACAGGATGTGTCACAAATGAAAGTCAAAGCTCAAGCTCTGGTCCTTGGCTCCACTTAAATGAGCTTTCAGAGGAAAAAGGAAAGCTGTCAGCAGCAGTCTGGGGTGAAAGCGCTCACTCTTACCAGTATGTGGCCGCTGTGTGTGGGAGTTGACTTGGGGCCAGGGTTTGTCAACCACGTTGGAGCGCGGGGCTTGTAATTCAGGCACGGAGTACTCGATCTCTGGCTGGCTCTGGGAGAATCAACAAACACACTGTCAAGGGCAGGAAACGGTATTATGGGATTTACTCAGCAGAAAGGCTTCTGAATGAAATGGTTGGGTTTGTGACCGTTTTGTTGTGGTGAGGTTTTCAACACAATCATGCACAGGCTGGCAAAGCAGAAAAAAAAAATGTGCAGAGTGACATACAAAAGCTGAGATTCTTACAAACATACAGATGATGAATAGCACGGTTAAATATGATAATGTAGAGGGCACGTTTCAAAAACTGCTTGTGCAGCTCCTGCATGCGCCTGTATCGTGTGGACAGCTAGAATGGGCAAAAATAGATTCCCAAAATGCAAACTTTGAAAAAAAAAAAAAAAAAAAAAAAAAGACCTGACACCAGGCTGATTTGATTACGTAAATTTCAACATTTTATGGAAGTGGGTGGTTCCTGTTTATATGGTAACTGAAACCAGTATAAATAAAATATATGAAATACATTTTAAAAATTGTAATCTACAACTGTGTTCTCACCAGCATTGACAAGTAGCACACAGGAATACATTTACTTGGTCTCCTTTTTTGTTTGCGTTGCACTTGGTAGCGCAGTCCACAGTGGAATCTTATTGGTCCAATCCCGCTCAACATATAATGCCTCTGAATATCACTGAATATGGTTGTCATTTGCACATAATTTGTACTTTCACAGAAAAACTACTTCCCACTTGACTTGTCACGTTGCACCTGGTATGAACTTGTAAGAAGGTCAAGACGACATTTCGGCTTTGCTTGACGCCATCAAGATTCTTTAAAAGCTATGGTCAGCTGTTCGAGAAACCTTCCCTGTAAATTGCACGGCTTTTAAGAAGCCACTTTCAGACATGATCCAAAGGATGTGGATTTAAAATGTTCCATTAGTCCATGACTGGACGTGTTCCTTTCTGCACTTCCATCTCGCCCTGTATGTGTAAATTAGCACATGTTTTTTAAGACTATTTTCTTTAGTAGCCCCTTGAGATCTTATTAAAGAGAGATTTTTGCTCTCTTCCACTGAATTCTTCTAAAACGGGCTCAGCAGAGCGGACCTCTGAGATAACCTCTCCAGGGAGGCTCACATGAACCTCCAAAATTACCACAGAGAGGGAAACACATGATTTTTCATGTCAGAGTTGCGGTAGACCTGAGGAACTGTTTGGAGTGTCATGTTATTTCTATAGTCTAATAGTCTTTAACTTGAGGCAGTAGGGGTACATTGGAAGTGTACTTTTTACATATGTATAAATGACTGGTGTGCCCAATCCTAATTTCTAAAGATTAAAGGAATAGTTCAGACAAAATGGAAATTTTGTCATTTACTCACCCTCATACTGTTCTAAAGCCATATGACTTTCTTTTGTGGGGAGAAAATCTGAAGTCTGTTTCCTGTATTCTTTTTTATGCAATTGCAGTGAATTACAGGAATCCCCATATGACTTGAGCACTATATTGATTGAGAACTGAAAGTCAGATTAAAGAAAAAATCATTCAGGGGTGTTTATCGATATCGCCCAAAATGTTCATATAGGTGCATCCTTACCTCAGTTTAACAAGAAACTGCTTCTAACCACAAGTCAAGAGCTTTTCTGTGTTTGCGAATGTTCGTTGAAACTATGGTTTTGGAAATCAGTATCAGAATTTGTGACCATAGTTGGCTAACATCGCTTTTGGGAAAAACTAAAACCGATGGTTTTGTGAACAGGATCAATCAATTCACTGAAAGGATTACGGGCTCCAAAAGAATTGTTTTATACACTCATATGTAAATAATTTTGTGTTTGTGTTCCACAGAGGAAATTGCGTCATATGGATTTTTAACAACATGAAGGTGAATACAGAATTTTTATAATTTTGCCAAACTAATTCTTTATATAAACAGACATGAAGTCATGAAATGCAACATAGTATAGGCAAATTAGCTCTGAGTCTCACAGTTGCGTTAATTGAAAGGGATGCTGTCAAAACTATTGAATCCAGATGTACGCAAGGGATGAGAATCAAAGGGGGAAAAAATGAACATCTGAGGAAGTTAATGTTGACTGGCCACAGACCAATGGAATCTTGCCATTAGTGAAAGTGGTCTGATGTGCATCTGTCACGTATTACTGCAGAACTCGCCAAAGGTGATCAATGCAGCTTACGAGGCACAGATTGTTGACTTCATAGTAAACAATCCCATATCCCTTATTAGGAATTTGCTTGCTTTCTCCAAACTTGTCTTTTCGCATGTAGCGGCCATCCACATTGAACTAGCACAGAAGTTAAACAAGATGGCCGACCCCCGTCCAAACAAAAATCCATTGCACCAATCAGTGGCTATTCAGCGAACGAGTCGTGTTTACCCTTCAGCTCAGAGGAAATAGTCTGATTCCTGTTGATTACCTCATCAAAACCCTGGACAGAACGGACAAACATTAAGCCCAGACTGCAGTATAACCAATGACAAATGTCGGCCTGATACTGATGTGAAACTAGGCTGCAGATCATAGTGTAGATCTGAGGAATGGGGGATTTAATATAAATGCTACTATATGGGTTACAGTAAGATAAGGTTGGTGGGACAATCTGTAAATGTTAAAATACCTTTCAATACTAGCAACAAAACGTAAAACCTTTTCAGTATAAAGTTAATCAAGTTTTACTTATAAACCCTAAATGACTCATTCTTTTAAAACTTGTGTATTATTTGAGCTGCATTTTTAATGTAAGTGCTTTAAAAAGAAATTATAAGCTTCACATTTCTGCTTTTAAATATTCAAAAAACTAGCCCCATTCACTTCCATCGTAAGTGCCTCAATATATCCTCAATTGTTGCTTTTTTAAAGAAAAAAGAAAGGAAGAGAGAGAAATTCTGTTGATTGAGCTGAAATTGTAAAGAATCCCTTTTATAAACTGTCCAAAAAATAGCATAGAGCTACTCCAATTCACAAACACATTGCCTGTTCTTGAATAGTTCAGAATAAATGTGGCATAAAATACTGGTTATGGTTTTGATGTATTCCCGCAAATTACAGATATTCTGAAAAGTTCCAGAGAAGTCACGGAGCGCTGGAAGAACTTCCACCGGAGAACATCAGACATCTATTCATAGAGCCGAATAAGCAGGTTCATATAGAATTTTACATTTGGTTTATACCAATGCCTCTTACTAGTGATTGGATTTTTTCAACATTTTTTCAAACTTAAGGGAAATGTGTAGTGCTGTGGGAACCACTTGGGGAAGCTCTTTCTGAAGTGCAAGAATTCCCTCCAGACCTTTCTTGGAAGATACATTTTTATTATTACCTCACAAAAATCAAACAGATTATAACATAAATCTCAACTTTCAAAATCCAGCACACCCAAAGTTCTGTTTTCATGCTGTGCTATTTATATTCCAGTTGTGTGGTGGTTCACGTAACTGTGAAAACGGCATCATCAGGGCCAAATGCACACCACAGCAGGTCTGTTGAAAAACAATCTGTTTTCATTTCTCTGTTTAGATGCCCGAGGCAAAAAGCCCATCATTAGTGCTCCACTTCCTCCAGAAATTGAGTCTCCCTATTTCTACAAAGTTCTAATTCCATATGCTTGATTTAATGGATTGGTAGCGAGATGCTACTGCTTAAACCTTGGGTTTTCACCCTCTGTGCAATCTCTGGCCCGTGTCAGGCCTTCACTTGGGCTGGCCATCTTCCAGCTGACCGCTAAATACAGACCAGGCCTGCCGCAGGACGGCTGTGGAGGTTCTCTCTTGCCTCCTCTCCTGTCACGGCCGTCAAATGCACAATCATCGAGGCTGCGACTACAATGAAAAAGCTTGTAATGACCAAATTTTACATTTCTATTTGTTATAAGTGAAGCTTAGCGATATTTTTGAAGCACTCTTTTATTTACATAATCATTTTGAGGTTGTCTAATGATTGTAGTTGGTTTAGAAACAGCAGGGAACTCACAAAAACATGCTAGACTATGGATAAAATTGGATGACCTCCAGGGAGAATAAGGTTTCTGATTAAACATCTTTGAAGAACCAGTCCCCTGCGCTCATATGATCCCAATACTGCACTAATGTGACCGCAACCTTTGTAAAACATACCAGATCTGGAAACCAAGAGCATATGAGAGTCACTAGTGGAATCTTCTACACCAGTGATTCTCAACTGGAGGGCTGCAACCCAAAATGGGTCACAGGTTTCATCTGATAGGAAAAAACAATGCTAAATGCAAATAATAAAACTCAAAACATTTGAAATGGAGCAGAAAATGCTTCCCAGATATTCTGTAGCAGATAGAGGTTGAGTGGCTTGTTTATTAGTTTTATGAACGCCAAAAACATGAAACCTTTGAAATTCAAAGACATTTAGAAAGCATTTGAAAGAATTGGGTATATGTTAGGTTAATAATTAAATATTGACTAATAAATGCGTTTTAAATATTCTGAAATAGTTTACTTAGTAGTAGGGCTGCACGATTAATCGCAATTTACATGTAATCGCGCTTAAATCGAGTGGCTTATCGTTATCTGAAAGCACTGCGAGTTTGAGTCTCTTATAATGTGTATTTGAAAAAACAACACGAGTCAAACATCTTTCCAAACATGAGAAGCATTTATGAACCTCTTGTCCAACAAAAGACAACATTTAATAACATGCATTTACTCCAAACTCACTTCATAACGACAGATGAGCATAATTTGTGATATGGCTTCTTACAAAGAATAACGCAGTTGTGTATTTATAAGTCAGGTTTAATCAAAGCATTTCAATCTTCTGTTTATTCAGCTACAGCGATAGGGATTTCCTGGAATGATGCGCGTTATTGTACTTCTTCAGCATTTACTACAGGTCAGCCGCACTGCACTGAAAAGCTGTGCATAAAATAATCGCCATCAATGCCAAATGACATACGGTGTCAAATGACTGTCAAATAACGTACGGTTTTATTGTGATTAATCGTGCAGCCCTACTTAGTAGTAGTGTTAATACTTATATATATACAGTACATAACATTGTAGGATTACGTTTCATTAAGAGACAAATATTTTAAGTTTCAATAAATATGCATTGTTGTAATATTTTTTTATTAATCATATCAATAAAATGTTGAATAAAAGCCTGCTTTCATCAAAAACGATTTTTTTTCCAACTTTGTGATTGGTATTTAATTTTTCAAAATTTCAAATTTATTTATCATAATTTATCAGATTATTTTAAGCAATACCAAAATTACCTTATTTCTATTTTGAGGTGTAAACTGCATTGTTGTTATTGTTAACTAAAACAAATACTATTAAAAATGATATTTGTTAACTGAATTCAAAATCATATAGAAATATTAGATGAAAAACAAACCAAAAAACATACTTGAATGAAAATTAGAAATGGTGCATTGGCAACTAACTGAAGTTTAAGTGCTAAAAGTCATTTCTAAATACTTAATTTCAATAAAAAACAATAACATTTAACATGTAGGCTATGTAAAAAATACTAATAAACGTACATTTTCTATTGTCAGGACATTTTTGTTGAATTTTGTTAAATAAACAATAGGGTCCAATGTACAATCTTGGCCCATTAGCAAAACCAGTTGAGAACCACAACATCAAATCTACTCAGAAGAGCAGAGACGCCGACGGACTAACCTGGAACACAACGACCTTCCCATCATCAGCCTGCAGGTAGAAGGTCCAGGTGGAAGAAATGAAGCTCTGGGCGGAACTGACGATGTCAGTGCACCAGCTGGACACGGCATCCATCACAGAGATGGGCTTGGGCCGGTTGGTCAGAGCCTTGAGCTGCAGATCAAGCCGAGAGAGCAATTTGATAGAGATGCCAAAACATCAGCGCAATCCCAAAAGGAAACAACCGAGAGTCTCACCTTTCTCCGTTTGATCTCCGGCTCAGCGGGTTGGCTGGCACACCCTGTGCTGCACGCCTCCTGCTCCAGCAGTTTACTGTAGGCCTCCTGGCATGCTGCGCACACACACACACACACACACACACACACGGTACCTGTCAGGCGGCTCCATCTCCATTCAACCCTCCCTACGGTCAAGCAGTCATCAATATCAACAAACATCTGAGCAGCAGCCGCCCGCTCCAGAAAGCGCAGGATTGATTTTCAATAAAACAGCTTGCCTCATGCCTAGCAGCTTCCCACAGACAGCTCTGTTTGCCACTAGCACACAATACCATCTCCAGATAAAAATGAGTGCTATCAGTCTGTCTGCACACTCTATAGTATATGTCCTTGGGCTATGCAGCGCTTCATTCCCAAACATTAGCAGTGTCAAATGTTCATGAACGCATTTAAAATGTTAGCTTTTCTTGCTTTCGATTTAGTACTAGCATATGGCAGTCTGATATATATCTTACAGGTTCTTAAGCTGAGTTCAATTCCTCCTGTGAGGTTTGAACTTATAAGCACTGGAAACTCAATTATGACAGCGTTTAAGAGATTTCGGTCAGAAAAATAGACTAAAATGTACCATTGTTTGCCATTTCAATATGAATCCCCATTATCAGGAACTTTGAGTTAGGGCGAAAATTTCCCCATGCAGATTTCATGACAGGATCAATTTGGTCATTCGAATTTGCCACATTGACCGATAGAAAACTGCTTGGTTTGAAAGTGACTTCTGTCACAGTGCGAGTTGTGCTTTACTACTGACAATAGACAATGTGCTTTTTTTGACTGCGAACTTTCACTAATGTGATCTCGCCTTTAAGCAGCATTCAAGTCCTCCAGGGAAGTTTCTAGATACAAGCACTGGAATTGTAATTACGACGAGTTTAACTTTTAACTCTTTAACTTTAAAAATTTAAAGTACACCCAAAAATGAAAAGTATCCCATAATTTACTCACCCTCAAGCCATCCTAGGTGTATATGATTTTCTTCTTACAGCCTAAACACATTTGGAGTTACATAAAAAAAACATTCTGGCTCTTCCAAGCTTTATAATGGGAGTGAATAGTAACTGAGATTTTGAAGCCCAAAAAAGCGCATTCATCCATCCTAAAAGTAATCCATACGTCTTCAGGGGGTTAATAAAGGCCTTCTGAAGAGAAGCGATGTGTTTTTGTATGAAAACTATCCATATTTATAACTTTATAAACTATAATGACTGGCTTCTGGTAACGGCCGTTCACAAGTCTAGTTCCGGCGGAAGAGTGACCTCTGACCCTACGGATAATGTATTGAAAAACACGGAAGCGCAAAGGATTAACGGAAAGGAAACTATTGATTACAGTTTATAAAGTTATAATTATGGATATTTTTCATACAACAAGACGTCACTTCTCTTCAGAAGGCCTTTATTAACCCCCAGAGACGTATGGATAACTTTTATGATGAATGGATGCGCTTTTTGGAGCTTCAATATCTCAAAAAGTTACTATTCACTTCCAATATAAAGCTTGGAAGAGCCAGGATTTTTTTCCTCCATATAACTTAGATTGTGTTTGGCTGAAAGAAGAAAGTCATATACACCTAGGATGGCTTGAGGGTGAGTACATTTGGGGATAATTTTCATTTTTGGGTTAACTAACTCTTTAAGGTGATTCATACATTGCTACACTATTGACAATAGACCTTTTTTTACAGCAAAATTTCACTAATGTGACTGCATCTTTTAATAGGTAATTTAAAGCTAAAGGTAACTTTGAATAGTTAGCTACCGTACAAGCTGCTAACAAAAAGCTGAAGTTAGGCTACTAAGAAATTAATAAAATAACTATCCAATTATGTAATTTAAGCATAGTCATATTTTGCTAGCACAAAATGAATGATTGAATGAATAAATCTCAGTTAGAGTGACAAAATCAAACTTGCACAGATACATTTTTATAAATACAACATCAAATGTACAAAACTGAGACCAAATCATAGTGCAGGGAGTTGAGTCAGTAAATCATTTGTTTTTAAATATCTTACTGCCAAAACAAACCAATTCACTAGAATGATCTGAACGTTCCAATGCTGTAGTTAAATAAATATCGTTGCAACATTCAGCTACTTCCCAAAACTGGTCAAAATAGGACGTACCTCCCTGGCACTCTTCCTTGCTGGTATTGATGCCTGCATTTCCATTCACAAACTGGCATATGGAGTAGAGCCGACAGCCACGGTGACAGGCATTCATGATGGAGTCCTGTAGGGACAAGGTAAAAGCTTCATTCAGAATGAATCCTTTTGTACAGTAATATATGTGAATCCAAGAATTGCTTTAATTGATGTTCGGATGTTTTTATCTACAGGGACATTTTAGATATATGGAGGTGCTGTCAAAGGACCTTTTATCTAAAATTCATCTTGAGATCCTCAGAATCATTATGCAAGATGTGACATGCCAACGATTTTCTGAATAGTACGTCAGAATGGAGAATTGATTGTGTGTGGCGATAGCAGAGCACTGGTTGAGGTTTGAAGATGGAAGGGCAAAGTGAGATGATTCAAACCCACGCAAGGTTGACTCATGACTTTTAGAGTTACAGGAGTCACCTGACCCTGCAGTGAGCCACAATATCAAAGGTTACTCCAGAATTTACAGGGAGCTGAACAAATATATATATACTGTATATGTATACACACACACTATATATAGCGCAGTTGATTCTAACTGCTGAGGTGAATGCAACGGTATGGATTTTAATACATCTTTGTGACTCAAATATTTGAATCCATTCTCTAAAGGAGGTTGGTTCAGATTCGTTCACTGAATCTTTTTACAAGTTGCACTGATTTGTGGCATGAGCGAGTCCTCGAGTCATTCAAAGTAATTCATTAAAAAAACAGTGAGGCAATCCTGAAAGAGAGTGATTAATTCACTTTGAAGACTTTCACAAACAAACAAACAAACAAACAAATATGGGTGCAAAGCTTCTTTGTTTCTATTTTTCCAAACTCCCAGACGAATGACTCCTATGTGCCGGATCTTTTTAGTGAATCAAAAACATACAGCATGACCACTGTAGTCTGAGGGGCTGTTTACGACACAGTTTTCAACTAAAAATGGAAAACCTTTTATGCGATTTGGCCGTTCATTTACACAGCAACAACGTTTTGGTGTCCTAAAAATGCAAACTTTTAAAAACGGGAATAAAAATGTAAGATTTGGAAAACTATACCGTTATCGTCTCTGTGTAAACTACAAAAACAAGAATTTGTGAAAACGGTGACGTGATGTGTATTACGTCTTCAATCTATTAGGCGCGTACTGTTTCTTTACAAAGTGACATTGCCAACTACTGGCCTGGAGCCATAACACAGCATTTTTAGTCGTTTTCGCAGATCAGTGTTTACGGTGATGTTGTTGTCCCCTGTAAGCGAAAAACCCAAAGAAAAAACTTCCCTGTTTTTAGTACATCGTTGTCATGTAAACGTACCCATTTAACTAATTATCCTCAAGAGCCATTTCTTTTTAGTAAATAAAAAGACTTCTGAATCAGTCGGAACAGTTATTGAATTGCAAGAAATTACTTTCGTTATATTTCGTTGAAATTATGAAATTCAGTTGTCATCAGTGAGATTTTATGAAAATGAATGAATGAAAGTTACAGTTAAAGGTCCACTTTTAAAGTCATTCAAAGTATATTTGACACACCTTTTCCAATATTATTTGTTATATCTGTTCTGTTGATATCTGAAATCATCTCGTTGTTTTTTTAAGGCAGTAAAAGCAATTTGAGTTGATAAGAATTAGAATCGTTGACATCCCTTCTCATCCCTACAAACGAACATCCACTAGTGCAAAGTAATGCAGGAGGCAGAGAAAATAAGAATTCCATCTCAGTTTCTGCTTATTTAAATCTAAACGATTGTAGGCCTAATTGAAAACGCACACGGATATCGAGCAAATTTCAACCCACGTCTTTACGGGCCATCATCAAACAATGGATTGAATGAAGACGTGTTCGCGTCCCTCGGCGAGAATTCTATTGCCGCGTTCCGTTTGGCGCATTTAGAAAGCTTGTTCCCGTGTAAACGCATCCGAAAGACCGTTCCGGCCAGACAGCGCCTGCGTCTACATATTGACCGTTAAAATCCATGCGTCATAAAGCATCATTCTCGGCCTGTTCTTGGTGGATACAAAGTAACGTTTCCATGCGGTGCCAAAAACTAGGACACAGAAATCCATGAATCGATTAAGAATTGGCTCGGGGTGCTGCCAAATTATGCTCCATTTTTGCGCAGTGTCTTTGCGCAGAACAGTTTTGTGTCAAAATGAAGGTTTGTTTTAGCCCAATGTCGCACGTTGCCTGTAGTAATTTTCAATTGCAAAACGATTTTATTAATTCACATTTGCAAATGGCTGCGGCTCTGAATAACCAGTAGTAAATGCAAAATAATAACCTATTAAATGTATTTTTTGTCCACAGGCCGTTACAATATACTGCTGAAGCATCTGGTACATGGCACTTACTTTGGCGGGGCTTTTGTTTTTGATGGACATCTGGCATTGCTTTTTGCAGTAATTGATATCGCCCAGTTGGTTGTCAAACAGATCAGATGATGCCGCCGCCAACGCCACCAGAATCAGAGAGACGAGCGCGGGAACGCCGCACACCCTGCCGCCGAACTGGAGCATCTTTTATTCGCAGAATTCGTTGCACTGGCGCGTCTGCGGTCGGTTCGGAGCGTCTCGACCTGTCCCTGCCGTTACTGCTGCTTCGGGTCGGGCTCTATCAGCCTCGGCGATCTCGTGCCTTTGATGCGCCGTGTCGTCACTCCTCACATCATCACGCACGCGCTGCGCGTCTCCGTCCAATGCATTGCATTGCAGTAGATAGGGAGTGGATAGAAAGAATATAGCATAGCCTACAGGGGAAAATATTTCTAGTTTTATTATAATTGTAAATAAAAGCAATCAAACAAATGTTTCATTTCTACCCCATGAAATAATAAATTGCCATGAGCAAAGAAACTGAAATAATAATAAAAACATATGGAACAATATGTGGATTTAACTCGTTAAAATTGTATTATTGTAAATTGTACACGTATATTATCATATATAAATGACAAAATATAATATTTTTAAATTTAAATGTAAAAATAAATAATTGCATGATAAAAAAAAGTATGTTATTTGACTTGAGCTATGCAATACTCACTATAAAAAAATTGCTGCCTTAAACTTTTAAGTACAATCAACTTGATATTTAAGTAATTTCAACTTTACATTAAACTGACTTAAAAAATTAGTTTATAAAAAAGTTGAAAATTGCTTAACTTATTAAAACATATGTTGTCAAAACTTTTTTTTAATAAATTTCTTTTTACAGTGTTTGTTGTTTCCCATCAGTTACAACTGTGACCGCAGGAATAAACACATACTTATTATAACCTTTCAAAAATCTATCCAATAAACAAAATACATGTTCTAAGAAAATATGCATGAGTTAAAAAGCTCTAAAAATCTATACATATTAAAAAATAAAAATAGATTTTTGGTTATGATAAATTAATGAATAATCTCTAAATTATAGTTTATTTCCTAACTATTCAGCAAAATTCATATTGAAGCAGGTGTGGATTTGCACAGTAAAAAAAACCCAGCCCATAATAAACTCTGCATTGCAGATAAAAAATGATGGCCTTGTGTTTGTGCAAATAATGAATACGTGAGGAATAGCCGACACTTTTGGAAAGGGTTTATTTCATTATTTTCTGTTGGGGCCAACTTAGCATTCAAAAGAGTAAAGAAAACACTGGCTGCAGATGCCCTACTAATAATGACTTGTGTTTGTGCGGTAATACATGGGAGGAGCTTCAGAAGAATCAACTTTTTCAGCTTTTGAGGCGTTCACTATATTGATTCTTCTCTAAAATTGAGAGTGAATGTGAATCTGAGCGTCCTCTCCGCATAATGGTGCTTTTCAGAAACAACAATGATTTTCACGAAGCTTTCTGGTGATTAAGGCTTTTATTTTTCTGCAGTTTATGTGAAGAAGAATGGATTATTGGTACGCGCGCTCCCATCAGCATGACAAGAATCGAGTTGAGAGCGCGCGCGACAGACAAATGACAATTTCAGTCATTATGTTGTTTTTTGTTGCGCTTCTTCCATATGCACTCACAGCACGTAAGTAACATTTCAGATGTATTTAAAGTTTATTTAGAATTAAAGCCATTTGAGAAGTCGTCTACAAACTTCATCTTCTTTTAAAGTTTTTTTTGGAGGCGTTTATGATGTTTTCATTTTCATCTCTACTTAAGAATGTCAAATTAGTGGTCATATTCTCCTTAGTTTTGGCTAAAATACTATAGTGAAGGAAGAATTATTACTGTTAACAATGGCAATTATCCTATTTCATCAAATAAATACTGAAATGTTCTTAAAGCTTTTCATGTTTGAAGGCGACCCTATAATCGTTTAACTTGGAAGAAACGGTAGTTACCAAGGTAAATCCGTGCAAAGAGACGCTATATATTAAGATAACAAAAATAGATTTCTGTTAGAATAACTCAGTATTCACTGATAAATAAGAAAATAAGGTAAAATATGGATCGTGTTATTCACACACTGTAAAAAATATTGTTGGTTTAACTTAAAAAAGTAAGTTACCTGCTTGCCTTAAAATTTTGTTAAATTTTAGTTAAATGAATTAAAAAAAAGTTAATACAATGAAGGAGATTGGTTAAATAAATAGATTCTCAAAACATTGTTATCTGAACCACCTTAATTATATAAGTTTATTTGACAAAAGATAAACAGTTGTGATAACTATTCATGAAAATAATTTTTTACAGTTCAAAACAGCTCATCCTTGAGTGCAATATGCTTTTATAAAACAGTTGCCTCATTTGTTTTTTAAAAACAAATTCAGTAATTTACGCATTCCTTCAGCTAGAAGACATAATGATGCTATGCAACAAAAATAATCTGCTACATTGTTTTGACCAAACAAAAGCGTTAGAAACTGAATATACATTTTAATATAGTTCACCAGTTTCATTGGTCAGTATTTCCAAACAATGCTCAAGGAGAAAAAGTGTGTCCAATAAGTACTATAGTTTTAGATTAACAATTCAGTCTTGTTTCCTAACTCTTCAATGTTCCTTAGAGTCCAATGGCACGTTAACGAGCTTGTCCGCCTCCCACCAGGAGCAGAAATGATCCACATCAACACTTGTTCTCCCTGAAGGCCAGAAGTAGTAGCTTTTCAAACCCAACCATTGTTCCCTCTGAACATTTATCTTTAACATGAATAAATATGAGCTTTGTGGACACACAAAACGAATATTTACAAGATGGAAAACCACTTAAGATGCTGAAAAATGACCTTGTGCAACCTTTCCAACTGCCGGTCATAAATCCAGTTGTAAAAATTGCTGGAATCATGAAGCCTCCTCTTCTTATGACCCCCAGACTTGGCTGTCATATCCCCCCAGGATCCAGTGCTTCGCATCGGCTCGAGTTTGACTGCAGCGTGCACCGTTAGTGCCGAGCTGGAAATAACAGCTAGGTCCTTGTACTGGACACTGAATGGGAGACGCTTGGCCAGAAACACTTACAGAGTCCTGAGCCCTACTGAATCAAGCGTCACACTTCATCAACTCAATGGCTCCTTGCAGCAGTCAGGAGACAACCTGGTTTGCCATCGAAACAACGGAGAAGTGTTGGCCGGATCGTGTATTTATGTCGGCTGTGAGTGTGTGATCTAGTTTTGGTGTGTTTTTTGGTATGTGTTTTTGAATTTTCATGCCGTCCTCTTCTTTACATTTTAATTTTATGTACAGCACCCCCTGAGAAACCCGTCAACCTGACATGCTGGTCACGAAACACCAAAGATCTCAGCTGCAGATGGAGTCCAGGGAGTCAAGGAGAAACGTTCATCAATACCAAATACGTCCTCAAGTACAAACTAAAGTGAGATTCTGACACCAAAAAATGTCATACTTTTCCACATTTTTTTTTTGTTGCAAAAATCCCTTTCAACACGCAACTTTTCCATTTTAATGTCCATCTAGATGGTACGGTAAAGAGAAAGACTGCGAGGACTACACGGGACAGCCGTATATGTGCTACGTTCCACGCGACCTTGCCATTTTTACACCATATGAAGTCTGGGTGGATGCGTCCAATCAGCTTGGCTCTGCCACTTCTGATGTTGTCACCTTAGACATTTTAGATGTAGGTAAGTAGGGCTAAAGTATGCTTGTTTGATGGAAAAATAGATGTTGGGATCAAGATCACTTGGGATTACGTTTCCCAACTCACACATAGATGCACAAAACCATATGGATGTCTCGCATATGGTGCGCACACTCATCTGAGAGAATATATTTTTTTCCGACTGTAAAAGCACTTTCCAACAGCTGAAACATTTCCAAAAGGAAAAATCTTGTGAAAATAGAAGTTTGAAGGTCAATGGGCAGCTGAAAGTCTGTTGGCAATTGGTTAAAATTTATTACTTAACATATTATTTGACAAATGACTTTTTTGACATACCAATGAATTCCAATGAGCACTTTTTGCAGAGAAAAGCAAAGATATAGCATTACACCATCTTCAAGCCCTCATTTCCTCATCTTCTGAAACAATAAGCTCTGGAATTCTCCATGATTGGCTTTGCCCTAAAGGCGAGCTTGATTAAAAAACGTATCAGTGGAGCACGTCCAATCGCAAACATCAATGGAAATGGGAGATTACATTTGCAGCAGCAAAATATCATCTAGGTAATGAGCAGCGATCAAGGTTTATTGGGAGATTCAATTACACGCAGCTTCATATTTTTCAACTCTTTGAAGGGATCTTTCCCTTCCAAGAGTTAAAAACTAGCTGCTTGTAATAGTTTAATGAATAGTTTGATGCTTATCATTTTGTTGGGTTTAATCAACAGTCCTGAAGCAAAATTATCACAGTGTTAAATAATGGGAAACATTTCTGTTCAGTAACTACAGATCCGCCTCCTGATGTCCTTGTGAGCCGCGTTGGAGAGCTGGAAGATCAGTTAAGTGTATGTTGGGGCAGTCCTCCAGCCCTGAAAGACTACCTGTTTCAGGCCAAGTATCAGATACGATACCGCGTGGAGGAGAGCGACGAATGGAAGGTATGGCTGGAAGGGTTTTGTCCAACGGTCTCCAATCCTACTCCTGGAGTGCCAACGTCCTGCTGAGTTTAGCTCCAACATGCCCCTACACACCTGCCTGGAAGTTTCTGGTAATCCAAGGTGTGTTTAATTGGGGTTGAAGCTAAACTCTGCACTATTGAAAATAA
The DNA here is from genome assembly GCA_030578275.1 of Meda fulgida. Lineage (NCBI taxonomy): Eukaryota > Metazoa > Chordata > Actinopteri > Cypriniformes > Leuciscidae > Meda > Meda fulgida. Next base: position 7,781,432 of record CM060637.1, on the reverse strand, counting down.
AGGTTTCAAGTATTCATAGCGATGCCATAGAACAGGGGTTCTCAACGCTGGCCCTTGAGGTCCTGCAGAGTTTTGCTCCAACCCTATTCAAACAGACCTGAACAAGCAACTCAAGGTGTTCAGGATTACTAGAAGGTTATAGGCATTAGTCAAGTATTTGAATATATTAGTAAACAGTTCTTTAAAAAAAGATTTGATGAGGTAGTGGAGCTCCAGACTTCCAGAGCTCCACCGAGGTCATTTTTGACCTATCTGACCGACCAGAGTGACCCCAGGTCGGCTTGGGTTACTGCCTTGAAGACTAAAGAGGCCCTTTCCTCCAGGACTTCCAGAACCCCACCGCCCGTAGGTCCGTTTTTGGACCGTCTTTGCTCCGACTAGAGATCCTTTAGGGCCTGAGTCTGACTGTGCCCAGGTGTGAAGAAGATTTTAATAATCTAAAAAAGATTTTTGCACTATATAGAATCTTTTGTGCAAAGGTTCAAAAGATGGTAAAGGTCCTTCATGGAAGCATTGATGCCAATAAAGAACCTTATTTTTAAGAGTGTGGACCAGGATTGGACAGTCCTGGATTAGTCTAACAGAAAATTAAATTTAAAGCACTGTTATTCAATCCTGCTCCACCTTCCAGCATCTGAAATCATGTACTTCCCTTCTATATAGTAGGCGAAAAAATTACATGATCAAAGAAATATGTCCAAGTTCACAATACTCAAAAGATTAGGCAAAAAGTACCCGGATGACCTACTACTTCCGGCGGGATTCTAAAGTGTCCATATGATGGAGACTTTACTATCCCATGAGGCCACGGGAGAGGATTTGTGAATGGCAGTGAAGCAATTGACACTGGTAGGTGTCAGTGACAAGATGGCGAACGTAGAACATCCAGATTACATTCATACAACACACATATAGAACATACTTTTTTTAGCTCTTGCAAAGTAAGTACTTGTTCAAAATAAGTACCTACTCAAGAGTGTGCAATTTTGGATGCAGCCTTTGACTCCAGTCCTGATTAAACACACCTGAACCAGGTAATCAAGGTCTTTATGCTGCGCTCATGCCATGTCGTAATTACTGTAAATAAATCGCTCAAATCGCTCTCGTGGTACTTTGATGTTGCACACCAATCGATCTGCACAGCCAACAAGTCGAACACACCTTAAATCTGCAGTGTTCAGGTAGCTCGTTTTTTTTGTCAGGTAGCTCTCAGAAAAGGACGTGTTTACACAGTGTAATTACAAGTTCTACAAGCACTTGAAGGCTTTTAACAGTTCAGAATCATTAAAAGTAGTTACGACATGGTGTGAACGCACCTTTAGGATCACTAGAAACTTCCAAGCAGGTGTTAAAGCTAAACTCTACAGGAAAGTGGCCCTCCAGGTGCAGGATAGGACACCACTGATTTTAAGGTATAGTTCACCCCAAAATGAATATTCTGTTATTATTTTTAACTAAAAACATCCAACTTTTATGCATTTTGGCCGTTCATTTACACAACAACAAAAACACAAACTTTTGAAGACGAGTTTCAAAGAGAACGTTTTTGAAAACGGTAGTGTTTCTTTACTAAGTGACATCGCCAACAACTGGCCTGGCATGAATAATACAGCAGTTTTAATACTTTTTGGGGATCTGTGTGAATTGGGATCATTTTGACGTTTGTCGTCTGTACTCAAAAAACACAAAGGAAAAAGGTTTCCGTTTTTAGTGCATCATTGTCATGTAAACGTACCTTAAATCAGCCTCATGTGATTCCAAAGGTTTCTTTGTTCTGTGAAACAAACAAATATAATTTGAGGAATCTCCTGGCCACTTTTCCTAACCCCTAAATGATGTACTGACTCATAAAGGTAGTCCATCTGACTCATGCATTATATAGTCTTCAGAAGTAACAAGATAGCTTTGTTTGATTGAATGATTCGTTCACTAATCTGATTGATCTGGTTCTCAGGTTCAACTCACTCACTCAATGATCCAGTAGTTAACAGCTCACTGGAAAGGACATTTATCAGTAAATTACGACTGTAATTTCAATCTGTTCTTCCCAGAAACCTTCAGAAGCTGGTCATATGGACCACTATTATGATAGCTTTGCACGAGAAAGTTATACAGGTTTGGAACGACATAAATGTGAAAAACTTATGACAGAATTTACATTTGTGGGTGAACAGCTTTACCCAAATCGTCCCCAATATAATGTCTAGTGTGCAACTTAATTTTAATTCCCCTCAGGTGATAGATGACGCTGGGAACCAAACGTCATGTCGGTTAGCGGGTCTCAGAGCCGGTACTGTGTATTTTGTCCAAGTACGCTGCAACCCAGTGGGTATCTATGGCTCGAAAAAAGCGGGTATCTGGAGCGACTGGAGCCACTCGACCGCTGCGTCAACGCCTGGCATTGGTGAGTTACAGCAAAATTCATAGCAGCAATGCAACGTCCCTTTACTTCACATTAGGCTTCTGCATCATGCGCTAATTAGATTCAAACCATATGTAAACACTGAAAAAAACATCAAGCTACTTGATAGGGATCTCTCATAAGCAGATTCAAAAGACTTCAGTAAAATGTCAAAGCGCTTTAGGGGACAATTGATGAATTCTTTGAGCTTGTCTCAGATTGATAAATTAAAAAAGTCTTAGAGCATGTTCAGATTAAAGGGGCGGTCGACCTGAAACTTAGTGGAAACAGATTTGTTTCATAAGAAATGATGTTACATGTCTTGCATTAAAGAGAGGATGTTATTAACCTCTGTTTTATGCCAAGCAATATGAGTTATGGCAAGTCTGAGCTCCTCTTCCTGCATTCTGTTTAATGCTCATTAGCAGAGATGGTAAATAGCCTATTATTCATGGGAATGTGCACATCGCTCAGGGCCACACTGTACAATCGACAGCATTTAAGCAACTGTCGTCAGCTAGGCTTGAATTTAACAAATGTTTTAAAAATGGTTCACATATATAATATGTACACCTTAATGCAATAAAATACCAAATAATGGGTGCTACATAGAGCTGGGCGATATACTGAATATTCACAATATATTCGGGAGGAATTTTGTGGAATTTCAATGTCGTGAATATCACATTTAAGTTTCCTATAAGAAGAGTGAGTCATTAGATTAGTTTCACAATCCTTCCTTTCCTTTTATAAAAGCATTATAGACAAAACAGTTATTTTTGGTTAGTTATTAAGTTATAAAGAAAATTCTTTATTACTTTATTAAAAAATATTTTCATGAATCAGTTCAAACAGTCTAATTCATGAATCATTAATAATGAATCAATTCCAAACCAGTGTTGTAATTGATATTATTAAACGTATTAATATTAAAAGATTTTAATTCATTAAAATAAAGCTGGAATAAAAAGTTAGATGCAAAACAAAAGTTAGAAATTATATAAATATCCCAAAAAAATACTAGTAAATATTATAATAGTATATAATAATAATTAAAAAATCATTGATTTTTTTTCATGTATAATGTATTACATATATGTTGAAATAAAAATGTATGTAGGTAAACATTGATTTTTTTTTTTTACAATGCAATGCTATAATGGTGCAATATAAATTTTAAAAACAGTAGAAAAAAAGAAATGATCTATAAATATATCAAGATTAGGGATTCACCAATATAAAATTTTGACTTTTACTGATAAGCTGATAATTACTTTTGTCATTTATTGGCCATAAAAATAATGTTAAAATTCTATACAATTTTGTCTAAATTACAACACTAAAAACTAAAATTAATCATTTTAAATTCTACAATTGTATTTAGGAATCACAACATTATAATGAGCAGTATGAAATATTCTATATATTATATTCTTTTTGATAACTGATATATCATGCATATAATTTTTATAATTGCCCAGTCCAATATATACGAGTTTGAATTTGTAGTTGAACATTTACAGTTATGATTTTTTGGTAACTGCTTACTAAAAACTCAATATTTTAATATCCCTTTAATGTCATTTTCATTTCCATATGCCTAGCAGAAAGGTCACATAGTGGCTCGTGCGATTCAAAGCCCAGCGAGAACAACTCAACGCTACGAAAGGAGCTCAAGCAGTTTTTCGGCTGGATGCGCAAACACTCTTACGGCTGTACGGACGTCAGCATCAAACTCTACGACCAATGGCGCGTCTGGCTACAGAAAGCCCAGAAAACACACGACCAGGTCAGTAAGGACAAAGCGTACTCCGTTTTGCGACGCATATCAAGACGGCAAATCACCACTCTTGGCACACATGAAATACAGCCACATTTATTGGTTTTATGTGACCCACACAAAAGAGAACCAAAATATCTGTTTACGCTTTTGATCAATAGACTCGCATTTGATTGCGTTTGCTAATGGCGGAGCATCATATAATCTTCAGATGGTTACCACAACAGACGGGAACAGCCAGTCAAAGTAATCAGCCGGAATGCTAGTAAATTCCTTTTAGGTTAGACTGTTCAGCAAAGCTTCAGCTGCGATCCAAACGAGCACGAAAAGTCTTGTGTGGCGTACTAGAATGCTATCCGACATCCGCTGCACGCTCTCTGAACCGATTCAGTGGTTGCGGTTGCTCTGGCACTGACGACTGTTGAGAAACTTAGGCCGCTTCATTAGTCACACTGTCCTTTGAAGAACACGATGTAACTGCCACAAGAATGGCTGGTACCAATTACACTTCTCTGTCCCCATATATCAACTCATCACATTCACTTGTAAATGCCATTGTCTTGCCTTTCAGGTACTACAAAGCGGTAAATCATAGTGAAACTCTAAAGAAGGCTTGAGAGAGTTTGCGGGGGCCTGCGACGACAAGGTTTTTATCACTCTCCAATGCTTGAGACATTTCATCTGGATGAGCCAAGACTCTCTGAAGAAATCCACTAGGAGACTGTAGTTTGGCGACATGATCTACTGCTTGCCTCCTTCTATAGTCCCCGTCAAATACGTCAAAGGAAGTGCTTTTGTCTTAGACATATTATTTATAAGGGCATTAAAGCATAAAGAAAGACTCAAAATGACAAGAGAGCCTAAAATGTTGATAATGGGACACTCGGATTCTCATTTCTCATCTCACTAAAGAAAAGTGAGTGAAGTAAATAAACTTCATGCGTAATTGAAAAAATTAAGTTATTTGGACTAACCTAATTTATCACATAACACATTAAGTTACACATAACTTCATTTTTTCAATTATGCATCAAGTTTTTTTTTCAAGTTCAGTTGAAGTTAAGTTGAAGTTCACTTTTTTTAAGTTAAGTAAACTGATCACAGTTTACAGTGTAACTGACACTCAAAGACACAGGTTGACTGAAAATGGAAGAAAAAAAACCCTGACAGATCAGACAATTTTATATACAAAGTTTATCGTGTTTGCTAAGAGTGAGAATTTGTAAGCAAATTGCAGATAATTGAAATATTTCTCTCTTAAAGGGAAAGTTTACTAAAAAAGTGGCGTCACTTTACGGCGAGGTCTCATTTGTTAACATTAGTTGATGCTTTAGCATGAACTAACAATGAGTATTATATTCTTACAGAATTTATGAATCTTTCTTTGTTAGTTAATAAATTCATGTTCTGTGCATTAACTAATGTTAACAGATACAACTTTTGATCTCAATGTATTAGTAAATGTTGAGATTAACATTAAGATTAATAAATGCTGTCGAATTGCTGTTAACTATTGTTCGTTGTTAGTTCATGATAACTAACGTAGTTAGCTAAAAGGGGCTTTCGCACCAGGTAGTACTAGTTATAGAAACTTGCCACCAGGGCAGTCCCTCGGGAACTAAATGTTAGGGTCATTTTCCTGGTTGCATTCGCACCGTCAACAGGAACTCTGCAGTGATGTAAGCCGGCCATCATTTAAACGTAGCATTCAACAACGGGAGGATGGAGGATGCCGTGATCGATTGAGAAATGCCTGGACTTCGGTGTCAGTCAATCATTCGCTGGTTTCCATGTTCGTGGAGTTAGTTCATAAGTATATGTAAATTGTGTTTACATGGCTTTCTAAAAATGGTGGACGTCAGTGTTTCGTATGGCATGTGTTCGGCCAATCAGCGTAGACTTACATCACATGTAGTTCCTCTTGTGCTGGGTTAGATTATTGTAAAGTGTAATTAAAAAAAGTTAATGAGGACTGGTTCTACCAAGCTTGAAGATTAAAAAGGCAATATAAACGTATCATAAATCAGACATGTGCTTTATAATCCAAGGCTTCCCGAGTCGCATGATAGTTTTGTGAGACGAACAGATCAAATTTAAGTCGTTATTCACTGAAAAACATTACATCCACCTTAAATCTAGTTCATGAGATAATTAGCGATCTGAATGAACCGTTCTTCGCTGATCCAGTTTATGAAACTTATCTGAATGACTAAAATAACTGTTCCTCACACAAAACTATCATAAGTCTTCAGAAGACTTAGAATATCATCACATGGACCACTTTGTGGTGCTTTTGTGTCCTTTTTTGATACTTGAACACCTTCACATAAGGAATAAAGGCATACAGGTTTGACAGGAATGAAATGAGGGTGAGTGAATAATGACAAACTTTGAATTTCATTTCAGTGTAATGTCCATTTAATTGGTAAACACATTACAAGTTTAGATCATTTAAGTGTAAATTGTAATGCAGTTTCATGTAAATACTGTATCATTATGTAAAATATTGTTTTGTCTGTATAAATGTCTTAAAAATATTGAAGGAATGTTCATATATTTTGTACCACACTATTATTAAGCATATGATCATGAACAATATTTGAACAATGTTTTACGCTCTTAATGAACAACTGTGTTGGTTTAACAAACAAAATGTCAAGCTATTTCGAACATAAAATAAAATAAAAGATGCCAAACTCTATTTTAATAAATATATGATTCGCAAAGCCTGCAGCAGCAATGCAGTCTATCTTTAAAGCGCCCAAGACAGCGATTGATACCTTAGATGACTCTTCATTACAAGGGAAAGTTCCTCTCTGTCTCCTGAGACTGACTACATCTCACTCTGGCTCCTCCGAGTCATACTTGAAGTCTTGCAGAATCTCACTCAAAGCGGCCGTATTCTTTATTGCACTGACAGAGATGGAGCGAAACAGAAAGAGTATTTTTTTTGGAAGTTTACAACAATAATAGGTCTTTATCATTAACTTGATATACAAAGTACATCAAAACCAGGATGAAACATTATAGTATTGATACAATGTTGACATTTTTTTTCATTAATTGTATTAAATTTCAGTAATTAATCTTATTACCTTTTTATTAATTAATTAGCTTTTTGTCACTGATATTCAATATAGAACAACAGATTAATAGAAAGATATGGATATTATAATATTATTATTTTAAATTATTTTATATATAAAAGTATTATTGTCCCATTACTATTATATAAATTATTATAAACTATTATATAATAATTATATTGGTGCTGTCAAATTGATTATGATTTATATATATATATACAGTGAGGAAAGTATTTGAAGTATTTGAACACCCTGCTATTTTGCAAGTTCTCCCACTTAGAAATCATGGAGGGGTCTGAAATTGTCATCGTAGGTGCATGTCCACTGTGAGACATAATCTAAAAAAAAAATATCCAGAAATCACAATATATGATTTTTTAACTATTTATTTGTAAGATACAGCTGCAAATAAGTATTTGAACACCTGTCTATCAGCTAGAATTCTGACCCTCAAAGACCTGTTAGTCTGCCTTTAAAATGTCCACCTCCACTCCATTTATTATCCTAAATTAGATGCACCTGTTTGAGGTTGTTAGCTGCATAAACACACCTGTCCACCCCATACAATCAGTAAGAATCCAACTACTAACATGGCCAAGACCAAAGAGCTGTCCAAAGACACTAGAGAAAAAATTGTACACCACCACAAAGCTGGAAAGGGCTACGGGGAAATTGCCAAGCAGCTTGGTGAAAAAAGGTCCACTGTTGGAGCAATCATTAGAAAATGGAAGAAGCTAAACATGACTGTCAATCTCCCTCGGACTGGGGCTCCATGCAAGATCTCACCTCGTGGGGTCTCAATGATCCTAAGAAAGGTGAGAAATCAGCCCAGAACTACACGGGAGGAGCTGGTCAATGACCTGAAAAGAGCTGGGACCACCGTTTCCAAGGTTACTGTTGGTAATACACTAAGACATCATGGTTTGAAATCATGCATGTCACGGAAGGTTCCCCTGCTTAAACCAGCACATGTCAAGTCCCGTCTTAAGTTTGCCAATGACCATTTGGATGATCCAGAGGAGTCATGGGAGAAAGTCATGTGATCAGATGAGACCAAAATATAACTTTTTGGTCATAATTCCACTCGCCGTGTTTGGAGGAAGAAGAATGAGGAGTACCATCCCAAGAACACCATCCCTACTGTGAAGCATGGGGGTGGTAGCATCATGCTTTGGGGGTGTTTTTCTGCACATGGGACAGGGCGACTGCACTGTATTAAGGAGAGGATGACCGGGGCCATGTATTGCGAGATTTTGGGGAACAACCTCCTTCCCTCAGTTAGAGCATTGAAGATAGGTCGAGGCTGGGTCTTCCAACATGACAACGACCCGAAGCACACAGCCAGGATAACCAGGGAGTGGCTCTGTAAGAAGCATATCAAGGTTCTGGCGTGGCCTAGCCAGTCTCCAGACCTAAACCCAGTACAGAATCTTTGGAGGGAGCTCAAACTCCGTGTTTCTCAGCGACAGACCAGAAACCTGACTGATCTAGAGAAGATCTGTGTGGAGGAGTGGGCCAAAATCCCTCCTGCAGTGTGTGCAAACCTGGTGGAAAAACTACAGGAAACGTTTGACCTCTGTAATTGCAAACAAAGGCTACTGTACCAAATATTAACATTGATTTTCTCAGGTGTTCAAATACTTATTTGTAGCTGTATCATACAAA